>CM052884.1:19601320-19679307 GCA_028534135.1 Potos flavus | reverse complement strand
CGGGTGTCACCACACACCAGCAGAGCTGCTCTACAGAGCGGTGGTCTGGACTACTTCCGTAGCCCAGATCTCTAGCTTTGCAGTTTGTATCTGGGAAAATTTATCTCCTTTATGCCTTTTATTCCACATTAGATAAGGCCACTGTTTGGGGAAGTAACAATGTAACTTGTAAGCATATGACCGAAATGAAAGCCTGTCCTTTGGGGTTTGCAGAGAAGGCTTGAGACGGAGCACGGGAAGATGGAGGGAGAAAACTGGGAGCCTCCAAGGAGATCTGAGAGAAGGAAGCAAGGAGGAAGGGGCTGTGGGTGCTCCAGAATTCCTGTCTTTATTGAAGTAAAAAGGGGGACCTGGGTTCATTCTCCACTTCAGGAAAACCATTAGTATAGCAGGTCAAGGGACTTTTGCTCTACAGAGATTTCCAGAAAGATTTTTTGAGCAGGTTGTTCAGTATGTATGTCCAGGTGAGGGCAGGGGGAGGGGATGTGGGACAAAAGCAAGATGCTCTTAAAACAAATGGATCCCCACTATCTAGAATGTTAAACTCCCAAGCAGCAATATTAGGAAGAAGTGGGATGTTTTGGTATTGCCTCCCCAGAGGAATACCCCAGCTCTAACTCCTCCCCAGCTGGCTCCACACTGGGAATATGCCACCTGCCACTTCCCTTGTCTTTCTTCTCAAGCTTGGTGATAAGACGGGATGTGGCTCTGCAGGGATGACCAAATTTTCCTTAAGGTTTCAGAGAATTGGATTCTCACACTTGCTAAACTGTGGGAAAGAGGGAAGAAGAAAAGGAAGAGGAAGAGGTAAAAGCTATCATTACTTCCAGCTGCCCTTCTCAGATGAAGGCACTGAGGTCCACCTCACGTCACCCGTTAGAACTAAGACCGTGCATGGATAGAAGTTACCAGGAACCAAGTCACACTCCAGAAGAGCAGATTTGATGATGATGATGTCTATGTCACTATTCACGAATGGAAAGATTCCCTGAGATCTTTAGCAATCTGCCCATACCATTGGGCATACTTGCCCACAGTATATATACTGTATATATTCTATATATATATATATATATACACAGTATATACATACAGTATATACTTGACCAGTATTTCTGGGACTGAGGGCAGGGCAAAGTGCAATGTTCACCCGTTTCCAATGTTCTGTTTGTTAATTTCATCTAAACGTTCTTTATTCTCTGTCTTCCAAATAGGGGGAGTAAAGCTTTCACAGATTTTTGCAGACTGTCATCCTATGTTGCACGGAACCCTACTGTCCCACTTTTTCTCCTTCAGGTTGTATATGCCCCGTTGGTATAGTCCTCGGATTATGGATCTTAACTAAGGAAGTCTGAACAAATGCTTAGAACAAACAACTGGATCTTGGAATAACTGGTTAGAAGCTGCAAACACACGTCAAGGGTGCCCTTTGTTATTTGCTAATGAAGATTCCCCCCGAACTTGCTGTAGAATCAATTCAACGTCAACACAAGGATTAGATGGCCCAGGTCCCAGCCAAAGAGAAGGAAAATAATATGAAAGCAATATCATATCTGTAACACATCCACAGTTCTCAATTTAGGCTGAAAACGATTATAATCTGAAGATCTTTTTAAAACACACCCATATTCTATCTTTACCCTTACACCATTTTATATGATTGGTCTGGACAGGGGTCTGTGACTGAAGAGCCGTCAGCAAAGGAGTCAGAATCTGTGCCAGTGACTCTAGGTAAGTAATGATGCAACATCAGTGAAAAGTAAGGAATAATGACTGTCTATATTTTATGACAAATAAACTCCGTAGTGGGGTTGAGCTGTTAAAATGTTTTTCTTATAAGTCACTTCTCAATTATCCACGCAAATCAAAGAACCAGTGAACCACATAATATATGAGAGTTGACAAACAAAACAGGCATAAAATCTAAATTTGACTTTAGTAGCCAAATTCAGAAGAAAACTAATGAACACTTAGCATAAGCTAGACATTGAGTCAAAAGCTGTGAGGGACACAGATGATTGAATAAATACAGCCACCATTTTAAAGGAGATCCAATTCATTCCTTCATGTTTGCACTAAGAATTAAGCTCTGCTGTAGGCACACGATTAAAAGCAGTGAAGACGATGGGCACATTTCTTGCTCTCATGAAGTTTGCATTCTATTAGAATAAAACGATGGCAATGCTGGGTCACATTAATGAACTGTCAACAGTGGGGCCATGTCTGGAGTTCAGATTAGTTCAGGCTGGTCCCACATCCCATCCTCTACCATGGCTCCCTTTACATTCCATTTCCTCTGTCTACGTTCCAAATAATCTTTTTGTACACTGTGTAGGTAGGTGTTACTAGTTGCTCTTCCTAATTCTAATTCTAAGAAATTTCATATACTTACCCTGTACACAGCCTTGCCTTTCTACCATAAAAAAATCACACATTTTTTTTTAAAAAATGAAATACAATCGGTATATAACATTGTGTAAGTCAAGATATACAATGTGTTGATTTGATATATTTAGATATTGCTATATGATTACCACTATAGCATGAGCTATCGCCTCCATCATGTCACTTAATTGTCATTTCAGTTTTGTAGTGAAGACACTTAAGATCTAGTCTAACAACTTTGAAGTATGTAATATGATATTGTTTACTATAATCACAATGTGTGTGTATTAGGTCTCCAGAACTTATTCATCTTCTAACTCCAATTTAGTACACTTTGACCAATGTCTCCCTATTTCCTCCACCCCTAGCCTCCGGTAACCAGCATTCTACTCTCTGTTTCTGAAAGTTCAGCTTATTTAGATTCCATATATGTTATATGATAAAGTTTTTGTCTTTTTCTGTCTGACTTATCTCACTTGGCATAATATCCTTAAGTTTCATCCATGTTGTTGCAAATGGCAAGATTTCTTTTTTTTTCATGGCTGAATAATATTCCAGCGTGTATGTGTGTGTGTGTGCACGCATGCACATTCACGCCCATGTACGTGCATCTCCCATCTTTTTATCCATTCATCCACAGACAGGCACTTAGGTTGTTTCCATATCTTGACAATGATGAATAATGCTGCAATGAACATGGGAGCGCAGATATCTTTTTACATCTTATTTTTAATTTCTTTTGGATATATACCCAAAAGCAGGATTGCTGGATCAGATGGTAGTCTTCTTTTTAATTTTACTTTAAAATTTTAGTTAAAAATTTTAATATTTTAACTGTTTTCCACTGTAACAGAACTGATTTGCATTCCTGTCAACAGTGCACAAGGGTTCCCCTTTCTCTGTATCCTCGCCAACACTTGTTATCACTTGTCTTCTTGATGGTAGTCACTCTAACAAGTGTGAGGTGCCATCTCTGTGGTTTTGATTTGCAATTCTCTGATAATAAGTGATGTTGAGCATTTTTTTTCATGTATCTATTGGCCATTTGGAGGTTTTCTTTGAAATATATTTTTATTCAACTCCTCTGCCCATTTTTAATTTATTCTTTGTTGCTGAATCATATGAGTTCTTTTATGCGTATTGGCTATTAATCCTTTATCAGATGTGTGGCTCACAAATATTTTCTCTCAATCTGGAGACTGCCTTCTCATTTTGTTGGCTTTTTCTCTTGTACTGTGCAGAAGCTTTGCAGCTCGATGGAGTCCTACTTGCTGATTTTTATTTTGCTGCTTGCACTTTTGGTATCATGTCCAAAACGTCATTGCCAAGACCAATGTCAATGTCTTTTTCCCTATATATTCTTCTAGGAAGTTTACAATTTCACGTCTTACTTTTGAGTCTTTAATCCATCTTGAATTAATTTTTGTGAGTTGTGAAAGATAGGACTCCAATTTCATCTTTTTGATGATATAATCTTACATATAGAAAATCCTAAAGCTCAACCAAAAAACTGTTGGAACTAATCAACAAAATCAGTAAGGGGCACCTGGGTGGCTCAGTCAGTTAAGTATCTGCCTTCAGCTCAGGTCATGATCCCAGCATCCTGGGATCGAGCCCCACACTGGGCTCCCTGCTTAGCTGGAGCCTGCTTCTCCCTCTCCCTCTTCCATTCCCCCTATTTGTGATTTCTCTCTTTCTGTCAAATAAATAAACAAAATCTGAAAAAAAATATTCAGTAAATTTGCAGTAAAAAATCAACATATAGGGGTGCCTGCGTGGCTCAGTGGGTTAAGCATATGACTTTGGCTCATGTCATGATCCCAGCATCCTGGGATGGAGCCCCACATCATGCTCCTCACTCAGCAGGAAGTCTGCTTGTCCCTCTGTCCCTCTCCCCATTTGTGGGCTTTCTCTCTCTCTCACGAATAAATAAAAATCTTTATAAAAAATTAACATACAGATGTCAGTTGTGTTTCTGTACACTAACACTAAGACAGAAATACAAAAAACAATGTCATTCACAATAGCATCAAAAACAATAAAATACTTAGGAATAAATTTAACCAAGAAGTAAAAGATCTGTACAATGAAAACCACAAGTCTTTGGTGAAAGGAATTGAAGAAGACACAGACAAATGGAAAGATATTCCCTGTTAATAGACTGTAATAATTAATATTGTTAAAATCCATACAACACAAACCTATCTATAGATTCCTGGCAATCTCTATCAAAATTCCAATGGCATTTTTCACAGAAATAGAAAAACAATTCTAAAATTTGTATGCAACCACAAAAGACCCCAAAGAGACAAAGCTATCCCAAGGAAGCAGAATTAAACCAGAAGCATTATACTTCCTGATTTCAAACTATAACACAAAGCTATAGTAATCAAAATATATGGCATAGGCATAAAAATAGATATACGTATCCATGGAACACAACTGAGAGCCCAGAAATAAACTCCCACATATACTGTCAACTAATATTTGATAAGGGAGTCAAGAATACTCAATGGAAAATGATAGTCTCTTCAATAAGTGGTATTGAGAAAACTGGATAATCACACATCTTTTCAACGTGTAGCATACATAATGGTAAACAATAAAAAAAAGTAGTATTTCTCAGTCTTGGCTAGACATTGAAATCTCCTGGAGGAGCTATAAGAAAAATATACATACATACATGCTTGGGTCATAGCCACAAAATTCTAATTCAACTGTGGCTTGGGTATTAATATTTTAAAAGCTCCCAAAGTGATCCTAACTCTAGCCAATATTGAGAACCACTACAGTAGCAATAGTAGATTAATATGTCCTGGATTAATTATTAACATCTCTGTGTCTTAGTTTCTTATCTTTAAAATGAGAATAATAATAGCATTTATCTCTTAGATATGAAGAATAAGAAAATGTATATGAAAGTGCTGAGAAAACTACTTGACATGTACAATTTTTTTAAAAAAGTGTTACATTATTATTATTTTTAGTGAATTAGTTTTATGATTATGTTGCCCATCGTGTAAAGCAATGCTTTCCTTTATTTGTCCCACATTTCAAATTTCTACAGCTAATTTTTTATGGAAACCTTACTGCACTTCCCTCACCCTGCCCCCCTACACAGGTAACACATAAAACAACTCCATATCACACATACAAATACATACAGTTGCCTAGCGTCCTAGACCATGGTAACACATTGTCCATGATACTTCTCATTTTTAGCTGATGTTACTAGGTGTTCCAGCTGTAGAGATGGCCCTCAATAATAGAAACATCCTGATAGGATATGTGTTTCAGATTTTCAAACCTGAAGTCTTTAGTATTACCACCTTGAACGGTTACTTCTCAATCATTTCCCATTTGATAAGAACAAAGTCACCTTCAAGCTAGCTGGGTTTGAGATAAAAAAGCAAAAAAGCTGATAACACATTTATGCCCCTCCTCCCCAAAATGTACCCTCCCCTGGCACATGCAGAGACTCTCACAGCCTCCACCACAGATAACGAGTATTAAGTCTAATACTTCAAGTCCTTCTCCTTGGGGGTGACATAAATGTGATGAAGAAGAAAAGAGGCCCAGGTCCACAAGATGCTTACTATGTGGTTGGAAAAATGGATCTGTACATCTCTTTATTGGTTTAAGCCCACTACTGTGTACCCTTCACACTGATTACAATGAAACTCTCAGGAAAACACAAAAAAAAAATTCCCTGCAAACTCTGCAGTTTAGTTTTTTATTTTTTTTTTAAGATTTTATTTATTTATTTGACAGAGAGAGAGAGATCACAAGTTGGCAGAGAAAGAGGAGGAAGCAGGCTCCCCGTTGAGCAGAGCACCTGATGTGGGGCTCAATCCCAGGACCCTGGGATCATGACCTGAGCCGAAGGCAGAGGCCCAACCCACTGAGCCACCTAGGTGCCCCCAAACTCTGCAGTTAAAAAAAAAAAAAATTGGTCAATTGTAAAGTGAAGTCAAAATGTAACAACAGCAAAGGGATAAGGTTTCTGTTTGAGTTTAGTTTGTTTGCTTCTTTGTTTTTCTCTTGCGGTTTTGCTCTAAGATTGAGCCCTAATCATGGAGACAGTGATGGTATTGTGGTTGAGTAAAACTTCAATAGAAACCTTGTCTTTCTGGCCAGAGAAATGGAGGAAAAAAAAAAAAAAGTCCTAGTGTCTGAAGTGTAGAGAAGAATTTTAGAGCCATCTTCTAATTCTTCTAAAGCTTTCTTCTTTAAGACTTCTAAAGCTTCTTCTAATTCAGTGTATGAAGCTACACAAGTTTCAGCCAGCATTCCAATAGCTTTGAGAAGTGAACTGAGATCTAAACCACTGGTCCCAGAGGTGAGACAGACTTAGCAGGAAAGCCCACCTGAATGGACTGCCTGCTAACAAACAACTACGACAAAACCCAAAATTCTTGATAGTGGGGCCCAGGAAACGACAGTCTGCAGGCCAACTCCGACCTACCAAATTTTTTCATTAATACTATTTTTGTGAAATACAGGCATGCCCATTCACTTAATTATCATCTCTGGCTGCTTTTGTTCTATAGCAGCAGATCTGAGAGGTGACAGACACAATTACAAATGGCTCCTGTACAAAAATATTTGCCAACCGCTCTCTAGCGGATTGTAACAAGACCCAGAGATTATATGACATAATACTCATAATGTCAAGGATAAAATAGATTACTTCTTGGCATACAAAACAAAAACAAACAAAAAGAAAAACAACAGAAAAAGAAAAAGTGACAAATTCTCGAGCAAAAATAAGATCAATAGATGTCCCAATGTTGAAACTCTCAAAGTCCTTAAATCAGCTTTTACAACTATATTCTATGAAGTGAAGGAAAACATTTAAATGAATAAAAAGGTAGGTTTTATCTGCCCCAAGATACAAACTATGAAAGAAACAAAATGGAAATTTTAGAATTAAAAAAATACAGTATTTGTAATTTAAAAAAAAATCATTAGATATGTTCAATAGAAGAATGGAAATGACAGGGAACTTGAAACCTTTAACTTAATAAATTTGAAAATAGATTGATGGAAATCATATCTAAACAACAGAGATAAAGGATCTTAAAATTAAGTTAACAGAGACTCAGAGACCTACCCTCAGACAATAGGAAAAGGCCTGGCATCCGTGTTATTGCAGTCCCAGAAGGAGAATGGGAAGAGATCAGTTTTTTAAAGGTGGAGACAAAATAACCGAAAACTTTTCAAATTTGGTGATAGACATGAATTTACAAATCCAAGAAGCTGATCAAAACCCTAAATAGAGGTTCGTAAGAAATTAAAAAAAAATAGGAATACAATAAAAGAATAAACAATAATAAGAAAGACTAGAAGAAAGAAAAAAATCCAGACACAATATAACCACACTGATGAAAACTAAAGATAAGAAAAAATATATATTGTAAAAACCCAGAGATAAACAACATATGACACATAAAGGAACAATAATTCAAGCTATGGCAGATTTCTCACCAGAAATCATGGAGCACAGAACACAATTCTGATAGAAAAAAACTGCCAATCCCAGATACTAGATCCAGTAAAGATAGCCTTCATGGATGAGGGTAAAATAAAAGTGCTTTAAGATAAAACCAAAGACTTGGTTTAAAAGAAATGCAAAAAAGAAGTTCTTCATACAGAAGGAAAATAAGAGACAAAAACTAAGCTTCAGGAATAAAGGGAAAAAATCAGAAATAGTAAACATCAGAGCAAATATAATAGATTAATTCTTTCCTGTTATGCTCTTTAAAAAAGATAAGACTGTCAAAAATAAAGCTAAAACATTGCCTGACAGATATTTCAATACAAAGCAGGAGTAATAATGTGACAACTACTACATAAAGGGAGAATGGTGAATGGACCCATATCGTAAGGTTTCCACATTTTATTTGAAGTGGTAAAACAGTAACTAAGTAGATTGTGGAAAGTTAGGTATTCCTAGAACAAATACAGATGGATGATGGATGCATGTATGGATAGAGATAGATAGATAGATTGATAGACAGATGATAGATAGATAGAATCCAAAACCAATAGGTAGGTAAAATGGAATACAACATATTCAAATAAAAATACATGAATGAAGAAAAACAGAGAAGAAAAACAGGGCAAAGAGAAAACCGATGATTAAATGACAGAACTAAATCCAACCACTAGCTATAAGAATATTAATGCAAATAGTCTAACTGCAGCAATTAAAATAAGAAGATCTTCAGATTTATATTTTAAAATAGACAAAACTATATGATATCTACAAAAACCTTACTTTAAATATAATAACATAGGCAAGTTAAAAGTTGAAGGATCTTAAGAAACACACTTCTAAATATTCAGCAGGTCAAAGATGAAATCTAAGAGTCTCTAGAAAAATGAAAACGTATTTTGAACAGATTAAAAATAAAAGAAATACAAAATAAAAACTTGTAAGATGTTGCTAAAGCACTGACCAAAGAGAAACTAATAGCATTCAATATTAGAAAAAAAGAAAATTCTCAAGTAAATAATCTAAGCTTCTACTTTGCAAAACTAGAAAAAAAGGAGCAAACTCAAATCAAGGAGAAGAAAGGAAATAGTAAAGAAAACAGGGGTGGGATCAAGATGGCAAAGAAGATCCTGAGCTCACCTCCCTCCTATAGACACACCAAATCTACAACTACATACGGAACAACTAACCTTAGTTGGGTGTGATCTGTTCTACTCTTCTTCAGTTTGTTCTCAAAGATAGTTGTTCTCTCTATATAGATATAGATATGTAAATTAACAGATATATATATAAAATAACAGATATATATAAGTAACAGATATATGTGTATGTGTATATATGCATACATATATACATGTGTACATATACATATATATATACGTGTGTGTGTGTGTATATATATATATATATATATATATATATATTTTTTTTTTTTTTTAAGCTACATGGAGACAAGTATGCGGGATGGAGTTGCACTTTAGTCAGGAGCTACAACTCCGGCATGGCAACTCACAATCAGAAAGGATATCACGATCATAAAGGCCTCCCTGAAGAACAAGAGGTCCAAGTCCCACATTAGGCCCCACAGCCTCGGGGATCTGCAACAGGAAGATGAGCACCCATAATGTTTGGTTTGAAAAGCAATGGGGCTTATATACAGAAGAGCCAGAGGGCAGTAGCAAACCTAAGAGTCCACTCTTAAAGGGCACAGGCACAATCTCACTTGCTCCACATCCCAGTGCAGAGGCAGCAGTCAGAAGAATAATAAATGGACACAGTGAAAACTTCAACAGAGAGACAGAAAATATTAAAAAGAATCAGCACGGAAAAATTTAATCACTCAAATGAAAAATACATAGGAAATCAATAGCAGATTAGGTAATGCAAAAGAATGGATCAGAGATCTGGAAGACACAGTATGAAAATCTTCCATTCAGAACAGCAAAAAAAGGGAAAAAATTAAATAAGAACGGCTTTAGGGCTCTCTGGGACAACATTAAGCATAATGACATTCACATTATAGGGGTCCCAGAGGAAGACAGGAAGAAAGGGAGAGAGAAAATATTGGAAAAAATAAAGGCTTAAATTTCCCTAACCTAGTGAAGGAAACAGACTTCCAAGTTAAGGAAGTACGAAGAATTCCAAACAAGATGAACCCAGAGACCCTCACCAAGACATATCATAATCAAAGTGTCAACAGTTAAAGATAAAGAATCTTAAAAGCAGCAAAAGTAAAAATCAACTATTATGTAAAAGAGCACCTTCATAAGACTAACAGCTGATTTTTCAGCACAAACTTTACAGGTCAGGAGGGAGTAGCATATTTTCAAAGTACTTAAAAAAACAGAATCTCTACCCAGATTCTCTGCCCAAGAATCTCTACCCAGCAAAGTTATCACTCCAGAACTGAAGGATAGGTAAAGAATTTCCCAGACACAGCTACATCAACACCAAACCATCCTTGCAATTAATTTTAAAGGGACTTTTTTTTTTAATGGAATAGTAAAGGCCATAACTAAAAAGAAATAAATGTACATGAAAGAAAAAATTTCACCAGTAAGGGCAACATATAGTAAAGGTAGTGGGTCAGGCATCTACAAAGCTGGTATAAAGGTTAAAAGACAAAAGTGATAAAATCATATAAACCTAAAATAATTAATAAAGGGATACAAAAAAGTATAAGTTGTAAAATATGACATCTAAAACATGGAATGGGAAGAGTAAAAATGCAATGCTTTAACAAAACACTTGAACTTGACCATTAACTTAAAATAGACTGTTATATACATAAGATGTTATATAAGAACCTCATGGTAGCCAGAAACCAAATACCTATAAAAGATACACAAAAAATAAAGAGAAAAAACTACAAACATAAAACTAAAGTCACCAAGTCACAAGGGAAGAGAGAAAGAGAAAAAGAACAGAAGGAAACTACAAAAACAACCACAAAACAATTAACAGAATAACAGTAAGTACATACCTATCAATAATTATTTTAAATGTAAACAGACTCTATGCTCCAATCAAAAGATATAGGGTGACTAAATGGATAAAAGCAAAAACAAAACAAAAAGACACAACACACACACACGTGTGTGTGTATATATACACATATACATATACTATATATACATATACTATACGTAATATATATACATATACTATACATTATATATATAAATAAATATATATATATATATATATGCTTCCTACAAAAGACTTACTTCAGATCTAAAGACACACATTGACTAAAAGTGAAAAGATGGACAAAGATAGTCTATGCAAATGGATATGAAAAGAAAGCTGGGGTAAAAATACCTATATCAGACAAATGGACTTCATTTTATTTATTTTTATTTAGAGAAAGAGAGAGAGAAAGGGGGAGCGCAGAGGGAAAGGGAGAGAGAGAGAATTGTGGAGCCTGATGCAGGCTTGATCTCAGGACCCTGAGCTCATGACCTGAGCTGAAATCAACAGTTGAATGCTCGACTGACTGAGCCGGCCAGGCGTCCCAGACAAAATGGACTTTTATTTAAAACAAAGACTGTAAAAGAGACAAAGATGGCATTACATAATGATAAAGGGAACAATCCAACAAGAGGATGTAACAGTTATAAATATCTACAAAACCAACATAGGGGCAACTAAATACATAAAGAAAATTAACAGGCATAAAGGAAGAAATTGACAAAAATATAATAATAGTTGGGAATTTTAGCACTCACTTATATCAATGAACAGATCCCTCAGACAGAAAAGCAATAAGGAAACATTGCCTTTAAACAATACACTAGACAAGATGGGTTTAATAGATATATACAGAGCATTTCATCCCAAAACAGAATACATACTCTTTTCAAGTGCTTGCAGAACATTCTCAGAGATTGTTCACATGTTAGACCACAAAGAATGTCTCGATAAGTTTAAGTACATTAAACTCAATCAAGTGTCTTTCCAATTACAACATTATAAAACTAGAATTCAATTACAGGAAGAAAACTGGGAAAAACCCCACAGACATGTAAAAGCTAAGCAACATGCTTTTAAACAACCAATGGGTCAATTAAGAAATCAAAGAGGAAAAAAAAAACCACTTGAGATAAATGAAAATGGGAACATAATAGTCCAAAATTTATGGGATGCAGCAAAAGCACATTCAAGAAAGAAGTTTATAGTGACACAGGTCTACATTAAGAAATAAGAAAAATCTCAAACTATTTCGACCTCCAACTATAGGAACTAGAGGAAAAAACGAAGCCCAAAGTTAGTAGAAGAAAGGGAATAATAATGATCAGAGTAGAAATAAATGAAATATAGATGAGTAGAACAATAAAAAACAGTAAAACTAAGAATTGGTTCTTTGAATAGGTAAGCAAAATTGATACAGCATTAGCCAGACTCACCAAGAAAAAAAAAAAAAAGAAAGAAAGAGGGCCCAAATAAAATCAGAAATGAGAGCAAAGTTACAATTGATAGTACAGAAGTACAAAGGATCAAGAGACACTACTATGTAAAATTATATGCCAACATGTGGGTAAGCCTAGAAGAAATGGATAAATTCCTAGAAACATATAATCTTCCAAGACTGCGTCAAGAAGAAATAGGAAATCTAAAAAAAAAAAAAAAAAAGAAGAAGAAATAGGAAATCTGAATGTACCAAGTATTTAGATATAAGATTTAATCAATAATCAAGAAATTCTCAACAAACAAAAATCCAGAACTAGATGGCTTCACAGATTAATTCTACCAAACGTTTAGAGAATTGATGCCTATCCTTCTCAAATTATTTGAAAGAAAAGAAAAGAAAAGGAAAGGAAAGGAAAGAAAAGAAAAGAAGGAAGGATGGAAGGAAGGAAAGAAAGAAAAAAAAAAAAGGAAGAGGAACACTTCTAACATGTTTTATGAGACAAGACTCACCTTGATACCAAAACCAAAGACACTACAAAAGAAAGAAAAAAAGAAAGAAAGAAAGAAAGAAAGAAAGAAAGAAAGAAAGAAAGAAAGAAAGAAAGAAAGAAAGAAAGAAAGAAGGAAAGAAAGAAAGAAGGAAAGAAAGAAAGAAAAAATTACAAGCCAACATCCCTGATGAACACAGATGCAAAAATCCTCAACAAAATACTAGCAAACCAAATTCAATAGTACATTAGAGGAATCACACAACCAGATCAAGATGAATTTATCCGACAGATGAAAGAATGGTTCATTACCCACAAATCAATCAACATAATACATCACATTAACAAAAAATAAGGAAAAGAATCAAATGATCATCTCAATAGATGCAGAAAAAGTTATCAAAAATGTAATATCCATTTATGACAAAAATTTCAACAAGGTGGGTAGAGAAGGAACATACCTCAATATATGAAAGGCCATATATGACAAACTCACAGCTATCATCATACTCAGTGCTGAAATGCTAAAAGCTTTTCTTCTAAGCTTGGGAAGAAAACAAGGATAGCCACTCTCACTTTTATTCAACATAGTAGTGGAAGTCCTAGCCATAGCAATTAGATAAGAAAATGAAATAAAATGCATCCAAATTGGAAAAGAAAAATTTAAACTGTTACTATTTTAGATGACATTATATTATGTAGAGATAATCTCAAAGACTGTGCCAAAAAACTATTAGAACTAATAAACGAAAGTAAAGTGGCAGAGTACAAAATTAATATACATAAATCTGTTGCATTTATATGTACTAACAATGAAATATTGGGGGGAAATTAATAATCCAATTTACAACTGCATCGGAAAGAGTAAAATACCCAGGAATAAATTTAATCAGGGAAATTAAAGAACTATACTCTGAAAACTTTTAGTAGTTTTCAGAGAAACTGAAAGAAACTGATAAATAAATGGAATAAATAAATAAGATAAAGAAATGGAAAGATTTTTAATGCTCATGGATTTGAACAATTAATGTTGTTAAAATGCCTATATTACCTAAAGCAATCTACAGATTCAGTGCAATCTCAAAGTGTCAATAGTATTTTTCACAGAACTAGAACAAAAAAATTCTAAAATTTGTATGGAACCACAAAAAACCCAGAATAGCCAAAGCAATCATGAGAAGAAAGTTGGGTGTATTATGCTCCTTGATTCCAAACTATACTACAAAGTTAGAGTAATAAAAACAGTAAGATGGGTTGCCTGGGTGTCTCAGTCCGTTAAGCATTGCCTTTGGCTCAGGTCATGATCCCAGAGTCTTGGGATCAAGTCCTGCCTCAGGCTGCCTACTTAGCACTCTCCCACTCTCTCTCTCACTTCCCCGCTTGTGCTCACTCTCTCTCTTTCTCTTTCTCTGTCAAATAAATAAATTAAAAAAAAAACAAACAAACAGTAAGATACTTGCACAAAAAACAAACACATATATTAGTGGAACAGGGTAGAGAGTCTAGACATAAGCCCACACATATTGTCAATTAATCTTTGTCAAAGGAGGTAAAGATATACAATGGGGAAAAGATAATGTCTTCAATATATGGTGCTGGGAAACTGGACAACTACATGCAAAAGAATGAAACTGGACCACTTTCTTACAGTACACACAAAAATAAACTCAAAATGGATTGAAGACCTAAATGTGAGACCCCAAATCATAAAACTCTTAAAAGAAAACATAGGCGGGGTGCACTTGGGTGGCTCAGTTGGTTAAGAGTCTGATTCTTGATTTTGGCTCATTTCATGACCTCAGGGTTGTGAAACTGAACCCCCGCATTGGGCTCCATGTTTGGCATGGACCCTGCTTAAGATTCTCTCTCTTTCTCTCCCACTAACCCTTCTCCCTGCAACGCAACAACAAAAACATAGTAATCTCTTGGGCATTAGCTTTAGCAATGTATTTATGGACATGTCTCCTCCAGCAACGGCAACAAAAGCAAAAATAACTAACGGGACTAAATAAAACTAAAAATCTTTTGTACAGTGAAGGAAACCATCAATAAGACAAAAAGGCAACCTACTGAATACTAGAAGCTCTCTACAAATGATATAACTGATAAGGGGTTAATATGCAAAATATATAAAGAATTCACACAACTCATTATGAAAAAACCAAAAAGCCCAATTAAAATATGAGTAGAGGACCTGAATAGACATTTCTCCAAAGAAGACATACAGATGTCCAGTAAACACACTAAAAGATGCTCAAGGAAATGCATGCTCACCAAAGAAATGCAAATCAAAACCACAATGAGATGTCACCTCATACCTGTTAGGATGGCTATTATCAATAATAATAATAATAATAAAAAGTATTGGTGAGAATGTGGAGAAAAGAGAATGTTTGTGTACTGTTGGGGGGAAAATGGTGTAGGCCCTAAGGAAAAGTGTTGAACTTCATCAAAAAGTTTAAAGTTGAACTACTATACAATCCAGCAATCCTACTTCCCAGTACTTATCTAAAGAAAATGAAAACACTAATTTAAAAAGATGTATACAGCCCTATGTTCATTGCAGCATTATTTATAATAGCCAAGATATGAAAGCAGCCTATGTGTCCATTGATGGATGGATGGATAAAGAAGATGTGGTGTATATATGCATATATACACATACACACTATGGAATGTTACTCAGCCATAAAAAAGAAGGAAACCTTGCCATTTGTGACAATGTGGATGAACCTAGAAGGCGTTATGCTAAGTGAAATGTCAGACCAAGAAAAACAAGAAGTCAGATCAAGAAGACTGTATGATTTCATTTATATGTGATATCTTAAAAAAAAAAAAAAAAGCCAACAAAACAAAACAGAAACAGACTCATGGCTATTAGAGAACAATCACCTGGCTGGCTACTAGGGGTATGGGGGGATGAGGGGATAGGCAAAATAGGAGAAAGGAATTAAAAAGTACAAAGTGCCAGTTATAAAATCAATAAGACACCAGGAATGCAATGTGCACCACAGGGAATATAGTTAGCAATATCATTAACAACTTTGTTAGTGACAGATGGTAGGTAGATTTATCATGGTGATCACTTTGCAATGCATATAAATGTTGAATCACTATGTTGTACACCTGTAACTAATATAACATTGTATGTCAACCACACTTTAATAACAAGACAAAATAGAACAAAATCAATGAAATTAAAAGCAGGAAAACAATTGAGAATATCAAGGAAACCAAAGGTTTTTCTTTATAAATGAAATTGGTAAACCTTTTGACAGACTAACAAGTAAACATAAAACACGTTATTACCACAGTGAAGCAAAAGAGAAGATCCGTGTACAGCCCCATATACAGGGAAAGGATAATAACACAATACTACAAACAGTATTACTCAAGAAAATTTGACAACTTAGATGAAATGGATGAAATTCTTGAAATAAACTATTGATATTTGATATTGATGTTTGATATTGATATTTGGTAGCACAAACTATCAAAATTCAGGTATGAACAAATGATTACCTGAACAAATCTGTTAAATAAGTTGAAGTTGTACCCACAATTCCTCCTGAGGAGAAAATTATACAACCCTATGGTTTCAAGGAAAATCCTTTTAAAAATGTAAAGAAAAAACACCACCAATTTTATAAAATATCTTCCAGATAATAGAAGAGAAGGAAACACTTTTCTTCCTATTATGAGGTCAGGATAACCTTGATACCAAGACCAAATAAAAGAAATGTAAGAAAAGAAAGCTAAAGACCAGTATCTGTCATGAACTTATATGTAAGAAATTTCAACAAAATATTTGCTCATCACAGTAATCAAGATAATATGGTACTCAGGGGTGCCTGGGTGGCTGGTTCAGTTGGTTAAGCCTCCGATTACTGCTTTTGGCTCAGGCCATGACCTCAGGGTCATGAAATCAAGTCCTGCATTGGGTTCTGTGTGGGGAGTGAATCCTGCTTAAGATTCTCTCCCTCTCCCCCTGCCTCACCCCACCCTCAACTCTCACTCTTTCTAAAAAAAGAAAAAAAAAAGAAAGAAAGATTGAAAGGTTTGCTTTTAAGATAGTGTGGTACTGACAGAAGAATATTCTTATTGATCATGGAACTCAATAGATGGTACAGAAATCTACACAAATACCACTGAATGATTTTTGGCAAAGCCAAAAAAAAAAAAACAATTCAGTGGAGAAACTATATTCTCTATAACAAATGGTGTTGCAACAATTGGACTCCATACACACCCCACTATGTGTATGCTGATTGTGATGGTGGTTACGCACATGCATATGTGTGATAACATTTCATAGAATCACACACACACACACACACACACACAAACACGATGCATGAAAAATCTGATTAAATCCAAGTCAAGTCTGTAGTTTACTTAATGGTATAGTACTATATCACTTTCTAGGTTTTGATCACCAATCGCTATATTGTGGTTACGTGTTATCACTGAATGAAGCTGAAAGGTACACAAGAACTCTCAGTAATATTTCTGCAACTTCTATATGATTGCTAAGTCGTTCAAAATTTTCATTTGCTCCAATAAAATGATTTATTTAAGTATAACTCTTACAACATATCTGTAGAATCTGTTTACCAAAAACTACAAACTACTGATAAAAGTAAAACATCTAAATAAATAAGAAAACATAAAGTGTTCATGGACAATTAGATTCAATATGGTTAGGATGACAATTGTATCAAAATTAATCTATACTTTTAATACAATCTCAGTGAAAAGATGTACAAGCTAATTCTAAATTTATATGGAAGTTAACTAAACCAATTTTGAACTAAAAAAAAAGAAGACTCACACTATCCAAATTACAACTTACTATAGAGCCCCAGCAACTACAACATTGTCGCATTCGTGAATGGATAGATAAAAAAAAGGAACTGAATGGGGTCCAGTTATTGATCCACATAAATATGGAAATTGATATTTTTGGCATTTGATAGTTTCCATTTTACTTTTCAAAATTACCCCTTTAGCCAGATTTTTTTTTAATCTATTGAGATGAAATTCACATTAAGTTTTACTGTAAGTGGTCAACTCAGTGGCATTTAATACATTCACAATATTATGCAACCACCATCTCTACTAATTCCAGAACATTCCCATTACTCCAAAGTAAAATTATGAAGTGATTTCTCCCCATTTTTACTCCTCACTTAAGCCCCTGGCAAATACCAATATATATTATCTATAATTATCTATATATAGATATATAGCAATTACTTATCTATATCTATATATGGATAATATATTCCTATTTAAATAATGCTAATTGTAACTTACCAATGATCTGTGACCATACATAGATATATGTATATGGATATACAAATATAAATAATATATAGGTAATATATATCTTTAGTTTTTATCTATAATTTATAGAATTTATCATAGATGCATTTATTAGCTATATATAACTACAATAAAATAATTTCATAAAGTGCAAAACAGAGTGAATGCATGGCATATACTGAAAATAGGAAATACACAGAAGTTTAAGCTTTATTTTAGTTACTTATATAGTTTTGTATGCATAAGTGTATGCTGGGCTATAATATACACATAATGTGTTTCTTGCTGTGGAATGATCCAACTTATTTGAAAGCCGCTGCTCTTAGACCACAGTAAACTGAGCAAGAAGAGGGTCTGTGCAGCCCACTACAAAGGCCAATACCGGAAGAACCATATTTTCTGTCCTATACACACAAGTCCAGACTGTCAGCACTCTGATAGGCTCACACTCTGGTGTCTTCTCTTTTCAGATTCACAGCCAGGCAACACTATTTAAAAGAACTTAACCAACTTCTTACATTACTTGGTAAGGCTTGGAATTCTGGTGGTGGCTTCCCGGATATTCATAGCACTGCCATTCATTCAGAAGTTGTTTTCCCATCTTTCAAATCTTTATTCTGCATCCTTAACACAGAGCAACCTCTTCAGCAATAATATGGGAATCCTATTGTCCCTGCCTGTTCCACTATTCTCAGTCTAGCAGAGCAATGTCAGGATGAACCTGTAGACACAAATGAATCTCACACTGTAATTTCCAAAAGATAGACAGTTTCTTTTAACTATATTATGTACAAGGAGTATATTCACTTAATAGAGTATGTAGGAAATTATGATGTCTTCTAAGAGTAAATCTGTAATTATTCTGCAAATACTGCTTTGTACATTTCTCTTCCAGATGAACTTTTTAAGTTTTTGATATTGAGAAAGTAGTATTTGAACTAATAAAGTTGAAACTGTCAGCAAAAAAAGAGGGTTTTGTTTTTTGTATTTTACAAAACTACCAAAAATCATAGGGATAAAACAAAATGAGTACATAGGAAGAGAAAGATTCATGTTTTTGGTAAAAGATGGTATGAGAAATGGAGATATAGTTTTGGTAAGGAAGGAAAAGGAAAGATAATTTTGTCCTAAAGTAAAATGTTCTAGAATAAGAAAGAAAAATGATCAGCAACACCTTAATGGATATAGAAAGTTATAGAAGGTTTACAGAAAGGAATCTTGTGAAAGGAAGGGTATGTGTAGTCAAGTGACTAAGGTTAAAATGATTTATTTCAGTTAAAGAAAATGAAAAAAATTTAATATCAAAAGTACAGTAGTAGTACAAAATCAGACTTTGGTTTTCTCTCTATTAAAAGAAGAAAGTTTTCTTAGATTACTGGTCTGCTCTTAATAAATTATAAACGAAGTGTTTTCTTTACCTCTAATGTAATCTGCCTAGAAACAAAAATTCTATGTTTTGCCTTCATCAGATATTTGATTACTTGAGAAATCTGAATCTTCTCTATTAAATGCACAAAATTTTTAAAAGCTATACAGCTTTTGGTACATGTTAAACTTTGTAATCATTGTCAAATAAGAACTGATGCTAAACTTCCTTTAGGAAATTTTATGTAAAAGTTATTTATATAAATGTTCCAGAAGTTGGATGTTCTTGGGAATTAGAGGTGTCCTTCTACAGTGTTATCAGCCATGATTCTAGCCATTGTCTTAAAGTATTATATGTCATGGAAATAACCAAATTTCCTTGTCAACTGCATTATATGAACTCTCATCTCATTTTTAACCATTGCCAATTTTTAACTTTTTTGCTATTTACAGTTTTTGGTTTCTGATAACTTTTAAGATTGTAACACTGAACTAGGTCAGCATCTCCAGCGTTTTGATGGAAAATTGATAAATTCATAAAACTGCCAACAAAAGATCAAGCTCAGAAAGAATTAGCTACAGGAGACTAACTAATGAAGATGACTACAACTTTATGGTTTTATTCAAGACATTGTTGGTTGCTCTTAATGGTTTGTTTTCCAGATATAAAGGACATCCTTTTCTCCTCTCTTTTAAGCTATCTATGACTTACAGCAGTTTAATAAAGTATATTTTTACAACAAAGGTTAACAAATTATGTATTTATATGAGCGCAATAAGAATCAGTTCTCCTCATAAGAGGACACAATTAGACAAGTCCTTGGCTTGGCTTCTCAGCCTAAACAGATTTTTAAAAGTCCAATTTGAGGGGCACCTGGGTGGCTCGCTTGGTTAAGCACTGGATTCTTGATTTTGGCTCAGGTCCTGATCTTAGGGTCTCAGGATCAAGCCCCGTGCCAGGCTCCACTTTCAGCAGGGAGTCTTCTTCTCTCCCTCCCCCCTCCCCCTCCCCCAGCTCTCTCTCTCTTTCTCTTTCAAATAAATATCTCTCGCAAATCAATAAATCTTTTTTAAAAATTTCCAATTTGAGATTACTGATTATATGTTCCAACAAAGCAGGGCTTTTTTGTTTTTCTGTTTTGTTTTGTTCTAAAGAGAGAGAGCATGAGGTGGGGAAGGGGCAGAGGGAGAGAGAGAATATTTACCAGGCTCCACACCCAGTGTGGGGCCAGATGCAGGGCTTGATCTCAAGACCCTGAGATTATGACCTGAGCTAAAATCAAGAGTCGGATGCTTAATTGATTGAGCCACCCAGGCATCCCTCCAACAAAGCAGTCTTAAAAGAAACCCATAGATCAATCACTATTCTTGCTGCGCTATATAAGTTTCCTATAACTAGACATAACATGCAAACAAATTAGTCTTGCTATGGTGTCCTTGATGTAACTAGAAATGATTACTGAGAGCAAATTATACTTCAATAATACACGTTGTGGATATCAGATTTAGTGCCTTTGGCCATCTTTGAGGTTTCATATTCTACCTGCAAAGTGAACTGAACCCTCAATTCTTCTAGTCTCCTCCAGTATTTGGCTAAAATCTCCAAACGAACACTTCCAATTTTCTCCCATTCCTCTGACTCAGAATCACTGTGAAACTAAAACTGCCCTCTTCCCAGAGCCAAGCAAAGTAAAGCCAGACAACCTGCTGTAACCTTGAGAGAAGTCACCACAACGGCTCCTGTGTGGACAGCCTCTGTACCTGTCGCTATGTGGGCCCCACAGAAAGATCACTGGACATTGATACTGCAAACCAGGAAAATCTGTGTGATGGCCACTATCTGCCCTCATTGCATCTAAAGATGCTTAGAATCCAACATTGAGAAATCTTCTCAACTGGCTGCTCCCCAAACTCAGGGAATTGAATTCATAATTTGTTCCAATGATTAACCTTTAATTTTATTTGTTTGTTTTCATAGAAACACCTCTCGTGAAATGACCTGATTGCTCACGTCATATAGAGGCCCCCTTTAGGTGAAATCCCACCTGCCACACCAGCCCCTGAAATACAACATCCTCAAGTTCATTCTTTCCTAAGTCATCACGAGGATATGTGTGTGTAATACAGGCATACTTCCTTTTGTTGTGCTTTGCTTTTGTCTGCTTCGTAAATATTGCACTTTTTACAAATTGAAGATTTGTGGCAATCCTACATCAAGCAAGTCTATTGATGATATTTTTCCAACAGCTTTTGCTTACTTCATGCTTCTGTATCACATTTTGGTAATCCTCACGATATTTCAAACTGTACATTATTATTATTTTTGTTATGGCAATCTGTGAGCAAACTTTACTGACGAATATGATATGTGTTCTGATCGCTCCACCGATCAGCAGTTCCCCTATTTTTTTCCCTCTCCACAAGCTCCCCATTCCCTAAGACATGACAATATTGAAAGTAGGCCAATTAATAACCCTACAATGGCCTCTCAGTGTTCAAGTGAAAGAAGAGCTACACATCTCTCACTTCAAGGCAAAAGCTAGAAATGATTCAGCTCAGTGAGGAAGGCACATCAAAAGCCTAGAAAAACTAAAACTATGCCTCTTGCACCAAACAGCGAAATTGTGAATGCAAAGGAAAAGTTCTCGAAGGAAATTAAAAGTGCTACTCCAGTGAACACACGAATGATAAGAAAGCAAAACAGCCTTATTGCTGATATGGAGAAAATTTTAGTGGTTTGATTAGAAGATCAAACCAACCAAAATATTCCCTTAAGCCAAAGCCTAATCCGGAGAAAGGCCCTAACTGTCTTCAATTCTGTGAAGGCTGAGGGACGGAAGGAAGCTGCAGAAGGAAATTGTGAAGCTAACAGAGGTTAGTTCATGAGTTTTAAGGGAAAAAGCCATCTTCATAACACAGAAGTGCAAAGTGAACCAGGAAGTACTGATGTAGAAGCTGCAGCAAATTACCCAGAAGATCTGCTATGATAACTAATGAAGGTAGCTACACCAAACAACGGATTTCCCATGTAGTACAAAACAGTCCTCTACAGAAAGAAGACGCCCCCTTGGACTTTGAAGTCAATGCCTGGCTTCAAAGCTTCCAAGAACAGCCTGTTTTGTTGGGAGCTAATGCAGCTCGTGACTTTAAGCTGAACCCAAAGCTCATTTACCACTCCAAAAATCACAGGGTGCTTAAGAGTTAGGCTAAATCTACTCTGCCCATGCTCCGTAAATGGAAGAACAGGGCCTGGATGACAGCACACCTATTTATGAAATGGTTTACTGACTATTTTAAGCCCACTGTTGGGCCTTACTACTCAGAAAAAAAAAGAATCCTTGCAAAATATTACTGCTCACTGACAATGCACATCATCCAAGAGCTCTGATGGAGATGTACAATGCGATTCATGTTGTTTTCACGCCCACTAATACAACATTCATTTTGCAGCCCTTGGGTCAAGGAGCAATTTCAACTTTCAAGTCTTATTCTTTAAGAAATACATTTCATAAGCCTATAGCTGCCAAAGACAGTGCTTCCTCTGATGGATCTGGACAAAATAAATTGAAAACCTTCTGGAAAGGATTGATCATTATAGATGCCATTAAGAGCATTTGAGATTCATGGGAAGACGTCAAAATATCAACATCAGCAAGAGTTTGGAAGAAGCTGATGCCAACCCTCATGGATGACTTGGAGAGGTTCAAGAATTCAGCGGAGGAAGTCCCTGCAGATGTGGTGGAAACAGCAAGAGAACTAGAATTAGAAGTGGAGCCTGCAGATGGGACTGAATCACTGTAATCTCTTAGGAACTTTAACAGATGAGAAGTCACTCCTATGGGTGAACAAAGAAATTGGTTTCTTGAGATGGAGTCTCTTAGTGAAGATGCTTTGAAGACTGTTGAAATGACAACAAAGGATTTAGAATACCACCTGAACTGAGTTGATAAAGCAGTGGTAGGGGTTGAGAGGACTGACTTCCATTTTGAAAGAAGTTCTATAGTCGGTAAAATGCTATCAAACAGCATCACATGCCACAGAGGAACCACTCATGACAGGAAAAGCCAATTAATGTGACAAACTTCATTATTGTATTATTTTAAGAAACTACCACAGTAACACCTTCCCGATCAGTCAGCAGCCATTGACATCAAGGCGAAACCCTCCACCAGCTAAAAAATTACAACTCACTGAAAGTTCAGATGATGGTTAGCATTTTTTAACAATAAGGTATTTTTAAGAGATGTACATTGTTTTTCTAGACAAAATGCTATTACGCATTTAATAGACTACAGCATAATTATAAGCATAAATTTATTTTATATGCACTGGGAAATCAAAAAATTCATTGGACTCACTTTATTGCAATATTTGCTTTATTGTGCTGACCTGGAACTGAACTGGCAATATCTCCAAGGTATGCCTGTACGTCATGCTGAGTCTATGTAAATAACTAAAATAATCTGTAAATTGACTTACAATGGTAAAACCTGAATCTGATTATAATCCATTTTATTTATTTAATTGATTAAATCTTGGATCTTGGGAATTTCCCCAGAAAAATCTGCGGAATTTTTCAATACTTTGGCTATTTTTCTCCTTAGAGTCATTGTATTGACCTCTCTAATGCATTGTATACTCTCAATGGTTTTAAATGCCTGTGGGCAGCCATTCACATGCTGAATGGTATACATCAGCAAACATATTGTTGATATTATTATCAACAATAATCACACGAATGATAAAAACAGTGACTATATGGCCCTCTGGCATAATGACTCAAGTAATAGAAACAGCAGATGTGTAATTCTTTGGCCTGACTACATCAATGGTGGTACCGGAGACTAATGCTATAATGGTTGGTAATTGGAAGGTAATTGTTAAAATCAATTGGAGACCAACCTTCGAAATTCCCCAAGCAGACAAACCCAATTTCTTCATACAAATAAAGCTTAATTTAGCTTATTTTACAAGGCTAACTTGACCTGAATCATTTCTTGCTTGCGCCTCCGGAAGTGGTAAGCAAAACTTGAACTGCTCCCCAAGGTTGATGCGAGGTAACTATGAAAATTGTAGTATTATAACCAATCACTGTGAAGAATAAACAGTCACTGCTCTTTCGCTATATAACCTGCTTTATAACAATATACCTTTAAGCCTCATTCCATGTTCTGGTCTGAGAGCCTCTGGTTTACAAACTGTTTTTCCGGTGTGCGTACAATTTATTTTTACTAATTGTGACTTTAGTGATTAACTGGTTTTCCTTTGGCTGTTTTGATCTTTTGGTACTCTTTATGTGTTCATATTTCCTCTTTTTATAAGGACACCAGTCAGATTAGATAGGAGCTATCCTAATAGTCTCATTTTAATTTAATTACCTTTTTAAAGGGCCTATCTCCAAATGCAGTCATTCTCTGAGGTTCAAGGATTTAGGGCTTCAACATGAATTTTTTTTTTTTTTTAAGATTTTATTTATTTGACAGAGAGAGAGACAGTGAGAGAGGGAATACGAGCAGGAGGAGTGGGAAAGGGAGAAGCAGGCTTTTCCTGCTCTGTAGGACCCTGGAATCAGGACCTGAGCAGGAGGCAGAAGCTTAACGACTGAGCCACCCAGGTGCCCCTCAACATGAATTTTAAGAGGACACAGTTCAACCCATAACACCATCATAATGGGTGTGAAGTGGTATCTCATTACCATTTTGAATTACATTTCCTTAATGATTAGTGATGTTGAGAATCTTTTCATAGGTTTATTGTCTATGTGCATATCTTCTTTGGAGAAAAATCTAGTTTTGTCTTTTTTTCCCCAAATATTTTATTTATTTATTTGACACAGAGAGAGAGACAGCCAGAGAGGGAATACAAGCAAGGGGAATGGGAGAGGGAAAAGCAGGTTTCCC
Organism: Potos flavus; assembly: GCA_028534135.1. Taxonomy (NCBI): domain Eukaryota; kingdom Metazoa; phylum Chordata; class Mammalia; order Carnivora; family Procyonidae; genus Potos; species Potos flavus. The sequence goes on along the minus strand of CM052884.1, from coordinate 19,653,937 downwards.
ACTGAGCAGGGAGCCCGAGGCAGGGCTCTCCATCCCAGGACCCTGGGATCATGACCTGAGCCCAAGGCAGAAGCTTAACAACTGAGCCACCCAAGTGCCCCTGTCTATTTGTCTTTTGCCTACTTTTAAAATTGAAATGTTTGTCTTTTTTTTTTTTTTGAGTTATAGAAGTCTTTATATAGTATGAATATTAAACCAGATTAGATATATGTTTGCAAATAATTTCCTCTATTCTGTAGGCTGTCTTTCCATTTTATTGGTAATGTCTTTTAATGCAAAAAGTTTTTAATTTTGATGAAATTCATTTTTCCCTTTATTGAGAATGCTTTTGGTGTCATATCTAAAAAATCTATTGCCAAATCCAAGGTCATAAAGATTTGCCCCTATTTTTCTAAGAGTTTTATGGTATTGGCTCTTAAATGTAAATTGTTGATCTGTAAATTGATCTGTTTTGAGTTATTTTTGAGTATGTTATATAAACACACACACTGTATATCCTATGTATATGCATGTATGTGTATGCATATATAATTATATATGTGTATATACATATGTGTATATATGCACATGTAAGTTTGTATATTTTGGTGTATGTTCATTCTTTAGCATGTAGAACCATCCAGTTGTCCCAGCACCATTCGATAAAGGCATTATTCTTTCCCTATAAAATAGTGTCAGTCCCCTTATTGAGTATCAATTGGTCACTGATGTATGAGTTTAATTCTGGACTCTCAATTCTATATCACTGGTCGATATATCTAGCCTTATGCCAATGCCACACTGTTTGGACTACTGAAATTTTGTAGTACATTTTGAAAATTGGAGATGTAAATTCTAAGTTTTGTTTACTTTTAAAAGATTGTTTTAGCTATTTGGGGTCTCTTTCAACTACATATGAATTTGAGAATCAGTGTTTCTATTTCCATAAGAAAATAAAAGTCTGTTGAAATTTGCATTGACTCTGCATATCATGTTGGCATCTTAGGATTTAAATCTTTCCATTCCATGAATATGGGATTTCTTCCCAATTATTTATGTTTTCTTTGATTTCTACAATGTTTGTAGTTTTCACTGTATAAATCTTTCACTACTTTGAATAAATTTAATTCTAGGTATCTTATACTTTTTGATGTTATCGCAAATGAAACTTCTTAATTTCCTTTCTGGGTTGCTCATCATTTGTGTATAGAAACACAGCTAATATTTGTGTGTTGATATTATACCCTAGAATTTTGCTTAGTAGCTCTAGTAGTTTCTTGTGGATTTTAAGGGATTTTCTTTATAAAAAATTATGTCATCTGCAAGAAATAGTTTTACTTCTTCCTAATTTGAATGACTTTTGTTCTTTTTCTTGCATAATTGCTCTGGCTAGAACTTTTAGTGCAGTGTTGAAAAGACTAACTAAAGTTGGCATTTTTGGTTGTTCTGATCTTAAGAAAAAAATCTTCCAGTCTTTCACCATTGAATATAATGTTAGCTAGGGGTTTCCTATGTTGGGGAAGTTCTCTTTTACTTCCTACTTTTCTGACTGTTTTTTTGCCATGAAATAGTATTAGATATTTCCAAGTACATTTTCTTAATTGAGATGATCATGGATTTTTTTCCTTCATTCTATTCAAGTAGTGTATTACATGGAGTGATTTTTTTTTTTTTTTTTTTTAAATGCTGAGTTACCCTGCATTCCTGGGATAAATCCTACTGCGTCATGGTGTGTGATATTGTTAACATGCTGTTATATTTGTTTGCTAGCATTTTGTTGATTTTTCATCTATATTCAAAAGGGGCATTGTCTATAATTGTCTTTATAGGCGATGTCTTTATCTGGCTTTCATATCAGGATAATGCTAACTTCATGGAATGAGTGAATATGTCTTTTCTCCCTTTCTATTTTTTTTTTTTTTAAGAGTTTAAGAAAGATTGGGGTATCAATTCTACTTCAAATGATTGGTAGATTTCAACAGTGAAGTCATCCGGTCCTGGGCTTTTATTGTTGGGAAGATTTTCATTAATGCTTTAATCTCCTTACTTTTTGTAAATCTATCCATATTTCTTATTTCTAGCATATTTCTTCCTTTAATTCTGTCAACGTTTGCCTCATCTCTGTCTCTGTTGTTTGGTACATATATGTTTTTAATACTTATATTCTCTTGATGAAGTGACCTTTTAATCAATAGGTTTCATTCTTTTTTGTCTTTTGTAATAATTTTTTACTTAAAGTCTGTGTTTTCTGACACTAGAATAGCCATGCCTACATTCTCTGAGTTCCTATTTGCATGAAGTATCTTTTTCCATCCTTTCATTTTCAACTTATTTATGTTTTTTTAGCTTTAAGGCATCTATCTCCACTTGTATTATGAGGTTATGAAAAATACTTTTAAAATTATTGTCTTTGTACCTTTTTTCATTTTCCAAATAGTCAATGAAAAATCTATACTATTTTAATAATCATAAAATGTTGATACAAATTCAAATGAGAAAACCATAGAAGTATAGAGGATGAAGTGTTAATTCTAAGAATTTCTTTTTAAAAAGTCAAGTGAAAATGAAAATAATTTCTCAAGGGCTAGTAATTTTTTTGCCACTTTAATGGGTATTGCCTATTAGCAGAAGTCCAAAGATTAGAGTACCATGTTAGATTTATGTAAACAGGAAATCTTCTTAGAGGCATTTAGATTTCATCTGGGGCTGACAAAGGGAAAAGAAAAGAAATGCCAGGTACAGGGAAATATGAGCAAAGATACGGTTTGGGAATTAGAAGATATGTGTGAAGTATACATGCCAACTTGTGTGTTTTGTTTGTAAGAATAAGTATCCTATTTTCTTTGAAATCTCTGTCTTCTTAGTTGTAGAAGTGCAGAGGGCTGATTCCTCTGGAGTATAGTCTATACTGCATCACTAAATCACTGATTTCTTTTTTTTTTTAATTCAATTAGCCAACATATAGTAAGTACATCATTAGTTTCAGATGTAGTGTTCAATAATGCATCAGTTGTATATAACACCCAGGGCTCATCACATCAGGTGCCCTCCTTAAAGCCCATCACCCAATTACCCCGTCCACCCACGCACATCCCCTCCAGCAACCCTTAATTTGTTTCCTATAGTTAAGAGTCTCTCATGGTTTTTTTCCCTTTCTGATGACTTCCCATTCAGTTTTCCCTCCCTTCCCCTATGATCCTCTGCACTGTTTCTTATATTCCATATATGGGTGATTGACTTATTTCATTCAGCATGATACCCTCCAGTTCCATCCACATCGATGTAAATGGTAAGTATTCATCCTTTCTTATGGCTGAGTAATATTCCATTGTATATATAAAGCACATCTTTACAATTTTATAACAGGTAGCTCAGAGAGCTATTACCCCTTCATAACATATTTCTTTTTCAATTTACCTTAGGCTTCCTATAAAATTAAAATTTGCATATACTGGCTGGGAATAATTAGTTAACATATACTTTATTATCGTTGGAAACTCTGACAGACTCCAGACTGGAAAAGGATCAGAGGATTAGAGACACTTGCAATAACATGAACTAAGTCAGATTACTCTCTCTTAGCCCCTCAACAGCTTTTTTTTTTTTTTTCCCCAGATATAAACCCTGGGAGGCACATCCGAGTAGAGATGTAAAGTCTTAACTGATGCCTGATCTTCAGAAGTCCTGACACAGTGGAGAGGCAGCTTCAGCTAGGTTGCATAATGTCTAGCTGAATAAATTTTCCTTCTTATAATTACTTATTTTCTCAAATCCTAAAAGTTGTGCCTGTAGTTCATTTTGTATGAATTCCTGTATCATGCAATATTCTTTTTCTTCCATGGATATAACACATGCATTTTTCCTCAGAGAACAGCATCTTTCTTCAACAAACTTATTCAAATAAAGCTTGAATAAAATAACATATTTTTACCAAGGCCTTTAGATTTCATCATGGCAAAGGTTGCTTACAGGCATGAATGAAACCCAGTGGAGTATTACTATTTAGAAAAGTCTCAGAAGATCATGATTCATCCCAAATTGACTTTGTTTTCCTTCAATTTTACATCAGTGCTTCTCAATGGTAGCCTTGACCTTTCCCATTATTTTCTTATTTGCTCTATATCACAATAGTAATATAATTGTGAATTCATGATGATATCAAGACACAACCTTTTCTGTGCCTGGAAAAAGCCTCACACCGAGAGTGACATTTGATGGGGAACTTGAAGCACAAGTAACAATACCAAGATACATATTTGATTAAGCACTTAATATATGCCAAAAATGGATTATCTCCTTCAATCCTCATTACTGTCCTCATTTTATGGATGAAAAACTGAGGCACAGACAGGTTAAGTAAATTACCTACAATCATTCAGCTAGAAGGTAGCCAAGCTGGGCCTCACATTCAGTCAGACTTCAGCATTCAAATTCTAGATAGAGTATTAAAAGGTGTGAGGGGCCTTATGCATACCAAGAAAGGAAAAACAAAATGCAAAGATCCCAATATGTGAAGTCTTTGTATTGAGCAAGAATGAGGATTTCGGTGCAGCTCAAGTGTAAGTTATATTAAGAGATAGGCTGGAGGTAAGATTAAAGTCTTGTGGACAATAACTGGGAGAACAATGAAGATTTGGTAATAGGCAGATAACATTAACCTCTGAATGTTAAAATATGAAATAAATGGGTCATAGTTGAGATATAAAATCATTTTGAATAGACTGATTCTTTCCAAGGTTAAGACTTGATCGTAATCTGATTAAAGATATTAACTTCTATTTTTTATAGTCAATCCCAATATTGTTTCAACAACAGAATTACACAGAGAGAAGAATCAGAAGCAAACAGCTGCATCCTGTATTCAACGTAATCCAGTGGGGAGAGTATGATGAATCCAAAACATTCATCAGAATATCAGAATATGATGAGGCTGTTGGTACTATCATCAAACTAAGAAAGTCAGTGAGTTGCATTTTTGTAGAAAAATCCTTTTTTTCCAGTAAAATTTTATGCAAAAATTCAATCTACGACACAGAAGAAAGTAGAGCTGTTTAGATAAGACAGGCTTAGAGGACCTAGATCCCAAGGAACTCAACTTCCTTTCACGCCTATAATAATGATGTAATTAATTTTGCAACAAACTACACTGCTTTGTTGTTGACTCTGAGTTCACTGTGAAACTTCCTGATTACGAATTCTCCTTTCATATAGATTTGATTATAGGGAGGCAAGACACTGAGCAGAAAAACAGTCAGGGTCTGTGTTTAGAGTCTGGAATGCATCTGTGCAAAAACCAGTCCATCTGATGTATTTCTCATGTAAATTAATGTTAGCATTCTAGTCTGTTCATTGGTTTCGTTTGAGTGTAGATAACTTGACTCAGTCATATTTTGGTATACTCCTAATTTGCATTTCTAATCCTATAAAGACATGAAGATGGGATCCTTCTCTAGGTTACTCTACACCAGCTCATGGGTATCTTCCTCAAAAAACCATGTATCACACCAAGAAATTTAAATTTAATCTGTCAGCAATGGGGGCCAATGTTTATTTTTTAAGTGAGGGATATGTATATATTTTTTAGTAAGTACTTAGAACTATTAAGTTATGGATAGTAAAGGGGTGGGGAGCATTTCATCTTTAAGTCTCATCTAATAACACATGATTGGAATCATGCAAATAGTACACCTCAACCTCACTATGCGCCCACGCTAGTTAAAGGCTAGTAGTATAGTAATGAACAAAACAAACACAAATGCCTATTCCCATGGTCCTTACAACTTAGAAGGAACTACAGATGAAATATAAATAAGGAAAGAAAAAAGCAAAGTACTATACAGAGCAGGGGTCAGCCACCTTCAACAAATGTGCCCTATTACCTGTTTTTCAAAATAGTTTTGTTGATGGACAGCCACACCCATTTGTTTAAGTATTGTTTATGGCTGACTTCATACTACAATGGCCAAGCTGAATGGTTGCAACAGAGACAATCTGGCCTGCATGCTCCAAATATTTACTGTCTGGCCCTTCAGAGAAAGGTTTCTTGACCCTTGGTCTAAGTACTACAGTTTGCAGCAAATGAAATGGAGCAAAATAAAGCAGAGAAAGGCAGATAGGATGTGAGGAAACTGCTAATATATAATGTAATATAACATAGCATAATATGACAATGTAACATAATATATGCTGAATGAATAAATGTAGTGTTTGGAGAAAGCCTCCCTGAGAAGTGTTATCTGAGCAAATACCACTTACCTTCCAAATCAATCCAGTTGACATATTTTATGGTTAATCTTTCTGTGGATAACATCTCCAATTCAATGATAAATTCTCTATATTAGTGCCTTATTATTTGGTGCTTGTACAACTGCAATAGCACTGTGGATTAGCTGTTCAACATCCATCTCTCTTCCCAGTGATCTATCCCACTCTATTTATCCAGACGAACCGGTTTGAATTATTTCACTCCCTGCTCAAAAAGCCTCTGCAAATTTCATAACTACAGGTTGAGAGTCTGAAACTCCTCCTTCGCCAAAATCTCTCTCACAGTAACCTCTCCCAAATTATTTATCTGTTCCCTGAGCCAAATTGTTCTCTTCATTGTCTCTCCGTCATTTACTTCTAGTGCCTGACTTACCCCTCCTACTCCACCTTGCAGGACACAATGGGAAGTTATCAATGGAAAGTGGAAAGCTGACAGGGGAGAGGGAGTGCGGCCTGGCCAAAGAGCGGTCCAGGCAGAGAGGAGAGCAGGTACAGAGCCCAGTGGTGAGGGCGTGCTTGCTGAGGAGCAGCCAGGAGGCTGAGGTGCGCGGAGCATCGCAAGAATAAAGACTGGAAGGTTAGGTGAGGCAGGTGCAGAAGGAGGCAGGAAAAATGTCAGATGGTAAGAGCTTAGACTTCGACTCTGAGTGAGATGAGAGCCAATGAGGACGCTGATGAGCTCTGAATCCCCAACGAGGAGCTCAGCCTCCACTTTGGAGGACTGATGGGATTCCACAGGGACAGGGGTAAAAGAGGGGAGAAGTTAGGAGTGTTGAAATAATGGCATGAACGCTGTTGGCATCTTGGACGGGGTGGTAACTGTGATGGAGAAATTGTTGGGATTCTGGATGGTTCTGAAAGTAGAGCCTAGAGGATATTTGGGTGGATTGTATGAAGGGCCTCAGGAACAAATAGAATCGAGGGATCCAAAATTCTAGCTTAAGTACCCGGAACTATCTTATCTACTGAGATAAAAATAGTGACGGAGGAAGAGGAACTTTGCATGCTAAGTCTGCAATGCCTTTTAGATCTTCAAGTAAACATAGCTGAGTGGGAATTTGGATACGGGAATACTGAGATCAAGACACAAGTCCTGGGCAAAGATGGAAAGACGATGGTGCCTACATATTCATATTTCCGTCACAGAGGTTTATAATTATTGTGTGTAGGACACAAAACTACTCCTAATTATGTGAAATTGGACTCTACTTCAGTTCCATATAAAAATAAAAAAGTGTTCTGTGCACAGTTTTAATATACATTGAATTTCTCTGGAATGCAACTATTATGTAAATCAAAGAAACACTGCCATTAGTTTTGTTCTGAAGTTTCAAAAGGAATTATTCTCCATTTTGGAACTTTATATTGCTGACAGAATGCTGCTTGGGGAACTGAATCACCTACAACACACCTGTATTTGTTTGCCCTTGGAACAATTGCTTGTACTTTGCTTCAATGTACAGAAGCAAGCATCTCATCTCAGGACACTAATGTCATTATAGTGATGACATTACACTGAGCACTTACATATTATAATGCTTTTTGTTTTGTTATCTTTTCATTTTTTTGACTTTACATTATAGTTAGTACATTATTACATATGAATTTCCTTTTATTTCCGTTTCCTATTTTTCCAAAGCTTTCAGGTTTTAATGATTTTTTTTCCTGACCACGGCCTCTTTCTGCAAGGTCCCTCCTCTCCATCTATGCTGGAAAAGTCTGATAAAGCACGCATATGCGCGTATGGATTGACGCAGTTTCATGATCCTACAGGGTCTTCCTATCCATGAGGAGTAAGACATGTTGCACTTTATAGGGTCGAAAAGCCCTGCACTCCCCTGAACTCTCAGAACAGCATGTTTTAAGTCCTTAGCACACATCAGGGGAAGCCTCCAGCCCCACTCCTGGGAAACTCTCAGGGGACTAGGATAGATGATGAATGAGACACACAGTTAATGAAGCACACAATGGGCATTATCCAAACCATAAGGCTGGGCTGGCCTTGTGGGTTTTTGCTTTTGCTCCATTGATTTCAGCTTTAAGTAAACCTAAAAATGGCAAAATTAGCATTCCTGCCACCATTCTTCAAAGGCGTAAATAAAATGGACAGTTCACCCCTATCCAGTTCTCTAAGTTGAGCCATTTATTTTTTGCTCTTTTCTCCAAAATGCCACCAACCTCTCTCACGCCAGCCCTGCTTTGGAAAGACTGCTGGATGAAATTTTTATTTTCCTCTGTCCTCAATTATAATTCACCAGCAGGTGCCACAGGCCTCCTTGTTTGTTTAAACAGGCACTGGTAATCTGATAATGGATCCTCCAGGTTTCACCTTTTCTTCCGTGTCATATTCGGGTGTTTTATTTCTCCTGTTTATGCACTGAAAGCCCAATGTACCTTCCCTGACAAATAAATTCATGGCTGCGGATTTGAAGTGTATTCAGAATGTACCTTCGTAAGCAGGGCTTCGAAAGCTCTCAAATCCTTTCTAGTCATTTGGGGTAACACTGCCCATTTAGAAAACCTGGGGCCCACGAAAGAAGGTTAATCCAAGGCCAGGAAGATTCGAAATGAAGCGATACAACCATACCGACCATTCACACCAAGGCAATAGAAACATGAAGGCTTACCTACCAGGTGGCCACCAAAGAAAATAGCACATTCAGAATGAATTGTCAGCAAGTCCAGTTTACTTGGATCCAGAGCTCAGCACAGACTATCTTTAATTGGTTAATTTTTTTTTTTTTTTGAAGTATCTCTACTTGAGTCTGAAATATGGATTTAGGAATCTGGCTACCCAAATGCACCCGCAAAAGAGAGCTTTTAGAAGTCATAACAAGCCAAGCACAAGAGTGTGTGTGTATGTGTGTGTGTGTGTGTGTGCGCGTGCATATGTGGGGTGTATGTGTGCATGCATGTGTTCATATGTTTATGCTGTGTGTGTGCCCATACGTGTGTGTGTGTGCTTATAAATGTGTGTATGGCAGTGATCACAGGAATTCGGCTTCCAATCATGTCAGAACTGATTACATGTATCACAGGTTTTTTTTCTCAAATTATTGCCTTTTTATAGGAACTGAAATATTATTGTTACTTGCCTCAGGAATTTTCACATACAGTTTCTTCTACCTAGAATGAAGTGACACTCATTCTTTAAGTGGCTGATGCCGACACATTATTCAGTTTTTAGCAAATCTATATATTTCTCAGAAAGACTTTTCTTAACTCCCAGCTCTGAAGCATAATGCCTGTAATGGGCTCTCTTGTACTAATTTTTATTTTCCTTCAGCACGCTTATGGAAATTTGGGGTGCTTTCTGCATTTGTCCATTTGTTTAATGTCAATTTCTCCCACAAAAGTGCCAGCTTCATTGGGACAAGGGCCTTTTCTGTTTTGTTTACCACTATTTGCTCCTCATCTAGAGAAGTCTAACAAAGAGAACTTAGGAATACGTAAATATTGGAGATCTGGAAGACTTCGGAATGCGGACATGGGAATGAATGTGCAAAATAATATTTTAGATTCTTTAACCTCCACATTTCCTCTTTTTAAACCTTTTCCTGAATACATTCAAGTTCAAATACAATAAGGGAATGATTACCTGATATGGTAATTTATTTTTTATTTGTTCGTTTGCCATCCTTTGTGGACATTAGCTCCTGGGTTTCTTAGCAGTCCAACTGCATTCCCTTTGTCTATGAGAGTTAATTTATCATTGAGATAGTTATATTCTGTGGAGTGGCTTTTGGTTCTCCAGTGAAGGAGAGAGTTTGTAAGAGAGAAAAAGTCATCTCCAGAGATTATTATTGTGTGTGGACCTCAATGAACATAGTCCAATTCCTACTCCTACTACTTCTTTGCTTGGGACTATGGATGAACTACTCATTTCTCCAATTCTTTCAAAAGTAAAATCAGGAAAATTCTGGGTTAATCCAAACATTCACCTTCTCCACTTTACTGAGCTGCTAGAGAAAAATAACATCTACTGAGGTCACTGTCAACAGAACTCAACACAACATTAGCTGATACTGGCTATCTCTCTAGATCTTTCTAATCCTCTCCTTCTTCCATCCCAGAAGCAGTTTGTCCAAGCCTTCATCAGAATCTCTAATCACACAGAATTGGCCAGCATTCTTCATTGAAGACAAGAGAAAACACTGCCTAAGTAAATATGGTGTTGCCAACTCTAGAAATAGTTCATGTTATTGTCTGAAAGGGCTGAAGAACAGATTCCTCAGGTCGAGGAATAACTTCCAGAGCGATATCATGGACCAAGCCCATCAAAGAAGCCCCTACCTCTTCCAAAGTCATGGAGCTTTCAAATCAGAAATATATAACCTCAGCTGCACTCAGAATTTTGCTGCTTCTGCTATAATCTGTGTGGAAAACTGGATGCCCGGTGTCCTGCCTTTCCCCGTGTAACTCTGTTCCATATCAGTCTTTCATAGAACATTTCACTTAAAAACCTAAACAAATGCCAAGTCCCTGACTGCAAGGTAGCTGGGAGATGGAGTTTGGGGGCTGGGCGGGGAGAGAGGAAGTTCTGCTAAAACAGGATTTACACTATGAGAGATTCTCAAATGTTGAAAGGGCCTTCAAAATGTGGGAGGCTGCCACAAATAACATGTGATCAAAATACTTGCCATACTGGGTTGTCCTGTAGTCGGTATGTTATCATTACTGTCCCCTTCATAGAGGTCTACTGAATTGGAAACTACAATTCCCAGAACCCCTTCCTCTCTGTAGTTCTGGCCACTCCGTATCTGCCAGTGAGGGGCCCTCCCACAGGGGATGGGGGAGCAGAGGGAAAGGAGAAAGAAAGATTTACTCCCTGGAGGCAGATGCAGCAAAGTGTGCAGTTAGATATAGGATTTGTAGCCATTTCAGAACCACTCACTTTATTCATGCAGACCCAGAAATTTGGTCAGATCTTTCTAAATGCATCTGAAAATTCTAGCAGTTTCCATGATACTTCTTAGAAATTGGTTTTGTAACAGAAGATCTGTGACTGAATTTCATGTTCATTACCTGGCCTTCATTCTCTCAGCATTTCCAGTATTTGTGTAAATTACTAATTCCCTGAAGTAAAATTCCCATGACTAAAGCAATTTTTGTTTTCCAGACTGAACCTGATACATTATCATTCTACCATTCTTTCCCTTCCCACCAACAATTTCAACAAGGCACGATGAATAATCTCATTTCCTACTTATCAGAAAGGAAAAGAAAGGCTATATGTAAAAATTCCTGGCCTTGTACCAATTATATGTGTATTCCATTCCATTTTAGCTCATTCTCGTCTATTGGAAAGGACGAGGTATTTCTCCTCCTGTTGAAGGTTAATTCTGTTATTAGTTCATGCTTCTTCAGCCACTCTTTCTTCTCTAGCTCTATTGTTTTCTGGGTTTTTTTTTTCTGCCCTGCCTGGAATGTTCTTAAGTTGCTTTTTTTTATATCATATAAAAATATAAAACTATCTCCCATATTAAACACAGACAACACACCACATTCATCAGGATGGCCAAATTATGCTTTGAAAATAGCTCAAGGGGGGGTCCGCCTTGGTGACTCAGTCAGTTGGGCATCTGCCTTCGGCTCGGGTCATGATCCCAAGGTCCTGGGATTGAGTCCTGCATCGGGCTCCTTTCTTATTGGGGAGACTGCTTCTCCCTCTGCCTGCTGCTCCCCCTGCTTGTGCTCTCTCTCGCTCACAAATAAATAAATAAATAAAATCTTAAAAAGAAAAAGAAAAAGAAATAGCTCAAAGGAGTAGGGTACCTGGGTGGCTCATCCAGTTGAGCATCTGACTGTTGATTCCAGCTCAGGATATCATCTCAGGGTCGTAAGATTGGGCCCGGCATCAGGCTCCATGCTGGGTGTGGGGCCTGCTTGGGATTCTCTCTCTCTCCCCCTCTCCTTCTGCCCCTCCCCATCTTCCAACGTTCTCTAGAAAAAAGAAGAAAAAAAGCTCAGAAACCTTAATGGCTTATAGAAGATTTACTTCTACCCCACTCTACATGTCCATTGTTAATGGCCCCAAAGCTCTATTCATCCTAGTCCTTCAGAGATTGAGGATGACAGAGGCAACCCCATTTTAACTCAAGGATTCAGGGTTTAACATTGTAGGCAGAGAGTATGGAAATTTGTCCACCCATTCTAAATGATTCTACCTAGGAGTAACCCATCACTTCCTTTTTGGTTTTATGGCCAAAGAAACCACATGGCCATCCCTAAATTCAGGAGGGTGGGGAGGGATCAGAAAGGGCAATCTGATTGCAGGCCTCGTATGTGAGGGGTTCTCAAAATATTAGTGAGCACAACTAACCTCCCACAAAAACACACCTCTTTCTTAACCCTACACAGTTGTCTCCCACACTTTACACTCAAACTGCCTTCATCAGTGGTCTGCATTTTACCACCCTCATTTCCTGTCCAACAAAGCATTGCCTAGTTTTTTCTGGAGACAGAATTCTAGTTGGCAATAATTTCCCTGGGAGTAAATAAGCATGGCTCCACTGTGTTCTAGAATCTAGTGATGTTGAAAAATCAAATGCTATTCTGATTCTTGATCTGTTGTAGATCTCTCCAATTTATTCAAGATTATCTTTATACCTGGTATCCTAATATTTTGTGAAATAGGTTTTCCTTTTATAGCTTTTTTTTTTTCATGATGTGTTTGTTGTTGTTGTTGTTTTTTAATTTAATGTTCTGGGTACTTGGTGGCTCCTTACAAGTTGGATTTTTTTAAATTATTGGATAATTTTCTTTTGCTTTTTCAATTCTCTGGTTTTCTACAATTCCTATTAATCTTAGACTGATGCTTTAATTTAATTCTTTTTCCTCTTTTATAACTTCAACTCTGCCTTCTTATTCAGTGTTCCGAGAAAGCTGCCTTTATCTTGTAATTCTCTGTGAAGATTTAATATCTTTCATAGTCACCATTTTTAATATTATTTATTCTATTAATGCTCCTTTTTATAGCATTTGTTCTGATTTTATGACTGTACTCTCTTCTTTTACATTTTTGAGTGTATTCATGAGTGCATTAGTAATTCTAGTGGAGTTTTCTTTTGCTTTCTATACTCTTTCATCCAATTTCCTTTTTTCTGTACATTTCCTTTGCTTTCTGACCTTTATATTAGAAAGCTTTCTTTAAAATTTCATTTTAATTTTGGGTGTCAATTCTCTTAAAAGTGAAATGTTAAAATATCTTTAGGAAGCTCTATATGCACAGGCAGGTCTTGACAAGAGGTAGACTTCATCACAGAATGCTTGGGTAGGGATCTTAGAATTTTCTTAGGAAAAGCACTGACTGTAAGTAATGATAATTTTTTTTTTTTTAATGGTCATCATTTTACCAGAGAGAAGTTGTCAGATATCCTACCTTGCTGGTGTAACTGGCTGTTAGTGTTCTGGGAGTCTATTTTAGTTACCTTGCAGCATAACAAATCAGCCCCAAAATTTGTGGCTTTTATTATCTCACAGTTTCTGTGGTTAGGAATCTGGGTGCAGCTTAGCTAGGACTTTGGCTCTGGATGTCTTATAAGTAGAACGAACAACCTTCCCAATTTTGCCAGGACTCTTGTAGTCTTAGCCCTCAAAGTCTTGATCCAAATAAATTCTTCAGTCCTAAAAAAACAGGTCATCTGGTCAACCTACAAGCTCGTGGTCAACGTTGTGCTCCTGGGAAGGCTCTGTTTCTAGCTCCCTCACACAGTAGTTAGCATCATTCAGTTCCTCATGGGCTGTTGCATGGATGCCTCCTTTAGCTTTTCTCTAAGTGAACCTCCTCGTAAAGCTTGCTTCATCAGACTGAACAAGCAAGAAGTCAAGAAAGAGCCGAGAGCTAGCAAGACAAAGGTCAGTTTTTGTCACTTAATCGTGGAGATGACATCCTATCACTTTGCCATATTCTATTAGAAGCAAGTCCGCAGGCCCAGCCCACACACTAGGGAGGGAGTGAGACAAGGACTTGGATACAAGGAAGGTGGGGGAGGGGGAGACATTGAGTGGCATGTCAGAAGCTACCCACTGCAGTCTAAGAAGGGAATGGGCTGTGCAGAAAGGGGATCTCAGGGAGACTGTTACTTAATTCACATGATTTCAATATTACCTTTCACTTGTAGCTACATTCAGTGTCCTTCAAACAACAATCTCTCTAATTCAACTTTTCCAGAGAGTAACATACCAGTGTTCTACAGAGTATAGGAAGGTGGCGTCATCTGTAGTGTGGGGTAGAAGATAGGATCTAAGAGTAAAATTCATCTTATGCAGATTTTCAGCCAACCCTGCTATCACTGTCCCGTCAGGCACCCTGTCCTCTAACCTGCTTCATCCTTCAACTCACATCTTTCCAGGGTTCTGAAACACCGATTGCCCTGCTCACTGCCATCCCCCAACCACAGGCACCGGGCTTTCAGCTTCCCTCTGTAAGATTCGCCCGTTTTCTCTCATCCAGCTGTTTGCTGCCTGCATACAAGTAATTCTATCCTGTCTTCCATTGTTTTCTTTTCTTGAGATTTTTATTTTATGTATTTATTTGACAGAGAGAGACACAACAAGAGAGGGAACACAAGCAGGGGGAGTGGGAGAGGGAGAAGTGGGCTTCCCGCCAAGCAGGGAGCCCGACGTGGGGCTCGATCCCAGGACCCTGGGATCATGACCTGACCCAAAGGCAGACGCTTAACGACTGAGCCACCCAGGCGTTGTCTATCCTACTTTGTCCTTGTGACCTTACACTTTGCAGAGCTCTTTTGTTTCAAAATAGTGATGTTTAAAAAGAAGATATGGTAAACACTTGTTGAATCCACCAGGTCAAATCAGAATACCTATTATTTCCTTAAAATCTGTATAAGTCATCCTCTTTTCAACTCCCACAGCCATCGTTTTATTTATGCATCAGCAGTGCCTGGTCTAGTCACTAACACCTAATAGCCACTGAAAAATAAATAACTGGATGAAACCAAAACAACCTGACTCACTTAAGCATAAGGTGATAAGAGTTATCAAGAAACCTTGACATAGGAAGGAAGCAAGCAAGCCAACCAAAAAGTCACACCGACCCACTGTTCTCAGGTGTTATGAAGAAAAATAAATAGCACATGAGAAACTTTTTAGAATGTTTGTCTGTTTTATCCACTGTCATATCCTCTTTATCAAGAACATTGATTGCCATATAATAGATGCTCAATAAATATTTGTTTCGTGCATGGTGTATAGTGACAGAAGTACCTATGCGTACAATCAGAATACTGGGATGTGAACTGAAAATAGCTGGATCACGTCCAGCCAGGTAGCCATCCCACTGAACCCCCATTTCTTTAGCTCTAAAACATCTACTATGATATTTGTCCAAGGACGTTGCTCTGTAGACATTCTGGAATAACGTTATGTCCATGCATGTGGACAAATAACAGTGCCTAGAATTTTCTTAAAATAGTATGTATTTTTCCTCTCCTAGTAAATGAAGAGCACATTCAAAAAACAGTTTGAAGGTGTTTCATACCTTGTTACTAAATACAAATTCCAAATACTTCAGATTACGTCATATTTTAAATCAGGCATGAATGACACATATTTTCTTTCTTTAAAGGACTGGGTATGTGTGCAGATGGGGAAAGGGAGGAGTCAGCTGTAAGGATTTTCATGGTAAGCCTGACATGCCAGGTAGCAGTGGAAAATTCCCTCATGCTGGCTAGAGGGTTGCAGGGAAATGTATCCTTTCCCTGATGATTTTTCCTGTCATTAGGGCCAATAGTTTCCTGCTACTCATTTAGGAGACTTGGTGCTCCCTCTATCCAAGACCCTGATGTAATTCCTTCATCCTCCTACATGCCTCTACACTGACCACTTGCTGACCTCAGCCCTATAAGTCAAAGTTGGAGCTAATAAAACCTGGCAGATACCTAAACTCTTAATTGAATCTCTAGGTCTTTATTGACTTTCCCCACCTCACAGGCGGCCTCCTCCCTTCTTTCTATCCCCTTTATTTTAGAAAGAAGTTTTTCATTAGTGAATACAAAATATTTAGGCGTCTGGCATCTCCAGAGTGGTAGTGATTGCATTGTGCATTAGCTTGAAAGTTCATTCCCCAGCTTAATAGGCCTGAAGAGGAATGGATGCACTTTGGCTAAACCAGGAAAGCTGATTGCTACCTAAATAACTAATTCATCTTCATAGCAGATGGATGTCAAGGATATTCAAGAGCAGATACACCCAAGGTCATGCCAATTAGTTGAGAAGAGCTTGACTAGAAGGTAATTTGAGATATAAACAGCCTTCATTTCCCAAACCTAGACCCATAATGAACACCTTACATAGCTAAAAGGCTTTGGAAAGACATCCAACCTCTTCCAAGGCATTTGAGAACCCAGGGATGAATTCTTCACAAAATGATGCACACATTTAGAAGAATGATCAGCACATAAGAGAATTATGGACTTGACGCTTTCCCTTTAACCCTTTTGCGGCTGGTCTTTCTTCTTCACACTTGCCTTGTCGGGCTTACCTTCTTGCCAAATAGATAGATATTGTTCTCCATAATGCTCAAAAAGAAAATCATGGATGATAAAATGAGAGGCATTAAACATCCATGATATAATTAGCCCCCGAACTGGGATGATGCTAAGCTCTAGAGGAGGTTGCATAAACCACCTCTTCAACAAGTTCCTGGTATCACTGAGTCCCATCATTCATAATTCACAGGCGGCATCCCACATATATCAACACCCCATGTATATTCTTATTTCACAGGAGAAGGCATGTGTGTAGATCAATTAGCTCCTGAAAACTACTGATCCCAGTCTGTCGGATAGTTGAGAATCATTAATGGTGACTAGTGTTATATGTGAGACAGCAGGGTATGTGACTGCTTCTACCTAAAACTTTCCTTCACTTCTCTGGTATAAACAGCCTAGTAACATGATAATGTAACAGGTGATGCTGTCCAATGGCTCTACTTGCAGGCAAGATTGGGCGCCTTTCCAGTTTCTCAATAGCCAAGACTATGTCACATAAAGGAACATCTTGTGGACTAGGTTTAATGTCCTCAGGGTCCTTGATTTACCTGGTACTATCTCAGATCTAATGAGCATATCTGCCCAAGGGAGAAGATTACAGAAAGTAGAACTTTTCTTAAGCCCAAGAGTATAAGAAGTCTTGCAGAAGCACGTTCACAAGAACCTTTGTCATTTCCACCTTTCATAGATGGTCCCCTGCTGTGTCTGTAGCCCAATTGTGCTTAGCTTTTCCCATTTTCCTGGAAGCTCTGTTAGGCTAATTTGATATTTTAAAACTCTGTCACTACTGTTTTCATTTAATAAGTAACTAATCAGTTCTGCAGTCTGCTGTGCCCTGCTATTGCTAGCAAAGCTAAAATAGGGCATTTTGATTAATTTTTTTCTCTTTTTGAGCAATATGTTCTGATAACTTCTAATATACTGACTCAGGACATTTAAATGCATGGTCTGAGTCTGATGTGTTTTGTGGCAGGTGATCGGTTTTGGAGACAATGCATTTCCAGGATGAAAATGTATTCAGTGAATAACATGCATGTAAAGAACTTTGTGAAACCCAGAGTATGGATATTCAAAGTATAGAACATTGGAAATATTTTCCTGAATAAACATCTCAACAGTAAAACATGGCGTGGCATTTCGGGAGATTATCCAGAAGGGAAACAATTTTAAAATGTATTACTATTCTTCTTACGGTCATAATTACTTCTCACATTCTCTACAAAATTCTGTCACTTCAGAGTTACTTGCCCATTGACTCAGTTTCCATTTTGAACATTATAAACCACAGATGGATGCCCTATTACAATTCTGTTACACTTTCATCTTCAGAATACCCATAGTAATAGAAAAAGCATACATTTGATTGGTGTGGGGATTAAAGTTATATTGCAAGTAATAATCAATTTTAATTTTGCAAGACCTTAACCATAGTTTCCTTAAGGATCCAACTGCACTATGGACTTCAAACATATTTTATTTATGGAAATATATATTCAAGTGTTCAAAACACCTGCACTGCATAAAATTAGATTAACACATTTATATACTATAAATAATAACTTGTACATAATAATATCTATCTAAATAATATCTAACACTTACTGTGCAGAAGCTTGTTCTACAATGTTTTACAATGTTAGATGGCTGATTGGTTTTCTCAAAATATGTGGTTGTTATATTGCCCATTTAGTGTCACACAGTTGACCCTTCAAAGAGGTGGAAACACATGATAATATGTTTTATTAAAAAGGGGAACACCGGGAACCTATGTGGCTCATTCGGTTGAACACCTGACTCTTGATTTTGGCTCAGGTCATGATCTCAGGGCTGTGAAATTGAGCCCCACATGAGGCTCCACACTCAGCATGGAGTCTTCTTGAGATTCTCTCCCTCTCCCTTTACCCTTCTCCATGTTCATGCTCTCTCTCTTTAAAAAAAATAAAAAGGGAACACAAATTCTTGCTTGGGTTGTCCTTCCAGAAGAAAGATCATTGTTAGAAACTATTTCACTGTCTCAGCTTGGGTGAATAAGAGACACTCAAATTGGGAAGAGACACATCTCAGATAATGCGAGAGCTTGGGCCATATGAGATTTCAGAAAAATACTCTGAAATACAGTGTAGCACCAACCTTCAAGTAGTGTATTCTTGGGTTACTATAAAAAGTCATGAGCCCCTATAGAGGCAACATATATGTCCAGACTGACACACACACACACCCAAGGGGGTGAATAAGTTTAAGAAATACTGAGTGAAATGAACAGATTTATACCCCTAAGCTTATCATTCATACTACTATGAATCTTCAAAAAGTTAACAATTAATTTTTGTTTTAAACCCATTCTTCTCTTTCTCCCTCTCTGTCCTCTCTCTTTCACTGCGAAACTTCTGGATGACTAATTTTCTTTTGAATCTTACTCTGGGAGATACTATTTTAGATCATTTGAGCATTATTCAGAATTAAACATACAATAGTATTTATTAAACACCTAATTTAGAATGATATCAAATCTTGCTAAAAAATAGTAATCAAATAGGTGAAAATGAATGACAGTGTAAAAAGATTCTTCCCAATGAAATAAGGCATTGAGCACAGAAAAGAAAAAAAAAAAAAATGAACCTTAACATCATGTTGCTCACAGAGATAATCTCCAGACTATTATTTTACTGATTACGGTGAGGTCCACATGTGATGGGTTGTATAAGAGATTTCTAAATTCTTAAACCATATAAAAATATTGCTTATTCTTAGAAAAGCAGCATGATATTAGTGATACTTAAAGTTATAAGATCAGAGCTAAAATGCCAGGAATACCAATGATCATACAGGCAATTCGGGAAAGATAATATTATATATAATGCAGGACTGAAGCAAGAATTAAATGAGATGATACACAAATGCCCTTGGTAAACCTTAAAACACCAAAACAAGATTTCTCACACTGAGATTGATGGACATAAACTAAAGGGCCCACTCTATGTTTTGTTCTGTTTTGAAACTTATTTCAATAACCTTACAAAATTTTCTTTTTATAGAATTCACGGGCTTTACTTTTATGCTACAAAACTGATAGTTTGCTATCCAAAAGCATTTTCAAAGTATAAGACGTTGTTTTCCCAAGTCAAGGCTCCTCAAACCGAGATGCATGACTTTATTCTTGAGGCCTCTGTGAAATAAATTCATTTAAAATGGCTCTTGGAAAACAATTTTAAGAATCACTTCCCTATAATTACTACAGATATTACAGTATTAGTTGAACTTTTAAGAGCGGTTGATAAGAGCACTTGTAAACAGGGCAAATGAACTAGCTCCTTCCATACCTCTTAAGTGATGTTATATAGGTATTGCTTAGTAGTCTTACTCTCAGAAGCCATGCCCGGGAGTTCACATGATTATTAAAGATGCAACATAGTAAAGTACTCTCTAATCAGGAGGACAGTGCACGACAGTTCTGTGACTCAGTAAACCATGATGCTTAGGATACTCCAAGTTCATTTAAAAATAATATGGAAGAAGCTAAGTATACAAGTGATGACTTCATCTTATCATCAATGAGAGAGCTAACATTTTTCTCCATAAATTTTAAATCTGTTGCCCCACTGTTACATGTCTGGGATTCCTCTGGTCCCAGAGCTCTGGCAGAAACCTGCAGTTTACCTGTCCCCAGATGGGATTCCTCTTCATGAAGGACCCAGGTGGTGTTCCGATTATGTTGGTCTCCAAGGCACTCAGAGTCCTTGGCACGGAGACACCAGTGAAGCAAAACTCTCTCCAGGTGAGTTTCGGTGTTTCTTCGGATCTGGCATTCCAGGTCTCCCCAGAGCAGGTGTGCTCCCTGTGACACACAGGCTACTCTCCGCAGGAGAGCTGGGGATTTAAAAAAGGTCCCTGTGAACACCTTCCAGAGATCTGAGTGCCCTGGAGACCAGCCAGTGACATGCAGAATTTTCCAAAAGCTTCAATAATTCTGGCAGTAAAGGAGGGGATTCTTATACTATTAATATTTAAAAGTGAAAAGATCAGTCACCACTCTGCACCTTTGGATATCCAATGAATGGGCTTTTAAGAGTCTGGTATCTATATCTATATATCTATACCTATATATATTTATATATCTATATATAGAAAATGTATATATAATATGATAGAGAATATACAGAATTTATTTTTTATAGAATTTACAAAATTTACTTTAACAAAAGATACAGAAATCTTTTTTCCCCTCTTTCTCACTAACAATACAGGGCACAGTTCCCTCTGAATTGCATAAGAACAAGTTATGAAAGATTAATAGAGCTAAAGATTTCTAGTTAATGAGAACTCTTTCCTTTGAAAGTAAAATATATGGGGCTCTAAGGGATGACATGTACTCAGAGCAGGTAAAACATTTGAATAAATGCACATATTAGTGAGAATTGAACACTTCTCTTGTTTCCACGCTACGATTGTTATGATTTTTCTGTTACAATTTTAGGGAGCCAAATGGGTTTATTCTGTGTTTGAAGGTATACGAATTAAAGGACCTCGTAAGAGAACAGGTGATATTGCAACTGACTTTAGACTCCGTTCTTTTGAAAAATATCACCTTGAATGACTATATTATCATGACCATAAAAATAAAAATATATGGCTAAACATTTATTGAACACTTACTACAAGGCAGGTTCTGGTCCCTGTGCTTTGAATTTTACTCACACAATAAACTCAATATGCAGATAAAGAAATTGCTTGGGTAAGAAATTGTCAGAACTAGGGTTCAAACTTGAGCAATCACCTCTCCATTTGTTTTAAGCACCAATTGTCTACACATGGAAGAACAGATTGGATTTTTTTTTTTTTTAAGATTTCATTTATTTGTTTGTCAGAGAGAGTGACAGAGCACAAGCAGAGGGAGCAGCAGGAAAAGAGAGAAGCAGGCTCCCTGCTGTGCAAGGACCCGGATGGATACAGGACTCGATCTCAGGACCCTGAGATCATAACCTGAGCCAAAGGCAGACACTTAACCTACTGAGCCATCCAGCATCCCAGGACAGACTGTATTTTAAAGCCAGTCTACTTCCGCTCTGACACTATTATTTTAAAGGTGATGGATGAGAAGAGAACTAGCATTGTATTGAGAAACTGAGTAAGAAGACATGGATTTGAGTTTTACCAGTTATTGCCATCACTGTATGACATGGGGAAGTCATATTTTTTCTTTTTATTATATTTGTAAGATTTTATTTATTTATTTATTTACTTGAGAGAGTAAGAAAGAGAGTAGGAGGTAGAGGGAGAAAGAATCTGAAGCAGACTCCATGCCAAGCACAGGGCCCCATGGAGAGCTCAATCCCAAGACCACAAAACAAGGACCTGAGCTGAAATCAAAAGTCAGACACTTAACCAACTGAGCCATCCAGGGACCACATGGGAAAGTCATTTGACCCTTTGGATTCCTTTTTATTCATTTGAAAAATGAAAGGGTTGGGTTAAATCCCAGTGATAGTAAATACGTAGAAAATATAATGCTAATCCTTTGGTCTACATTCTTGTTATGAATCATTACCCACTCTTTTCTACTGACTTTGCACATAGAATTACAACCTTCTCGACTCAGCTTTCCACATAATCTCTTTTGATCGATTGGAGTTGGTGTGTGAGATGAAACCTAGCTTTCATCCCGGGACAATATGACATATAAGCTCTCCTCCAGTTCTAATATAAAACAGTTCTTTGTGCTTAATAACATCATTATTCAGCTGGGGGAGGATCTGAGCGTGTGCTCTGAGTTGGGGAGAGTGGAGAGATCTGCAGATGGGCTGAGAGGAGAGGGAACTGAGTACAGCGACATATGAAGACACCGTATGAATCTCGAGAAATATTTTCAAGGCTGACTCATGCCTATGACTTGAGAAGTAGGAAGCCTTCCCCAGTGAGAAAATTTACTTCCTCATCTAGGCCCTACTCAGTTTCTCAGCATGAAGCCAGAACACTAAATTTATTACCAGTACAATGAATTATTTCACTTAATCACAGGCATGGATCTTACTGTTGCATCTTCTGTGTAATTGTCCTATTTCCTACAAATGTGGATGGGTCCTTATCCACAATCTCACATTTGCTTTCAGACTACATGCTACCAAAAAGCAGGAATGTTATTCTGAATTATATTTGGATAGCCACATGTACTTGAGCTCTTAATAAAATTTATCCAATTATAATATAAGGAAGAAAAGGTTAAGAGAGAAAGGAGAAGAGGAATTTTGATAGGCACAAGATTCAAGACCCTTTTGAGTTTAATCCATTGGAGAAGGTCTTACACAGGAGAAGCTTAATGGGTTTAAAATTCTAAAATACATCACGTGTGCTCTTAACTGTTTTCGCTTTATTAAAACCCTTACTTCTTTGAATAGTCCATCTAAATTCCTTGCAGCTGTTTTAAAAAGCAGATGTACCTTTATCCTGGGTGGATCTTTCTCTGCTAAGAAAGTCAGCGGAGAGTCAGGATGAGGCATAGGAAAAAAGCAGCTTGTGTAAGACTTTCAGGCATTCCTTGAATCTTAGGGAGGCCACAGTTTTAACAGGTTTAGAAATAGCTTTTTTCTGAACATATCATCTTCCAGGTCCCAAAATAGGAGGCAGCTGAATAAAGATTCAGAGGTTCAAGGTTCTGGCCTAAATCATCATACCAATCCAATAAAAAATGAACAATATATGGTTTCTTTCAGGAAAGCTAATAAGAGCAAATTGCATTAAAAAGAAAGGATAACAGATCGGTGCTCTTGGGTACAGCAGAGTAGTTCTGTGTAAGGTAAATCCTTCAGTTAAGAATAGCTTTATAAAAGCTAGATTAGAAGGGCCCTGAAGAAAGGGGAACAGATTAAGTCTAGGAAAGGAGTTCTTCACTGTTTCTTTAATTCAGAGATTTTTCACTGTATAGCATAAGGCACAGAGGAGAAAGAGAACACAGCAGACAAAGCCTTTTGGAAATAGCGTGGTATAGAGAAAACAAACTATTAAGGATTGTTCCAAACAAGTTAGGACTTGTGTGGCCAAGAACACAGAGAAAAGGTCACCAGAAAGATGATATAAACAATTCTGTGTAACTTTTGTTCTCAAAGCTTTACTGTATCCTATACTACATAGGAACAAGAGAAAACACAAAGAAAATGGTTTCCAAGAAGATAAACAGGTAAGCAGAACTTTAGGCAGTGTAATAGGGCAGACGGATAAAAACCAAAATGTCCTTCATGGTGGATGGTCCCTGGAAACATCCCCAAATTTCATTTTAGAAGTGTTAAAAATAAAGAAAACTAGAAATAAGTCCAATCAAAAGTCTGAAATTCAGCATTATCATCTCAGTCCCTAAATAAATAAACTTGATGTGCTGTCTCTCAAGCTGCTAATCAGAAAAAAATAAAATCCACTCTGGAGGAAGAGACATCATCTGAAGGCTACACAATTTCCCATACATAATTACAGCATTCAAATAACAATTATCAGGAATACCAGGATGCAGGAACAAGTGGCTAAAAATGAATAAAAATGAAAAAAATAACTTGGAGAAAATCATAAGCATTCCTAAATACAACAGTTATTTGACACAGAATTTAAAACAACTACCTTTAAAATATTCAACAGATCAAGGAAAAGATATAGAATTCCTCAAGAGAACTATAGTCTATAAATAGCAGTGAAATGAAAAATTAAAAATAAAGATATAATTATTAAAATAAGACTTCAATCAGTGTACATATCAGTAGATTAGATAAAAGAGAAGATTGTTTAAGTGGGAGACAGGTAAGTCAAAATAGCAACAAAAGCACACAGAGTAGCAGAACCTTATAAGACACATCAAAAGTTTAACATATTGTAATTGGAACACTGAAAAGAAAAAAGATATAATATTTAAGAAACAGTGGCTGAGAATTTTCCTTTTATGAAAGAAATAAAGACACGTATTTAATGATCATTATAAAGTCCACGCACAAAAATTACAAATAAAATCACACCTGAGCATTCTGTTGTTTAACTGATAAAAACCAAGGCAAATAAGATATATTGAAAACAGAGAAAAAAGAGAGATATCACCCTCATTAAGTAACAGTAAGACCAACAGCTGTCACTCAGAAATAAGTCATAATTATATACTTAAAGTTCTAAAAAACATAACATCCAACCTACAAGTCTGTACGAACCAAAAGTATCCTTCGAGACTTAAAGATGAATTTCTGCTACTTGATATGGTAGGATAACTGTAATTATAATTGTAAACAATTGTAAACTGGACAAAATATATGAGGGCTGTTTGAAATTCTTTGACAACACAAGGCATATAAACTTAATCTTTGAGAAAAAGGAAACTTATGGTTTGAGTCCCATGATTGAAATGATTCTTTACTTGAGCTCCATTTTCCAACTATAGCAAAGTAAGCTGGAATGAAACATGGTGGCTCTTAAGAGTTAGGGAAGAAGAAATCAGAATTCAAGGGAGCTGATGAGTCTGGAATGTTTGGGGTGGCTCACTGAAAACTAGAGAGCTATATGGAGAGGAGTTTATTCAAGGAAAGCAAAGAATCAAAAATAAATCTAATTCACTACAATCATAAAGAGGAATATCAAATAATCATATAAATAGATGAATAAAAGTCACTTGACAAAACTCAACACACACTAAAACTCAGCAAAATAAGAATAAAATGGAACTTTCTCAAATAACAAAGAATTACAGTGATAAATTTCAACTAACATACTTAGTAATGATTGACTAAGTAATTTCTAGCTAAAATCAAACAACAAAAAAAGAAGCATGAATGTCTGCTTCAATACTTCTATTAAGTGGTGGAGGTCCTATATAATGCAATAAAGCAAGAAAAATAAATAAAGGCATTAACACCTGAAAAGAACAAGTAAAACTTTCTATATGCAGATACTGAAAATTTTCCCTTTAAAAATGAAATCAAGACAAGCCTGTCCATTATCCCCATTTTTTAATCATCACTGTAAGGGAATGTTTGCTGCATACATAATGTATGAAAAAGAAAAAAAATACTGTAACTAAAAATGTTTAGAAAAGTGTTACGGGGCGCCTGGGTGGCTCAGTGGGTTAAAGCCTCTACCTTCGGCTCAGGTCATGGTCTCAGGGTCCTGGGATCGAGCCCTGCATCAGGCTCTCTGCTCAGCGGGGAGCCTGCTTCCCCCTCTCTCTCTGCCTGCATCTCTGCCTACTTGTAATCGCTCTCTCTCTGTCAAATAAATAAATAAAATCTTTAAAAAAAAAAAAAAGAAAAGAAAAGTGTTACTCACAGATGTCATAATTGGGGGGTGTAAAAAATTACAAAAACAGTATAGAAATAAACTGCTGCAATCGATAAGTAAAATTATCAAGGGCTGGTTATAAAGGCAATATATAAAAGCTATTATATTTCTATTAATAGAAACAATTTAAAAAATAAATTTAAAAAGTTACGTAATTTACAAAACACTGAAGACTGAAATATGTCAGAGTCTTTGGCAAAGGAGAGCCAAATACAGTGTTGAAGAGTACTGCAGAACACACAATATCTATTGTCAAGAGATTTTACAGAGCTACAATAATTGACAGTGCCCAATTGTGGAAATATATACCAACAGATCAGAATATAAAGTCCAAATACACACACACACACACACACACACACACAAAACACACAAAATAATTGAATTAAAGCAAAGTTGCCATTGTAGGATAATTTGGAAGGGATGATATTTTTGATAAAAGATGCTGGATCAACTAGACATCTGTTTGGGGTAAATTATTACAGATGAATTATAAAACAAAATATGAACTATAAAACAATAAAGCTTCTTAATTCTAAAATAAAGATAAATTATATACTGCATACTAAGTTACAGCCAAAACATGAAACAAAAACCAATGAAGCTCATAACAATTCATGAAGTTCGTGAATTCAAAATAGGTGACAAAGATTTCATAAATAGGACACAAAGTGCACGAACAATAAATCAAAAGAGTACTAAATTATACCACATTAAAAGAAAGACTTTCAGGTCATCAAAATAAACCATTAACAGAGTCTTCTTTAAGCTAAAGAGTGGGAGAAGGTATTTGCAAAAAAAATCTGACAAAGGAGTCATACTCTCAGTTTATACACAAAAAAATCAATAAAAGAAAAAAGATAACCCCATAGAAAAATGAGCAAAGACTTGAACAGATAATTCATGAAAGAGTAAATTGAATTGCTAATTAATACATGAAAAGATCATCTACCTTATAAATCATCAAAGAAATGTAAATTCCCACATTGCAACTACTTTATGCCCACCAAAATGGCTAAAATGACAAAACTAAAAAATACTATGTTTCAGAGAATATGTGAGACACCCAGAATATATACTGTTGCTTATGGTTCAAATCAGTATCACTATTTTTGCAGTCTCTTGGGTACATACTATTTATATATATCTCTCCAAAACACTATATGAACTAAAACAACTAAATAAACAACAACAACAAAAAAAAAAAACAGAAAAAACACAAACATATATCAATGCTAGAGTACATTTTTAAATGTGATATACTCATACACTAGAATACGAACAATAATGAAAATAAATCAACGATTGTTAGTGTCTTGAATTAATCAATATTGAGAGAAATAAGTCAAATACAGAGGAGAAAATTCATACCAGTTATCATAAAGATTACCTTTATATAAAGTTCAAAAATAATACAAATCCAGTCTGAGGAGTTCTATGGATCTACTTCCTAATGACACTGGTGAATATTTTTAAAATAATAACCACTTATAGTCTCTGGAAATGACTCTAAAGGCATTTCACAGAGAAGGAAGATTTTTTTCAAGAAAATCTACTAAAATTCAATAAGAATGGTGATATACTGTGTTATTTCAACTGAAACCCATTCCCTTCCTCCCTCCTGCCAACTCAGCAAGATGGAAGTCTCACCCCATACAAGGTCAGACAAGAACACACATCTCTTCCCCCAGGCTCAGAGTTTGAGGACCATCTTCCTGGACCATGCAGGACATCAGCATTCCTCCTCCTTTGCCCAGCTAGCTGTTCCAGATGAGCCAAGACTTGAGGGTTCTCTTCTTATAGTCAGCCTTACTCAATGGATGGGGGCTCCGCCTTGGGCATAAAACCATAGATAATATTAGAGCACAGATCACCCCTGTCCCTGCTTCTAAGGTACTGATTTCACACCAGGAAAAATATGTCAAGACCTAAGGCCACTAACCTCCCTCTCCACCAAACACTCATATCTTAAAGCTGGAATATCACTCAGAGGGAAGTATGCCATTGTCCTCAGTCCCAGCCCCAGAGCCCTGGTTCACAAAAATTGCCTGAAAGAAGCAGCGAGATGTAAAATACGTATCTCCTAAACACTTCCCAAAGGTTCTTACTTCATTTGCAACACAATATAGAGAAGTACAAGCCTAAGAGCATATATCAACAGAAGATGTTCTGGTCAAGGGCAATTGGGAGGAAAAAACAAAACACTACTAAATAAGCAATGGTCAACATGAAATCAGAGGGAAGTAAGAAAATATTTTATATTTCCAGATGAATGGAAATGAAGATATAGCCCAAAACTCATACCAAAAATTATATTTTAAGTGCCTATATATAAAAAAGCAAAAGCAATCAAATCAATAAGCTTACCTTCCACCTCATGACAATGGAAAAAAAAGACCAAACAAATCTTACAGCAAAAAGAAGGAAAAACATAATAAACAGTAGAACAGAAATAAATGAAATAAGAAATAGAGACAATGGAGAAATTCAATAGAACCAAATATTGGTTCTTTGAAAAAGTAACAAAATTATTAAATTTTTAACTAAGTCAAGAAAAAAAAGAAAAAAGACTTGAGATGTATGCATTAATGTGTGTAATTTTTGCATCATATCAACCATATCTCATTTTTGTATCAAATCAAAGTTTTGTATCAAATCAATTATATCTCAATATATCGATAAAACTTAAAAATAAGATTTGTATTACTGTAATCAAAAGTGAAAGAGGGTGCATTATGACCAACCTTAGAAAAACAAAATGGGGATGCTATTACCAATCTTAGAAAAATAAGAATTATTAAAGAATGCTGTGAACAACTGTGTCAGTATATTAGATAAGCTGAATGAAATGAGCAGATTTTCAGAAAGACATAAACTACCAAAACTAACTCAAGAAGAAACAGGCAATGTGAATGCACCTATATTGAATTTGTAATAAGAAACCTACTGGGGCACCTGGCTGGCTCAGTTGGTAGAGGATCTGACTCTTGATCTCAGGGTTGTGAGTTTGATCCCCATGGTGAGTGTTGAGCCTACTTGAAAAGAAAAGAAAAAAAGAAAAGAAAAGAAAAGTAAAGAAAGGAAAAAAGAAAAGAAAAACCTACCTACAAAGGAAAGTGCAGGCCCAGATGGCGTATTGGTGAATTCTATCAAATATTTAGAGGAGAATTAATACCAATTCTTCACAAGCTCTTCCAAAACATAGAAAAAGAATGGTACAGTTCCCAACTCATTCTATTAACCTGATGCCAAAACCAAACAAAAACATCATAAGAAAACTACAGACCAAAATCTCTCATGATTATATATGAAAAAAGTCTTAAAAAAACTCTAGCAAATGAAATCCAGCAACATACCAACGGATTATAGACCATGAACAAGTGGAATTTATCTCACATATACTTAAGCTTGGTTTAACATCTGAAAATCAATTAACGTAAACATACCATACCAGTAGAATAAAAACAAAAATCACATTAACAAAAAGAAGATAAAAGTCATATGATCATCTGAATAGATACAGAAAGAACGTTTTTAAAAATCCAACATCCTTTCATAATAAAAACATTCAATAATCTTTAGTAGGGAACTTCCTCAACTTGATAAAGAATATCTACAAAAAACCCTCACAGTTAATATCATACTTACTGGTGAAAGACTGGATATGTTTCTCCTAAGATCAGAAAGGAAACAAGGATGTCTGCCCTTACCACCTTTATTCAATGTTGTACTGGGGGTTCTAGCCTGGGGAACTGGGCAAGAAACATCAACAAAAGGCATTCAGATTAGAAAAGAAGATACAAAAAAAGCTCTATTTTCAGATGACATGATTTTGCATATAGAAAATCCTAAGGAGTCCTCTAAAAACCTACTAGAACTAATAAAGTGGTTCAGCAAAGATGTAGGATACATTAGTAATATATGAAAGTCAATTATATCTCTCTACACTAGCAATGAACAATCTGAAAACAAAATTTAGCAAACAATTCCACTCATAATAACATCAAATTTAATAAAATACTTAAAAATAAATTTAAACATGAGAAGTACAAAATTTATACTCTGAAAAATACAAAATATTGCTAAAAGAAATTACAGATCCAATAAATAGGGGGAAATCCTATGTTCGTGAATCAAAAGAGTTAATATGGTGATGATGGTAATGCTCTCTATTTTGGTTTGATATTCAATGCAATCTCGGTCAGAATCTCAGGGATTGCTTTGTAGAAATTGACGAGTTGACTTAAAAAATTTTTAAAATATTTTATGTATTTATTTGACAAAGAGAGAAAGATCGCAAGTAGGCAGAGAGGCAGGAAGAGAGAGAGGGGGAAGCAGGTTCCCTGCTGAGCAGAGAGCCCGATGCGGGGCTCGATCCCAGGACCCTGAGATCATGACCTGAGCCGAAGGCAGGGGCTTAACCCACTGAGCCACCCAGGTGCTCCTGACTTCAAATTTTTTATGGGATTACAAAAGACCCGGAATATCCAAAACAGTTTTTGTTTTGTTTTGTTTTTTTAAGATTTTATTTATTTATTTGAGAGAGAGAGAGAGAGCACAAGCATGAGTAGAGGGAGGGCGAGAGGGAGAAGCAGAAGCCCTGATGAGCAGGGAGCCAGACGCGGAACTCCATCCCAGCATCCCCAGAACACTACCTGAGCTGAAGGCAGACACTTACCGGACTGAGCCACCCAGGCGCTCCCAAAAAAGTCTTTAAAAAAAAAAATTCACATTTCCCAATTTCAAGACTTACTACAAACCAATGGTAATCAAGACATACTGGCAGGATAATATAGATAAATGGAATAAATTGAGAGTCCAGAAGTAAAACAAGACATCTATGGTCAAGTGATTTTTAACAAGGGTACAAGGGTGGTACCCTTCAGTAGGGAAAGAATATCCTGTCCAACAAATGGTCTGGAGAACACATACAAAAGAATAAAAATTTATTCTTTCCTTATTCTATACTATTTCCTTATACTATGCACCAAAATTAACTCAAAATGGGTCAAAGACATAAAATAATAAAACTCTTATTAGAAGATATGGAGATAAGCCTTTATGAATTCAGATTAAGCAAATGGATTCTTAAATATGATACCAAAGATTGACAAACAAAAGAGAAAAATTGATAAATTGCACTTCATAAAAATTAAAAATATTTTCCTTCAAAAGACACTATCAAGAAAGAGACAACCCATAGAATGGAAGAAAAATATTTGCAAATCATATATCTATTAAGGCACTTTTCTCAGGGCATCTGGGAGGCTCAGTCAGTTAAGCATCTGCCTTTGGCTCAGGTCATAATCCTGGTGCCCTGTCCTGGGATTGAGTCAAGCTCCTTGCTCAGTGGGGAGTCTGCTTCTCCCTCTCCCTCCATTCTTTCCCCCACTCATGTTCTCTTTCTCAAATAAACAAAATTAAAAAAAAAATAAGGAACTTTTCTATAGAGTATATAATGAACTTTTACAACTCAACAATAAAAATACAAATAACCCAATTAAAAATGGGCAAAGCATATGGATAGATATTTCTCCAACAAGATATACAAAGAGACAAGAAGCACATCAAAACATGCATGGCACCTTTCATCATCAGGTAAATGGATATCCAAACCATTTTATGCTTACTGTGATGGCGAGAGAGAAAAACAGAAAATAACAAGTTTTAGAAAGGATATGAAAGAATAGGACCCCTCATACACTGCTAGTGGGAATGTAAAATGGTACAGATACTTAGCAAAAAAAAAAAAAATCTGACAGTTCCTCAAATAATTAAACACACAATTACCATATGACCCTGCAATTTCATTCCTCAGTTTATACCCAAGAGAAATAAAAACATATGCCCATACAATAATGTGAGCACAAACGTTTCTAGCAGCATTATTCATGATATCCAAAGGATGGAAACAATCCAAATGTTCATCAATTGATAAATGTTAAGCAAAGAGTGGTATAGCTATACAATGAAATATTATTTATGTTATTACTCATATAAAAATTGAAAAATAAAATATATCCATTTATATAAAAAGAAGAAGTATAGATATATGGTACAATATGGATGAAGCTTGAAAATATCATGCTAGGTGAAAGATGCCAGTCACAAAAGATCACATAGTATATGATTCTATTTATATGACATGTCCAGAATAGGCAAATCTTTAGAGACAGAAAGTACATTAGTGCTTGCTTAGGGCTATCATCCCTTCTCCCCCTATTAATTGGGGAAATGATAGCTTTTAAAAAGTATGGAGTTTCTTTTTGAGATGATGAAAATGTTCTAAAATTGACAGTGCTGATGGTTGCATATCTCTGAATATACTAAAATACATTAAATTATATACTTTTAATGAGTAAATTATATGGTATATGAATTATACAATAACAAAACTTGTATAATCAAAATTAATTTATGTAGTGAGAATCAAAATAGTGGTTATCTTCATATGAAGTGATGGTTGGCAGGGATCACAATAAATGTTTCTTGACTGCTTACACTATAATGTTAAATTGACCTAGGTGCTGGGTTACTCTAGTGCATTTAAGTAAAAAAAAAAAAAAAAAAATTAACTGGTGAT
The DNA here is from genome assembly GCA_028534135.1 of Potos flavus. Taxonomy (NCBI): domain Eukaryota; kingdom Metazoa; phylum Chordata; class Mammalia; order Carnivora; family Procyonidae; genus Potos; species Potos flavus. Next base: position 19,621,300 of record CM052884.1, on the reverse strand, counting down.
ACAATGATGATTTATACCTGTATTTATACCAATGCTACTCTTATATTTAACTTAAAAGATGACAACAGAACCCCACAGAAATGAACTTCTTCTTTCAGACAAGATGAAGTACAGGGATTGGATTTACATTCCCAACTGAAACAATTTAAAAACTTAATAAATGTAACACTGCATGTCAGGGCACCTGGGTGGCTCAGTTGGTTAAGTGTCTCACTCTTGATTTCAGCTCAGATCGTGATCTCAATGTCATGAGATCAAACCCTGTGTCAGGCTCTGTGCTCAGTGTGGAGTCTGCTTCAGATTCTCTCTTTCCCTCTCCCTCTGCCCCTCTTCTCACTTGTGCGCTCTCTCTCTCTCTCTCTCTCTCTCTCTCTTTGCTGCCTGGAGAGAGTTTTCAGTCCACAGGACAATAAGAAGAAACCCAAGCTGAGCCTGGTGCTCTTTCTGAGCTGAGCAGATGAAAATAAGAGTCCTAGGAAATCCAAAAGGCTAGAATATTTAGAGCAGAATTTCAAAGAGAAGAATTATACATACATTTCAAGCTCTGTAGGTCTTCCCAGGATCCCTCTTAGGAATTCAGCTATTGACGTGTGCATGGGGGTGGGAAACTAAGAGACGAATGAAAGAATCACCTGAAAGAAGGAGTGCAACAGTCTGTGGGGCTCACAATGGGCTGAAGAGAGTGTCTGTTCCCACTAAACAGAGTACAAAATCTAGTAAATCATAAGAAACATGTAGAGGACACAGAAGGGTCCTGCTCAATAGTGGGAAATAATTAGCCCACTCTGATCCCATATAACAAATCTTTTTAAAAAAATCCAAAGGATTAAACTGTTTCTAAGTAATTTAACTGCATCCTAAAACAAATCTCACAGATATTTATAAACTATAACAACATCCAACATCTAACAAGGTAAAATTTATGCAATCAAGTATTATTAGTCATCAAAATAAACAAGAAATGCAATCTATAAATAGGAGGAAAACATTCAATTAGAATGGAACCAGAATGACTAGAGAAGCTAGAATTAGCAATAAGGATCTTGAAACAGTGGTTATAACTACATTCTCTATGCTCATGAAGTTAAACAGAAATGTGGGAGACATAAAAGAACAAGTCTAACTTTTTATTTTTTTGATTTTTTAATCAAACTTTTTAAACCAAAAGCATATGTCTGACATGAAATATACATAAGATTAAAAATATATTAGATATTATAGAAGAAAGAACCAATGAACTTGACAAGCAATAGAAACCATCCAAAATAAAACACAGATATTAAAAAATCCAAAGAAATGAAAGACTATCAATGATCTGTGGGTCACATCCATTAGGCCTATATAATATACATAATAATAATGCCTGAAAGGTAAAGGTGGAGATATTTGAAGAAATAGTGGCTAAAACATTTCTGAATTTCAGAAGCAGAATACACAGAATCAAAATGTTCAGTGAATATCATATATAGAAATATATATGTATACAAGAAATCTGAACCAAAACTACATTAAAGTGTATGAGAGTAAGACTGCAAATACAAATCATAAAAGAGAAAATCTTAAAAGCAGTCAGGAAAAAAAAAAACAGAATAAATAGATGGTGAAAGATTTCTCATAGGAAACAATGCGAATGAGAAAACAGCAGAGTGATTTTTTTAAAGTGTTGATAGAGAAACAAATATGCTAGTCTGTAATTTTATACCCAGTGAAAATATCCTTCAAAAAATAAAGGCAAAAAAGAATTTTTCAGACATTCAAAAGCTAAAAAGTTCTTCACCAAAAGAATACCATGACAAGAAATATTAAGCAAAGTATTATAAGCAGAAAGAATCTAATACCAGATAGAAATATAATAACAAAAACACCAAAACTACATAGGTAAATATATTATTTTTTTAAATTATTGTTTAAATACTTAAAAATAGATGTGATTATTTAAATAATGTTAATAATATATTATAGAGTTTATAGCATATGGATAAGTAATAAATATATATATAATAGCATAAAGGTCATAGGGGAGAAATGAAAGTATACTATTAGAAAGTTCTGATACTTTATGTGATAGGGCATAATATCACCTGAAAGTGAACTTTGGTAAGTTAAAAATATACGCTAGAAATTCCAAAGATAGCAGTAATGATGAAATAATTATGGCTATTAAACAAAGGAAATAAAATTGAGTCATAAAAATATTCAATTAATCAGAAAGGAGGCAGAAAAATAGGAAAAGGGAAACAAAGTAAGAGAAGACAAATAGTAAACAATTAGCAAGATGTTATTCATAAACCTAACTACATTGTAATCACACTAAATATAAGTAGACTACCCCAATTAAAAGGCAGGGATAATCACTTTGGTTTTAAAAAGTAAAATCCAGGGTGCACAGGTGGCTCAGTTTGTTGAGCACTTGACTCAGTAACAGCTCAGGTCATGATCTCGTGGGTTCTACGATCGAGCCCCAGGTCAGGCTCCTCATTCAGTGGGTATCTGCTTAAAGGTTCTCTCCCTCTGCCCCTCCCGCCACTTGCACTCGTGCTCTCTTTCTCAAAATAAGTAGATGAATCTTTTTTAAAAAAGGAAAATCCAATTATATGCTGTCTATAAATACACTTTATATACAAAGAAACAAATGGATTAGAATAAAAAGATTTTCAAAAATCAAAAGAAAGTGGAGTTGGCTACATTAATATGAGGCTAAGTAGATTTCAAAGCAAAAATTTTAGTAGGAATTTATTATTTAATAACGAGAAGGGGTCAATTCATCAAGAGGTAATAATAAAAATTTTAAACATTTATGTAACTAATGATATAGTTTCAAAATATATGAAGCAAAAACTAATAGTCTCTCAGCAAACTAGAAATAGAGGGGAACACTGTCAGCTTGGTAAAGAACATCTCCAAAAACCCTACAACTAATATCAAATTTAATGGTGGGAAGCCAGAAGTTTTCCTGCTGAAATAGGAATAATGTCCCCTCTCACAAGTACTTTTCAACATCACACTGGAAGTCCTTGCTAATTCAGTAAGACAAGGAAAGGAAATAAAAGGTATTCGGATTAGGAGGGAAGAAATAAAACTATATTTGCTTGCAGATGACATTATTATCTATGTAAAAAATTCCAAAGTTTCAATTAAAAATTACTAAAAAAATAGAAAAATAGTAAGGTTGTGACCTGTAGGACTCAAGGTTAATACACAAAAGTCAATTACTTTCAGCAATGAACAAATGGAATTTGAAATTTAAAACACAATAACATTTACATTAGCCCCCCCAAAAATGAAATTCATTGGTAATAAATCTAACAAAATATGTAAAAGATCTGTAGGAGAAAAACTATAAAATGCTGATGAAAGAAAAGAAATTTAAAAAATGAGGATATAATTTATGTTCATGAACAAGATGACTCAATATTGTCAAAATGTCAGTTCTTCCCTACTTGATCCATAGATTCTATGCAACCCAAATCCCAGCAAGTGATTTGGTGGATACAGACAAACTGATTCTAAAGGTTATACAGAGAGACAAAAGACTCAGCATAGCCAACACGGAATTGAAGGAAAAGAACAAAGATGAAAGACTGAAATTACCTCACTTCAAGAATTACTATAAAGGCCCAGTAATCAGGACAGTATGGAACCAGCATAAGAACAGACAACTAGGTCAACGAAAGAGAATATAGAGCCTAGATATAGACCCACATAAATATGTCAACTGACATTTGACAAAAGAGTAAATGTAATATGAAAGAGGAAAGATAGTCTTTTCAATATGATGTTAGAACAGCAGAAGGTCTACCTATAAAAAAATAATCTAGGCACTACCTTACACCTTTCACAAAAATTAAATCAAAGTTAATCATAGGCCTAAATGTAAAATGTAAAACTATAAAACTCCTAGAGGACAGCATACGAAAAAAATCTAGATGCCCTTGGGTCTGACAATGATTTCTTTTAGATATAATATCAATGGCACAATCCATAAAAGAAATATTTGATTGGGATGCCTGGGTGGCTCAGGCTCTGACTCTCGGTTTCAGTTCAGGCTATGATCTCAAGGGTCATGAGATGGAGCCCTATTCAGTCAGTGGGGAGTCTGCTTGAAGATTCTCTCCCTCTGCCCCTCCCCACACTCGAGCGTGCACACACACTGTCTTTCTATCTAAAATAAATAAACAAGTCTTTTAAAAAAGAAATATCTGGACTTCATTAAATTTGTTTTTTTAAATCTGCTTTATGAAAGACACTGTCAAGAGAATGAGAAGACAAGTCAAAGACTAGAATAAAGTACTTTCAAGGATTTATCTGATAAAGGTAAATATACAAAGAACTCTTAAAATCCAATAAGATAACAAACATCCCAACGAAAAAAAAATTTTGAAAAGTCACTTCACTGAAGAATATATAGAGATAGCAAAGAGACATATGAAAAGATGCTCCATATTATCTGTCATGGGGAATTACAAATCAAAACAGCAATGAGATACCCCTACACACTTACGAGAATGACAAAAACCCAAAGCACTGATAACACCAAATGCTGGCAAGGATGTGAAAAAGTAGACACTCTCATTCTATTCTGGGGTCAATGAAAATGGCCACTTTGGAAGACAGTTTTTCAGTTTCTTACAAAATGAAACATAGTGTTACCATAGGATATAGCAATTGCAGTCCTTGGTATTTACCCAAAGGAATTGCAATTTGTGTCCAAATAAAACCTGCACACAGGTGTTTATAGCAGTTTTATTCATAATTGCAAAAACCAGGAAGCAACCAAACTATCACTTTGTAATTGAATGGATAACTGTGGTACATCCACATAATGAAATATTAGTCAGCATTAAAAAGAAAGAAGCTATCAAGCATGATATGACATGAAGGAACCTTAAAGGCACACTACCAACTGAAATAAGCCAATCCATGAAGGTTACAAACTATATGATTCTAATTTTATGACATTGTGGGAAAGGCAAAACTATGAAGACGGTATCAAAGATCAGTGATTGTCAGAGGTTAATGGCGGGGGAAGGGATAAATAGGCAAAGCACAAAGTATTTTTAGGGCATTGGAATTCTTCTGTATTACACCCTAATGGTGGATACACGTCATTATACATCTGTCAAAACTCAACGAATGTAAAACACAAAGAGTGAACTCTTACATAAACTATGGATTTGGGGTAACAATGACATGTCAGTTCATGGGTTTCTAACAAATGTACCATTCTTGTGAGGGTTGTTGATAATGAGGTAATGAGGGAGGCTATATACATGGTGAAGGGATTATGAGAACTTCCTGATATTCTGTTCGACTTTGCTGTGAACCAAAAACTGCTCTTTAGAAAAAAGTCTAATAGAGCTAAATGTCTATGAACAAATAAAAATAAGAAACCTAATAGGGCCTCAAGGAGAAATAGAAAAGTCCACAATTATTGTCAGATTTCAGTATCTTTCCATAAATAATTGATGCCAGTAGCTGACAGAACAAGTACAAAGAAAATAAGGATTGGAGTATTTGATATTCAAATATCAACTGATTTGACCTAATTGACACCCCGCCCAAGAAAGCAAAATACACTTTTTTTTCCAAATATACACTGAACCTTTTCTAAGGTGAACCATATTTTAATCCATAAAATAATTAAGTTTAAAATATTTCAAGTCAGGGAGCCTGGGTGGCTCAGTTGGTTAAGGAACTGCCTTCGGCTCAGGTCATGATCCTGGAGTCCCGGGATCGAGTCCCACATCAGGCTATCTGCTTGGCAGGGAGCCTACTTCTCCCTCTGACCCTCCCTCTTCTCATGCTCCCTTTCTCTCTCTCATTCTCTCTCCCAAATAAATAAATAAAATCTTTAAAAAAAATAAAATAAATAAAATAAAATATTTCAAGTCATACAAAGTATTTTCTCTAGCCATAATGGAGTAAAATTAGAAACTGAAGCAGAAAGATCTTTGAAAAATCTCCAAATATTTGGAAACTAATATACTTCTAAATAACCAATAGATCAAAGAAGAAATCAAAAGGGAAATTAAAAAGTGTTTCGAAATGAAGATACAACATATCAGTTATATCTCTATTTACTAGCAATGAACAATTAGAAATGTAAATTAAAGTAATAAATAACATTTACAATAGCATCAAAAATATAAAATTCCTGAGAAATAAAACTGATGTAAGTAAGACCTGTACACTAAAAACTAAAAAGAACAGTCTGGAAGGAAATTTTAAAAGACCCAAAAATATGCAGAGATATACAATATTCATGGGTCATAAAATTCAGCATTTTAGGATGTTAACTGCCCCCAAATTAATTCTATACATTCAATACCATATTAATCAAAACCCTACCTTTCTTGAAAATTGAGAAGCTAAATGGAAAATAACTATGTAAACAGAGTATCTGAAACAACTTTGAAAAAGAACAAAGTTGCAAGATTTACACTGCCTGACTTCAAGGCACTATGGTATTGGCATACTATTAACACAGAATTAAAAGTTCAGAAACAGACCATGCATATATGAATAACTGATCTTTGAAAAGATGCAATTTAAATTACTCAAGAAATTAAAGCCTTCTCAACAAATGTACTGGAATAATTGTATGTCAATATGCAAAAATATGAGGACTGATCCTTATCTCACACCGTCTATAAAAATTAACTCAAAATAGGTTAGAGATCAAAATGTAAAAGCTAAAATTTTTAAACTATTAGAAAAAAAATAAACACATTATGACTTTAGGGCAGCCCAAGAATTCTTATAGAAAACATTAAAATCACAATCCATGAAAGATATATAAATTGGATTTTATCAAAATTAAGAACTCTCTTCTTTGAAACACATTAAGGGAATGAAAAGAAAAACTACCAACTGGGAAAAGGTATTTGTATATTATATACACAGTAAGGGTTTTGTATCCAATTATGTAAAGATTTCTCAAAATTCAGTAAGAGAACAAACAACCCAATAAAAAGAGCAAAGTATTTGAGCAGACACTTTAGCAAAGAAGATATATCTTTCATAAATAAGCACATGGAAATATGCTCAATAGCAACAGTCAACAGAGAAATGTTTGTTAAAGCCACAAGGACATAACCCTCTACATCTGTCAGATGAATTAGTGTGAATTGAAATACCACTTTTATGGTTCTGATACAAAAGAACAGATCTCATTGCATGTATTTTTCCTTATTTTTAATAGTCCTTTTAATAGTCTTTAATAATGATTTTAAAAGCTTTCGATAATATTTGGGTGCACAATAAAGGGATGCTGGGAAAAAAATGAAACTTTATTTCTAATCTCACCCTTCTAAAATTTCTAATCAATCCACCCTATTGATTCACACATCGTGTTTGCCATTTTTAATTATGCAGCAAATGTGAGAAGGTTCTCCAGGGATATAGTTTTTCCTTCAGCTTCAGTACCATCCATACCTTAGATTAACTTCTAAATAAGGAAAATCTAGCTGACTGATTGGAAAATAACACATGGATAAACTGAGGCAGTATTTTGAATGAACCAAAATCAAATCAATGGTGTTTGACTACACAGACTTCCCTTGCCCTATGTACAAATAAATGCACAAATAAAATGATACCCAGAATTTTTAAATAATTGCATTTATAAAACAAAAAGTAAAACACCAAATTGGAGGCTTTTTTAAGTTTGAGCTCACGAAGTATAGCTGCAGGTATCTGATGAATGAATATCCACGATAGCCTAATTCGTAGGAGCAATTCCCAGCATTCTATGGGGCTGGTCGCTATAATCCATGTTATTCCTCATCCTGGGTAAACGGTCTATTGGAAAAATCCCTGGCCCCTGCCTAATGCTACATCACGCCTCTATTCTTCCAGCCCCTCAAAACCTCAACAAACACCTCTGCTTGTATCACATAAATTAGTAGGGAAAAAAATTTCTTCCAGGTTTATGATAACATGGTCTTTCCCAAAGGTAGAGAATGCACATAATATCTCAGGGCGTAAGAGAAAACAGAGTGCCTTTCTTTTTCTACTATACGTTTCCTATCAGTAAAGAAGCAGGAATACAAGCCACAAGAGAGAGAACAGAATTTCCTCCCCTTAGCAGGTGTTAGACCTGAAAAAAAACAGGAAATCCGAACCTGTTTCTGGCCCCTTTCCAATCACTGACCTTTCAAAGCTTTCACAACCTCAACTGTGGAATGTATCCAGCTCTCTCCTAGAGAGGAAACTAATAATCTTATTTATTTATTTTTTGAAGTTCCTTAAGGGAATCGAAAGCACATGCAAATGGTTAATGCCTACTGAGACTAACATACCATTTCCATAGTTTACTAGGCATGATAATATCACCCAGATTTGGTTCTGAATACATCTGGAGAGAGAGTTTTATCTTGCCCCACCCCTTGACACACACGCATGTGCGCACACACACATTTCTCCCCTTACAGTGCATGGATATCCCTGTTATTTCTCTCTCAGAGGAGTGAACAGTACAAATAGGACTCACAGTCAAGTTAGAGACTTAAAAATTGCAGCGATAATGAAATAATTATAAGAACATTTCCTTTTAACTGCGATTTCCCCACTTCCTTTTCTCTCTTACAGAATAGAAATCTTGTACAAGTGAATTCATGCAGGCGAAACCCGTAAAGCTTAAATAAAGTGTTACACCAACTTTAGCGATCACATAGGAAGCTTGCTTGAAGCTCATATTTCAGCATAACATTTATGAATTGACTCAAACAGGGACGAACTGCCAGAGAAACAAAACTGAGCTGGGAGAGGCCGCATCGCAGTGCGTGGAGCCATCATCCCACCGGGAAGGCAACCCCAACCCAGTAACCAGTTCTCTAGCCCAGAGGGAGGACCTCCATCTTCTAATGTGATTCGTCAGTAAGTTTACCAGGTGCCAATTTCAATTTAACTTTCTTAAATATTTGAACAATTTTATTTTGCTTGTTTGTATTTTGGTTTTGTTTCCCTTCTTGAACCAAAATGCAAATGTCCGCCATTTTGTGTATACTCTGCTGTTCTTCACTCTGAAGCTCATGTTTTAGGTGACTTTCAGTTTTTCTAGATGAAATAATCAAAGGCGTACTCTGGTGCTTATCAGTCCCAGTATTATAACTTCTACATTTCCTCTTCTCCCACAGGTGGAAAGAGCCCACAGAAGATCATCATGAGAATAGTCACTACTGAGGTCGAAAGTGCCAAGGGGAAAGTTATGCTTTCTGATTTGGAAGAGTTGGATCTTTTTTTACTTTCAGATCCCCTTGGTCATGAAGCTCATTCATTGCCATCTGCTCAAGAAACACAGAGGTTATAAAATGTTGGAAATCTAGATTCCTGTGGAAGAAACTTATGGGAGGGGAAGACAAGGAACCATTCAATTCCCTAGGCCTTGATAATTTAGCACATCAGATGCTGTCTGACTCATTGTTCCATAGAGAAAGAAACTCTTCCCTGTCCCTGGACCATTGGTTCTACTGCTTCCTATCTCAGCTCTGCAACTACAATAAATCACATGGGACACCAGGTGTTTTCCACTGAGAGAACTTGGAAGTAGAAGGCAGAACTCACAGAGGAAGTGTGTTTAAGAATATTTCAACCCAGGGATGCTGTTCTTCAGTGGAAAACCTGAGATAATGTATCAGCAAAGTGAGAGAAAAGACTCCAAGTTACCTCCTATAAATGTTCTCTAAAATAGAAACACAGCTCCAACCCTCGTGTTCTATCTACCATGGAGAGCACACACTCCTCACCCAGGGAAGTCTGATTTCTAAGAATAAGAAATCAAGTACTGCCCTTAGGGACAGCATCTAGTGGCATGAAATACTCTGGGCTCAAGAGTCAGAGATGACTAAATTCAAACTTCTACTCTGCTTATGCTATATTCTATCTCTGATCTTGGACTGATAAGTCAATCTCTCTTGAGTCTCTCTTTTCTCCTCTGTAACACTGGTAGGGCAATAACTTGGAGGGTAGTTATGAGCTGAAAATGAGCTAATACAGAAAAGAAAGCTTCCTTCTTCTAGTGCCTGTCATTCCTCAATAAATGTTCACTCTTTACCCTCTTGAACACGTTCCTTTTCATTTCCTTTTTTTAAATTGAGGCTTGTGCATTAACTGTAACTCGGAGGCTTTCTGGATCCCAACTCGAGTGAGAATGTAACCCCTTTGTCATCGGTCTCCTTCCCAGAATGCCATGCTCTTCCCAGAGAGTCTAACTATAGGAGAGGTCTGAAGTTAGGACACTCTCCCAAGGAGAGATTAAACACTGCATTCATTATGGCAGCTGGAAGGCTGCATTACTGCTCTTCCAAGAGAGAGAGATTTATGGTTGTACTTAATGAATGCTAATAGTTTTCTTATCAGTGGGTAGCAATACAAACATTTTTGTGTATGGTAAGGTTAAAATAAACCTTCAGAGTAGCTTTACAAAACTTGAAAGCTACTGATTAGTTCTTGACAAGCCTGGCTAATAACAGGAGCTCCTGGAAGGCTATATAGGTCTCGCTTAGCCAGAATACATTATTCTTCAGTGTTTTACGATTTCACATCTGTCCTCTCAGAACTGGGCTGTCACATAAATGCATGCAGCTTTTGTGCTTTTCTTAAACCTCAAGGCAGTTGTACTCCAACCAATGTAATCTGGCTGCCGAGTAAAGGGAAGCCAAAAAAGCTTTCCTAATCAGTTTGCTTTGCAAATAGATTCAGATTCAACTAACATTTTTTTCTGGCCACCTACTATTTATGGAGAATGTTGTTAGACTCTTTCACATATATATGCCATTTAATCTTTCTAGTGCCTCTTTAAGTTTTGGCTTCTGAGAAAACTGGAATTTTGAGAGGGTGTATGAGTTCTCCAAGGTCATGTTTCAGACCTATGTCTGAGTCCAAGTCCAATGCATTCAGCCCAAGCTATTCACGGTACATTTCAAGGGCAGTCAGCCTTCTCCTTCAAGCCATCCATGATGAGTCGGACATGCTAAAATGAGGCTGATGAACTCAGCTTTAGACATTCTAAAAGTTGATAGCTTTTAAGAGCTCATATTCTTCAGGTTTCTAAAAATGAAAGAGTACGTGTCTCAAAGCTAAAAATGAGTGTTTTTATATTGATAAACAATAAATTCACACAAGTTATATACCGACATATATTTTAAATAATATTCTCTGACACGTACTTAGAATAATAGCAGCTCAACAAAATAATTACATCTAGGGGCGCCTGGGTGGCTCAGTGGGTTAAAGCCTCTGCCTTCGGCTCAGGTCATGATCCCAGGGTCCTGGGATCGAGCCCCGCATCGGGCTCTCTGCTCAGCAGGGAGCCTGCTTCCGCCTCTCTCTCTGCCTGCCTCTCTGCCTACTTGTGATTTCTCTCTGTCAAATAAATAAATAAAAAATCTTTAAAAAAAAAAAAAAAAAAATAATTACATCTAATAGTTAGCCTCAGTCTTGTTCAGTCACTCTGACAACTCCTACAGAGGTTATGATTCAACCCAATAAAAGTCAGATATTTCATGTCAAAAAACCCCATTATTCCAAAAACCACCCGGAGCTTAATTCACTCCAAGTTTTATAGCTTCCCCACCTTCAATAAAGAAATTAATAGGGGAAAAATACCATACTAGTGTGAAGAATTTTAGCTTTGGTTTTAAAAGGGGTTTCCACTTCTAGAAATGGTCTAACTTTGGGGAAGCTACTCAGTTTCTCTAAACAAAGTTTCCTTTATATTTTTAAAATTAGAATGATGGCATCTACTTCTTAAGAATCCTGCAAGAACACTGGTCGATTTTCGGTTTATGGGCTGAAAAATCTCTGCCAACACTACACAACTAATGATTTTTCCTTTTTTTTTTTTTGCAAAGAAACAAATGAAATCAACAAATCATGACTAATTTCTATTACATTAAAGTGATACTCACACCAGGAACTGTGGGCATATTTCCCAGAAGATAAATTCTCTACCTTGCAACAAAGGGAACATGCAATCCCTGCTTAGTGCTTAATGTTATTATTTAGTGATTATGGGGTCTGTGGATTGACTTCCCTGAGATAAAGGTGAAGGAGCTGCAAAGGAAGCCTTAAGGCTGCCAATCATATCTGTATCCAGGGAGGTAATAAAGAGAGATCAGAATATTTCATGAGGGAGCAGTCAACTAGTATGGACAAAACTCTGGGTCTATACTTCCTACCCCTACAAAAACTGAATGTTCTGAAACTGCTTGGATGTTTGAAAAAGAACAAATCTCACAAGCACGATGGCTGAAATCAATGTGGGTAAAATATAAATATTGTTTAATCCCATTTTGTATACATAACAGAAGATCCCACAAAAAAATACTTAGACTTGTCTAGATAATAGAGTCCTGAAATGTCTGCTTTTTTTTTTTAAATATTTTACTTATTTATTTGACACAGAGAGAAAGATCAAGAGTAGGCAGAGAGGCAGGCAGAGGAAGAGGGAGAAGCAGGCTCCCGGCTGAGCAGAAAACCCAATGTGGGGCTCGATCCCAGGACCCTGAGATCACGACCCGAGCGGAAGGCAGAGGCTTTAATGAGCCACCCAGGCATCCCCTGAAATGTCTGCTTTATTGCTTATTTTAAAATAGCAAGAATATAAGAATCATCCCGAAATCATGGCCTAAACTGAAAACAGAAGCATGAGCAAAGTTTCTAATTCAGTGTGAGCCCGTAATTAGGTATTAAGGGAAACGTAGTTGCATTCCACTTCTTAGAAGGGGGTGAGGGAATACGTCCTAGCATGGCCAAATACCATCTAAACCACTGACCATTCTTGTTAAAAGGGCTCATGCCCTGCAAGTCCTTCGCAGGAAGGGGAGTTTAGCTTGCTCTAACCTAGCCCAGCAGATCCAGTACCAACTGCAACGTGATGTGGATGGATCCACAAAGAGCTAGAATCTGTGGTCAGGACCTGCTGCAGCTGCATTTCTCCTTATGACCACTAGGGGTCTCTGCTATGAACTCTGTAACTTACAGATCAAAAAAAAAAACCAGCCCAAAGCACCTTAGCTACTCTCAGGGCAATGCTGGCCGGAGAAGGAGAGGACAGGACCATCTGACTTATCGAATTACTCTCTTCTCACTGTTCTTTCTAACAGACCCAAATAGAATGCCACGTGGCTTTTCATGACCACATGCCAAGATCATCAATGTCTATTTGCGCCACTGAACATACATCCACCGACAAAACCTTGCCTTGGGGAATGCCAGTAGCTGTCAACAGCTGCCTCCAACTGACTTTGCCACTTTAAATAGCTCCCTCACCTTTTCTGTGCTGTTGTTAGAGGCAGTTTGGTAAAACTCATAGGACAGGTGAGGCTTCCAAGAATATAATCTGCCCTCCAAACCAACAGATTTAGAAAAAAAAATGTAGCATCTGCTGGCAGGCAGATGACAGAGTCAAGGTGTCAGTTCCATCCATTAGGAATAGTTTGTGTTTTGAAATCCTCCCATTCTATTTAAATCATACGAAGTTGTCACATCTTAAACTCAATTCCACTCAACAGTCTTTTCCCTTAATGAATCAACCACTGTATTATTCTCAGAGGTGGAGTCCTTTTGGAAGCGGAGGAATATTATCCTCGTATATGTCATGGGTTTGTCAAATTTCTCAAAGTCTCTGGGAATGAGGATGGCAGACACATTAAACTCAAGGCAAATATAGAAACTTGACAATAAAGTTGAGTTGCGAATTTTTCACCTTCCTAATCTGCCAAAACTCGAATTCTGGAAGCCAGAAATACTAAGGACACTGCAATGAGAAACTCTTCACTTGCTGCAAGAGAAACTTCAGCCCTGCTGCCACTATCTCACTCCTGTCCTTAACCACCAGCCCTCCCTCCCTGCTGCCGTCTCTTGCCCAACTTAAACCTCAGGAAAACAATTCAGGGTCAGCAGAATATGCTTGGGGTGAGATTGCCTAATTTGTTGAAGCCTCTAAGGCAGAAATTGTGTCCAGATTAGAATCTCCACCTCTGATTCTCCATCTCACCGTCAAGGTGCTTCCTGTCTTTGTCCAGCTGCACTCACTGGGCCCCTTTGAAGAGGGCAGCTTCTTGAGGCTGTGGAGAGCAGATAAACGCCTGTTGTTTTACACAGGTCGGGTGGGGGAGCGGGTGTAAACCTCTTTGCACTGCACAAAGGCAGCCTGATAATAACAAATTGCCTTGTCAACCACGAGAGATACTTAGTTATTAATGGAAATAATAACAGATTATATCAGCTTTCCACACTCTAATCAAAAGGAAGATCAAAGGGTACTAATACTACAAACTGTTACCAGGGAAGACATGCTAATGAGATAAAAACCACTTTTATCTCCCCCTTCCCAAATGGCACCAGCGGAATGATCATTGATAATAAATGACGTCATTTAAACTAGGGCAATATTTTTAATACCCAAAGTCCGGCCGTACCACTGTGGCTTTTTCCAATTAGATAAAATTGTTTTCAATGTTAAAAAAAAAAAAGAAGAAGAAGAAGGATTTAATTGCATTCTGCTCACGTAATAGGAACACAGGATTTTGAACCCTCTAAGTGATCTTAGCTGGTTCAGGCTAAACTCCCATTGCCTTAGGTTGTGACTACAGACACTGAGCAAAGTCATTTCAGGTTTTAATAACAGGCCAGGAGACAGAGCCTGATTCATCACCCTTTTTGACTTGTCATTTAGTGGAATATTGCTATCACAGCAGAGTGCTTTTCATATTTATCCAACGTCCCTCACCATGAAGTCGGCCCTTTGTTTATTTGAAACAGTTTACAAATATGAGTGTGTGCTAAGACCATTCTCAGGAGATACACAGATGTTTCTATCACCTCTCCTCCTATAGGGAAATGACAAAAGAGATCACTGACCTGGGGTCATTTTATCCTTACAAAATTTTGATTTGAAGTCTTACACTCAAATTATTGAATCTGCATTCTAAAACAAGCACACAATATCTTGGTAATAATTTATATGTTTTGCCAAGGACATTTAATAATCCTGACTTTCTTTATAAAAAACAAAAACAAAAACAAAAACCAAGGGTAAGAATTCCTAACATAGGTGGAAAATAGCTAAGAACTTCTTCAGCTATCAAATCTCAAAGTGAAGACCATATACTGATTTTCCTTCCAACAAATAAAGAAACTGAAGCCCAGAAAGGTTAGAGTCAGAAGCCAATAGATTTTAGCCCTCAGCTGCCTCCTTTGCCTATTTTATGAACTAGGAAATATATTAAAGACATTCAATCTCAAAAATATTCATTTTTTAAAACATAGGAATAATAATGCTTATCCTTCCTTAATCAGAGTATAAAGACAGACTAAAAGGTTTCCCCTTGTAAACTGTAGAAAATTCTATGTAAATATGTAGCACCATTGTATACCCATCATAGAAGTAACTATGTTTCAAAAGTGTATTATTTTTACTTTGAATAAAAAGTAGGGTAGGAGAAAACCAGAAATATTTCTGGAAGATAGACACAAAAGGATTCTCAATGAGGAACAAAATCAGAGTGGAGGAAAGAAATCTCAGTGGAGAAGAAAAACAGATGGCAGCAAAGGTGAAAGTTACTCTTCCAGGCAGAGTTCCAGGGATCCTCCAAGACCTACCCTGGCAGGTGCGGGAAGCATGACTGGGCTCTGGGTCAGAAAAAGATTAATTATAAGGATGACACTATATGAAACATTTGGGCCACCTTCCCTACCTTCTCCTTCCCCCTCAATCTCTGTCCATGGAGTGAGACAAGAAACAATCCATTTGCCCCATAGAATAGGTTGGATATAACAACAGGATAGGGAAACCTGTTCAAAGGCCAATGCAGAGCAATTTGAGAATCAAAATAAATAATTATTGAAATGCATTATAATATATTGGATAAAGCAGGAATGCATGAACCCACATGGATATAAACAAATAAATAAAGCCTACCACACAGCAAAATGTCAAACAATATTAACAGATAAACAAAAACACTTACCAATTAGCATTAGAGTGAAAAACACTTTGCAGACCAGATGGGTCATTGAGCATCATCTAATGCAGTGTGCTGAGAGGAATCAGCTCACTATCCTGGTATTTCTACTGTGAAAGAATATTTCGAAGTGAAATAAACCCTGATGAGTCATTGAAGATAGGGTCCAGAAGGCTCTTGAGGAAGGAGGGCCTGGGAACATCTCCTGTTTCAATTTTCCCAAGGACTTGAACTATTTGTTGACTTTTGTCAATTGCAACTTGTCAATTGCAACTGGACCACCTGCTGGAACACATCCTTCTCCTTTGGACTAAAATGGAGATAATGTAACACCTGATAGCTAAATAGCCAATCCTGCATTAGGTGGTCAGTTTACACAATACTTCCAAAACAACTTATGTAACCTTGTGGCTTTTGCTTTTATAAGCTTGTACTCTTCAACTACCTCAGTTAGGAGCACGTTTTCCATTCCAGTGGACTCTGTGTCTCCAGCATTGCAATTCCTAAAACCCCAAGTAAGCACTTTTGGTGGCTTTACAGCTGGTCTTTTGGGTCAACACTATGAAAATTACATAATCTGAGTCTGATCATAAGCAATTTCACACAAACCTAAATTAAGAGATGTTTTGTAAACAAATGTCTGCACTATTCCAAAATGCCAAGGTCATAGGAAATAAGCAAAAGACTGAAAATATTTTCCAAATGGAAGTCTATCAAAGACATTTGACAACTAACCACATCATAGGATTTTGGATAGAATCATCAACCTATAAAGGGTATTTTGGGGACAAAGAGCAAAAGTTGAACATGTCTTTGAATTAGAAGGTAGTATTATCTCAATGCTGATTTTCTGATTTTGAGAGTTAGACTGTGGCTTTCTAGGAGCATATCTTTGTTTTAAGGATGTGCACACTGAAATGCCAAGAAGTAATGAAGCCCCATAATGGTGGCTTACTCCCAAATGGTCAGGAATAAAAAAACAAACAAACAAAAAAAAACCCAATATGTATAAATAAACAGTGATAAGACAAATATGACAGTATGTGAACACTGGTGTGCCTGGGTATTATGCACTGAGTTGTGTTCTTCCAAACTTCGTATGTTGAAGGCCTAACCCCCAGTATCTCGGAATGTGGTTATATTTAGAGATAGGGCCTTTGAAGATGTAATTAAGGTTAAATGAGGTCATATAGGTGGGCCCTAACCCAGGAGGACTTGTGTCCTTTTAAGAAGAGGAAATGTGAATACATAGAGATACACCAGGGAGGGGTGTGCACAGAGGAAAAACTATGTGAGGACACCCAGAGAGGGTACCAAATCTGCTGACACTTGAGATGGGACTTCCAGCCTCCAGAACTATGAGAAAATAAATTTCTATTATTTAATCTACCTATTCTGTGGGTTTTATTATGGCAGCCTTAGCAGACTAATTCATTATGTGTAGAGGACACAGGCATTGGTCATGCCATTCTTGCAACTTTTTAAAGAGTTTGAAATTGCTTTTCCATTTCAATATAAAAATCTGAAAATTAAAAAAAGAACCCATTTCTATATATTCTAACATATAAACAAAAATATTCAAGGAGTAGCGTCAAAGTTTAAAAATGCAAGTCACAGGAACAATGTGATTCAATTATTTGTTAGGACATAAAAATAATATATGATAGGAATATCTGCATAGAAAATACCTGAATAGACCCACAGCACAGTGTAAAACAATGATTGCTTCTATCAAATGGAGTTAAATGTGAGGGGAAAAGGGGCATTGATGTTATACCTTATATGATTTGGTAGCTTTCAAATTTTTCTTTTATAAAGAAAATGTGTGTTACTTAAAAATATGAATAATAATATATTCAAAAGAAAAATAATTCCTGTATGAAGGTTAGCAGTCCAGAATAAAACCCTTCTTTATCCTGGTATTTGAGGTAAAGGTAGGGCACGACCAGTTTACCTTCTCTCTATCCACATGCTCTAACATGCTAGAAAACATAGCCTGCCCACATTCATGAAGTGATGGGGCACATAGCAGCACCTATATTATTTGCATATATATATATATTTATATTTATATAGTTATATATGTAGTTATATAGTTACATATAGTTAAATACAATGTATTTTAAATTTTTTTTGAAGTTAATAATATATAGTTATCAACTTCAGAGATATTTTTAAAAATTATATTACAAATGTGGTGCTTGGCTGGGTCATTTAGTAGAGCATGTTACTCTTGACCTCAGGGTCGTGAGTTCAAGCCCCACATTGGGTTTAAAGCTTACTTAAAAATATATATATATATAATATTATATTATATTATATTATATTATATTATATACATAATATAAGAATGAGTACTGTGAAAAAGGAACATTGGAGAAAAATAGCAAAATGTTGAAAATGTGAGCTATAATTGTCTAAATTAAAAACGAAATAATCAGTAGAAGAGTTGGAAGTTAAAGAAAAATCTCCATGGTGGAAACATGAAAGGAGACCCAACAGTAAAAAGAAGATGCCAAATATGAAATAGAATTTAAGAGACGTGGAAGGGTCAGTGTACTATCTTCAAAGTCTAATAAGTATTCAAGAAAAAGAGGAAAAAGGAAGTAGGCAGGCAGAGGGAAACACAGAGAGAGAGAATAATGAACAGTCAGTAACATATTAATCAATGTAAAAGTAGAAAATGATTTCCAAGACTGGAAAAAGACCTCAATTTTCAATCATTTTAATTACTTAAATTCTATACTGAATTATTTTAAAATGAGCTATGGACAGTGTAACAAACCATCACTATAGAGTCCAGCTTTCTTCTCTAAAGTAAGAACACTTTTCGACACGGCCAAAAATGTATTACCCCTCGGAATTAATCATTTCTTCATGTAATCTAATACCATGGCAATATAAACATTTCCCAATTGTTCCAACATATCAATATGTATAGACTGTCAGTTCCCATTTTTCAAGGTATTTATGTTCTATGAAGTCACCAGTCACACTGAATTGCAAATCCTGAACTACTGCTCTTATTGGAGAGTCCGGTCACATTTACCTCAACTAAAATGCCATTTGCATTATATGGTTCATTTGACGGTCCTTGTAAAACAAGGTCCTGTTAGCATTAAAAACCTGCTTTTCTGGGGCACCTGGGTGGCTCAGACGTTAAAGCGGTTAAGCTTCTATCTTCAGCTCAGGTCATGATCCCAGGGTCCTGGAATCCAGCCCCACATCCTGCTCCTTGCTGAGCAGGGAGCCTGCTTCTCCCTCTGCCTGCTGCTCCCCTGCTTGTGCTCTCTCTTTCTCTGCCAAATAAATAAAATCTAAAAACAAAAAACCACAAAAACCTGCATTTCTACCTAACCTTTTTGCTTTATAATACTTAGCAGTTATTTAAAAAAATTCTTCGGTAACCTCCTTAACATGGAACCTTTCTCTCCCACAAGTTTAACATTTTTTACGCCACATTATCTTTTGAAAAGTGCTAGCCAAGCCACACTAGCTGAGAAGGGCTTAATATTTTCCTGACCCTGGGTAACACGACTGTGAATTTCTTTGGCTCCCGGCCTCACCGCAATGCTGCCCACTACATGCTTTTCTTGTGTTTTTTTGTTTTGTTTTGTTTTGTTTTATCTGTCATCATCTCATGAATCCACAGATTTAACCACTTGACCATCTTTTCCACTGCTTCATCACACACTATAGATGTTACCCTAGTACTTTTCAGGGCAGACACATGGACAGATCTGCAAATTTCCTCTTCCTCTTTTGGATGTCCCATATTCTTATTCATTAATAGTGAACTCATAACCAATGGCATTATAGCTTATGCCTGAACAAAACTCATCTGGTACATTTTTTTTTCCCTCTGTAAGTCCTATCACAGCCTTCTGTCACTTAGGAACACTAGGCAGTGTCCAACAGCGCCCCTGGAGGCCATTTTCAGTAGCAAAACAACACGTACAGAGCCAAAAACCACAAAACTATAAAAACTATGGCATTAACTACACAGCAAAAA
>CM052884.1:19588788-19600820 GCA_028534135.1 Potos flavus | reverse complement strand
AAAACCCAAAATTTTGCCATTTGCAACAACGTGGATGGAACTAGAGGGTATTATGCTAAGCATAAGTCAATCACGAAATAAGTCAATCAGAGAAAGACAATTATCATATGATCTGTCTGATATGAGGAATTTGAGAGGCAGGGTGGGGGTTTGTGGGGGGAAGGGAGGGAAAAATGAAACAAGATGGGACCAGGGAGGGAGACAAACCATAAGAAACTCTTAATCTCAGGAAACAAACTGAGGGCTTCTGGGGGGGTGGGGAGGGATAGGGTGTCTGGATGATGGACATTGGGGAGGGTATGTGCTATAGTGAGTACTGTGAATTGTGTAAGACTGGTGATTCACAGACCTGTACCCCTGAAACAAATAATATATTATATGTTAATAAAAAAAAAAACAGTGTTAATAAGTTTAAGAGGATTAAAAACACATCAAACCTCTTTTCTGACCACACTGGTATAAAAGTAGAAATCAATTACATGGAGAAAATTGGAAAATTCACAAATATGTGGAAAATATACAGCATGCTACTGAACAGCCAAAGGGTCAAAAATTAAAAGGGGAAAAAATCTTGAAACAAATGCAAATAGAACTACAACCTACAAAACTTATTTAATACAACAAAAGCTGTTCTAAGCAAGTTTACATGATAAATGTTAACACTAAGGGAAAAAAGAGCTCCAGCAAATAATACAAGTCTGAAACTCAAGTAACTAAAAATAGAAGCCCCAAGTTAGGAGAAGAAAGGGAATAAACAAAGATCATAGTGGAAATAAGTGAAATACAGTCTGAAAGACAATTGAAAAGATCGATCAATGGGAGAGATGGTGTGTTTCTGGTTTTTTGGTATTTTTGTTTTGGTTTTGAAAGATAAATGCAACAGGAAATCTACAACCTTCAGATAGACCTTACAAGACAAAAGAGAGAACTCAAATAGAATTACAAATAGAGAGAAAGCATCACAGTCAATACCACAGCAATATAAGGGATGTAAGAGCCTACTATGAACAATTATTACCAACAATTTGGAAATCTAGAAGAAATAGATAAATTCCTGTAAACATAAAACTTACCAAGACGGAACCATGAATAAACAGAAAATTTGAACAAAGCAATTACTACTAAGAAGATTGAATCAGCAATCAAAAACCTTCCAAAAGAGAAAAGTCAAGGACCATATGGCTTCACTGGTGAATTCTACCAAATATCTAAAGAATAATTAATTCTAATCCTTCTCAAACTCTTCCAAAAAATAAAAAAGAGAAGGGAACACTTCCAAACTCATTTTATGAGTCCAGCATTACCCTCATATGAAAACCAGACAAATATATTAAAAGAAAATTACAGGCCAATACTTTTGTTGAACATAGATGCAAAAATCCTCAACAAAATATTAGCAAACCAAATTCAACAATACATTAAAACATTAAAAGAGGGGTGCCTTAGGACACCTGGGTGGCTCAGTCAGTTAAGCATCTGCCTTAAGCTCAGGTCTTGATCCCAGGGTCCTGAGAGAGAGCCCCGAATTGGGCTCCTTTCTCAGCGGGGAGCCTGCTTCTCCTCCTGTCTGCCACTCCTCCTGCTTGTGTGCTCTCTCTTTCTGATAAATAAATAAACAAAATCTTTAAAAACAAAAAAGAGGGGGGGGCACCTGGGTGGCTCAGTTGGTTGAACGTCCGGCTCTTGCTTTTTGCTCAGGTCATGATCTCTGTGTTGTGGGATCGAGCCCTGTCTCAGGCTCTACGCTTGTGGGGGGAGGGAGGTCTGCTTGGTGACTCTCTCCCTCTGCCCCTCCCCCTTCTCTCTCTCTAAAATAAATAAATAAATCTCTAAAAAGAACATTAAAAGTGTCATACACCACGATCCAGTGGGATTTATTCCAAGGATTCAAGGATGATTCAACATTCACAAATTAACCAAAATACCACATTAAGAAAATAAAGGATAAAACTCATATAATCATTTCAATAGATGCAGAAAAAATTGATAACATTAATACCCATTCATGACAACAACTCTTAAAAAGTCAGTATAGATAAACCTACCTCCACATAAAAAAGGCTATATTTCACAAGCCCACAGCTCACATCATACTCAATAGTGAAGAGTTAAAAGCTTTTCCTCTAACATCAGGGAGAAGACAAAGATGCCCATTCTCACCATGTTTATTCAGTATAGTACAGGAAGCCCAGCCAGAGCAATTAGGCAAGAAAAAGAAATCAAAGGCACTCAAATTGAAACAGAAGTAAAACTGTGTCTATTTGCAGATGACATGGTATTATATATGGAAGCCCTAGACTCCACCAAAAAACTGTTAAAAGTAATAAGTGAATTTCCTAAAGTTGCAGTTTTCAAAATCAATATGCAAAAATCAGTTGTGCTTTTATATTTTAAAAACAAACTATCAAAAGAGAAAATAAGTAAATATTCCCATTTACAGTTGTATCAAAAAATGAAATATTTAACAATATAATTAACCAAGTAGGTGAAAGATCTGTCCACAGAAAATCATAAGACATTGATGAGAGAAATCAAGGAAGACACACATAAATGGAAAGATATTCCATGCTCATGGATTAGAAGAATTAATATTGTTAGACTATCCATACTACCCAATGTCACCTACAGACTTAGTGAAATCTTGATCAAAACTCCGATGGCATTGTTCCTATAACATAGAATCCTAAAATTTGTATGAAATCAAAACACACCCCAAATATCCAAAACAATATTAAAGCTGGAAGCATCATGTTCCCTTCCTTCAAGCTATATTATAAAACTAAAACTAGAGTAATCAAAATAGCATGGTATTGACATAAAAAAGTGACACAAATCAATGGAACAGAATAGAGAGGCCAGAAACAAACTTACACATATATCAGTTTACTACAAAGGAGCCAAGAATATGCAGTGGGGAAATAAAAATCTTTTTAATAAATGGTGTTGGGAAAACTGGACAGCCACAAGCAAAATAATGAAACTGGACTACAATCTTATACCATATACAAAAACAAACTAAAATAGATTAAAGATTTGGACATAAGATCTGAAATCATAAAACTCCCAGAAGGAAACATCAGAGGTTAGTTCCTCGATGTTAGTTTTGGCAATTATTTTTGGTTTTTTGCTCTTTTGTTACAGCTATTTTTTCTATAACACCAAAAAAGCAAAGGCAAAAAAGCAAAAATAAATAAGATCACAACATACTATAAAGCTTCTTCACAGCAAAGAAAACCATCAACAAATTGAACAAGCAACCTATGGAATGGGAGAATATATTTACAAGCCATATATCTGACAACACGTTAATATCCAAAATATATAAGAAACTCTTATACCTCGATAACAAAAAGCAAACAATCAGATTTAAAAATGCATGGAGAAACTGAAAATACATTTTTCTGCACTGGGTGTTACACGCAACTAATGAATCATTGAACACTACATCAAAAAATAACGATGTATTATGTGTTGGTGAATCGAACATAATAAAAAAAATTTTTCCAAAAACAACATACAAATGTTCAACACATACATGCAAAAATGCCTGACATCAGTAATTATTAGGCAAATGCAATTCAAAACTACAGTGACACATCACTTCACACCTGTTAGAATGGTTATCAACAAAAAGACAAGAGATAACAAGTGTTGGTTGGCAAGGATGTGGAGAATAGGGAACGCTCAGACACTGCTGGTAGGAATATAAATTGGTGCGACCACTATGAAAAACAGTATGGGTATTTCCCAAAATATTTAAAATAGAACTACCATGTGATCCAGCATGGATCTGGCATATATACCCAGACCTCACTCTTGGGTATATATCCAAAGGAATTGAAAACAGGATTTTAAAGAGATATCTGAACCCCCATGTTCATTGTAGAATTATTTACAATTGCCAAGATATGGAAACCACCTAAGTGTGTCCATCAACAGCTGAATGGATAAAGAAGTTGCAATATACACAGCTCCTTTGCTAGTGTGTGTGTGTGTGTAATGTAGTATTATTCAGCCACAAGAAAGAAGGAAATCCTGCCATTTGCAACAACATGGATGCATCTTAAGGGCATTATGCTAAATAAAATAAGCCAGACAGAGCTGGATGATAGAGCCCAACGTGATTATCACTTACGAATGGTAACTTAAAAAAATGTCAAACTCTTAAAGACAGCTACATAAAGTGGTTTGCCAGGGGTTGGGGGTGTGGCAGAAACAAAGAGAGGTTTGTAAAATATACGAAATTTCAGCTGTAAGACGAGTAAGTTCTGAGAATCTAATGTAAAACATGGTGGCTAGAGTTGATGATACTGAATTGCATAATTTTAATTTGCAGAAAGAGTAGAACTTACATGTTCTGACCAAAAACTAAAAAGGTAAATACGAGATGTGACGGACGTATTGATTGACCAGACGGTGGGAATACTTTCATAATATATTATGTACATCCAAAGTACGCTTTGCATATCTTCCAGTTTTATTTGTCAATGATACCTCAATAAAGCTGAGAAAAAGAAATTCTATTGAATAGAAAAAACTGAAAAAATTACAGCAACAGGTAACCACTTAGGTGGATCTCAGAGACAAAAATGAAGCAGCCACTGCAAGCTGTAGAGAAATAGTGTCAATGTAAGTCTACGTATGCAAAGGCAACAGCATGACAAAAATTATATTATTTAGAAGGACAAATAGTTGGTAGGATTATAAAGCAAGCAGAGGAATGATAAACATATAATGCAGAACAGTAGTTACTTACGAAGGGACCGAACAGGGAGTGGGGTTGGGAATGGACATGAAGGGTATCTAAAAGTCATACATATATTTGATACATTTTCATGCATTTTCTTTTGGTTTTACTCAGTATTCAATAAAGAAAAGGTTGTAATAAAAGATGTAAAAGTGGTTATGAAGAAAAATATTAAGTATAATAACTAAAGTTGGAAAAAGAAAGAAGAGGTGAGAAAGAAAGGTATGCAAGTTCAAATTCTCCCCTCTTATGCCAGTGAATGAAGAGATATTTTCTAAATCTGATACATTAAAAATGGAGGAATAAAGACTCTATTGATGATGTCATGACAAGTTCTAGAACCAAACAGAGAAGGAGTTAAAAGTGATTATCTCAGAGGTATTAAACTAGGATGGAGACATTGGGGCAGGAGAATTTTCCTTTCATTGTGTATTTATTATTTTTTAATAATAACTCTATTATTAACTCTAGCCACCATGTTTTACATTAGATTTTTTAAGGCATCTTCATACTTTACATTGTATGTATCTATATATATATACACACATTTACACACAGGGAATGCATGTAAGTTACACACATATATATTTATAAAGATTTTATCATTGTTAAAAGTTCGAATGTCAAAGAAATATCTCTGCAAATGCTTAGATCTAAAGTGAATTTACTATCTTACATATTGAATATTAACATTAAATCTTAAACTTCCAGTAAGCGAATCTTTACCTGATAAAAGCTCCTGAAGATAGTTATTTTCCCCTATATCAAGTCTTAGCCTACTGCACTGTTCTGTTTATCCTTTTTTTTTTTTTAATATTTTATTTACTTGAGAGAGAGAGGGTGGAGAAGGACAGAGGAAGAGGAAGAGAGAATCTCAAGTAGACTCGGTGCTGAGCACAAAGCCTGCCATGGGGCTTGATCTCAGGACCCCAAGATCATGACCTGAGCCAAAATCAAGAATCGGATGCTTAACCGACGGAGCCACCCAAGCGCCCCTCTATTTATCCTTCTTGACACGAATCCCCTTTTTTCCTGCCAGAGGGCCTCCTCCCCAGCTCCCCATCTCTGCATGATCAAAACATAACAGTCCTTTAAGGCATGAGTCAAATGTTAACATCATCTACCTTGGCTTCCCTGCTACATGGCAACTCGGAGAAACACTCCCTCCTTCAAACTCCTCAAGTCCCTGTCTTCTTCTTTTAGGCGATGTTGCACTTCCTATCCCCCAAATACACACCAAACCCAAGCATATTTATGTAAATGTTTCATCTTGGTTATCAGATGCTAAACTACTTGGAGACCATGATGATTGACTTTTTGTGTCCACTTGACTGGGTCACTGCGGGCCTGGATATTTGGCTAACCATGATTTCTGGGTGCGTCTGTGAGAGGGTTTCCAGAGGAGGTTAGTGTCTGAATCTGGGGCCTCAGGAAAGCAAGTGACCCTCCCCAGGGTGTGTGCTCTTTCTCTGAGCCAATGCCTTATCATGTCACTCCCTCTCCTTCTCCCTCATCTTCCCCCTCCCTCATGCCCTCCCCCTCCCTCACATCTTCCCCCACTCCCCCTTCTTCCTTCTCCCTCCCTCTCCTACTCTCTCTCTCTCCCCTACTCCTCTTCCTCCCTCTGCCTTCCCCACTTCCTCCCAAACTGCCTCCCTCTCCCACTTCCTCCCTCTCCCCCCCTCACTGCTTTAATAGGAACCTTTCCATGGGTAGATGTTTAATGACTCTTTCCCTACCAGAAAAATTCAGGAAGGTTGAATAAATGGAGAAGAATGTTACCTGAGCAAAGCAATCTGTGGCCGGCCTTTCCTTGGATGACTAATCAGATTTCTGTATGATTTTTCCTTTGGCAGCAATATCCAGTTTACTGTTTTTAAACAGTACTTACATCATAGATGAAAAAAAAAATGTACAACAGAGTTCTCTTTCTTTAGAATTATTTTAAAGTGTATCCTACAAGTTCAGACAGGAATGCCTATATGTGAACAAACAATATGGTCAGTAAAAGAAAATATGGTGCTGGTTATTTTCAAAAGAAAGAAAAATTATTTCTCATCTTTGAAAACAAGGTACAAAGAGAATCTCCAAATATCTATTTCTTCAAGCATCAAAAAGATATTATGTAACACATTTTGATAATTCACATCCACGTACAGATGCTGTAATATCTTCATTCTTAAAACAAAAAAGTGAGTTTTCCTGCACGTCTTCATCCAGCCCTTGCCACTGGTCCCCTGTGCCTGGTGACAGAACTCTCCTCCAGAGAAAGTACAATGGCCTCTTCTCCCCTCAGCACTCACCCCACCTCTCCAGAGGAAGAGCCTCATCTCCTCACGGAGGACTCCAGCTGCATGAACGTGGTGATCACTTCGGGGCTGCCCCTTGCCTCTCTGACCAGTCAGCAGCCTTTGACACAGCTGGTGACCCCCCAACTCAGAGAGCGCCTTCATTTTGCTTCTAGAACCATCCTCTCTCTTAGTTGTTCTACAGAGCAGTCTCCTCCTTCTCACTGCCCCCCCAGCCTCCAACCTAGAGGCCCTCAGAGTTCATCCTAGATCTCTCGCTTCTTCATTCCCAGGAACACTCAGTGATCTACTGTCTCATCAGCTCTGGGGAAGTGGGACTTTTAGACCACTTTGCAAATGGTGTAATTGGGGGCTTTCGTTTTGGAGAGCATACATCTGTCAGCAGGCCGCTGGAGAAGGAGAGTGAGGTAAGGGAGTCTCCTTGGGATGCTCCTTCCCTAGACTGCAGACCACAGATCCAGCCACGTGGCCCTCTTCACACAGCTTCCCCCTGTGGGTTGTAGCAAGTGCTTCTCTCCCTCGTTCCTTTGGGTCTAAGGGAGATTTTAGCCACTAGCCTTAATGTAATACACATCCAGCCCACACTTTGCAAATACCCTACTTTAAATACTTCCTGTGTGGGGCGCCTGAGTGGCTCAGTGGGTTAAAGCCTCTGCCTTCGGCTCAGGTCATGATCTCAGGTTCCTGGGATCGAGCCCCGCATCGGGCTCTCTGCTCAGCAGGGAGCCTGCTTCCCCCTCTCTTTGCCTGCCTCTCTGCCTACTTGTGATCTCTCTCTCTCTCTGTCAAATAAATAAATAAAATCTTAAAAAATAAAAAAACTTTCTGTGTTACTCTGCACGATCTTCACGTTACCCAGTTTGGGCATGCTAGAGCACTGACTGAGTCATCTATGTGGGGCTGTAGGAACTTCTTTTTCAGTGTTGTATAATATTTCCCTCTTGTGCAGGCTCCAAAATTAATAATGAATAATACTTACCCATTAATTGTTAATGTTAAGGAACATTTTGTTTTCCTTTTGTTTTTCAATTGTGAATAATGCTCCTTTGTTATTATCGTATATTATTCCCGTACACATGCAAAGTTTTCTCTAAGGTATGCATCTGACAGTGCAATTGCTAGATTACAGGATATATATAATCATCTTTCAAGATTAGTGATTCAAATTGCCTTTCAGGTAGTTGCGACTACTTCCCATTCCACCAGCAGAGAAACAGATTCCATATTGCTCAGCAAGGTCACCAATACCAGAACCGGGAGACTTGCATTTTTGGTGAATATTTGATTTCAGAATGAAGTCTCATTACAGTTTTAACCTGTATTTCCTTATTTTACGAATGCAGTTAGGTAATTTTTTATACCTATACTATTTGACTTTGCGTCTCCTAAGAATAGCCTTTTATATTCAACCCTCTCTCTTGTTGGATTGCTTGCCTTTTTAAAAAATTTACCGTGAGAAATTATTTACAAGTTCTAGATATGAACCATTTGTCATTGACATCTGTGGCAAATATTTTCTCCTAGCTTTTGACTTGCCTTTTCACTCTTTTTATGGTATCTCTTGATGAAAAGGAAGGCTTACTTTTAAAGTAGTTCATTTATCAAATTTTTAATGTTTAGCGTTTTGAGGAATTGTTTACAATACCCTATCTACATGCCATCATGAAAATATTGTCCTGTATTTGTCTTCTAAATTTTTACAGGCTTTCCTTTCACATTGTAGTTGTTGATTCATCTGGATTAAAAAGTAATAATAATAATTAAATATTCCATCTCTGGATGTAATCTCATCAAATTTTAAGTTCTGCATTGTCATCTCCACCGTATTTTAAGTTTTCATATAAGCGTGGGTATGTTCCTGTTTTCTTCCATTGGCTAACTTATCTATGATTCTTAATAGCTCATGATAAATTGTAGGGGAACAAACCCCACTATTTTTCAGAATTAGGTCTTGGCACTTCATTTTTCAAATAAATTATAGAATCACCTTGTAGGTTTCACAAAAATCTTGTAGGTTTTTTGGTTGGAATTGAATTTAATCTGTGGGTCATTTTGGGGTTAAAGTGATATTTTTTATGATATTCATTCTTTCTATTTATCAATGCTATCTCTCCCCTTTAATATTTTTCATTAAGATTTATAATTTCTTTTTTTTTAGATTTATAATTTCTTATATCACAATAATCTCAAACATACTTATTAGATTTATTCTTAGGATCCTTACCTTTTTAAAAATTTTTTCTAATATAAAATATATGTGCATTATTATTTTGCTATTAAACTTAAATATGTCAAAATTGCAAAATATTATTTTATTAACTCAAATTATTTGTTTCCTATGTTTTGTTCTGCTTTGGTTTAGTTTCCTTTGAGGACAGTCACAAGATCTGTAAATAATGGCAGTTTTTCTCCTCATTCTAATTTTTAACTCTTCGAAAAAAGATTTTGTTTATTTATTTGAGAGAGAGAGAGAGAGAGAGCACAAGCAGGGGAGGGGCAGAAGGAGAGGGAGAAGCAGGTTCCCCACTGAACAGGGAGCCTGACGCAGAACTTGATCCCAGGATCCCAGGATCATGACCTGAGCCAAAGGCAGATGCTTAATCAACTGAGTTACCGAGAAGCCCCTAATTTTTAACTTTTTAAATGAGTTTTTTTTATGTTAAAGCCATTTTTACACTGTTAAATAAAAGTGATAACATTGGGCACTCTTGACCTTCTTCTTGGACTTTAAGAGAATGCTTTCACTGTTTCACCACTGAATGCAATTAATTTTGTTTAAAAATTCTTAAATGAATATCTTTAATCAATTAGTTCTCAGTTGCTTTTTTTTAATCATAAGTTAATGTTAATCTTATCTTATGTTCTTTCTTCATCTTTGAAATCATCAGGCAGTTTTTCTCCTGTCATATATGAATATGGTAAATTGTATTGGTAGAGTATCTGAATTTGAGCTAGCATTGCATTCCTCATATAAACCCAGATTTGCTAGTATTTTGTTGAGGATTTTTGAATCTGTGTTATTGAATAAGATTGGTCTGTAAGGTTTTTTTTATTTTTTCATGGTGTCTTTTCTGGTTTTGAAATCGATTTCAGAAAGAAATGTTCTCCTGTTACCTGTTCTTTAAAGAATTTGAAAATGAATAAAATTATCTGTCTTTTTTTTTTTTTAAGATTTTAGTTATTTATTTGAAAGAAAGAGAAAGAGAGAGAGCATGCAAAAGATTGGGGAGGGGCAGGAGAAGGGGAAGAAGCAGACTTGCCACTGAGCAGAGAGCCTTACGTGGGGCTTGATCCCAGGATTCTAAGATCATCATCTGAGCCGAAGGCAGATGCTTAACCCACTGAGCCACCCAGGCCTCCCAGAATTATTTGTCTTTTCTTTTTGCAGGAAGATTTTTTTGTTTTTACTACTGAACAATTTATTTGCATTCACATATTTTATTTAGTCTTAACTTATTTTGATAGTTCTCCATTAAGAACTTTCTCGTTTTACCCACACTTTCCATTTTTTGCACATATATCTGTCCTTAGGGCTCTTTTTTTTTTTTTTTTTTAATTTCTACCACTGGTCATTGTACCTCCTGTCTTTTTCTTTCTTCCTCTCTTTTCTTTTTTTTTTTTTTTTGGATGTCTTGTTGGACATTTGTCTGCTTTATTGGACTTTGTGAGGAACCCAGTTATGGCTGTGTAAGCATATCTATTTTATCCTTATTTTTAATTTTACTAATTTCTGTTTTTAACTTTAATTTTACCATTTTTATTTCTTTGGTTCTATCTTATATTGTTATATATCTCTATCCTCTTAAGGTGATCCCTTTGTACAATACATTTCAGACTTTTTTCTTTTCTAATATGAATATTTAAACTATATATTTCTAGTTACCATCCTGACGAAATGTCTACATTTTATAAGTAGGATTTTTATAATCATTTTGTTCAATGTTTCCAGTTTTCCAAATGGTTTCTATTTTTTAATCATAAATTACTTTTTAAATATTTATAGGTATTCAGTTCTATATTTTTAAAGTTTTCTCCTTATCACAAATATCTAAATTATGAGATGGCCATATAATGCATTTTGTCTGATAATGATTCTGTAATTAAAAAAAGAAATGCTCCGTGCTTACCTGAGAAGAAAGTACGGTCACTAGTCATTGGATGCAGTCTTCCATACAATTTTTTTTTCACATATTCTATGTCCTTCCTACTTTTTGTTTGCTCAGTTGATCGATTACTGAGAAAGGTATGTTAAAATCTTTTGAACAATGTTCATTTTATAACTTCCTCCTGGCAATTCGGTCAAGTGTTATTTTGAAGTTCTAAAACTATGCTATTGTATAAAAGTTCAGAATTTTCATGGTGAATTTAAACTTTAATCAATATAAGCAACTCTATCTAAAGTAACGCTTTTTGCTACAAACTCTTTTGTTTGATATTTATATAGCAGGAGCATCTTTCTTTTCATTAGTATTTTCCTGTATGTGTTTTTTCTATTTCTTTTTTATGTTTAACATGTATGGGAGCTTAAGGCTGTGACATGTGACTCTTGTCTGTAACTGGATTTTATTTTTTAAAGATGTTATTTATTTATTTGAGAGAGAGAGAGAGAAACAGAGATATCGAGGGAGAGCATGAGCGGAAAGGAGTGGGAGAAGCAGGCTCCCCTCTGAGCAGGGACCCCAACATCACACTCCTTCCCAGGACCCTGGGATCATGACCTGAGCCAAAGGCAGACAGACACTTAACCAACTGAGCCGCCCAGATGCCCCATGTAACTGCATTTTTTAAACAAGTCTAACAACGATTGCCTTTTAACTGAAGAGTTATGCTCCTATACATTAATTTGATTTCAAATAGATTTTGAACAATTTTTACCCTCTATTTTTGTTCTTTACATTTTTACTTATTTTTCTATGTTCTTTTCTCTCCCTCAATTTTCATCTGGATGGAATGAGTGTGTGGGGGGTGTGCTTTTG
>CM052884.1:19441271-19588688 GCA_028534135.1 Potos flavus | reverse complement strand
ACCAGGAAAGTGTTAGCCATCAGTATATTCTTATCTTTTTGGGGGAAATCTGGTTTTTCTTACAAATGCATTCCAGATTTCTAAGATTTACTTTTCTTTCCTGTATTTTCACATTAATCCACTAGGAGTGGGTTTCTGTACAACCCTTTAGTGTGTGATCCATTAGTCTTCCTAAATCGAAAGACCTATATTTTTCATCAATTATGGAACATTTTCTGTCATGTTCTCTTCAGATATTTTTTCATTTTTTTGTTATTTCCTAATATTTTAGCACCCTATCCTCAATGTCTCAACTTCTCTTTCATATATTCCATTGTTTCTTCTCTATGTTGTATTTTGAATTATTTCTTTTGCTCCATATTCTAGTTTACTAATTCACTAGTTTACTATTTAGCCAAGTCAGTAAATTTTTATTTCAATAATTATACTTTCCTCTCTAGTTTTTATATTTGGTAATCAAGTATGCTGTTTTAATGGTTCATTGTTCTTTTAATAAAGCATATTTTAATAGTTGTCATTTCCATTATCATACATACTGTATTTTATAACTGTTGTTTTACAGTCTTGCACACCTGATTTTGTGTCCTGTTGTTTTTGTTGTTTGTTTTAAGCTTTTATTTTTAAGTAATTTCTACACCCAGTGTGGGACTCAAACTCACAACCCTGAGATCAAGAGTTGCATGCTCCACTGACTGAGCCAGAGGTGCCATCCTGTGCCATTTTTTTTTTTTAAGATTTTATTTATTTGAGAGAGAGAGCATGAGCACGAGCAGAAAGTAGCAGCAGGAGGTAGGGGCAGTGGGAGAGGGAGAACCAGACTCCCCACTGAGCATTGAGCCCAATGTGGGGCTCTCAATCCCAGGACCCTAAGATCATAACCTGAGCCAAAGGCAGACATTTAACCAACCAAGCCACCCAGGTGCCCCACGCCCTGTTGTAAACGATGACTCTTTTTCATGATGGCTTGTTTCCTTATGTATTTTATAATTTTCTTATTGTAGCCCCTTTTCTGAAACTTAATTTACTTGAAAACTTGAAGCCTATATTTAAAGTAGTTTCTCTAGGGAGAATTTTTCTTTGTTTCCTCCAAAACAGAGGCCGTTCACAATCCAGGATGATTTCAGATTAAAATTTTGGTTAGAAGTTTTTAGAATTCTGGAACTGACTTCCATAAGTAAGAGCTCGTGATTAGAAATTCTTCAGCCACCCCACCCCACCCCACCCCACCCCACCCCACCCATCATCAGTAAGCAGTAAGCTCCTTGACATTAAGTCTTGGTGATTATTTTTTTAATCTAGCTCCGAAAGTATAGGCGACAAAAGCAAAAATAAACAAGCGTGACTATATCAAACTAAAAAGCTTCTGCAAAGCAAAGAAAATCATCAACAAAATGAACAGGTAACAGTGGGAGAAAATATTTGCAAGTCATATATCTGATAAAGGATTAATATCCAAAATATGCAAACAAAATACCCAAAGAGAAAGACAGCCTCACCATCTCCCTCTACTGGTCAGGTGTATATTTTCACCTATTGTGAGTGAAACGTGGGGTTTCTGTAAACTCAACTTTTGCAGATTTGTCTCCAGTTCACTGTGCATGCGGTCCATTAAATCCAAAGCTCTAAGTAATCAGCAATTTCAAGATGCACTCAGAACACACACTGGTTAAAGAGGTGGCTTACTTCTTTGAATTTCTATTTGATAATGCAACAATGACTCCTAAAATTTTCCTTTAAGGGTACACAAACGCATGCACACGGACACACATCATAATCTTTTTTGATGTTTTATCTAGAGAAGTTTTCTCTGAGTATTAATCCATCCTGTTGCAGGGAACAGAAATCAGCTATTTGCTCTTCATAATTTTAAAATCAGAATGTACAGTTTTAGTACTGTACTAAGATCAGGCTTATAACACGATTAATGATCTTTGTGCATTTAAAAATTATCTTTCAAAATACATTTTTCTGTTTTTTTGAGACATGATAAAATGAAAATAACAGTGGGTCTAGTGGTCATTCTCTGAGTTTGCTCTATTCTTGTTTTTCATTTGGTTTGAATCTTTAATATATAAAATGCAAGCATAACACAATCTATTTTTCCAGTCTCATTAACAGGGTGGGTGATGGGCCCAGGATATTTGGTCAATCTAGCTTAGATGATGTAAAGAATCCCTTTTGAGAGCTGTGGGGACTCAGAATTTAGAGAAATTCAGAGTTACAAGGTTGAACCAAACCAGACCAGAGTTATTCAAAAGGGCAAAATTAGATGATGAAAGTCGAGATTTAAAAAAGAGATATCAGAAGATTAGGAAGACAGAAAATGCTTCAGTTTGAAAGTAACTGGGTCCACTAAGACAAATTCTGATCCGAGGCTGGTTAATAGGTGTCAGACCTACGAAGATATGTAAAAGGGTCAACTAGACTCAGAGCATCAGAAGGGCAGACCCAGAATGATCTCCAAGGTTTTAAAGAACCCATTGCTTTACTTTTGTTTTTAAGTTTTTATGAGACTGAGATAAAAAATGCTTTGACATCCACACGCAAAGGAATGAAACTGGACCACAATTTGCACCATAGACAAAAAGTTAACTCAAGATGGATTAACGACCTGAAATCGTGAAACCCCTAGAAGCAAACATAGGCAGTAAGCTCCTTGACATTAAGTCTTGGTGATTATTTTTTTGAATCTAGCTCCGAAAGTATAGGCGACAAAAGCAAAAATAAACAAGTGTGACTATATCAAACTAAAAAGCTTCTGCAAAGCAAAGAAAATCATCAACAAAATGAACAGGCAACCCACTGAGTGGGAGAAAATATTTGCAAGTCATATATCTGATAAAGGATTAATATCCAAAATATGCAAAGAACTCATAAAACTCAATAAAAAGTAAACATTAAAAATGAGCAGATGATCTGAATATGCATTTTTCCAAGGAAGACAAACAAATGGCCAATAGGCACATGAAAAGATGTTCAACATCACGAAACATCAGGGAGATGGAAATCAAAACTATAAGTAGATATCACCTCACACCCGCCAAAATGGCTATTACCGAAAAGACAAGAAATAACAAATGTTGGCAAGGAAGTGGATTAAAGGGAGCACTTGCACACTGTTGGTGGGAATGTAAGTTGTTGCAGCTATTATGGAACACAGTACGAAGTTCCTCAAAAAATTAAAAAATAGGGGCACTTGGGTGGCTCAGTCAGTTAAGTGTCTGCCTTCAGCTCAGGTCATGATCCTGGGGTCCTGGGATCGAGCCCCATGTGGGGCTCCCTACTCAGTGGGGAGTCTGCTTTTGCTTTTCTCTCTCCCTCTGCCCCTCTCCCCCCCACTCATGTTCTCTCTCTTTCTCTCTCTTGCTCTGCACTCTCTTTCAAATAAATAAAATCTTTTTAAAAATTAAAAAATAGAACTATCCTATGATCCAGTGACTCTATTTCTGGGTATTTACCTAAAGAAAATGAAAACACTAACTTGGAAAGATATAGGCACTCTCATGTTAACTGCAGCATTATTCACAATAACCGAGATGTGAAAACGACCCAAGTATCCATTAATAGATGAATGGATAAAGATGTGGGATATATACACAATGGAATATTACTCAGCCATAAACAATGAAATCTTGCCATTTGTGACAATATGGGTGGACCTTGAAGGCATTATAAAATAATAAGGCATTATTATAAAATAACTCAGAGAAAGACACATACCATATGATCTTATATGTGGAATCTAAAAACAAACAATAACAAAGAAATGAGTTAATAAGCACAGAGAACACATTGGTGGTTGCCAGGGTTTGGGGGATGGGAGGTGGGTAGAATAAGTAAAAGTGGTCAAAAAGTACAAATTTCCAGTTATAAAATAAATAAGTCATGGGGAATGTACATGTAATGTACAACGTGGTGACTCTACTCATTAATATTATATTGCATATTTGAAAGTTGCTAAGACAGATCTTAAAAGCCCTCATCACAAGAAAGAAAATTGTTGACTATGTATAGTGACAAATATTAACTAGACTTATTATTATTTCACAATATATACAAATATCCAACCAGGATGTTGATAGTCAATTGAAACTGATAATCATCTGCGTTGCAGACTGGAGGTGATATTTCCTTTTTTTTTTTTTTTTTAAGATTTTATTTATTTATTTGACAGAGAGAGAGAGAGATAATGAGAGAGAGAATACAAGCGGGGGGAGTGGGAGAGGGAGAAGCAGGCATCCCACTGAACAGGGAGCCCTACGTGGGGCTTGATCCCAGAACCTTGGGATCATGACCTGAGCCAAAGGCAGATGCTTAGCGACTGAGCCACCCAGGCACCCCTGGAGGTGATATTTCCTAATATTTTATGGAATATCTTGGTTCCTCTAGAACTGTCAATTCACTGCTGATAGAAATTTTTAGAAAGACATACTTTTTAAAAGATATGTACAAAATAGAAAGATAAACAGAAAAAAGGCAACCATTAGTAGGCAAGTAAGACACATTTTCATCTCAGATGTTTAGCTTCATACTGTTAAACATGTTCTGGGACACAGTCTATGGTCACAAAAGGTTTGTAAGCAGTCATGCTTAATTAAGTAGAAGGAGGTCACTGGGTTCCAAGTATAATATGAAAGGATTAAGATATGAATTTTATTTATTTTATTTTTTTAAGATTTTATCTATTTATCTGTCAGAGAGAGAAAGAGAGAGCACAAGCAGGGTGAGTGGCAGGCAGAGGGAAAAGTAGGCTCCCCATTGAGCAGGGAGCCCAATGCAAGACTCAATCCCAGGGTCCTGGGATCATGACCCGAGCATAGGGCAGACGTTTAACTGACTGAGCCACCCAGGTGTCCCTGAATTTTATTTATTTTTAAATCAATGGAAATGTCTGGAAAATAATGTACTTTGTCTCTGAATGATCTATTGCACAGATCAGAGAATGTAGCCAATTATGCATCCTAGACTTTGGCCCTCAGATCTGGATTGGTTTCACATGTTAGCTACTTAAAAGGTATTTGGTCCTGGGCAAGTTACTTAACCTCGTTGAGCCTCATCTTTTGTGTTGTACTTTTATTTTAAAAACTCAATTTTTTAGAGCAGTTTTAGCTTCCCACCAAAATTGAGGGGAAGTACAGATATTTCTCATAGGCTGTCTTCTCCCACAGATGCAGAGCCTTCCCCATTGTCGACACCCACCCCCACACCACCAAAGTGGGACGTCAGTTACAGTTGGTGAACTGACATCGACACATCATCATTCAAAGTCCATAGTCTACATTAGGCCCACTCTGAGTGTTGTACTTTCTGTGGGTTTGGACAAACATGCAATGCCACGTAACCATCAACATGATACCATACAGAGTATTATCACAACCCATCAAAGATCCTGTGTGTTCCACCTACCCACCCATCCTTCTCTCCCTCTTTCCTAACCCCTGGCAACCACTGAGCTTTTATTTATTTATTTTTTTCTCCATAGTTCTGCCTTTTCCAGAAAGTTATCTAGTTGGAATCATACCTAAGTTGCCTTTTCTGATTGGCTTCTTTCACTTATTAAATGTATTTTAGTTTTCCTCATGTCTTCTCATGGTTTAATAGCTCATTTCTTCTTAGCACCAAATAATTTTCCATTGTATGGATGTACCACTGTTTATTTATCCATTCACCTACTGAAAGACAAATTTTGATAAATATGAATAAAGCTGTTCAAGACAGCTCTGGGTAGGTTTTTATGTGGACATAAGTTTTCAACTCCTCTGGATAAATACCAAGATGTATGATGCCTGGATTGTATGCTGGGTATATTTAGCTTCTTAAGAAACTACCAAGCCATCCTCCAAAGATGTACCATTTAGCATTCCCACCATCAGTAAATGAGAATTCCTCTAGCTCTACATGTTCACCAATATTTGGTATTATCAATATTCTGGCAAAAATAGGTGCAGTAGTATTTCACTGTGGTTTTAATTTGCATTTTCCTGATGATATATGATGTTGAACGTCTTTCCATATGCTTATTTGCCATCTATATATCTTCAGCGAGATGTCTGTTCAACCTTTTGTCCATTTTTAAAAAATCAAGATATTTGTTTTCTTGGTGCTGAATTTTGGTTTTGGTTCTTTTTTTTTTCTTTTCTTTTCTTTCTTTTCTTCCTTTTTCTTTTTTTTGATAACAGTCCTTTATCAGATATGTCTTTTGCAAATATTTTTTCCCATTCTGTCTTCCATTCTCTCAACAGTGTCTTTTGTGGAGCAGAAATTTTTAATTTTAATAAAGTCCAGCTCATTATTTTTTTTTCACGAGTCCTGCTTTTCTTACATCAAAAAAGTCATTGCCAAACCCATGGTCATCTAGATTTTCTCTTATATTATCTCCTAGGAAGTCTGTAGTTGTGCATTTTATATTTAGGTATGTGACCCATTTTGTGTTAAATTTTGTGAAGAGTGTAAGGTCTGTGTCTAGATTTATTTTTTTATGTTGGCTATTTAGTTGTTCCAGTATTATTTGTTAGAATGGCTTTTTTTTTTTTTCAACTTTGTATTGTCTTTGCTCCTTTTTCGAAGATTAGTTGATTACATTTATGTGGCTCTATTTCTGGGCTTTCTAATGTGTTCCATTGATCTATTTGTTTAATCTTCCACCAATACCATACCATCTTGATCACTGTGCTTTATAGAAGTCCTAAAGTCAGGTAGTGTCAGTTTTCCAATTGCGTTTTTTTCTTCTTCTTCAATTTTGTGTTGTTTATTCTGTCTCCTTTGCCTCTCCATATAAACTTTAGAATCAGTTCAACAATATCCACCAAGTGACTTCCTCAACTTTTGATTGAGATTTCACTGAATCTGTAGATCAAGTTGGGAAGGACTGATCTTTGGCAATACTGAGTCTTCTGTGAACATGGACTATCTCTCCATTTATTCAGTTTTTCTTTGATTTCTTTCATCAGAATTTTGTAGTTTTCCTGTATTGATCCAGTACATATTTTATTTTATTATACTTAATATTTTTTAGAGCGTTAATGTAAATGGATTTGCGATTTTATTTATTGTTTTAAATATTTTATTTATTTGAGAGAAAGAGTGAAAGATCGAGCACGAGTGGGGTGAAGAGCAAAGGGAGAAGCAGCCCCCCCACCCGCACTGAGCAGGGAGCCGACGTGGGGCTCAATCCCAGGACCTTGAGATCATGACTAATGACCTGAGCTGAAGGCAGAAGCCTAATGACTGAGCCACCCACGCGTTCTGGTTTTGTGATTTTAATTTTAAATTCTACTTGTTCATTTGCTGGCTTCAATTTTGATCATCCATAAAACTGTGTTGTTTTATATAAGGTTTTTGTAAAGAGTGCTATTCATACATGGAAATCATGCAACATATTGTGTGGCAAAAAATAAACCTTCAGTAAAAAGTGGCTATATTATTAGCATCACTGTATTATTATTTTTGTTAACATTACTCAGCTTTTGATAGACCTGCAGTTCTCAAGGAGTCAAAACAAATGAGGAGAACTAAGTTTTCTCTGAGTTATATCTGAGAATAAGGAAATATAAATATTCTCAGCTCCCTGCTTTCTTGAAAAGGGATTTTCCCACTATCTCTTGCATTGTTTACAGAACACTCGCTTCATGCAGACATATTATGTGCCCCCCCATTCATATGTTAAGGCCCTAACCCCAAGGGCCTATATTTAGAGATACAGATTTTAAGGAGGTAATTAAGGTTAAATAAGGTCACAAGGATGTGTCCTCAATCCAATAGGACTGTTGTCATCATAATAAGAGGAAAAGATAGCAGAAGTGTACACACAGAAAAGGCTATGTGAGGATAAAGCCAGAAGATAGATATTTAAAAGACAAAGAGAGACGAGACGATTCACTAGAAAACAACCCTTTTGGCACCTTTATTTGTGAGAAAATATATTGGTGTTTTTTTTAAGCTACCCAGTCTGTGATATTTTGCTATGGCAGCTCTAGCAGACTGATAGGAATTGTGGCACTGACACTGATTCTGGAAGGAACAGAATCTTAAGGATGAATTTTCTGGCATGGCTCTGGGATTTCTGGAATGCCTGGTTAAGTTGAAGCTGAATCATAAAAGCAGGGAATCACAGCCCTTCAACCAAGTCCCAGACTTGAGACAGTTTACAGAACCAAATGCTTTGAATGAAGGGGAGGCTGGGACCCCTTGAGGAGGGACCCCTGTATATTACCAAAAAATATATACATTGTTAACCTTTCTCCCAGCTTTCTTCAAAGGCATGCATGACCTTTTACCAGGGTAACAGTGCACTGGGGTAAAGGAAATAATCAGACCTTTCAGGAATTTCTGGACCCTGGCTTTGAACCTATTCTAATCCAGACCTAAAAAAGTCACTGTTGTTCAGAAGCCAGAGTCAGGGCCTAGGGAGGTTAGTTGATCATGGAGTTTTGGCTCAGGTCTGTCTCAGAGTGAACTCAATGGGTCCCTGAATCCCCCTGTGGTTATTTTCCCACTTCCAGAATGCAAAATTGGAATAGCTATCCTCAGGAACTGGCAGAATTCCCACACAGTTCCTGATTTCTGGAGTGAAGACTGTGATGATGGGAAAGGCCAAGTAGAAGCCATTATGACTACCTCTACTTAGACAAACAGTAAACCAAAAGCCATATGGCATTTTTGGAGGGATTGTAGAGATTAGTGACATCATCAAGACTTGAAAGAAGCAGGCATGGTGGTTTCTACTGCATTCCCACTCGACTCGTCTATACGGCCTTTGCTGAAGGCAGATGGACCTCAGAGAGAATGACAGTGGATTATTATAAGTTTAATCAGATGGCAATCCAATTGCAGATGCTGTACCAGATGTGGTTTGATAGCTTGAGGAAATCAACGCATCCTCTAGTACCTAGTATGCAGCTATCGATCTGGCAAATGTCTTTCGTTTTGTTTTGTTTTGTTTTTCCCCACATTTGTCAATAAGGACCATCAGAAGCAGTTTGCTTTCAGCTGACAAAGCCCGCAATACATCTGTATTGTCTTACCTCGGGGATAAAGCAGTGCTCCAACTCTGCATTTATAATTTAGTTTGCAAGGATCTTGATCACCTTTCCTTTCCACAAGATACCATACTGGTCTGTTACATTGATGACATTACTGTAATTAGACTCAGTGAGCAGGAAGTAGCAACGACTCTAGGCTTACCGGTAAGACATTTACGTGCCAGAAGGTGGGAATACATTCAACAAAATTCTGTGAAATTTTCAGGGCACCAGTGGAATGAGGCATGCTGAATTTCCTTTCTAGGGAGAAAGGTAAGTTGCATCTAGTCCCTTCTACGACCAAAGCAAGCACGATGCCTAATGGGCCTCTTTGGATTTTGGAAGCAACGCAGTCCTCGTTTGGGTATATTACTCTGGCCCATTGGCTGAGTGACCCCGAAAAGCTGCTAGATTTGATTGGGATTCAGAATAAAAGAAGACTTTGCAACAAGGCCAGAAACTGCTCTGTCCCTTGGGCCACATGATCCAGCAGATCCAATGGTGCTTCAAGTTTCCATGGGAGGCAGGGATGCTGTTTGGAGCCTCTGGAGGGACCCTATAGGTAAATCACAGAGCAGGCCCTTAGGATTTTGGAGCAAAGCCCTACCATCCTCTGCAGATAACTACTCTCCTTGTGAGAACACCAGCTATGAGGACATGAGGGTTACAGAAACGAGAATTGTAATTATCATTAACATTTCCTCCCTATTTTGTTCTGAATATTTGTGTATGTGTATCAAATATATTTTCCGTCTCTTATCCTCTTATCACGTAACATAAGATGTATTTACATATCATAGTATTTAATATTATTAACTTTACATCATAGTATTTAAGTTATGAGATATCCAGAAAAACAGTAAATATCAAACAAGGAGTCTGCATCCTCTTCTGGGGAAAGAGGCAGTGTGTTTTCAGTTGTATGCAGGATAGTTTTATCATGTTAGGTGGAAGTAGGACTTTGTTATTATCTTTACATGGAGATTAAATCTGGTTGAAGTAGGTACATATGGGGGCAAGTTGACAAGGGGTGGACTCTTGATGGCTACTGTGTCAACATGGAGGGTGTTTTGAATGAGTTTCACATTTAAATTGGTGAACTTCGGGTAAAGCAGGTTGCTCTCCATACTGTGGGTGGGCTTCGTCCAATCAGTCAAAGGCCTGAATTATGTCAAAAAGATGGCCTCCCCGAGCAAGACGGAATTGTTCAGTAGACTGACTTGAGACTTCATTCGCACCTTTGACTCTCCTAGATCTCTAGGCTGCTGCTTTCAGACTGGAACTCGACCGTTGGCTCTCCTGTCTCAAGCCCACTGGCTCACAGCGCTGATTTGGACTTGCTCAGTCTGCGTAATCACATCAGCTCATTCCTTATAACATATCATATATATATCATCTATTTCATTCTCTATATGTCACACACATACA
Source organism: Potos flavus (assembly GCA_028534135.1). NCBI lineage: Eukaryota > Metazoa > Chordata > Mammalia > Carnivora > Procyonidae > Potos > Potos flavus. Next base: position 19,578,240 of record CM052884.1, on the reverse strand, counting down.
CACACACACACACATCCTATTGGTTTTGTTTCTTTGGATAATTCTAATACCCAATATCATACACACTAGGTAAGGGGAAAATATTTATCTTGGCAAAATATTTATCTTGGAAATGTTATATGGAAATGGAAATGCAGTTATAACTGCATTTAATTTTTATTTTTTGCATTTATATTTTATTATAAATAACTATTTTATAAAATTATTATAAAAGGTTATATTTATAAAATTTATAATGTATATATTATATATAAATATATAATATACAATTTTATATAAAATTTTATATTAATATTTATAAAAATATAAAATATTATAATTTATTTTTTGCATTTATAATTTCATTTTGTTACCCTTTTTTAAGATTTTATATATATATTTTGAGGGAGAGAGTGTGTGAGCAGGGAGAGGGGCAGAGGGAGAGAGAGAGCCCACGCTGAGTACAGAGCCTGATGAGGGGCTCCATCTCAAGATCCTGAGATCATGACCTGAGCTAAAACCAAGAGTCAGATGCTTAACCAACCCAGCCACTCAGGTGCCCCTTTTGTCACACTCTTTAAGAAGCCCTTTATGTCTTAGAAAGTAGAATTTGAAGCCAAAGACTGAAGTTGGAAGCAGGGTTTTCTCCTCATTATTATCTTGTGTGACTGGGGAAGTTCATTTCACTTTTCTGAGATGTACTTTCTAAATGAAAATAATCAATTTTCTAAAATGAAAATAATCATATTTACCTAAAAGTGCTCTAAAAGAAATGAATATACTAAGCCTATATATACATATATATAGTGTATAGTATATATATAAAATCTGATATATATACATGTAAAATATATAATATATTATATTATGCATATATATATATGTATATATATATTTAAAAGTTGAACCAAATGATATCACAGTATTTTGTGGTCAGAACAGCTGAATACTGGCAACTTTATGTATGTCAATCTAAACTACATTTAAAGAAACTATGACCCAAATTTCAAATCACACAAAACAAATGAGGCATAAAGGTTATTGATATCACATCATGCCTATAATTCATATTTTTTAAAAAGATTTATTTATTTATTTATTTGACAGAGAGAGATCACAAGTAGGCAGAGAGGCAGGCAGAGAGAGAGGAGGAAGCAGGCTCCCCGCTGAGCAGAGAGCCCAAAGTGGGGCTCAATCCCAGGACCCTGAGATCATGACCTGAGCCGAAGGCAGAGGCTTAACCCACTGAGCCACCCAGGCGCCCCATAATTCGTTCATATTAATAAGCATGATTGGTATTGCTTTTTGAGCACTTATTAGGTGCCAGATGCTGAAACTCACTATTTCAGTTAATCCCCCAGGGATGCTGATGACTTGCCTTAATCACAGAAGAGGAACAAAGACATAAAACAAGGCCCCCCCCCGAAGGCCACAACTTGCATATGGTCGAGTCAGAATCTTAAACCTGGGTAATCTGACACCACAACCAAAATTCTTAGTGATGATACCTCACTGCCTCTAAGGCAAGTTCAATTAGAAGGACAAAGACGACTTATTTTTAGATGCCTACAGTCTGAATCATCAGTGAGTCCTCAATCCAGTGTCCTGCTGCTTTTTCTGAACTGTGCCTAGAACTGAATCATATGCAACCCTTCTCCCTTCTGCCTCTAACATTATACAAAGCAGCCTCCGCTGCCATCCATCCCCACGCCTTCTTCTGTCAGCACTGTGGAGGAGCTTTGGTATTCCTCACACAAATGTAAAAAGTCATTTTGGTTCCTTAACAATAGAATGGCCTGTCCATTTTAAAATTTCATTAGGAAATATACCCCAAGGCGAGGATGTGATGAACTCAGGTGGTACATAAATCCAGGGAGGCAGGAAAGTGTTGGGAAGAGAATGGGCACCACTTGCTCTAACAACGTGAGAATCAGGGTTTAGTGAGAGTGGATGTCTATAAGAGCAGCATAAAGAGACTCAGTGAAGGCTTAAAGCTCCCAGGACTTCAGGAAGCTGTAATTCACGTGTTAAGTAACAAAGGCCACCAGGCTAAAGCTAAAAATAAGAGGAAAAATAAAGTTCTTTGAGGAAAATTAAATCAAGTTCAAGGTTGTTGTTTGTTGGGGGTGGGGGTGGCGAGTAAGGAAGGAGGGATCTATTTTCTCATGTTTCTTGATAGCTGGACATCTTTAATGTAACAGGAGAATGTAAAAGGCAAGCATATTTTTATTTCACAAAGCCCTTCCTGATTGGTTACTGACTACAATTACAAAGCCTAAATTGAGACTAATTCTGCCATCTCTAGTTTAAACCAACTTAAAATCAATGGTCCACTGCAGATTCCCCCATGGGGGAAAGCAAAGGCAAGAGAGACTGGCAAGGCGAAGTAGGTCATGGGTGTCTGTGTCTGTGCTCCGAAGCCTGCTCCTCTATCCATCAAGCCGATGGGCACAAATAAATTAAAAAAAAAAAAAAAAAAAAGGAAAAAAAAACATACCAAAGGAACTGCTCTGTGAATGGGTCCTGATTACAGCAGAAGGCATTGTTGACAAAGGAAATGAGACCTGAATAGGGAAGAGATTATAGTTCATCTACCAGATGCACCACAGGGCTTGGCGTGTTTCCTTTTCTCTCTCTCCGGATTTCTTTACTTCAGCAACTCGAACGATTCTATTGATGAGCTCACCCGTCCTCCTCTATCCTATCCCACAGGTGGCTTTCAAATGTTATTGTATGTAAGAACCACCCAGGGCTGTTGTCTAAATGCAGGTTCCTTGGTCTCAGTCTCAGAGATTCTGATTGGGGCCCTTGGGGATGAAGCCCAAGAATCGGTATTTACCAAGCATTTCAGCTATTTTGATGCAGATCATTTTCGGACCACACTTTTACAAAAGTCACTAAGGATAGTCTCTGTGTATGTATATATGTATATGAAGGTTATATTATTTGTATTTGTATGCATGAAATAGTGCTGTGCAGTAAATCATATCACAAGAAAGCATAATTATCTCCAGCTTCCTACCTTCACCTCCATACCCTAACAGCGCTGTGCCCAGGATGGGGACAGGATTGAGTAGGTCAATCACAAATGAGAAATCTACATGATCAAAGGTAATTTGTTTCTTCATTTAAGTATTTGGATTTTTCTTCCAATTTTATCCAGAAACAATTGAAATACATCACTGTATACATTGAAGGTATACAACATGATGCTTTTATTTCAGATATAGAAAAATGATTCCCACAATAGGTTTAGTTAAGATCCATCAACTCCAACAGATACAATCTAAAGAAAAGAAAATTTCCTTGTGATGAGAACACTTAGAACTTATTCTCCTAACACCTTTCCTATATCTCCTACAACACTATTAGTTACAGACATCCTGCTGTACCTGCCATCCCCAGGATTTATTTATCTTATAACTGGAAGTTTGTATCTTTTGACCACCTTCCTCCAATCCCCGCCCCCCAATTTACAAATGTAATTTACAGCTGAACATTTACCGTGCTGTCTAGATTAACTTATCTATTAGCCAATTTCTGAGTATTAATTGCCGATATAATTGCTGACAGTCAAACTTAAGACTTTTATTTTGGAACAATATTTTTTACTTTTTTTTTTTGGCATAATAAGGTGACAGCTCTTATGTTTACAATTCGCTCTTCTCTGTTTATTTTTTTAAAGCAACTAATCATTCGTTGCAGAAATACTTTTAATTAAAATGCTTTCTCACTCCTAACCTCAGAAATATGTGAAATACAAACAAAACAAGTTGAGAATGAAAACTAAAAGTTTTGACAACTCAAGTAGGTATTCCTCATGTTGTGTGTTAGTTTATGAATCACTGCATGAAAACAAAGCTAGAGGAGTAATGAATATGGAATAGGTTAATAAACAGAACAATCCTATAATCTCCTTAGGGAAGTCTTAGGTGAGCTCTCATTATTTTGTTTGAAAATTTAGAAAAAAATTAATTTTTTAAAGATTTTTTTTATTTATGAGAGAGAGTGCGTGCGCGCACTGCTTGCGGGGGTGTGTCGGGGGGAGACCCTCCCCACCCCCGCATGCGTAGTGGGGAGGGGCAGAGGGAGAGGGAGAAGCAGTCTCCCAGCTCAGGAGGGTCCCAGGATGCTGGGATCATGACCCAAAGTGAAGGTAGACACTTAAACGCCTGAGCCACCCAGGCACCGCTAGAAAAAAATTATTGTTTCAAATCAGTATACTTACATTTTTTAAAATCCACCAATGTCACTCAGTAGAATAGCAACAGTCATTCCTTTTCCTCCCCTTTCTTATATGTTCAGTGCTCACCACATGGAAAGTACCCAATAAATATGTATGGTTATTGAAGAAATTCACTAATTTGGCTAAGTGGAAGAGATGCAGTTTGAATCTATAAAATAATCTTACTCTTATATGTACTATCATAAATTAGTGAATATCAAATACAAGTCCCACTAGACATGATTAATAATACAGTTAAAATTTTGATGTTTATAGATTTATGCTTATAGAGTCTCTGACCTTCAAGGATTCTCAAACTGCCTAATGTGAAATGGCAATCTCAGATTGTGTCCTTCTCTTATCTGGAGTCTTTGCTCAAGAACAAAAAAACATAGTACACAGAACTAGGGAAAAGACAGAACTAGGAAAGCTGGGGACAGTCTCAGGGACAGGCAAGCCCACTGGGTATCAAGGTGGGGCTTGATGGGTGTGCCATTACCAGCTGAAACGTGCCTGGTTCCAGTTAGATTACAGGAAAGCATTATCTCCAAGGACCTTGGTTCCAAATATTGGGAATTTCTTACACTTCCTATTCCTGTATTCTGTACAGATGGAAGCATGATAAATGGCTTCACAGTGTGGAGGAAGATCGAGCCTAAGTACCTACAAAAACATATACTAACAATAGCGAGTCTATTTTCTCTATAGAACCCATTGTGGGATCAAGGATTAGAGGCATTATTTACCAAAGAAAGTAGGGGTCAATAAAGTAGAGGTGGAAAGGGGACTTAGTTAAAAATCTGTAACAGGTGCTTCAAAGCTCCCAGGGGACTACCTACACACAGCAAAGAGAGACAACAACTCCTTTATCAATCATGTAGGAGTTGGGAAGTATTTATTACAGAACAATTAAGCCAGAATGGCTTGGAGTCTAAGGACAGCAAACACGGAAGAAGGCAGGTGTGAGTTTCTGGGGAAAAAAATAGAGTCATTAAGTTAAAATTTTATTCTAAACAGAGATAATGCCAATCCTCTCCCTCAATCAGCTCCTGAATACTAACCACAGGGTCTGTAATCCTCTTTGCCTTGGCAAGAGAAGCAAGAGGAAATGTTCAGGAAAACTGAAAATCTCTAAGGAATGATTTTTAGATACTGATGTGTGGGAGTCTTTGATTAAAAAAAAGTTGGACACCCAATTACCACTCTACAGTGATGCTCGCCAGTCCACAAGACATGTCTCTGTGCCTTCTGTTTCCAATTACATTTGGGTGTCTTCCTCTTAAATATCTATATATGTATGTATCTAAGCATTTATTTGTCTATCTATCTGTCCGTCTACTTATCTGTCTGTGTCTCTTTCTATTTATTATTTCTCCATCCATCCATCAAGCCTCACTAGTTAGTTGACAAAAGCTTCCAACAACAAAAAGAGTGCAAAGTAAGCAAATGGAAAATTAACAGGAAAAATAAGCTTGAAGGTAGGAAAGACAAGACATGGAGCAGAAGAAAATTAGTTTAAAAAACAAAAACCTCTTATAATAATTCTAACAGAGATAAAAGAAGAAATTACTTCATTTTTTAAAAATGATGAAAGTGGGGCTCCTGGGTGGCTCAGTGGTTTAAGCCACTGCCTTCGGCTCAGGTCATGATCTCAGGGTCCTGGGATCGAGCCCCGCATCGGGCTCTCTGCTCAGCAGGGAGCCTGCTTCCCTCTCTCCCCCTGCCTGCCTCTCTGCCTACTTGTGATCTCTCTCTCTGTCAAATAAATAAATAAAATCTTTAAAAAATAAAAATTAAAAAATTAAAACGATGAAAGTATAAAAATAGAAAAATAACGACTACAGAAAAGAGCATAAGAACCAAATGCGACATCATGAAAAAGTCTAGCACATGTAATCTGAGTAGCAAATTGAAAGGAGAGAGTAAAAGGAGAGAAAGCAATATTTTAATAGATTCTGATCTAAGCTTTTTCAAATCCGATTTTTAAAATATCAATCAACAGATTCAAGGTCTATAAGGCCTCAGAGGTATAAGTACAGGGAGTACATGTAGGCATATCATGGTAAGACTTCTGAAAAGCAAGGACAAAGAGAAAATGTTTTTAAAAAAGAAAGAAAAAGAATAGAAAAAAACAGAGGGGGAGCTTGGGAAGATAGCGGGCAAAGTAGGAGGAGGACCAGAGCTCACGCTGCCCCACATTTACTACCGGGTATCAGCTACATTCAAGCTAACAAACTGGACAGCAAGCTGAGGACTGGCAGAACAAACTCCACAACTAAATATAGAGAAGAAGCTGCATCTGAAACGCTAGGAAGGTCAGAAAGACTAAGGGAGGCTGCAAGAGGGAGGGAGCCGTGTGCGTGGAGAGGGCAGAGAAACCCGGCCTCTGCCCTGGGGAGCTCACAAGGCAAAGACTAATCTCCGTAACATTTGACTTTGGAAACCAGAGGGCCTGAATTCTGTGAGCCTGTAGAACAAGTGGGACTTGGAGCCTGGGCGACCTGGGAAGGCAAGTGTTAGTGGGGGGTCACTGTTCTTAAAGACACAGCAGCCTGCCCGGAGAACATAAAACATGGGCAGTTTACACAACACTGGGGACAAACACTGGGGACAGATCTCTTCTTACCGATTCGGGAGCATGTTGGGGGACTTCTCAGAAAACAAGTGGACTAGCAGGCACCATTTTCCCCCACGGCCCCCCAGTATAAACCCAGGGCCACCTGCAGGAAATGGGGCCTTGCAGACACTTGCTACTTTACCTGCTAGCAGTGCACACTGCCCATGAGTTCTGCTGAGGACTCACCCACTCCAAATCTGCTAGCCTTGACCCTGGACACAAAGAAAGTTTTGGTAGCGCGCACACTGTGCCCAGACACTGGATGCACGGCGGCCACACACACCGCGCCTAGCTGCAGCACAGCCCCCAGCTGCCACGGGACTTCCGGGGTTCCAGAATAGGATGAGTGACCCAATGCAAATTTTGCTACCACCACTGCCTGCCCCCCACCTCCCCAGCAGGCACGGCCCCCTCAGACCTGGCGAGCTTGGGTCCCAGGAACACCACAGAGAGTGAGTACACCCCACGCCGGTCAGAGATTCATCGCAGATGAAAGAAGGAAAAGGAAAAGTGACTCAGACACAATAGCAGGGCATAAGCAGCACAGAGAAGATGCTCTCCTTTGGTGCCAGGTTCTGGGGAATGACGCATGGTGGGGCCCTCCAGGACCTCTTCTTCATAAAGGCACTACTTTCGAGAGCAGAAGAAGTAGCTGACTTTCTTAACACAGAGCAACAGACAGAGAGAGGCAGGAAAAAAGAGGAGACAGACAAATTGATCCCAAATGAAAGAACAGGACAAGACCACGGCCAGAGATGTACAGATATAAGTAAAATGCCTGATAGACTGTAGAATTAAAACACACAAAAGCATAGCAAAAAATTCATGGCGAACATTGAGTAATGCATAGAACTGTCAAGTCACTATGTTGTACAAAAGAAACTACTATAACACTGAAGGTTTACCACACTTTAAGAAAAATAAATATAGGTAGATGATAGTAGATGATAGATAATAGGATGTGATATGTAAAAAAAAGTCCATTGGGAAATAAAGTGTTCCATAGTATTTGCATTATAAGCAGTAAAAAAATAAATACTAGCTAGACCTTAATATGTAAAGGATAAAGTTTGTAATCTTTGGAGCAATAAATATCAGAAGAAAGCTAATAAAATGAGGTGAATAGAATAACAAACATTACTTGATAATTCTAAAAGAATGCAATTATAGAGAAAAAAGACCAGAAAAAAATTTAGACAAATATAAAACAAATAATGCCACTCTAGCTATAAAATCAAATGTATTAGGAATGATTAAATGTCCTGGGCCGGGGTGCCTGGGTGACTCAGTTGGTTAAGCGTCTGCCTTCGGCTCAGGTCATGATCTGGGGGTCCTGGGTTCAAGTCCCACATTGGGCTCCCTGCTCAGTGGGGAATCTGCTTCTCTCCAGGCTTCTGTTCTCTCTCTCTCTCAAATACATACATAAATAAAATCTTAAATAAAATAAAATAATAAAATAAATGTCATGGACTAAATACTCTAATATAACAATATATAAAAATGACCACACAGAATAACTAACAAAATAAAACTCTATTATTTTTACAAATAATGCATTTTAAAGCTAAAAACACAAAAAGATTGTAAATAAAGGGATGGGAAAATGTTCCATTTGATCACTAAAAACTACAACAACAAAACCCCAGAGAAAAAAACACAAGTATAACTAATCTAATGTCTGAAAATTAGTGTGTAAGGAAAGAAGTATTACTAAAGAAAAGACATTTCATAGCCATAAAGGGTCCACTGTACATAAACATGTAACGATTCTAAACTTCCATGTACCTAAGAATGTAGCCTGAAAATGTATAAAGCAAGAGACAATGAACAGAAAGAAGAAATAAAAATCAAAAATCATAGTTAGAGATTTTAACGTATTTCTCACTTACTACCTAGTAAAAAGCAGATATAAAAATCAGTAAGCATAAATGAGATTTGTACTAATGATTAGCAAAATTACCCTAATTGATATAGATAGAATACTGCACCCACCATCCGAAGAATCAATATTTTTCAAGTGCATCCAGAATGTTCCAAAACAGACCATATACTGAGCTATAAAGCATGTCTGAAAAAGTTTCGAAGCATTGATATCATATAAAGTATAGTCTCTTGTCACAGTGGAATGAAACTAGAAATCATTAGCAAAAAGTTCATCAGAACATCTCCAAATGCTTGAAAATTAACCAATGCATTTCCATAGCATAATGAAAATTAGAATGTGTTTTGAACTGAGTTTAAAGAAAATTAAATATAGCATAACTTTCAGAATGTAACTAAAGCTGAACTTAAAGAAAAATTTATAGCCTTAAACGTATATATTAGAAAATAGAAAAACTGAAAATAAATAAGGTGAGTAGCATGTAAAGAAAGTGGAAATAGAAAATTAAAACGAAATAAAGTAGAAGGAAAAAAGAAAGATAAGAGCAAGAATATCTATTAAATAAAAAAAATATAGAATAAAAAATCAAGAAAGTTGAAGGTTAATTCTTTGAAAAGATCAATGAGAATAATAAAACTGTTAGTGAGACTGAACAAAAAAAGAGATAAAACATGTTACCTATATCAGGATCACAATTGATCTGCAGACATTACAAAATAAGTAACAAGATAATGTAACAAATAAGTAAGAAGAATCTATTTTTGTCAATAAATTTGAAAATTAAAAAAAAATGAGTAAATTCCTTGTAAACAGCAATTTGCCCAAACTGGCAAGAATTGGAAAAATAGAATATTCTATACACATTATTGAAACTGATCCCTAATTAAATACTTTACTACAAGAATACTTTCAGGCCCAGATGACTTCAAGAGTAAACACTTTTCATATTTTATTGGAGGAAATAACACCCACCTTTTACAATCTTCCAGAGAACAGATCAAGAACACTTCCCAACACAATTTTTAAAAGTCACCTTAAAGGACATTAAAGCACTTTAAAGGACACGACAAGTGACAGAAATATTTTTAAAAGAGAAAAAATAGAGGCAATTTCTCTTATGAATATAGTTGAAAGGCTCTAAACAGAATACAAAGTCAAATTCGAAACTAAAACATCATTTCCAAGTATAGTTGATTCCAGAGGTGCAAAATTGTTTCAACATTAGAAAATCAGTGCAATTCACCACATTAATAGAATACTGAAGAAAACCACATGATCATCTTAATGAATACAAAGAAAGAATTTAATAGAATTCAACACCAATTCATGATCACAAAAAAATACAATCATTCTTAGCATTCTTAAGAAAATAGGGAGAAATATTTCTTAATATGATAGAGATTATTTTAAAAAACACCCTACAACAAATACTAGACCTAAAGGTTATTTTAAAAAATGTTTTCCTCTGAGACTGTAAGAAGATAAGGATGCCTGTTATCCCCAATTCTATTCATCATTGTGGTGATGGTTTTAGACAGGATAATTCACAAAAAAAATAAATAAATAAAAAGTGTAAGTATTAGGAAAGAAGAGTAATTGTCATTATGTATTGGACATTCAAAAATAATCTACATATAGCGTTTGGAATTAAAATGCGAATTAAACAAGATAACAAGATACAAGGTCAAAAATACAAAATAATTGAATTTTTTTTCATATCAGCAAAAATCAATTAGAACATAAAACAGAAGCTATACTATTTACAAGAGCATGAAAGAAACATCAAACACTTAGTAATAAATGTAATGAAAGGTATTGAAGAGCTGTATACATAAAACCAAAAATATTACAGAAAGAAATTAAAGATGACCTAAGTGCATGCAGGAATAAAGTGCTTATAGATTGGAAGAAATAATATTGTAAAGATGTCAATTCTTCCCAAATTGATCTATATATTCAAAGCCACTCCAATTAAAATCCCAGCAGCCATTTTTTTTTAAAGGAAAGTGGTAAGTTTTTTTCCAAAATTTATATCAGTAATACGTGGAATTAATATAGAAATTCTTAAAGGGAAAGAACAAAGTTGAAATACTTGTAATAACAGATACTGAGATACTATTTTTTAATAAAGCTATAGTATTGGCAAAAGCCTACACAACTGGGGCGCCTGGGTGGCTCAGTGGGTTAGAGCCTCTGCCTTCGGCTCGGGTCGTGGTCCCAGAGTCCTGGGATGGAGCCCTGCATCGGGCTCTCTGCTCAGCAGGGAACCTGCTTCCCCCTTTCTCTCTGCCTGCCTCTCTGCCTGCTTGTGATCTCTCTCTTCTCTGCCAAATAAATAAATAAATAAAATCTTAAGGAAAAAACAAAACAAAACCTACACAACTAATCCAATGGAAGAGAACAGAAGATTGAGAATAGACCCTTACCCTTACTTACATATTAACTAGATTTATGGTAAAGTGCCAAACAAAGTTTTGAGAAAATATAATCTAGTTAATGAATAATATTGGGTTAATTAGATTTCCATATAAAAAGAAGCACAAACTTTCTCCTGATAGCATACAAAAGTAAATTTCAGATATTATACAGACCTAAATAGGAAAGAGTAATACAAAGTTTCTAGAAAAAAACAGCTATTATCTTCATGATTATGAGTAAGCAGATTTCTTAAATAGGACCTCAAAAAGCATTAGCTATTCATGAAACAATAGATTATAATAGATTCTATTAAAGTTAAGAACTTTTATTCATCAAAAATCATCAGGAAAAGAACCTGAAAATAAGCTATAAATGGAAGGCATGTGTAATGCATATATCCATCAAGGGATTATATACAGAATACATATAGAATGCTTAAGAATCAATAAGAACTACAAAAAATTCAATCTATTGGGCAAAACCTTGACCATCAGTTCACAAAAGAGATAACCCTGTGGCCAGGAAACATTAGAAAAGGTGTTTTGATTTCATTAGTTATCAGCTAAAAGCAAATTAAAGCCACAGTTAGGGGGCGCCTGGGTGGCTCAGTGGCTTAAAGCCTCTGCCTTCGGCTCCGGTCATGATCCCAGGGTCCTGGGATCGAGCCCCGCATCAGGCTCTCTGCTCGGCAGGGAGCCTGCTTCCCCTCTCTCTCTGCCTGCCTCTCTGTCTAATTGTGATCTCTCTCTCTCTCTGTCAAATAAATAAATAAAAATCTTAAAAAAAAAGCCACAGTTAGGTAAACATATACAGAACATACAACTCGGCATGGCTAATATTGAAAACAAACACACACACTGGAAATATCAATTGATGGGTGGGGATGCGTATCAATTGATATTCTGACTACTCATCAAGGGTAAATTAGGTCAATTACTTTGGAATTGTTTGATACTATTTACTAAATCTGAACATAAATGTATCCTATTATCCAGCAATTCCACTTGTAAGCTTATTCCAAGTAGAAAAACAGGCATGTGTTAATTAAATGACATGGACAATAGGTGCATAGAGGAATCCTTCATGGTACTGCCAAAGTGGGACAACCCAAGTGTCTATAAGTAATAGAATAGGTATTTATGACATATACATAAAATAGAATACTATCCCAAAGTACAAAAAGAGACTACTGTATAGAGACAATGACATAGATGAATCTTATAAATGTAATACTGAGTGAAAGAAGGGAAATATAAAAGAATTCAGACTATATGATTCTATTTATGTAAGTCAAGAGCAAGCAAAATAATCCATGGTGATATGGATCAGAATAAAGGTTACTTCACATTTGGCTTAATATTTGTGTCCTTAATTTTATATATACAATACTCAATTATAGACATTGGCCAAGTTTAAAAAAATGTTAAATTGCTGAAATTTAAAAATAAGTAAATGGAGAACAACAATGAGTTCTACTATACACTTAATACAATGGTTAAAATTTTTTAAAAAATGAAGAAGCTATACATAGGAGTGGGGAGAGGGGAGAGAAGTTATAGAGCTCCCCTACGACCCAGCAATTGCACTGCTAGGTATTTACCCCAAAGATACAAAGGTAGTGATCCGAAGTGGCAACTGCACCCAATATTTATAGCAGCAATGCCCACAACAGCCAAACTATGGAAAGAGTCCAGATGTCCATTGACAGAGGAACGGATAAAGAAGAGGTATATATATATATATATATATATATATATATATAGATATAGATATATATAGATATAGATATATATATATAGATATACACACACACACACACACACAATAGAATATCACTGCCATCAGAAAGGATGAATACTTACCATTTACATCAACGTGGACGGAACTTGAGGGTATTATGCCGAGCAAAATAAGTCAATCAGAGAAAGACAATTATCATAGGTTTCACTCATATGTGGAATATGAGAAACACTGCAGAGGATCTTAGGGGAAGGAAGGGAAAACTGAATGGGAAGAAATCAGAGAGGGAGACAAACCATGAGAGACTCTTAACTATAGGAAACAAACAGGGTTGCTGGAGGGCAAGTGGGTAGGGGGTTGATGGGCATTAAAGAGGGCACATGATTTAATGAGCACTGGGTGTTATATACAACTGATGAATTGCTGAACTCTACATCTGAAACTAATGATGTACTATATGTTGGCTAATCGAATTTAATTAAAAAAAGATGTTAGCTGAAAAAAAAAGAGAGGCAAATCAAGAAGGAGGCTCTTATCTATAGAGAACAAACTGATGGTTATAAGAGGGGAGGTGGGCAGAGAATGGGTTAAATAGGTGATGGGGATTAAGGAGGGCACTTGTGATGAGCACTGGGTGTTGTATGTCAGTGCTGAATCACTAAATTCTGTACCTGAAAATAATATTACACTGTATGTTAACTAGCTAGAATTTAAACAAAAACTTAGAAGAAAAGAAAACTATACATATGCAAAGTTTTAAAAATCTTAATTAGGAGGATGGATAATCCAGAGGATATACACTGACAGAAGAAACTAATTGTATTACAAATGTATGGCAGAACCACACTGAAGACAGTGGGCAAAAAGCACTCCTACCTAAGTGACTTCAGAAATCACTGGAAACTATAAGACTAAAGACAAAAACAACTACGCAATTCCAGACTTCAAGTTTTATTACAAAACTGTAGTAATGAAAACAGTACGGTACTGGCACAAAAATAGACACCTAGATCAATAGAACAGAATAGAAAACCCAGAAGTAAACCCACAATTATATGGCCTTGTAATCTTGACAAATGAGTTAAGAGTATACAGTAGGAGAAAGACAATCCCTTCAACAAATGGTGTTGGAAAAACTGGACAGCTACATGCAAAAGAATGAAACTGTACCCCATTTTTATACCATATACAAACATAAACTCAAAATGGATTAAAAAAGTATATATGAAAACTAACATTATAAAAATCCTAGAAGGGAACACAAGCAGTAATTTCTTTGACGTCCGCCATAACAACACCTTTCTAGATATATCTCCTGAGGCAAGTGATACAAAAGCAAAAATAAACTATTGGGACTATATCAGAATAAAAGTCTTCTGCACAGTAAAGGAAACGAACGACCAACAAAATTGAACACATAAATAAGAGAAGAGACAAGAACCACATGGTCCTCTCAATTGATGCAAAAAAAGCATTTGACAAAATACAGCATACTTTCCTGATTAAAACTCTTCAGGGTATAGGGATAGAGGGAATATTCCTCAGTTTTATAAAACCATCCATGAAAAGCCCGCAGCAAAAATCATTCTCCACAGGGAAAAGCTGAGAGCCTTTCCCTTAAGATCAGGAACACATCAAGTATGCCCACTCTCGCCACTATTGTTCGACATAGTCCTGGAAGTCCTAGCAACAGCAATCAGACAACAAAAAGAAATAAAAGGCATTCAAATTGTCAAAGAAGAAGTCAAATTCTCTCTCTTCGCAGATGACATGATAGCTTATGTGGAAAACCCAAAAGACTCCACCCCCAAATTACTAGAACTCATACAGCAATTCAGTAATGTGGCAGGATACAAAATCAATGCACAGAAATAAGTGGCTTTCCTATACACTAACAATGTAACTATAGAAGGAGAAATTAGGGAATCAATTCCATTTACAATAGCACCAAAAAATCTTAAAATACCTTGAAATAAACCTAACCAAAGAGGTAAAGGATCTATACTCTAGAAACTACAAAATACTTATGAAGGAAATTGAAGAAGACACAAAAAAATGGAAAAACATTCCATGCTCATGGGTCGGAAGAATAAACATTGTTAAAATGTCTATGCTGCCCAAAGCAATCTATACTTTCAATGCCATCCCGATCAAAATACCAATGGCATTTTTCAAAGGGCCAGAACAAACGATCCTAAAATTTGTATGGAACCAGAAAAGACACTGAATCACCAAGGAAATGCTGAAAAAGAAAAACAAAGCCGTTACCTGATTTCGAGCTATATTACAAAGTTGTGATCACCAAGGCAGGATGGTACTGGCACAAAAGCAGACACACAGACCAATGGAACGGAAGAGAAATAGGAACGCTCTTGCACTGTTGGTGGGAATGCAAACTGCTGCAGCCACAGTGGAAGACAAAATGGAGGTTTGTCACCAAATGAAAAATAGAACAACCCTATGAGGGGCGCCTGGGTGGCTCAGTGGGTTAAAGCCTCTGCCTTCGGCTCAGGTCATGATCTCAGGGTCCTGGAATCGAGCCTCACATCGGGCTCTCTGCTCAGTGGGGAGTCTGCTTCCCCCTCTCTCTCTGCCTGCCTCCCTGCCTACTGGTGATCCCTCTCTCTCTCTGTCAAATAAATAAATAAAATCTTTAAAAAAAAAAAAAACAACCCTATGATCCACCAATTGCACTACTGGGGATTTACCCAAAGGCTACAAAAACAGTAATTCAAAGGGACACATGTACCCCTGTGTTTACTACACCATTATTTACAATAACCAAATTATGGAAGCAACCTATGACCATCAACAGATAATGGGTAAAGAAGATGTGGCGCACACACACACACAGGGATATTATTCAGCAATAAATAAAGAATGAGTATTGCCACTTACAACAACATGGATAGATCCAGAGAGTCTAATGCTAAGCGAATTAAGTCAGAGTAAGACAAATACCATATTATTTCACCCATATGCAGAATTTAAGAAACAAAATAAATGAACAACAACAACAAAAGAGACGAACTGAAAAACAGACTCTTAACTATAGAGAACAAACAGGTGGCTACTTACTGGAGGGGAGGTTGGGGGGGGGAATGGGTTAAAAAAGAAAAGAACTGTATATAAGCATTGAATTCTAGCTGATAAAGTTATTTCTCACAAAAATGTGTATTAAGAGTTTTTAAACTGCTGTAGCTGTATGCTGGAATTGAACAAATAAGTAAATGAATGGCACAGAGAGCCTGGTTTCTTAATGCTGGACAAGGAATTTACAGATAAGCAAGGAGAGGAGGAGTTTAGAATGAACCATGAAGCACTGGGCACTGGATTAGAGACAAAGTCATCAGTATGATTTCATGTCTAGCCTAAAATGGACACTGATATCGAGATAATAGAAATAATTATAAATATGTGTGTATAGACAGTCAATATACATACATATATTTCCTAGCTCTGTCCACCTCGAGGACCTAGGACCCATGAAACCCCAATACCAATGAAGACACCCAGTGCCCAGATCTTGTTTTCTAATACTATTCTCCAGTAAAGGAATATGGGCTTCATGGAGAAATTGAAGATTCTAGGGCAAGGAAGGCAATATACAAGATGAACCTGGAGCATCCTATAGTACCAGAAAGGAAAGAAGTGCTAAAATGAACAAACAAAAAGCAGAAAACCCACAAAAACAAAAAGCACAATGATAGATATCTCAAAGGGACACAAAGCCAGCTGAGAGAGCTCCCACTGCTCAAAGCTAGAATAATTCGAGTAACAAAATAAATAGCATACTACTAGATCATAACTCCAGGATAAAATAAATGTCCATGTGTCCATACTGATATAAATGAATGATTGAACACTTAACTAAGTGGAGGAGAAGAAACAAATTTCTCATGCAAAATTCTAAGCTCTGTAAATAGATACTACTTCCTCAAAGAGGTAAAATGTAATTCTCACCCTTTAAGTGTAAATTTTGTCTAGAGACTTGTTTTCCACGGGTACCGTAGGGAAAGAAAAAAAGGAAACTTTACAGCAGGAAAATCTGGTATACTGTACGTTAGCCAGGTGATCCAGGTTAATATCATCAGTAACAAGTCATATTAATTACATATACCCGTGATACAATGTGTGGGAAATGGATCTTCACCTCTGTAATTCTCCTCTCGAAATCTATAGCTTTGATTTAATGATGAGATAAAACAACAGATAAAGCTAAATTGAGGGACATTCTACAAAATACCTGCTCCGTACCCCTCATGGTCATCACCAATACTGTCGAGGTCATCATAAACAAAGAAAATCTGAGAAGCCGTCAGGCCCAGAAAAGCCTAAAGATATATGATAATTAAATGTAATATGGTATCCTGGATGAAATTCTGGAACACGAAAATGAGAAGGAACTAATTAAATACAAATAAGTGCCTTCTTACCACAGTAGATAGCACATCAGTCTCATACACATGAATAGAATATGGAGTTTATTTAATAACAATATACCAATATTGGTTATTTGTTATAAATGTGCCATATTAATATAAGATGTTAACAGTAAAGGAAATTGGATGTGGGGCATCCAAGAATTTTCTATACCATCTTTGCACTTTTTTCTCAGTTTAAAAATATTCTAACATAAAAAGTTTATTTCAATAAAAATATCATTAAAAGCATTTGATAAGTAGAGAAGTAGAAAAAACCCCCAAGGAGGTAAAATTGTTTAAATGTACAATGAAAGATAAAAATAAGGAAACTATTGAGAAGTTTTAACATACAACTTAAAAGGAGTTTCCAACTGCTCCCCCTCTCAAAAAAAAAAAAAAAGAGAGAGAGAAAGAAAATTATGGGAGGAAATCATTACACAATTCAATATAAAAACACCTAGAACTGAAGAATATTACTTCAAATTGAAAGAGAACAAGTGAAAAGAAGAATGCAAGGGAGGAAAAGAGAACCTCTCCAGGGAAAACTCAAAATATACAATGAGAGAAGAATAAGAATAGTATTGCACTTGCCGCACTGGAAGGTAGATGGCGATGGAAGCTTATCTGCAAAGTGCTTATGAAAAGAGCCTTGATTTCTATACCCAGCCAAACTAACAGTCTAATTGGAAGACACAATAAAAGTATTTTCTGATACATATGCCTCAACATGTTTACTTCTTAGAACCCTGTCTCTACGCTCCACTGAAGCTGAGAGAAGGAAGAGTGAAACAGAGGATGCAACATGGAAAGATAGTGAAGGAAATTCTCAGGATTAATTGTAGAGACAAGCTCTGAAAATAGAAAACTCTACTGCAGCCCTTCAGAGCAACCAAGGTGGAAGCAGTAGATGGGGGGGAGGGGGGATTCCAGGGGACTATTTAAAGAAAATAAAAGGATAGTAAATGAACAAACAGGTTTTGCTAAGTGGAAGATTGTATCAACTGACATTTTACAAAGCTGTTAGTGGGGAAGAAGAAGATTGACACGAAGGGGGAAAAAAAAAACAAGTGTTAACTTCTTTGGGGCTGAGGGGAGGGGAAGTAGTTGTATAAGAAGGGGATTTATATTAACAGTAGTATACAACGAGATGTCCTCGTAAATTATATTTCATGGTCATAAAAAAACAATATAATTAATATGGAATTAACCAAAAGATGAAAACAGTATTATGTTTTCATGATGGGGGACATGAAAGGAAGATTTGATAGAACTAGCACAATAGTTTATTGACAATGTCTAAATTCAATGAATAAAGAGATTGTAGCATACACATAATAAGTACAAATACTAAGTTGAAATTAGTTTACTGTAGGATACAAGAAATAGGTGAGGAGTAATAAAAACAGGATTGCTGGTTTTGTTGTTGCTGTTATTGCTATAAGCCTTTAGCATCTTTTGACTTAAAAAAAAAAACTATGCCCATATGTTTACTTAGATATAAAATAAACATTAAAGACAATAAACAACAACAATAGTAATAATACATTTAGTAATTTCCCTATGAAAAAGTCATGTACCACTAATATGCAATGGCACATCAATCGAAAAACAAGTGGAATTGTTTCACATTTATCCACAGTAATCCAGAATGTTTCCTCAGGGTTCAGATAGACATAGTTTCATATGATCACTCCAGCTAATAAACCAGTATATACTCAATGGTCATATGGAAACCATCATATTGGTACTTCATCATTGGTGAGACTATCAAGTGATATGTAAGTATTAATAAGTCTTCGTACTTTTGGGCATTCATTTACCGAATCTTTCAAAAGTTAGCCTCAGCATTTCTATAGAGCAATGGTAAGCCTTTTCTTAAACATCATATTGTGTATGAAATTTGTTGTAATGATTACAACACTTCTATGCCTGGTAGGGACAAACTTTTGATAGAATCTACCTATTCTCTCTGAAATCTGTATTTAGTCATGAAACTGTATTTTGTTCTCAAGAATTAGATAATTGGACTCATTAAATGGTGCATCAGAGAAGAACAAGATTTTTAATTGTGTTTATGATGAAATATATGTTAATAAAGAAAGTATGGTAATAGTCTATTAAAATGATTAGGAACTTCTAAAATAGAATATGGTATGCCTGGTATATTAGAATGTATCTGCACACATAAATATCTCTATATGTATTGTGTTAAAGCCCATCTTTGGGATTCAAACTGATAACCAATAGGCCTAGTAAAATATAAACGTTAAAATATATTAAAGACAGAAAAGCCCAACCAAAGACTGATTGATCCAAACTTTAAGATGTAACATTTTCTCAACTCTGAGCTTTTAACATGCATATGGAGCAGATTTCCATGTGCCGCTTTTTGTTACCAGGTAAGATATCTTACTTACTTGAGAGATGATCTTTAATCCTATCTCCTTGTTGGACCTGTCTGCCAGAAGGGGTCAGGCCATAGCCAGGGTGCGGGGTTTCTGTTTCCATGTGTGGTCATTAAAGAAAAAGCACTGCCCTTTCCCTTCTAAAGTTGTTAAATCTTATTCCAAGGTCGTGCTTTCTCCAGAGATATGGTGTCCCAGATTTGGAGGCCTGGGGTTCAGTGTGTTTGTTTATGGGCTAAATAAATCAGCTAAAGTAGTTATCACCTGGGCATGGGGTTTCTTTCTTTATTTACTTTATGTGACCTACCTGGACAACTTAAAAAAAAAAAAAAATCCCAATGATCTTGACCTTTTTTTGTATTCAGCAGCATCTCTTGGCATGGTTGCAGATATATTCCAGTTGAAATACTCTGAATTTCAATTTTTAACATATTCATACTATGTACATTTATACACATATGTTAGAAAAGAGTATAAGAATTATTGTCTGAGGACTTGGACTTGAATCCTAGCCATCTATTGACCGTATGACCTTGGGAATGCATTTAAATCTTTAAATAGTTATAAAGATACTGGCTTACCAACATGGCACAAGAACTGAACGTTTCCAAAGACAGAAAGTATTTTAGAGCATTCATAAACTCCAAAGCAATATCGAATATTACTTATTTTTAATCTTTCGTTGGTTAGCTCATTTTCAGCTTTGGTTTACCTTCCCTACTTCTCAGGAGCAATTCATATTCTTTAGAGCTGTCCCCGAAGGCTCATTACTGTTGGAGGCCACGTCAATGTAGTTTCAGCTATGGGACTCCCAATAATGCTTTCTACTTCCCATTTGTCCTTTCTCATATTTTCTTGAGTCATACGTGTTCCCTTTCCTCTGATGGACTTATTTTCGTCTATTTCTTGTCTCCCATCCAGTGCTAAAAATACTCACTATTCCGCCTAGATCTTTGACACATTCGTTTTATTTTCCCCTACATTTCCCCAGCAGTATAATGAACAGACACTTCGAAAGCCTAACTTTGTAAAAGAATGGCTTGTGTTCAGTTAAAGTTTTGCAGGGTGATACTGAAAAATACATTTTTCCTGGGGATTCTAAAATGTCTAACCTGCTTCACTCGTGTATCATTGGCCCAGTGCTAACTCATGGATGTCACCCAAGCTGCTTTTCTGGCTCTTTCTGCTCCTGGTCACCTTTCAGACCACCCAACTCTCACTCTACCTTACTGGATTTAAGCCCTGACATTGGACCTCTATAGTAGTTTCCTGTTTATACACAAATACACACACATACACAACCATATGTATATAAATATTTGTATATAAAATGAATAAAATTTATGTCAAGTGGCCAAGCTATTATCAAATTTAACAACTAAATAGCCTAAGAGACTTGAAAAAATTTCCATTCTAGCCGCCTAAATTACATTGCGAATTTGTGAGGTCAGTGAGAATTCATCTGTGCCTCTGGCCTCCTAAAGAGATTCCACAGCCCCCTCTATAATCTGCTCCAATGTTTAACAACTTTCATTCCTTAGAAGTTTCTCTTTATTTTTTTAAGAGAAAAGGGAAACCTGCAGAGTGTGTGACTAATTCATTTGCTTTTGCATTTACATGCTTTCCCATTTGGTTAGGTTTTCCTCGTTTTGACTTTTCAGCATTTTCAGTTTTAGTTGTTCTTGAATTAATGCTGAAAATAAATACGGGTGGTGATATGCTAAGAAAAAAATGCAGGGAATCCTTACTCCTGGATGAGATTTCCAATACTGGAAGTTCAGCCAGATATATCTCACCCATTTTGAAGGAAAAATATGCACTGGTAAGACTTATTAACTTAGTATTAAGTTGACCAATACCCATATGTGACTACTCACATTTTATGTCTTTTTTCACACTATTTTTTTTTTAACCATTTTTAACCTATGCAGAGTATGCAGCACTATGTGCAGTCCTCTTTCTGAGTGGCAGGAAAAACTTCAAGAATGGAAATACAAATATAAATAGAAAACAGGATTTCTGAGGCCAACTTCATCTTTGTCTTCTAATTTGGATTAGGCACTAGGATATAATTTCAGTTGACACAGCAGGAGGGAGTCAGATGGTCCATAAAAAGTTATATTATAGGCTACTCATCTAAGGGATACAGACATTCATAATTATTGATACTCAATACATGCAGCCTACAAACATACCTAGTAAATTTCTCCAACTATTCTGTTTTCCTTGCGTTGATGAAGGACTCTCGATGCAAAGGGACATAACCTCTGTCCCAAAACACCAGACATTTTGAAAACCAATGAGGACCCTCCCTTTCAAGGGAGATGATTGTGTGTAACTTGGAAGTAAGCTCACATAGATAAAATTCACTCCTCTATGAGCCAACCCACGAAGTATTTCTGATCTTACTTCTTTGCCTACAGTCTCTGACATGCTTCAAGCAGATCCCCCCACCCCCAACAACTAGGAAGTTTAGAGCACTCACCTACATCTACCTTGCAGGGATAGCTGACTCTTTTGCTTTCTCATTTAAGAAACTGACTGGAACTTCTCCATTTAAACAAATCAACAAGACATGGGGAAATTGAGGACACACCATATGACATGTACATACTGAGGAGGGCCTGAATTTCCCTATGTTGATGAATCTACTGAGTTGAATCATGAACCCAGTTTCCACAGATGGAGCACAAGAATTTTTCCTCCAAATAAAAATCAGTTTAGCTTTACCAATTCATGAGTATCTTATGATAGCTTTTCTACATTGTAGATTATCTACCACAAAGCTTTAATACTGAACTACTTTTTTTCTTGACACCCAATCAGCATGTCTTCCTGGGAACACAAACTCATTTTAATATTACGTTAAATAAAACCACATAAAAAAGGGGGAAATTGAAAAGTTATCATTATATTTGAAAGCCAAATATAAATGACTTTGGGATCTCTCTGCATCCCTATCACTTTCCGTTTGGGCAGGCAATCAAATATTGGCACCAATTTCAGGGAAAACCTGGAAATGACAAAAAAAACATATTTGCGTTTCTAGAGTTCCTTGTCCAATTCAGTGCCACAGAACTAGAAATGGCCATGGTACAAATATTTCTGGATGAAATGTCTGTTACTAAACTAGCAAGAGACTTTCCAGTCACCCCTGTGAAAGAGCTTAGCATGGCAAAGAGAAAAGATTAGCATGGAAAACTATATTTAGAGTCCTGGTGGCATTATAAATTGCCCATTCCTTTCAATCATACTTTTTATTATTACCACATCAGTGACCGATTTAGAAATTGGACCAATAGCCAATGATGCAGTTAGATGCATGACATCATTATTTTTCAGTGCCATTAAGGTGTTTCTGTGTGTGCCCTCATACGTGTGTGTGTGTGTGTGTGTGTGTGTGTTCAATATAAATTTAAAAAGTGATTTGTCCTATGAAGAGTGCTCCTCATTGTAGTCTGGAGATTTACTGGCTTCCTGGTTGTAGTCACTTTTCAAATATCAAAACACCCAGAATTTTTAGTCTGGTATCAAATTATAAGTAGTGTGATATTAATCTAAAAAAAATATGTCGTCTACTTCTAAAATGCCTGTCCTAAAGGAATTCATCATTGCTATGGTTCAGTGACTATTCTCTGTATCCCATTCCTTTCTCTAGAAAAGGTACATTTTATTTCATTTTATTAGTCCTAGTCTATGTTTTTATATTAGGAGGTATTTAGGGGGCAGGGTACTTAGGGTATTTAGGGTACTTTGGTTGATAAGTTGCCAGATAAGAAAAGTCATATATGTACCTGATAGAGAGGTCCTGGACTTTGAACAGGATGCAAAAATTGGGTTTGATTTTGGATTTGCCCCCTTTGTGAATCATATATTCTATGTGTGGGAAAAAAGGGTACGTACGTATACTTGGTCGCCGGAGATGAATCATGGCAAAGATGAACAGCTGTCAAACAAAGATTCATGCTTTTTAAAAAACATACGTATTTTTTATTGCTGGGAAGTGGCTGCCCATCCAGGGAATATTTTCCTCAGCCTAAATTGGACCATGTAACTAGTTCTTGATGAAAAGATATGAGCAGAAGTGAAATATGCCAATTATAGGTTGAGGTGACCAAGCAGGTGTGACTTTCCCACCCTCTCTTCTCCCATTGGCCACCTAGATAGAGGACTTAGCAGTGAACCCAACGTATTGGAGATGTCAAAACCAAATAGTCAAAGAAGCCTGGGTCCATGAATGAGAACCATAAGGAAAGCTGCTCATTAAGAGGAAACACCTGTTTTAGACTCAACTAAAGTTTTATGAGTTTAACCATCTCAAATTTGGGGGCTTTTCTGGTTATAGCAGCAAATGTTACTTTAACTAATATATCATACCACTTAACTCACAAAATTCATTCTGAATATTTTCCATAATGTCTTCTAACACTGAAAAAAAACCTCTAAAAATATTCTATACATTTCGTTCAATCAGCTAGGATTTATTGAGTGCTAAATATGTGGTAGATTATTAATGTATCAATTTTGCTTAGGCAAATAGATTTAAAATACCAGATCAGATTACAATCCTAATAATACATATACGTTTTGAGGAATCAAAAGAAAGTAAAGCTTATACTACAATATACATGTTTTCTATTTCTCAAATTTAACCCTTACCTCTACTTCTCTCTTCCCACTCATCTACCACTGAAATGATATTCTCACTCTTCTTATATCAGAAACTAATTTGCCATTTGATGAAACTGGGAGGTAATGACATCTGTTCCTTGGTACTTACCATTTCTAATCTGCGCAAATCCTGCTAAATCCTTTCAATGTCAATCGAAAGGGGTTTATCCTCCATGTGGTTTTCCATTATTAGCAAATTAAGATGCCCTTTGGGATCTGATTTCATCACATAAGTCATTTAAATACTGTATAGAGAAGAGGTTTAACCTCAATACTAATCTCTTTGTGTCTGTGTTGAAAATCACCAATGTGTACTCTCGATCTCCTGAAATTCTCTGTCCTGACTTCCAAATGGGAAAACAATTCTCAGTCCTGACTTCCAAATGGGAAAACATATATTTCTTGATCAGAGTCATATTCAAATCCAATTAAAGTCTCACAACCTCATGAGGGTAATATCTTTCACTCTCAAATAAAAACTCAAATCAACTTCGGAAACGGAAAATAAAAACATTTTTAAACTCCATTCCAGTTTGGAAAATGACCGACAAAATTGCAGTGCCTCTAAGTGAGTCTCCTATGCAGGCTGTAGAAATAATTTCTAAAGTTTCTAAGACACCAATTTGAAATTAACTGAACTGTTACTAATTCTCTTGATCTTAAGAAGGCTGAAATTAAGACTGGGCCCCCCTCATATTTTATGACAATAATGCCATTACTAAGAGTTTGCAATTTCCATGGTTCTGTTCAAAACACGTTTCCCACAAGGTTGCAAAATAACTAACAATTCTATTTTGTCACATTCCTGGCAGCAAAAAAGAATAGCTATCTTCAGAATAAGTCTCTCAGTCAGAGAATTGAATAAAAGACACATAGCCAAGTAAATCTCCTCCACCTCCCCTCTCTCCTCTGCCAGCACCTTGCTGTCTCCTTCAACATTGCTCCAGGTAATTTGTGCCTCAGAGTATATTTCAGAGGTTCTGGTCCAGTAGAATTGCAAAATGGGTTTTGCCAGGAGCACTTTTTCTTATTCATTTGAAAAAAAATTGCAACCACACATTTCTGACTCATTTACGCTTAAATCATCAACATTTTGGCTTCTGGGAGCTTTCCAATGTCCAGCTAGACTACGTTACCTTTTAATGAGCTTTTAAAAGACATTTTCTTTAAGAAACAGACTCACAGAGTGCTTACCATCTCATTTATTATGCAAAGTTAGCATGGTTCAAGTGGCGGTAATGATTTTAAATCATATTCAATGTCTTTTTTTTCCATAAAATCTATTCCTTCAAATTTATAAAGCATTTGCTGTTATGTTTTCCCTCAAGATTTTCATCTATCTTCCTTCTGGCATTCTGACAAATATGGAACTTGCCCTTATGGTTCATGTCAGATATCTCCATAATTTCAGTATCAAGTATAAAATATCATGGTTTCTTCAAATATTCAGTTGACATTTAAGTAAGGTAGCCTACGACCTTCACATTTTCTAGATCAAGCCACTTAGCCTCATTCAACTTGCTGTCCTTTCATTCTTTACCTCAGCCAGGGTTCTACTCCTGGCCTCTGACAAGATGGTTGCTCTTTCGGCATCACCATGTCTGAGCCACTGCAGCAAGTAAGGAATGACAGAAACAAGATGAGGTGAACTGAAATTCAAACAATCCAGGGTCACCACAGGCATTTGTAGATGGAAGGATCTCTATTTAGTCAATGGTTCCATTCCCTGGTAATCAAAGAGGACTTATTTCAATCCATCTCAGTAAATAACTCCTCAACCCAGCTGAAACTATGTTTTTCTTGTGAAGAAATACTTTTTGAAAATCTATTTGAAATGTGTCTGAAGTGAGAATTGGAAGATCTGAAATCTAGTTCAATTCCTGACACTGATTATCATTGTGATGTAACAGTAATAGATAAGATTTAACGAGTGTTGATTATAAAATCTCAGTACCGTATAAGCGCTCATGCAATTTTGTGAAATGGATACTATTGCTATACTCATTTTGCAGATTGAAAAGCTGAGGCAGAAAGAGGTTAGAGAAGTGGTGAAGTCATGATTTCAACCTGAGCATTCTAAGTCAAGAGTGCTTGATCTAACTAGTCTGCTCTCATCTCCCATAATCTCACTTATGTTAGAACATTAGCATACTCACAAAGAAATGGCGCCATTAGGCTGGTTACATTCATTCTTTCACTGAGCAAGTATTTATTAGGTAACTAATATGTCCAGGTATAGTTCTAAAAAATGGGAATAAAAGAGCAAACGGTACAGAGTTTCTGAGCTCACATGTCAGAGAATCATTGAAGATCTTTCTCATTTTAATATCTACTTAATGATTTTATGTAAATCCCATGTATCCCTCCATGCATAACTCAAGTTTTACCTTCTTTATGAAAACTTATTTTGACTATGCTCACTCTTGCTGATCTATTTTGAATAATTACTGTTTTCCATTATATTGCCATTTAATAGTTATATTTAAATCAGGTCACCATAATAAAATTTAAAAGTTATCAGAGAATGAACACTTTGGGAAAAATAAAAATGCCTTGCACACAGCAGGTTTCAATAACTACTATTTTGGATTCATTTGATGATAAGAGTTTTTGGAATATTTAAGCTCTTTCTTTGTTCTCTTTTTCCTCCATTGTCTCCCTCTATTTTATTTTCATTTCAGCCATACCCCTTGACTCCTTTCCAAAACTCTATGTTCTCTACAAATTGTTCAATTCATTCAGCAAATCCTTATCAAAAGTCTCTTAAGAGTCAGATACCACATAATGTGATGCAAAAACCAACAATCCTTACAGACGTTGAGGAAATCACAGCTTAGTGGCAGACAGATATGTGAATAAGCTAAGTAAGGTAAATAAAGTAAACAAATAAATCTCAATATGATGCTGAATGGGTCATGTAAGGTAAAAGTAATGCTGTGAATCAGAACCTATTACTAACTGGAAAGGGAAGGATGGCTTCACTCAAGAGCTACCATTTAAGTTGTCTCCTGAATGATAACTAGAAATTTTCTTGGAAGAGAAATAAGGCCAAGAGGATTTTAGGTAGTGAGAATAGACTGTGAGAGAGACTGATGTGGTGGGAAAAAAAAAAAAAAGAAAGAAAGAAAGTGTTTGGCAGAGATATAACATTAGTGGGTGGCTGGAGATGAGATGGCAATTATATGTTGGGGCATAGTTAACAGACTTTGTAAGATCAATTGAATGCAGTAAGCAGTGGGAAGCTAACAGAGGTTATTAAACAGAAAAGTGCCATTGAAAAGGGCACTGAAATTTTCTAGTTTGGAGCATTATGTAAATTGTAATGTTGCTAATCATCTAAAGGAGTCACTGCCATAAACTCCAGCACAACATCCTGCTTCTGTACCTCAACACCAAGCACCCTAGCAACAAGGTCTGCAGAGAGTGCTGGAGCATCGGAGATCGGGAGCTGGGAACTGTGAGACCCATTCTGGAGTAGAGTTAAGGGGGAAAACACCTGAGCAAATTCCCATGCCTTCTCACCAAATTATTTATCCACAGATCCACAGAGGACTTCAAAAGATTAACAAAGAAAATTTAAAGACAAGATTTTAGAGATGCTGTTATTGCACTCAGATAATAAATCAGGGATTTTTGAAAGATCCTCTTCGATGAATCCAGATTCCAATTTACAGACACATGTAACAAAGTCAGCAAAATACTTGGCATAACAAATGTTTAGTCTTTATAAGCGTTCTCTCTGATTTCTGGGGGGATAGTTGATCCAGTCTTTGATCTACAAAGCTCATTTTTTGAGGGATCAGACTGATCCTTGCTTTCCATATCCATATTAGATTCCAGAGAAAGTAACTTTCTCTTTTTCTTTTATACCTCCATTAAGGAGCCATATTTAAAGGCATTCATTTGCTCAAGTTTACTAATGGATGAATTTGGGATTATAAATAGCTTACAGAGAGGAAAATCCTTCCCTTTGGGTTTATTTCACTTAGTTTGATGGATGTGCATTGAATTTGGTCTTTCTGGGAATTACAGTGCCAAAATCAGATTTCTATATTTGACAGTGAAAGGTAAGAGAGACAAATTCCCTTTTTATCTAATCATCACAGGAAACATGACCCTACAGTTAGTATACTCCAGGTTACTAAAGTTGTCGACTTGACTTTGGAGTATAAAATTTCAACCAATAAAACATTTTTTTGGTCTTCCATTTACCCCTTCTGCCATTATTTTGACACTTTTCCCCATGTATTTTATTCAGGTATTGTATTAGTCAAGACTGTTTTTGTTTTTTTTAAGTCCGAAAAACCCAACAAGAAACAGTTTAGGCCAAACAATGGATTTGTTGTCTCATATAGTTAGAGACGATTAGGAATGGATGGATACAGAAGTTCAAACAATGTCATGATGTTTATTTCTCTTCCTCTCTCTTGGCTGTGCTTCTCTCTATATGTTGGAATTTTTCTCAGCCTGGTTCTCTCCATATGGTAGAAAACATGGCTGTTAAAACCTACAAGACTATACCCATATTGCCTGCCAATTGAAACAAATAGAACTTCTGTGTTCAAATGTCTGTATCTTCTCAAATAAGGATTATGGTTGGAACTGCTTTAGATATTTCCTCACTCTTACACATCACTCTATTCATGAACCTTGTGTTGCATACTTCTTCCAGGTGCAGTGATTGGTCTGGCTTGGGCTACATGTCTGTGGTAGGGGCGGTAGGAGTGAGGGGTAAGGCTGAGGTAGATAAGTCCTACACTGGGGGGGTGGTTGTTTGCCCTAGGATTGGAGTTTGGCAGACTGTAATGTCATCTGCATAAAACCTAATTCGAACTAGTTCCTTTTCTATCTTTCATAGCATAAACAACCACCACCATACAAAAATATTTGCTCCCTTTCCATTCCCAAACAGAAATAAAAGACATATTCTTTTCTATTCCGTTTCATATACAGACTCTCTGAGTGTGATGCATTGCACTTATGGAGCCTAGATGTAGTTCCTTAGCATCTAGCTATCTATGGATGGATAAATGGAAACATTACTTAGTCCCACAATTCACAATAAATAATGATGGAGAGAAAATAATTAAGGTTAAACTATCGTATAGGCGGGTGGCAACAGTTTGTAGGATTTATTGCCTCTTAGTAGACAGAAAAAACAAAGATTCTCTCCCTTGGAAATGCAGTAGATTCCTTGATAATTTATCAGCTAGGAAGAATTCAGCAGTAAATAGAAAGAAGCCCTTTTGAAATCAGTTTAAATTATAAGGTATTTATTATTTAATAAAACAAGAAATCTGTAGGTTGTCACAGTATCTCAGGGATCCAGATGCCATTGTCTTGTCTTTGCTCCCCTCAGTGTGATAGCTTCATCCTCACATTTGTAGAAAGATGGTTCCTGTTATCCCAGGTGTCACATTCAGTCTTTCGCCACTTCCTAAACCTTCCAATAATGGTTTCCATCTTGGAATCACCTCAGTGTTTAAGGCTGAGATCATTTGTCCTCTTTCACCTGATTGGATTACTGTGGAGAATGCTTTACAGGGGAATATCATTTACCAGACTATGAGTTCACGTACACAGGAAGTTTGGGGAGGGGACGGTATATAGGACCTCTTCCATTTCTTATTTTCTGGCTCTAAATATTATCTCCTGGTTTGTTTTCCATCTTCCCATCTTTGCTCATATCAACTACCGTATAGGACACAAAATTTGGTGCTTTCCAATTATCATCTGGCTTTTGGTAGTGATGTTTCCTTAGTTATAAAGAGAAATGGCCATTCTGATACATTCTATTCCTTTTCAAGTAGGCAACTGAGACCAATATTTTTTTTTTGTACCTTACCAAAGGCCAAAACAGAATTTAACATCTCAATATTTTTTACCAAATATCTCAGTGATCTAGTCTAGCACTTAATACGAGTAAGAAAAAATAGTGAGGAATGTAACCAATTGCTTCACTCCCATATCACAAAAAATGTCTATTTTCTGGCTGAGAACTGGGGACAGAACACTGACCTTCACCTGATCTCAACCTAGTCCCTATTTTAGACTGCATCATTTGCAACACCTTACATGGAAGAACCAATTTCAATATTTATGAGAACCCTTTCAGTTGTAATTTTTAAAAGCTTTATTAAAACAGGTTTTCCAAAAATCAAAGTTTATTTTCCTATTTGACCGGAATGTCTAAGATTGTTCAGACTTTGGGTATGGTTGGATCCAAGGATGCAAAGGCTATCACCAGAACTCTAACTTTCTCTGTCTCTTGGCTCTGCTCCCCTCTGCATGATGGAATCATTCTCAATTGGGTTCTTTCCCTGTGTCAGAGAAGATGGTTTCTGGCAGCCCCAAGTCTACATTTTTAGGACTTGCAATCCAACAGGAAGAGAGACCATCTGTCTTCCATATTCATGTATCAAATCTATCCAAAACTCCATTCTAGTGAAATTGCTGGGGTCATGTGATTCCACCTGGACAACTCATACTAATTGAAGGTGGCAGGAACACATATGATTAGATCAGTTAGGTCATATGGTACCCACTCCTGTGGCAAGGGTGGTGGGCCGCCTGGACAGACACATTAATCTCACATGGAGGTTGGAAGTAGGTTCACAAGGCAGAAGCACTGAGACAAAAAAAGCAATGTTCTCACTGGAGGTAGGAAAGAAGGGGAGCTTGGCCAACGCTAGGTTTGGCTACTGCATTGTGCCCCATCCATGGTATCATTTAAGCACCCAGCGTCATCCTACTCTCTCACACTTAACAGCCAATTTATGCTATGTGGGAAGATGCATTTGCCCAGTAAGTGAAAACAATCATATGGATATATTTTAAAGAGTTTTTCAGATGAATGCTGCTTTCCAAATGTGAAATGTTGTTATAAGAAAACCTCTGCAACTTGAAGTTAATTTATGCAAAGGGTAGGTGGGGGTTAAAAGCAGCAATACACAGCCATTTCTCAAGCTGTCTTTTTCACAGCTTACATTAAAAGACCCTCCCTAACTCCCCTAATTAAAAAAAAAAAAAAAAAAATCCACCACAGAATAAACCTCACTACTGTTTTCTTTCCCAACAATACTGCTTTCCATCTTCCTGATTTTTCCAGGGAACAGATCATGTGAAAGCATTAATGATTACACAATGCACAGAGTTAGTAAGGTAAGTGAAGCTCATAATTACCTCATTAACATTCTTTTATTCACTGAAACAGAATTCTTAATGACTTTTATGTGAAGTGTGGGGTAATCAGCCCAAATGAAGCTCCCTGGTACAGGGCAGAGAAGGGAGCCAAGTCACTGGGTCTCAGCAGAAAACGCCTGATGAATGGTCAAACACAAGAACCCAGCGCGGGGGCCTGGATGTTACAATTTAAGAGACAAAACAAGAGGCTAGCACAACTAGGTTGAGATCTAAGGAGCAGAGCCTAAAGGCAGAAAGAACCAGTGTATTCTCCCCACGTCCATGACTTTCTGTAGGAGAAATAACCAGCTGTCTCTGCTGAAACTATTGGGGGGATAAAGAACTCTAGTCAATGAATGGGAGGACCTGTGCTCTAGTCCTGGCCTGTGCACAAGCTAGCAATGAAATGTTAAATAAATCGCTTCACCCTTCTGGATTGCAGATAATCCACTTATAAAACACAAGGTGCACACTTCAGAATCACCTAGGGAAACTTCCTTAAAACAGCTTCATTTGGCATTTTCTAGTAGTTCCCTCTCTCCTGGGAAACAGTTACAATTGCATTTTGAACAAAATCCCCGGGTGATCCTTAAACAACCAGTATGCAAAATGAAAACCTTTGGAAAAAAAAATCATGTCTGTAAGAAGCTCTTTAGGTGAACCATTCTTGATGTTCAGAAAAAAAAAAAAATCTCAATACGGGAAGGATAAAAACAGTATCCAATTAACAAGTGCACTTATGACAGTATGGGAATTGAAAAGACAAAATGAAATCTCTCAAATGTGTTGGCAATCATACCGAATTATAATGACAGCATCAGCCAGCCAGTGTGGAAGACAGAGACCATTTCCTAACATTAAGAAACCCTAATGCCGGGGCGCCTGGGTGGCTCAGTGGGTTAAAGCCTCTGCCTTCGGCTCAGGTCATGATCTCAGGGTCCTGGGATCGAGCCCCGCATCGGGCTCTCTGCTCGGGGGGGAGCCTGCTTCCCCCCCTCTCTCTGCCTGCCTCTATGCCTACTTGTGATCTCTCTCTCTCTCTGTCAAATAAATAAATAAATAAAATCTTAAAAAAAAAAAAAAAAAAAGAAAAGAAAGAAAGAAACCCTAATGCCAGAGAGATGCTCCGTATGAAACAGTTACCTGGGTGGGCTAAGACGGGTAGTCATTGATATTGACACTTGAGCCCTATTCCTGTAACTTTAAGGTGCTTAGAGCAATCAGCTTTATATTACAGATTTTAACATCATTAAGGGCTTGGATCTGAACCCACCCAGCTTCTGCCAATGTTTATAAATTGTATAAATGAATTTATGTCATTTCTAAATCCTTTCCATCTCTAATATATCATTGCCCTGTTGGAACGCGTGGGCAACGTTGATAGATATTCCAATTATCTAGAGATATTCTAGATTTTTCAAGAACACAATGCTCATGCTGGTTTTTAAATGGTAGGAAGTATTTAAGATTGTTTTAGGACACCCAAAACTTTGGGCCTCTTAACTTTGTGAGCCAAATGAATTTTATTCTATGTATCACCTCATATTTCTACAAGAATAATATGCATTAAGAAAACCTATCTTGACATTTTAATAAATAATCTCTGACAGTTAATTTTGTCTGCATACCTTTAAGAGTTCTGAGAGGTAGGATATGACTCGTGGGTGTTCTTAATATCCCTAGCCTCCATGATTTTATCTGAAAGGTCCATGAGCATCTGTTGTCATTGTGGGGGGTGGTATCATCCGTGTGCAGAGGAAAATGCACAAATCAGTATAGTAACCAAAACAGTGTCTTTCTCACACTAGGTAAAATGTCAGTGTTCCAGTTTGAATAGCAAGATTAAGATTTCACTCACCACATGCTGAGTGAGTGTGGGCTCTTCCCCATAAAGCTATCACAGAATATCTATTTGATTATCAAAGTGTGTATGAATGACTGTTGTATTTCTATCTTTTTTCTCTCTGATCATTATTCCCCTCCTATTTAAAATGCCCCATTATATCTTCAAGGGTATGCAATTTACCTATACATGTAGCCTGATATGCCCTAGCTTCCTGTATCTATCAGGACCACGATCAAATAGCTTTAGTGCCCAGAAGTGGGCAGTAATGAGACTTGGAATTTGGGCCCCAGAGAGGTTAGACAGTGGCCAAGGGACCTGCACAGAGGCCGCCTGTAGCCCTGGTGTCCCTCCCAACTAAGCCCAGTCGATTTGTTCTTGCTGTCCACTGAGTCTGACCTACAGAGCTTGCCTGGTGGCTGTCGGTTGGTTTTAGGAAGAAATTCTCTTTCCCTCTTGAATGGTTGTCAAACGTTCTATGAAGGCAAACACGGGCACTCCCTTTCTGCAGAGGACGCTTGTTGACCAAGCGGAACAAGCATGAGTAGGACCTTCCTTTGCAGCGAGCCGCTCAGCAACAGCTAAAGGAGTCACAGTCAGGGGCAAAATCCCCACATCCTTCCCATCCTGAGGCTTATTACTGCATGGATTATGGGCAAGGCCGTGGGTACATAGACTGTGGCTGCTTTGCTGTCCAAATACCTCAACTGTCATGTAGCACTAACTGTCTCTGGTCCTGCCTCACTGGCTAAGTCCCTTGCAAGTATTTCTAGAAGTTAATAGTCTACTGTTCCACTTTTGCTTAGGTGAAACCTACTTGCATGGCATCCATACCACTTTTCCAGGTGTCGCTTCTGTTGTGGATGACACTTCCGGGTACCTCAGTCTCCCTGGGCTATTCTGCCCCAATTGGTGGGTCCACTGGTGTTCTCCACTATTCCACCAAGTCATGGCAATTCCCACTAGGCATGGATGCTGCTAGCTACCACCACACACCCTCCCATTGCCCCTGAAGCTCCTTATTCTCTGTACTCCAGCCATCCCCGTTCCTAAAACAGTTCCCTGGAGACTCAGGCCACCACAATTTCAAGTTGGACTCTATTCCCAAGTGTGGAGAGAGTTCTTTCCCATTGGTGGTGCACTCTTTTAAAAGATCCTAAACAACTGTTTTTTTCTGGTCTCGTTGGATTATAGAATTCAGTGCAACAGATTTTTAAGGTCTTAAAATCTTTCCTCCTAACACTTAGTGTAATGAGCTGCTGGTGGGTTCAAGTAGCAGCTGTTCTTTGGTCATAAAAATCCCTGGTTTCCAACCTATGGGTTTGGAACTCCTTTGTCAAGTTCCTTGTGCTGGGCTTTGTATTTCCTTAGGTTTATTCTCTCAAAGCCTTCTCTCTCAGGCTCTATACAAATAATCCACCTATCTTATCCATTCCTTTTTTGAGCTAAGCATACCAAGGTATATTCTCAACCCACCCTGCACAACAAGCAGAGAGTCTCAGAAATTGGAGGCACTATGCATCTCTAAACATGGGGATAAAGTATCGGGCTAAATAAAGAAGCATCTGTTCTATGTTTTTAAAGGAAAGGCGAAGATTTCTAGATATCCTTCATTTCCTGAGTTGCCAGTAAGTATTCTCCCCTTGAGGTGGACACAGATTTATCCTCAAGAGAAGCCGAAGAAGGGTCAGTGACAGCAGGCATAGCAGAGGAAGTAGGTTCCATAATAGAAATAAAAGGATTAAGTAAAAATCTATATAACCAGTTGTGAGACTCCCCTTCCCACCAGGCACTGCTTGTACTTTTCTTTTTAGCCCTGGAGAAATTCTAGCCCAGTACAATCCTCACTCCCACCCACAGCACGACTTGTAGGTTTTTTTCCAATTAACTTTTTAATGGCTTACTCTTAAGAAAATACAACATGCAATTACCACATCTTAAGGAAAGCATTAACAGGAAAAAGAGAAACCAAAATAACAGGAAAAAAAAAAAAAACTTTGAAGACAGAAACACTGCCTTGGAGCTGAAGAAAATAAATCAAAGACAATTTTGTCATGAGAGCAATCAGGTAATTTATGGCAACTATAAAAGAAGAAGAGAATGCTATGAAAAAAGAAACACAGAAAGCTTTTAAAAATTATTTAAAGAATAAGATATTTAATAGAAAGATTGGCTGATAATTGTGAGGCCATATCAAAAAAAAAACAAAAAAACAAAAAAAAAGAGAAAAAAGAAAATGAATGAGAAAGGACATGGAAATCAGGGATCAATGAAATGAGTCATACATACAATTAAAAGGAGTTTTAAAAACAGAACGGGGAGGAGGCATCTGGGTGGCTCAGTTTGTTAGGCCTCCAACTCTTGATTATAGCTCAGGTCATGATCTCAGGATCATGAGATGGAATCCCCATGTTGGGCTCAGCACTCAGCAGGGAGTCTGCTTAAGGTTCTCCCTCTGCCCCTCCCTCTCTCCCTCTGCTTCCTCTCCCCTGCCAAATAAATAAATAAATACTTAAACAACAACAACAACAACAACAACAACAACAAAGCAGGGAGGAAATTCGCAAAGCAAAATTTTAAAAATTGCAAGAATTGAAGCATGAATTCTGGTTTGAAATGACCCACTGAGTTATTTACCTCAGCACTCTGATTTTTTCAAAAAGTTCTCCAAGTAACATCACCCAGAAATATCAAGGAAAGGGAGAAAAATTACAATATTACAACTTTTCAGAGTGATTGAGTAACGCATACAGAAAAAGAAGTAAGTGGCACTGGACTGGTTAGTAGAGACGATGAAAGTGAAAGGAAATGGAAAAGAGCCCTCGAAATCCAAATGGAAATTCTATTCTACTGAAACTGTCAATTTAAGGAAACTGAAGACATTTCTAGACATGTAAAATCTTGAAAATTTATATTTTAAGTGTTCCTATGAGAAAGTTATTAGAGTTTGTGTGTGCAATTAAAACTAGGGGGTAAATCAGGTAGGGGAAGAGGAATGACCTGCTGTGGACAGTATCAGTCAAAAAAGATAAGTACTTAGCAAAATACCTAGTAAATATGCAGGATCATTATGATTAAAACATTGAAACTCTACTGAAGATTATAAATCAAGACTTGTATAAACAGAAATATATATCCTCTTACTGCATGTGAAGAATCAATATTCAGAGGATTTCATTTCTTTGTAAGTTAATATATAATTTAATGGAAGCCATTAAAAATACTGATTGGTTATATATTTGTGAAACTAGTCAAGTTGACTAAAATTAAAACTCAAATAGAGAAAAACAAGGGAGAATAAGGAATTTCTTGGAAACAAGAATAATTAGGAGGTACTTACTTCAAGATATTAAAATTATTATAAAACTATAGCAAATAAACAGTTTATTAGAAACAAATAGATCAACGGAACAGAGAAGATCCACACAGACATGAATGCATAGGAGATTTAGAGAATTATAAAGGCTATATTTCAAAGCAATGGAGAAAAGATGGAATATTGTTTTCATAAGGGAAAATGAGTTTTCATGTAGCCCACCACTAGTTTCTTTGGTTATTAACATCTTATATTTGTATGGTACATTTGTCATAATTAATGAACCAATGTCAATATATTATTATTAAAGTTTTTTGTTCTGATTTCCTTAGTTTTGACCTTTTTCTTTTTTTTTTCCATTCAAGTATACCACATTTCAATTAGTCATCAGGTCTCCATAGACCTGTTGGCTGTAAGAGTTTCTCATTCTTTCATTGTTTGTTATGATCTTGGCAGTTTTGAGTACTAGTCAGGTATTTTGTAGAATATCCTTCAACTTGGATTTTTCTGAAGATTTTCATATGATTTAACTGACATTATGGATTTTAGGGAGGAAAACATCAGAAGTAAAATGCCATTTTCATCACACCAAATCAAGGTACATACTATCAACATGACTTGCACTAGTAACGTTAACCTTGACTACCTGGCTGATACAATGTTTGTCAGGTTCTCCACAGTCTTTTCTCCCATTTTTCATTCTGTACTCTTGCAAGGAAGTCATTCTGTGCAGCCCATACTTTAGAGTGGGGAATTATACTCCACCTCTTTGAAGTTAGAGTATACACCTAGATCACTTAGAATCCTTCTGCATAGGAGATTTATTTCTTCTTCCCTATGTATTTTTTAAAATTTTAATTGTGTTTGCATTTTTACTGAGATATAATTGACATATAACACTGTGTAAGGTTAGGCATATAATGTGTTGACTTGATAACATTTTTATATCACAATAAGATTACCACCACAGTGTTAGCCAAAACCTCTATCATGTCACCTAATTATAATTTCTTTTTTGTGATGGCAACAATTAAGATCTAGCTCTTAGCAGCTTTGAAGTTAATAATACAGTATTGTTATCTATAATCACGATAGTGTGCATTAGATATTCAGGACTTAGTCATCTACTAGTTGCAAGTTTATACCCTTAACCAGTATGTCCTTATTCCCCCACCTCTGTTTATGGTAATTATCATTCCACTCTCTGTTTTTATGAGTTAGACTGTTTTAGATTCCACATGTAAGTGTATCACACAGTATTTGTCTTTCTCTGTCTGACATATCTTACTTGGCATGATGCCCTCAAAGACCATCCATGTTATTGCAAAAGGCAGGATTTCCTTTTTTCTTATGGCTGAATAATATTCCAATGTGTGTGTGTGTGTGTGTGTGTGTGTGTGTGTGTGTGTGTGTGCGTGTGTGTGTGTGCGCGTGCACGTGTATTCCAATTTTTCTTTATTCATTCACTGAAAGACACTTAGGTTGTATCTATATCTTGGCTATTGTGAATAATGCTGCAATAAACATGGGAGTGAAGATATCTTTTCAGTATCTTGTTTTCATTTCTTTTGACTATACAAACAAGAGTGGAATTGCCAAATCATATGGTAGTCCTATTTTTAATTTTTTTAAGGAAGTTCCATATTTTCTATAGGAGCTGAATCATTCTCATTCCCACCAATAGAACACAAGGGTTCCTTTTCCACCACATCCTCACCAACACTTGTTATCTCTTATCTCCTTGATGATAGCCATTTCTAACAAGTGTGAGGTGATATCTCATGGTGGTTTTGATATGCATATCCCTGATGATTCGTGATGTTGAACATCTTTTTATCAACTTATTGGCCATTTTGATGTCTTCTTTGGAAAAATGTCTATTCAGTTCCTCCGCTCATGTTTTACTCAGATTATTTTGTTTTTGAGCTATATGAGTTCTTTATATATTTTAGATATCGATCCCTTAATCAATACAGGGTCTGCAAATAATTTCTCCCATTCTCTAGGTTTTCTTTCCACCTTTTTGACTGTTTCTTTTGCTGTGCAGAAGCTTTTTAGTTTGATGTACTCCCACTTGTTTTTACCTTTGTTGCTTTTGGTGTCATAGCTGAAAAAAATAATGGTCTAGACCAATACTGAGGAGCTTCTTCCCTGTTTTCTTCTAGAAATTTTATGGCATCAGATCTTATGTTTAAGGCTTTAATCCATTTAAATTTGATTTTTGTGTAGGTTAAATGTTCACTTTGATTTTTCTACATGTGGTTATCCGGTTTTTCCCCCAAACCATTAATTGTTCTTGACTCCCTTGTCAAATATATGCATGGATTTATTTCAAATCTCTCTATTCTCCTCCATTTTTCGATGTGTCTAAGTTTATGCCAGTACCATATAGTTTTAATTACTATGGCTTTGTAGTATAATTTGAAATAAGGAATTGTAATGTGTCTGGCTTGACTGTTTTTCTCATGATTGCTTTGGCATTTCAAGGTCTTTTGTGGTTCCATGCAAATTTTAGGATTGGTTTTTCTATTTTTGTGAAAAATGCCAGCGGACTTTCGTTAGGGATTGCATCGAATCTACAGGTAGCTGTAGGTAGTATGAACATCTTAACAACATTAATTCTTCTGATCCATGAACACAGGATATCTTTCTATTTGTTTGTGTCTTCAATTTTTTTCAAGAGTCTTGTAGTTTTCATTTTAAATCTTTTACTTCTTTGGTTAAAGTTATTCCAAAGTATTTTGTTTTTGATGCTAGTATGAATGGGATAGTTTTTTTTTTTTTTTTGATGCCTCATTGTTAGTGTATAAAAACACAACTGATTTCTATGTTAATTTTATATCCTGCTGAATTTGTTACTTAGTTACAACAGCTTTGGTTGAGTCTGTAGGATTTCCTATATATAAAGGTATATCATCTTCAAATAACAATTTTTCTTCTTCCTGATTTGGATACCTTTTATTTTTTTGTCTTTCCTAATTGCTTTAGCTGAGACTTCCAATACTATATTCAATAGAATAGTAAGAGTAGGCAAATTTGTCTTATTCCTGACCTTGGAAGAAAAGATTTCAATTTTTAAAACTATCAAGTGTAATGTTAGCTATGCATTCATTGTATACGACCTTCATTATGTACAGGTATGTTCCTTCTGTGCCCAACTTGTTGAGGGTCTTTATCATGAAAGGATGTATTTTGTCAATGTTGTATTTTGTCAAATGCTTTTTCTGCATCTATTGAGATAATCATATGATTTTTGTTTTTCATTCTGTTAATGTGATGTGTCACAGTTTTGGTTTGTGTATGTTAAACCACCCTTGCATTCCTGAGATAAATTCCACTTGATCATGGTGTACAAGCCTTTTAATATGCTGTTAAATTGTTTTGCTATTATTTTGTTAAGAATTTTTGCTTTAATATTTATCAAGGATTTTGGTGTGTAGTATTCTTTTCTTGTAGTGTCCTTATTTGGTTTTTGTACTGGTAATGCTGGCCTCATAAAATAAGTTTGAAAGTGTTTCATCCTTTTCAGTTTTTGTGGATTGTTGTTAATTCTTATTTAACTGTTTGGTAGAACTCACCAGTGAAGCCCTCTGGTCCTGGGCTTTTCTGTGTTGGGAATTATTAAATCACTGATTCAATCTTTATACTTTTTATAGGTCTTCCAAATTTTCTATTTCTTCATGATTCACATTTGGACAGTTCTATGTATCTAGGAATGTATCCATTTCTTCGAGGGTATCCAATTTGTTGACATATAATTGTTCATAGTAGTCTTTTTTTTTTTTTAAGATTTTATTTATTTATTTGACAGAGAGAGAGATCACAAGTAGGCAGAGAGGCAGGCAGAGAGAGAGGAGGAAGCAGGCTCCCCGCCGAGCAGAGAACCCGATGCAGGGCTCGATCCCAGGACCCCGAGACCACGACCCGAGCCGAAGGCAGAGGCCTTAACCCACTGCGCCACCCAGATGCCCCATTCATAGTAGTCTTTTATGATCCTTTGTATTTCTGTAGCATCTGTTGTAATGTCTGTGCTTTCATTTCTGATATTATTTGAGCCTTCTCTTTTTTCTTAGTAGTGTTAGTCTGTATAAATATTGGTCATTTTGTCTATTTAAGAAAAAAAAACAGCTTGGTGTTGATTTTTTTCTTTTCTTTCTTTCTTTCTTTTTTTTTTTTCTATCTCCTCTTCACTTTTTCCTGCTCTGATCTTTGCTATTTCTTCATGGTAACTTTGGATGTGGTTTGTTGTTGTTGTTGTTTTCTTTTTCTAGTTCCTTGAGGTGCAAGTTAGGTTGTTTATTTGAGATCTTTCTAGTCTCTGAATATATTCACTTTTGGCTGTAAACATCCCTCTCAGAATTACTTTTGCAGAACCCCATAGGCTTTGATGTGTGGTTTCCATTTTCATTTATTTTTTATTTCCCTTTTGACCTCTTCTTGACTATTGGTCGTTCAGGAGTGTGTTGTTTAATTTCCACATATTTGTAGATTTCCTAGCTTTCCTTTTGTTATTAATTTCAAATATGATACCATCATGGTCTAAAAAGATGCTTAGGATAAGTTTAAACTTCTTAAATTTGCTGATTGTTTAGCGTCTTATTATGTGGTTTATCCTGGAGAATGTTCCATTTGCACTTGAGAATAATGTGATTCTACTTCTGTTGGATGGAATATTTATAAGTGCTATTAGTCCATGTGGTCTAATGTATGGTTTAAGTCCAATGTTTCTTTGTTGATTTTTCTGTCTGGATGACCCATACATTGATGAAAGTAGGGTACAAAGTCTTCTATTACTACTGTGCTGTTATCTATTTCTCCCTTCAAATATGTTAGTATTGGCTTAATATATGTAAGTTCTCTGATACTGGGTGCATATATATTTAAAATTGTTGTATCTTCTTGATGAATTGACCTCTTCATTATTTTATAACGACTTCATCTCTTGTCAATATTTTTTGGCTTGGTGTTTATTTTGTCTGATATATGTATAGGTACTTCCATTTCCTTCTGATTTCCATTTGCAAGCAATGTCATTTTTTTTCATCCCTTCACTTTAAGCCTGTGTATTTAAATTTGCAGTTAACCTCTTGTAGGCAGCATAGATTTGGCTACTGTGTGTGTGTGTGTGTGTGTGTGTGTGTGTGTGTTTAATCCACCCAGTTACTTTGTGTCTTTTGATCAGTGAATTCAATTCATTTATATTTGAAGATATTATCAACAATAAGGACTTTGTGATGCCATCTTAATAACTGCTTTCTGGGTGTTTTCTATTTCCATTGTTTCTTTTCCTCTTGGTTTCTGTATACCTTTGCAAATTGATTATTTTCCATGGTGGTATGCTCTGTTTCCTCTTTCTTTATTTTTTTGTGCATCTACTCTAGACTTTTGCTTTGTGGTTACCATGAGGCTTACATAAAACATCTCGTGGATTAAATGGTCCTTTTTTTTTTTTTTTTTAGGCTGAGACCCACATTCACTATGAAGTTCTTCAATTCTTCAACCCATTCAGCTAGCTCTCATTTCTAAATGTTTATTCTAATCACCATCATTACCAACTAATTTTCTAAATCTTCTCAAAGGAGGTTTTAGCATGTTAGTCTTCAGCCATAGCACCATGCTTTCAACAATGAATACATTCTGGGCATCCTACAAGGTATGCTTTGCTTGGTGCCAAGGAAACACAGATTAATAAAACACAGTCACTGTCCTAAAGTTATTATGGATGAATGGGTTATTCACACCTGGAACTCACTAGAATTCTCCAGTTATCTACAGAGTGAACTAGAAACAATTCCAAGGCCCTCCAAAGTCTGTCCCCAATTTATTTTGCTTATTTTATGTCCCATTATTCTCTTTCCTTTGGTTCAGTAAATTGGGCTACTTGCCACTTCCCAAACACATCTGATACCTTTCTGTATCTCTTACATTTTCTCACTTTGATCTCTGTTTCTGAAATGATCTCTTCGCTTCTCTACCAATGTCAATTCTTATATATCCTTAAGGACCCAGATTTCAAATTCCACCTTCTTCATGAAATGTTATGATTGTTCATGGAGTTTCAATTAAGACATTTTTCTTTAAAAAAAACTCCACATAATACCAAAGGCAATGACTAGTTCTTGATCAAATTCTGATTTGAACAAACCAGCTCTAAAAGATATTTTGTAATAAACTTGGAAATTTGAATATAAACTGGGTACAAAATGATATTAGGGAATTATTATTAATTTTTTCAGGAATTATAATGTTATTGTAGTTATGTAAAGAGTCATTATTTTAGATCTGAAAATGGAATTAATTAGAGTGTAATGATATAATGGCTGTAGCTTAAAAATGCATAAAGCAAACATGGCAAAATGTGGAAATTTGATAATAGGAATATAGATTTTTTGATTATCTACCTTTCTGTGTATTTGAAAATGTTTCTAATCAAAAGTGAAAACAAGAACCCCAAATATCTTTGCCTATAGAAATAAAACATGTTGATTAAAGAAAATTTGAGGGAAAAAAGTAACATGAGTAAAAAGCAACTATTAT
This sequence comes from Potos flavus, assembly GCA_028534135.1. Lineage (NCBI taxonomy): Eukaryota > Metazoa > Chordata > Mammalia > Carnivora > Procyonidae > Potos > Potos flavus. The sequence goes on along the minus strand of CM052884.1, from coordinate 19,535,001 downwards.
CCTACCATCCAGAGAGAATAATTATTCATATTATGATGCATTTCCTCCTATACACTTACAAATATAATTACTTTTATTTTGAAAAATTGTGAGTTCTTTGGACATAAAATTTTGCATTGATTTCAGATTTATTATTTTTAATTGGGATATAATTGACATATAACATTGTATCAGTTTTAAGTATACAACATAATGATTTGATATATGTGTATATTGCAAAATGATTGCCACAATAATTTAAAACAGTCCATTCTGAGATGATGGGAACTTAACTTCAACAATCTACAAAACTTTCACCTTTTAGTCCTCTTCTTTTATACTTTTGATGTCATCATTTACCTCTTTTTCTATTGTGTATTCATTTAGAAATTATAGTAGCTATAATATTTTTAATACTTTTCTCCTTTGACCTTTGTATCATTTACAAGTGTCTAATCGTCTGTTAAGTGTCTAATATACCATCCTATTACAAATTAGAATTTTCTAATCTGACTTCTATTTACCTTTACCTGTGTTTTAACTTTTATATGTTTTCATGTTACTGATTTGTCTTTTCATTTCAGCTTGAAGGACTCCTTTCCTCATTTCTTACAAGGCAGGTCTAGTGATGAACTCAGCTTTTGTTTGCCTGAGCAAGTCTTGATTTCTCTTTCATATCTGAAGGATAGCTTTCCAGATTGAGTATTTGACTGGCATTTTTTTTTTTTCTTTCATCATTTTGAATGTCATTGCATACTCTCCTGGCCTGTAGGGTTTATGCTGAGAAATCTGCTGATAGACTAATGGAGGTTCCTTTTTAGGTTATCATCTTTTTCTTGGCTGTTTACAGGATTCTCTCTTTATCTTTGATTTTTGACGGCTTCATTATAATGTGTTTAGGAAAAAAAAATATGTATATATATATTTTTTGCGTTGCGATAATAGAGTGACTTGTTAGCTACATGAATGCGGATGTCCAATTATCTCCCCAGGTTTGGAAAGTTTTCAGTTTTTATTTCTTTAAACAAACTTCCTGCTCCCTTCTCCCTTTCTTCTCCTTCTATCTAGGAATCCAGATAATCCTAATATTTATTCTTATGATTGAATCTCATAGATCACATATGTTTTCTTCATTCTTTTTCATGCTTTTTCTTAGTTATCCTCAAACAGGCTTATTTCAAAATTCTTATCCTATAACTCACTTACACTGTCTTCCATTTTGCTTTACTGCTGACACTCAGTTACATATTTCATTTCATTTATTGAGTTTTTCAGCTCCATAATTTCTGTTCAGTCCTTTTTTTTTATGATTTCTATCTCTTTTGGAAAAATTTCACTTTGAACATGTATTTTTTGGAAGATTTTACTGAATTGTCTTTTTTAGGTTTCTTTCTTTCTTTCTTTCTCTTTTTGTTTTTATTTGCATTTTTAATTTTCCCCAAATACTTTTATTTTATTTTTTCAGTGTTACAAGATTCATTGTTCATGTACCACACCCAGTGCTCTATGCAATATGTGCCCTCCTCAATACCCACCACCAGGCTCACCCAACCTCCCACCCCTTCCCCTCCAAAACCTTCAGTTTGTTGCTCAGAGTCCACAGTCTCTCACGGTTCATCTCTCCCTCTGATTTCCCCCAATTCACCCTTCCTTTCCTTCTTGCAATGTCCTCCGTGTTTTCCCTTGTGCTCCACATGTAAGTGAGACCATATGATAATTGATTCTCTCCGCTTGACTTATTTCACTCAGCATAATCTCTTCCAGTCCCATCCACATTGATACAAAAGTTGGGTATTCATCCTTTCTGATGGAGGCATATAGTTTGTTGAGTTTCTTCAAAAAAGCTATTTTGAATTCTTTATCAGCTAGATTAAAAAATTGCATGCCTTGGAGCTCAGGTATTGGAAAATTATTATCATCTTTTGGTGAAGACATGTAAAGTTCTTTTTCATATTCCTTATAGTTTTGCATTGCTTGTTTTGTTTTTGAAGGCACAAACATCTCCTTAATCTTTTCTTATTGCCTTCAGATTGGGTATTCTGTTTGTTGGTGCTGTTATCTGGGACTCTCTGCCTTTCTATGGATATAACTGTTCCACTTCTCTTGTTTCTTATTGTGGCTGATTTCTTAAACCTTTGTGTCTTTTCCAATGCTTAAGATTCACTAGGCTGGCCATTGGAAATCTCTCTTTTGTTACAGAAGGTGGTGCCATAGCCAAGTTTGTGGTTTCTTTCTTGCCCACACAACCTGGCTTGTTTTCTGAGCACACTCCTAGTTTACCAAAACTTGTTCTCACCTCTGCCCGTGGCAGCATGTGCAAGGAGCCCACTGCACAATTGGGGAGGTGTGGGTTTAGCACGTAGGGTGGTGGGAGTGCCTGACTTGGTAGGGAAATTCCCAGGTGTGGTGTTCACAGAGGCTCATGAGTAGACTTCTGGCTGAGCATAGTCAGCAGGAACTACGTACCTTTAGTGCTCTTTGATATTCTTATCTGCCTCTTTCCCAATCTTTCCTTTCTCCCAGTCATGGAGGTGCCCCCTCAGTACTCCATATGTTGCTGGAGGAAAATGGATTTCTCTAGCTGCTTTCTGCACTACTGAGTTAGCTAGATACGCACTCTCCTTTACCCCTGGGGGAGCTATCACCAAGCCTGATAGTTCAGCCTCATAAACTGTTGCCTTGGTAGTGGGGGCAGGATGGTTCTAGTAAAGTTCTTGTCATTTCCACTGCATCCAAATTCTCTTTTTTCTGCAATGTCATTGTTCTGGAATCTCCCCTGGGGAAGGATGGACTTCAGTAACTTATTTTTTGTCTGGATATCTGCCCAGGTCAGCATTTTCCAGGCTTCGTTTCTGACCATGGCAAGAGTAGTTAGGGCAGGTCAGCTGTGCTGTTGGTTTCACAGCCCATATTCAGGTTTGTCTGCCTTTTACCAGATACATCCATGGACAAAACTCCTGATGGGTCCTTTCATGTATACTGCTGGATTCCACAATTCCCACAAAGGCACTTCTGACCACAGATGGAGGTCTAATTTCTTGTGGGAAAGAGTGGGAACAAAAACGAGAAACATCTTATACCACCTTGAAGCTGATGTCACTATCTCTCCCCATGTAATTTGTATTCAATCATTTATTTATATCAGTGTGGAACCATGGGTTATTTTATGCTTGAGTTACAATCCAGTAGTACATTATTTATTTTGTTGCTCAACTTGTTCCAACTTTGGCCATTGGGAGCTCTCTTTATTTGGCCTCTGTGTCCTGTGACAGTCCTCATCACTGCGTTTGGTTGTTGTTGTTTGCCAGTCTGTTTTGAACACTTTCTTACTGGCACTGGAACATGCTCCAGACTAACCTTGTATATTTTCTGCCCAGTCTAGAATCAGCCATTTATCCAAAAGCCTTATTCCTTTTATTTAAGAATGGCATTAGAAGACAAACAAAATCTAGACACTGAGTTTACTCAGTGTCACTGGGACACCATTGTTTTTAGGCTCTGTCTGCTGACAGAACAGGGAAATATATGTATGTATACTAAGCCCTCCATAAATACATATTAGTAAATATTTTGATATGTATTTTAGTATGTATCCATTTGTATCTCTAATAAGTTAAACATTATGTGACATTGATATCTACAACTGTAATCCATTATTACACTGATTATTCCAGATTTCTCTCTTTATTTATCTGTTCATCTACAACCTCCAACTTTAATAGTGAGAAAACTGGATCCCATCAATCTGGATCCATTTACTTAATTGTTCAATTATAGCATACTATTCAGTAATGTTAATCTGTACCCTCATGGGGTAAGAACTTTATTAACTAGAAGACATTGCTCTATATATTCCTTTTAGTTTGTAGTTGAAGACATTGCTATATATAGTCCTTTTGGTTGATAGCCCATTCATTCCAAAATTACTTAGGACAGCCCCCCACCTCATTCAATACGGTTGTTTCATACATTTGTAATATAGCTAGATTCTTTTATCACAATCTGCATTATATCCTGGGATCCTCTAATCTTCTAAGTGATCTTTTTATTTGCATACATTATAGTTTACCTTTTGTAGTATAAAGTTCAATAGTTTTGAACAAACACATATACTGTCATGTATCCACCATTAGAGAATTGTGTAGAATACTTTTAATACCCTACAAAAATCTATGCTTCATCTATGCAATCCTCCCCCTACCCAAGATACCTGGCAACCACTATTTTGTTTATCATTTCAATAGTTTTGCCTATTCCAGATTATTGTATAAATGGAATCATGCAGTATATAGACTTTTCAAACTGACGTTTCACTTAGCATAAATGAAGCATTTAAGCATTTAAGATTCATTCATGTCTACATTCTTTATGTGGCTTGATAATTCATTTTTTTAAATCACTGAATAGTATTCCACTGGAAAATGTATCACAGTTTGTTTATCCATTCAATGTTTATCCATTCAAGAACATCTTGGTTTCTTCCAGTTTGGGGAAATTATGGATAAAGCTGCTATAAACATTCATATGCAGGTTTTTATATGGATACATATTTTCTTTTTTTTTTTTTTTAAGACCGCTAAGGCTTGTTTTTTTGTTTGTTTGTTTGTTTGTATGTTTTTAATATTTTATTTATTTGAGAGAGAATGCAAGAGCGCACGGGAGGTGGAGGGGAGGGGCAGGGAGAGAGGGAGAAGCCGATTTCCCACTGAGGAGGGAACCCGACTCTGGGCTCCTTCCCAGGGCCATGAGATCATGACCTAAGCCAAAGACAGAGGCTTGACCGACAAAGCCACCCAGGTGCTCTCCTGGATATATGCTTCTAAACTGTTGGGTAAATACCTAGAAAAGCAATTCCTGGATTACATAGTCAGATTTTTTTATTTTATTACTATTTTATTTATTTATTTATCAGAGAGAGCGCACAAGCAGGGGAATGGCAGGCAGAGGGAGAAGCAGTCTCCCTGCTGGGCAAGGAGCCCATTGCAGGACTCAATCCCAAGACCCTGAGGTCATGATCTCAGCCTAAGGCCGACGCATAACAAACTGAGCCATCCAGGTGTCCCATATAGTAAGATTATATTTAGCTCTGTAAGAAATTTTCAAACAGTTTTTCATACTGCTATATCATTTTGTACTTCCTTCATCAAGGAATAAAAGTTCCTATTGCTCCGTATTCTTGACAGCAATTTCTATTGTCAGGTTTTTTGTGTAGTACTATCTCATTGTGGTTTTAATTTGCACTTAGCTAGTGATGAATGATGTAGAGCATCTTTTTATATACTTATTTGCCATTTTCATATCTTCTTTGATAAGGTGTTTGTTCAGATCTTCTGACCATTTTTTAATTGGGTTTGACTTCTTATTGAGTGTTAAGACTGTTTTGGTAACATTTTCACCCAGTCTATCTATGGCTTGTCTTTTTTTTCCTTTAAAAGTGTCTCTCACAGAGGAAAACTTTTAAATTTTAATAAATATCAACTTAATTTCTTTTTCCTGCTTTTGGTGTGGTATCTAAACACCTATCACCAAACCCAAAGTCACATAGATTTTCCCCTTTGTTTTCTTCTAGGACTTCTATAGTTTTGCATCTTGCATTTAGGTCTCTAATCAATTTTGTTTTCAATTTTGTGCAAGATGTAAGGTTCATGGTTGGGTACTTTTCTTTATTGGCATATAAACATTAGATTGTTCCAGAATCATCTGCTGAGAAGACTATCCCTTCTTCATTGGCCATTGCACTTGTATCAAAAATTAGTTGACTACGGGGTGCCTGGGTGGCTCAGTCGGTTAAGTGTCTGCCTTCAGTTCAGGTCATGATCCCACGGCCCTGGGATTGAGCCCTGCATCGGGCTCTCTGCTCAGCAGAGAGCCTGCTTCTCCCTCGCCCTCTGCCTGCTGCTCTGCCTACTTGTGCTCTCTATCTCTCTCAAATAAATAAAATCTTTAAAAAATAAATAAATAAATAAATAAATAAATAAATAAATAAATTAGTTGACAGTATTTGTGCAAGTCAATTTCTGGGTTTCCTAATCTATGTATCTAAATTTATCACCAATACCACACTGTCATGATTACTTTAATTTTATAATGAGCTTTGAAATCAGGTAGTGAGTGCTTCAACTTTGCTTTTCTTGCTCAGCTTGTGTTACCTATTCTAGGTCTATAGCCTAGCTAGGACTTCCAATACAATGTTGACTATTTTGTTGAAGCATTTTACATCTATGTTCAGAAATGATATGTTCTGAAATTTTTCTTTCTTCCAATGCCATTATTGGGGAAAGAAGGGATTCATCCAGTAAGTTAGGAAATATTCTCTCTAGACAATATTGTGGAGAATTGGTATAATTTCTTCCTTAAATGTTTGAATTCTTCCATGAAAGCACTGGATTTGATGACTGTCTTGGAAAGTTGTTACTAAGTAATTCACTTTTTAACTTTTATAAGTGCAGGGCTATTAACTTTATCCACTTTTCCTTGTGACAGTTGTGATAGTTTTTGTATTTCAAAGAATTGGTCTATTTCATCTAAGTTATCAAATTTATAGGATGGGGTTGTTCATAGTATTCCTTTATTATCATTTTAATGCCTATGGAATCAGTAATGATTATCCCTCTTTTTTTCTAGTATTGGGAATCTGCAACTTCTCTTTTTTCCCTGTTTAACCTGGTGAGAGTTTTATAAATTGAATTAATCTTTTCAAAGGAGTTGGTTTTCATACTGCTTGGTTTCACTGATTTTCTCTATTATTTTCTTGATTTCAATTTAATTGATTTCTTTTCTAATTTTTATGTTACTTTCTGCTTGATTTAAATTTAAATTGCACTTCTTTGTCTAGTTTCCCACAAACTCAGGTTATTGGTTTCAGATCTTCCTTCTTTGCTACTGGGTGCATTTAATGGCACAAACTTCCCTCTGTTACTTTCATTGCACCCCATAAATTTTGATGTTATATTTTATTTTCATTTAGTTCAAAGTATTTTTAAATTTCTCATGAGACTTCTTTGATGCATGCACACACACACACACAGGTCTATCTATCATCTGTCCATCTATCTATCATCTGTCTATCTATCATCTATCTATATTAGTTGAATATATATATATATATATATATATATATATATATACATATACATATATACATATATATGTATGTTGAATTTCCAAATATTGGAGAATTTTCCAGTTGTCTTTCTCTTATTGATTATTTCTGGTTTAATTCCATTGTGATCTTGGAATATACTTTGTATGATGTCTAGTTATTTAAAGTTGTTAAGGTATGGATTATAGCCCAGAGTATGGTCTATTTTGGTGAATGTTCTATGTGAACTTTAGAAGAATGTTAATTCTACTGTTGTTGGATGAAGTATTCTATAAATGTCAATTAAGTCAAGTTGATTTAGAATGCTATTTAGATATCTATATCCTTACTGATATTCTGCCTACTTGATCAATCAATCCCTGACAAAAGATTATTAAGGTCTCCAACTAGAACAGTGAATCTATTTCCCCTTTCATTTCTGTCAGATTTTGCCTCATATATTTTTATGTTCTGTTGTTAGGTGTGTTCATGTTCAGGATTATCATGTCTTCTTAAAGAAATAAACTCTATCATTATATGATTCCCCTATTTGTCCCGGATGATCCTCTTTGTACTGAAGCCTGAATTCTCTGAAATTACTAGAGATACTCTAGCTTTCTTTTGATGAATGTTAGTATGGCATATTTATATTTTCACTTTTAACCTATTAGACTTTTATATTTAAAGTGAATTTTTTATAGACAACATATAGTTGTATCTTGTATTTCTTCCACTCTGGAAATCTGTCTTTAATTGGTATATTTAGACCATTTAGACTCACTTTAAAGTGAGTATTGGTATAGTTGGATTAATATCTACCATTTTTACAACTATCTCCTATTTTTATGTGATTCTATTTCATATCCTCTCTTAGCAAATCAATTAACTACTTTTTAAACACAACTAGGAGTTGATTTAAAATGTACAACATACATTTTTAATATAAATTAGACTTCAAATAACCCTATGCTACTCATGTATAGTATAGCTTCCTTATAACAGAGTATCCCCATTTTTCCCACTCATCTCTTGTGATGTTGCTTCAATTATTTCATTTATTCATATGCTATAACCACCAAATACATTGTTTTTTTATTACATTAAGCAACAGTTTGGTGTGTGTGTGTATTGTAAAATGCATATAACACAAAATTTATCATCTTAACCATTTTTAAGTTTAAATGTACTCACATTGTTGTGCAACTATCACCACCATAACATTTCTTATCTTGTAACACTGAAACTCTATACTCGTTAAACAATAATTTTCCTCTCTCCTTCCCCACAAGCTTCTGACAACCACCATTGTATGGCCTTTATGATTTCAACTATTCTAACTACCTCATATAGGTGGAATCATACAGTATTTGTCTTTTTGTTACTGACTCATTTCACTCAGCATAATATCCTCAAGGATCATCCATATTGTAGTATGTTGCAGTATTTCCTTCCTTTATAAGACTGAATAATAATATTCCACTATACATATATACACATTTTCCATATCCATTTTTCTGTTAATAGACACTTGGGTTGCTTTCATGTTTTAGCTATTGTGAATAATGCTGTTATGAACACAGGTGTACAAGTATCCTTTGGAGACCCTTTTTTGAATTCCTTGTGGTATATACACAGAAGTGGAATTTCTGGATCACATGATAATTCTACTTCTAATTTTTGGAGGAATTATCATACTGTTTCCTAGAGCAGCTGTACCATTTCACATTCCCATCAGTAGTGCCCAAGAATTTCAATTTCTCAACATTCTTGCCAACACCTGTTTTCTGTTTTTGTGATAGTAGCTATCTTAACGGGTGTGAGGTGGTATCTCACTATAGTTTTGATTTGAATTTCTCGAATGATTAGCCATGCTGAGCATCTTTACATGTGTTTATTGGCCATTTGTACATCTTCTTTAGAGAAATGTCTACTTCACTCCTTTATCATTTATGAATCAGGATGCTTTTGTTGTGTTTTAGGAGCTCTCTATATATTCTGCATGTTAAATATCAGATCTAGGATTTACCAATATCTTCTCCCATTCCGTGGGTTGACTTTTTACTTTGTCAATAGTGTCTTTTGGTGCACAAAATTTAAAATTTTTTTAATGAAGTCCAATTTGACTCTTTTTCTTTTGTTATTTGTGACTTTGGTGTCACAGCCAAGAAATCTTGGCTAAATTCCACAGTCATAACATTTTATCTTATGTTTCTTTCTAAGAGTTTTGTTGTCTTAGGTCTAAAATTTAGGCCCTTGCTCCGATTTGAGTTAATTTTGTATATGGTGTTAGGTAGGCACCCAACAACATTCTTTATGCATGCAGATAGTTTTTCGCAGCACGGTTTGTTGGAAAGACTGTCCTTTTCGCATTGAATGGCCTTGATAATCTTGTCGAAAAACCATTTGATCATATATGTAAGAGTTTATTTCTGTGTTCTCTATTCTTTCCCATTGGTCTACATGTTCATCTTTATACTAATATCATCCTGTTTTTATTACTGTAGCTTGTAAGAAATTTTGAAATCCAGAAGTGGAAATCTTCCACATTATTCTTTTTATATTACTTTGGTTATTCAGGTTCTTGAGATTCCACTTGAATTTTGGATGGGCTTTTTATTTCTGTAAAACATGTCATTGGGATTTAATAGGAATTACATTGAATCTGTAGATCACTTGGATAGTATTGAAATTTTAACAATATTAATTCTTCCCATCCATGAACGTAGACTATCTTTTCGCTTATTTGTTTCTTCAATTTCTTTCATCAGTGTCTTATCATTTTCATTTTATGAGTCTTTTATTTCCTTGGTTAATTTAATTCCTAAGTATGTATTCTTTTTTGGCATTATTATAAATGGAATTGTTTTTGTAATTTCCTTTCAGATTGTTTATTGTTTGTGTATAGAAATGCAACTTATTTTTGCATGTTGACCTGTTGCTTTTTTGCTGAATTCATTTATTAGTTCTTACAGGATTTTTTGGTGTGGATTCTTTAGAGTTTTCTCCATATAAGACCATACCACTTGCAAACAGAGGTAATTTTACTTCATCCTTTCAAATTTGGATGACTTTTTTTATTTCTTTTTCTTGCCTAATTGCTCTGGCTAGAACTTCCGGTACTATGTTGAGTAGAGGTGTTGAAAATGGACACCTTCATCTTGTTCTTGATCTTAAAGGAAAAGTTATCAGTGCTTCACTATTGAGTATAATGTTTGCTGTGTATTTTTTAATATGTGGCTTTTATTATGATGAAGTAGTGTCCTTCTCTTCCTGGTTTGTCCATTGTTATTAATGTGAAAGGGTGTCGAATTTTGTCATATACTTTTTGTGCATCAACTAAAATGATGATGGGTTATTTCCTCCCTCATTCTGATGTGGTGTATTACAGCGATCAATTTTCATATGTCAAACTATTCTTGTATTACAAGAAAAATTCCACCTGGTCATGGTGTATGAGCCTTTTAATATTCTTCTGAATTCTGTTTGCTAGTAATTTACAGGATATTTGTAGTTTTCACTTCTTGCAGTGCCTCTTTGGCTTTGGTATCAGGATAAGGCTAGCCTCCTAGACTGAATTAAGAAGCATTCCCTTCTTAATTTTTTGTAAAAGTTTAAGGATTAGTGTTAATTCTTTTTTAAATGTTTGGTAGAATTCACCAGTGAAGCCATCTAGTCCAGGGCTTTCCTCTGTTGGGCAATTTTTTGATTACTAATTTGATTTCCTACTAATTATAGGTTATGGTATTATAATTTATCATAAGAAATACATATTTGGTCTTTGTCCCCATTACCAGCATAGAGCTCCCAAAATTCTTGGAATTTCCTAAGCGATGAGAGCAATAAAAGTATCTTGTTATGTTAATGAAGTGGCTTTTGGAAAACCCCTATGTATCCAAAGGATGGGTGCTGGTTGCCAGGGGAACCAACCATGTGATTAGAGAGATGGAACTTTTAGTCCCACCCCCTTCCCAATCCCTGAGGAAGAGAGAGGGGGTGGAGATTGTGTTCAATCACCAATGGCCAATGATTGACTCAACCATGCCTATGTAGTGAAGCTCCCATTAAAAAAAAAAAAAAAAAAAAGACTGGGTTCTGAGAGCTTCCAGATTGGTGAAACATGGAGATTCAGGGAGAGTGGCATGCTCAGAGAATGGAATTTCCACAGTCCTTCCCACACACCTTGCACTATGCATCTGTTCCATCTGGTTGATCATCTGTATCCTTTATCAACCATATCCTTTTATAATAAACTGGTAAATAATAAGTACACTGTTCTGTGGGCCACTCTAGCAACTTAATCAAACCCAGGGAGAAAGTTGTTGGAACCTCTGATGTATAGCCAGTCAGTCAGAAGAATATGTGACAACCTAGACTTGCAAAGGGCTTCTGAAGGGGGGGCAGGGGAGCAGTCTTGTGGAATTGAGGCCTTAACTTGTGGGATCTGATGCTATTACGTAAACAGCATTAGACTTGAGTTAACTCTGTGGTGGTATAGAAAACGCACACACACACACCGGAGGGGCCTATTCAGATTTTCTATTTTTTTGTGATTTGGTTTTGGCAGTTTTTTGTTTCTACAGTTTTATCCATTTCATCTAGGCTATCCAATTGCTTGGCTTATAGTTGTTCATAGTACTCCCTTATAATCTTTATTTCCACAGAATTAGTAGTAATGTCTACACTTTGGTTTCTGATTTTAATAATTTAAGTCTTCTCTCTTTTTTCTTAGTCCAAATAACTAAAGGTTTGTCAATTTTGCTAATCTTTTCAAAAAACAAAATTTTGGTTCCAGTTATCTTTTAGATCAATTAAGAAAAACAAAAGATTCTATTTTGCCTTAATTTATTCATTCTTCATTCTATCCATCCTCTGTTTAAATTCATGTCTCTGAACTATGTCATTTTTCTTCTGCCTAAAAAATTTATTTTATCATTTTTTGTAGGGAGGGTTTTCTGGTGATGACTTTCCCTTACTTTTGTTTGTTTGTTTGTTTGTTTGAGAAAATGGTTATCCTTCAATTTCAGAGGATTATTTCATTGGATACATAATTCTAGGTTGGTGGTTTCTTCTTTTAACATTTAAAAAAATTCACTATACTCTATATTTGCTTCCATGGTCTACTCAGAAGTTCATAGTAATTCTTATCCTTTTCCTTTTATAAGTATACTTTTTTTATTCCAGAAGTTTTCAGGATTTTCTCTTTGTATTTGTCTTTCTGCTCGGGGTGTGTGTGTGTGTGTGTGTGTGTTATTAATCCTGCTTGGTGTTCTCTGAGCTTCCTGGCTCTGTGGCTTTATGTCTGTCATTAATTTTGGAAAATTTTCTATCATTATATTATACACACACACACACACACACACACACACACACACATATATATATATACATATATATATATATATTTTTTTTTCCTGCTCCATTCTTTCTTCTTGAATTCTAATTATTCATATGGTATAACTTTTGATGTTGTCCCAGAATTCTTACGTGTTCTTCTCCATTTGTTTTGTTGTATATCTATTTTTTTCTCTTTTAGTGTAGGAAGTTTCTATTGACATATATTCAACTCTATTGACATATAGTGTAGGAAGTTTCTATACATTGACTTGAATATATGTCAATAGAAACTTCCTACACTAAAAGACTTCCTACACTAAACATTCCTACACTATTTTCTTAAATATATCAAGTTTACTAATCAAATCTGCCGATCAGCCACTGTTCATTTCTACCATTGTGTTAGAAAGGAGGCTCTGGTTGTATTTCACAATAATTACTCTTCCACTCCTCTTGTTAGAGCTCAGGGATATTTCTCAATATTTAGCATGAGAATCTAATGAGATTTCTGGAGATAAAGCCCACAAATATGCGGGGTTCCCTTAAGATTGTGGCCCCAGGATTTCTTATTCCAATGATGGTCCACACTCAGCCTCCAGCAACCCAACATATTTAAATATTCCCATTCATTAATTGATCTAGTGGCTTCTGCAGGTAAGCAGATTTTTTTGTGTTTCTCTGGATATTTCTATCTTTCTAGATTTTGGGGTGGCAACTTATCCGACTAGTCCAAGCAAAGTCACTGGTTCTTAGTTTATCCAGCTTTTTCTTGTTGTAAAAATGGGAATAATGATTTCCAAGATTCATAAATATTGAAATATTGAAGCTGGAAGTTTTATTATGCTTTTTATTTAAACTTTCGCTTTTTCCAAGATCAAGTAAAATGCTACTTCTTTTATCCTTTGGTTCAGATGGATTTGCTTTCTAATTTTGATTCCTACGAACAAAAAGGAGTTCTGTTCTTCTGTTCCAGCTTTGCTAGCAGAGGCTCAATAAGGTTGAAGTCCCCTGCTAGAAAAACCACTAAATTAAAAAGGCCATTTTGTCCCCTCTTCTCACATACAGAGCAAAATAGAGAAAATAATGTCTACTTTCATTTCCCAAATGTTGCAGTTTTTATTTTCTGCACCTTAAAAATTTCAGTTGAATAAACTGAATAAGTGGCCCTTTTCCTTCAAATTGGGAAAAGTTAATAATAATAATAATAATACATAATACATAATTTCCTGTCGTCCAGTGACCATTATTTAGATCTCCCATCTAGTATCTATTCTTAAAACCATACTAACCAAACTATAGAGTGTACTTCAATTGTGCAAAACAATGTATAAAAATGACTTTAAGGAAATTCACAGAATGAAATCTCTATTGCTTGTCTCTATCTCTGTGTCTACCTCTAACTCTGTGCATATTGTTTTTTTTTCTTATTGTGGCTATTACCCCACTAGATGATAAGCCCTAGGAGAGCAGGTATTATATTTTCCTACAACGGGCCCAGGGTCTAGAAGGTACACAGTTACTTAATGGACTGGTAAATTAATAGATGAATTAGTAAATGAATGGATCAGTGGTGGTATTTCTGGGTGGCTATGGGTGATATAATTTACTTTCACTTATATAGTTTCCATCCAAAGTCTTCATAATGCATGTATTGTTATGAGAAATGTACTTTAAGTCAAACTAACCAATAGGAAAAAGAACTACAGCTGGACAAAACAATTATAATAAAATATATTATGAAATATTTCAAATATATTGAAAGGTACATAAAAATATTACAAATGCATATGTGCCTACCGTGCAGATTTGTTATATGGTAACATTGTTTGCCATTTTGATGTTGACATTTTTGTAAGGAGTAAAACATTAGATAGAGCCATATCCCCACTCATATATTCTAGCCAGTGCCTTATATTTAATCCTGACAAAAGTGCTATTCTAAAGATTGGTATATATTTTCTTATCCATGGATTGTATAATGTTTTCTGATTTTAAATGCTATATAAATGTTATAACATGCATAGTTTTTGCAAACAGTTTTTTTAACCTTAGAATTTTTGATATTTATCCATGTTTATAAACATATATTTAGTTTTCTTAAAATATTAATTGCTACTTAGTGTTCCTTTGATTAAAAATACTACATTGTAGTCCTCTTTTTGGACACATAGGTTTTTTTTTAATTGTTCCCTTTATAAACAATACTGAAATAAACATACTTGTTTAAATCTCCTTGTGCACATTTATAAGAGTCTCTTTGGTGTATATATATAGATATGTATATATATCTATATATATACCAGCAAGTAGAATTATTGAGTTGTAGGACATATGTGGCTTTACTTTTACTAGTTATTGCCCAATTGTTCTCAAAATGGTTCATTAATTTATGCTTTATTGGCAGTAATTAAGAATATTTTAACTCCTAAACTTTCACCAATGGGTAGTTAAATAAAATAAAAAGGCAGGAAAAAAATGATACTTCCCTATTGGACAGTAAAATAAAATGAAAATGCAGGACAAATGATAGAAGTCGACTTAAAAGGAGGAAAATATATCTGTCCCTAAAAATAGAATCAATTATACAAGAGAAGGGGAAAAGAAGTCAATTTAACACCACTACAGTTAATATGACATAATGGAAAGCAATTATCTGGTTCTGTATGTAATTTTAATAATAGCAGCAGATCAAAATAGAGTAAACCCACCATAGCCCATCTCTGCCACTGATTACAACTAAACACTGTGGGTAGAATACAAAAAGCAACCACCTATGGATTCTGAAAAGTAAACAATTGCCAGTAAATTGGAAGTCAAAGATAAAGAACCACCACACTCCCATATTGGGTGAGTATCTAGGTTTTGATTTTATGTTGTCTGTTTTCCTCCTCTTGTATTTCCCAGCTTCCTACAAGGGGGAGGGAGCCACAAAGCAGGTATAGACAACTAATATTCCAAGAAATCTCCCTTTTTTGCAGATAATAAGAAAAGGGGTGTTAGTGAGTTGAAGACTATAGGGGGAATCCTCGTTTTTTAAAATTCTTTCTTTCTTCTCTCTTGACTCTGCTCCAAGGGTTGTCCCCCTTGTGGCACTGCACGGTAGTGGTAATTCCAAGAGAAAATCTCTAGTAAGAGGAACTGGAAGAAGGGAGTCAGAGAGTATGAAGAAAACCAAGAAAAAAGAAGTGGAGAAGCAGGTACCCTAATTCTGTGTGTGAGCTGATCCAAGTTCTAAGCTCTACCTTGAGCATAACCCTTGTGGAACAAGACCAAAACAGCGCAGCAGGGGCACCTGCATGGCTCAACCAGTTGAGCGCGGACTCTTGGTTTCAGCCCTGATCTCGGGGTTGCCGTTGAGTGACTTTAAGCCCTGCATTGGGCTCTGTGCTCGGTGCAGATTCTCCTTCAGATTCTTTCTCCTCCCCCCACTCACTCTCTCTCTCAAAGAAATAAATAAAATCTTAAAAAAACAAAACAGCGTAGCAAAGTTATGAGTTGTAGATGACTATATAAAACAGACTAATCTCTGAGTGATGCATGCATGGTGAAGACCCAAAGTAACACAGCAAAGATTCTGAACACCAAACTAGTATCTGGAGCCATCATTTACAGAAAGTGAAACAGAATTTGCAGTCTGATCCTAATAAGGTTTGTTGTTGCTAAACAAGCAAACAAACCAGCAGTATCGTCTAGAGGATTGTAGCAAGACCCAGAGTCTCAAAACGTGATGTTCAAAATGTCTAAGATATGGTCAGAATTATGTGACAAAGAACTAGAAAAATTGATCAGTTCTCAAGAGAAGACAGTCAAGAGGTACTAACCTGAAACGACCCTGATGTTGGAATTATCAAAGATGTCAAATCATCTATTGTAACTATGCTCCATGAACTACAGGTAAACACTCTTGAAATAAATGGAAAACAGAAGCTCCAGGCATAGAAACTGAAGCTACATTAAAGAACCAAAAAAGAAATTTTGTAAATAGAAAATACAATGCCTGAAATAAAAAATGCATTGGATGGGCTCATTAGCAAAATGGACATGACTAAATACAGTCCTAAACTTGAAGGTAGTTGAATTGAAATCATTCAACTTGAAGAATAGAACTATAAAAGATTGCAAAAATAGTTTACCTACATTAAGAAGAAAACCAACACACTTTAGGATCATCACTAAGAATATTCTCTGCATGGCTCTGAGCATCGACTAAAATATCAAATCATTTCCTGATAATGAAATAAATTATATATATACATCTCATTTGGTCATTGAAATGGGCAACACTTGAGATTGCCCTGGGGTTTATACACAACCTGGAGAAAGGTACTAGGTAAAAACGGGTGGAGATCAAAGATTGGAAACAATTTGGGGGTTTTATACAAATATTTAATCTGTAGTTTATCCTGCTATCTAAAATCAGATCGACATAGCTAAAAAAATAAAATAAAATAAAGTATAAAATCATGAAGTTGTAGGCTGACACTGTTTCAACATTATTTCACTTGTTTTATAGCCAGTAGTCATTACTTCACTGAAGAATTCCTGGACTAGGAAACATTATGGACTTCCTCTCCCAATGCATTGGTGACTTGACTTAATATGGACGCAATCTTAGCAGGCTGTTCTTTGGATTGATCTCCTCATGTTTCTCTCTGCCCTTACCCAAAGGAATTTGGTCCACATAGAGGGGATAGAAGGCCATAGAGTCAAAGCTGAACATGTAAATGTACATCTGAAATTTTTAGATATTGCTGGTCTGATGGAGCTGAAATGGTATCTCATGGTATTGGATAGGCATTGTCCTGATTAATAGTGAGTGCAGGCAGTCCTCACTTTGCACAATACTGCAAGGCTATAAAAATTGTAAGCCCAAATCATGCAAAGTGATATACTCGATAGGAAAAATTGCAATTGGTCCAATTTTTGACAACTTCTGTCAAAATATTAAAAACTCTCTTCTTATTGGTTACAAATATGTAGCAAAATGAAAAAATAGTAGTGCTAATATTTATGAAGTACACTGTCAATTTAAAACATTAGCAATATTGAGAATTAAAGTGTTTTATCTCTTTGTAAAAAAAAAAAAAATTCCAAAAGCAGGTAATCAACAACAACAACAACAACAACAAAAACAACAAAAACAGAAACAAACAAAAGAACAGTCTCTGACATATACACAACACACTGGTAGTTGCCAGAGGGGAGTTTGGGGGGGCGGTGATGGGGAAATAGATAAAGGAGATAAAGAGCACACTGACGATGCGCACTGAGTAATGTATAGACCTGTTGAAACGCACTGTATTGTGCCCCTGGAAACTAATAAACACTCTCTGTTAATTATACCAGAATTACAAAAATAAATTAAAATTTTTAAAAGAGGAGTTTAAATACTGCTTGCCTTCTTGTTACTCTAACACATGATACAGAGAAAGCATTTTCCCCGTTCCTTAACAGATTTTCACACTCCTTTCCAAGTTCAACATTTTAGTTCAATATTTAAAAGTAAAACTTTCAGCATTTTCCCCCTTTACACTTTCATTACATAAAGATATAAATGTTCTCGAGTGTCCCCATTATTGTAAAGTTTTTTGGCAGGCATCACTTCCACCTGTTCATTATCGCTCTTCCCTCATTTGCTCCGGTAAGTTTGCCCTCACCAAGTTCCATAGAAGCCTCTCAAAGGCTTGCTGTATCAGAATTGTTCCCAGGGTCAGTTGGTTCCTCTACAACCTCATTTACATTTGACTAAAATTTCGCTTCCAGTGTAATTACTTTTCATTTCTTTGCTGCACTTTCTTCTTTGTTGGCCGGTTTCCTCTTTCAAGTATTCATTTTTTTATACAATGTTACATGGTGCTATTTCTAGGAGACAAAGAAGCAATGCAATTATGTGCACCGCTGTCTCTGCGTGAACTAAATAACCAATGGGCAATGACCAACGACTCACAGATCGAAAAGAAGAGACATAGCTGGTCACCGATCATGATAATCTTGTTATTTGCATAGCAATTTGTGAATTGAGAAGCTAGCAGCAAAGTTTGTATTTTATGCAATCACTCACCGTTAATATGCCGTCGAACTTGAAATTTAAACTATATTGTTGGAGAACTTGTGTTGTCTAAGTATTAAAACTAAAGTTTGTGCATATCAAAACTGGGCAAAGCAAGGACTAAATAATATACAGGGCAGGGCATTTCTTAATAAATATACTGATCTTTCAGCTCTCCTGATCTAAAATCGGCTAGTGCAAATCTTTTGACATTTTTTTACTGTTTGGTAGCTGATATTTTTCTTGTTCATTTTAAATGAGCTCATTTTAAATGAGCTCTTCATTTTAAATGAGCTCTTTGAATATGTATTCAAAATATTTACATTTGTTAGTAATATGCAAAATAAATGCCTTTAAAAAATTGTAACTTATTTTTTAAGACTGTTTACACTGTTATTAAGAGGTTGTATTTTTCAGGGACTCCTGGGTGGCTCAAGCAGTTAAATATCTGACTTCACCTCAGGTCATGATCTCAGGGTCCTGGGATCCAGCGCGGGGGTCATCCAGCTCCCTGCTCAGTGGGGAGCCTGCTTGTCCTTCTTTCTCTGCCCCTCCCTCCGCTCATGCTCTGTCTCACTCTCAAATAAATAAAATCTATTAAAAAATAAAGAGGTTGTATTTTTCATTTTCATGTGGTTAAGTGTGTCTATCTTTCCCTTTATTATGTGTTATTTTGCTCTTTTTCAGAAATGTTTTCTTATTGTGGTACTGTAAATATACAACTCGTATTTTCTAAGGAAAATATTACATTTTGCTCTTTACATTTATGTCTCTAATGAATATGGAATTGATTGTGTGTTGGGATGAGGTAGGGATCCTTTTTTTTTTTTAACATGGTTAACTAATTGGCCCAGGAAAAGTATTAAATAATTCTCTCTCTCCCCATTAATCTGCATTGTAACCTTTTTTTCCCCTAAAGATTTATTTATTTGACAGAAAGAGTGAGATAGCATGGGAGTGAGCACAGGAGGGCGAGAGGGAAAGAGAAACTTCAGCAGACTCCTCTGAGTTCTGAGCCTGATGTGGGGCTTGAGCCAGGGCTGAATTCCATCTTCTTTTCTTCTTCAAAATCATCTTGACAATTCCTAAATCTTATTCTTCCACATGAATTTGAGATACAATCATACCAGCATTATAATTGAGACTTTTTGACATTTCATTGAGTTTTATGGGTTTTTATAGTATGGTTTACAGCGACTTTAGCTATGCTAATTGTTGGGTTGGCAGACTCAGGGGTGCGGGACACTCCACAAACTGTCTGCCACACTAGACAACATGGCGCCTCAGGACTCTCCACTTGAGCTGCGCTGAAACCCTACCATATAAGGATATAACCCTGTCCTACCCACCCCGTCCCAAATAAAGACCCCACTTCTCTATCCCCGCCTGCGACTTCCTCAGCCCTCCATTTGCTGGCGGACCGGGGAACCTCGCCCGAGAGCGCCTCCATTAAAGCCTACTCGAACCACTTGCCGCCTCTGAGTCTCTCCTTTATCCTTTTCCCGCCACTGAAACCTTACACTAATTGCCTTTAATAAAGTTTTATAATTTTTCTTACACAGGTTTTGCACAACTTTCATTTGATAACTTCCTAGACAGCTTCTAGTTTTAGTGCTACCGCAAATGGTTGCCACGGTTTTCATGTTATAATTTCCAATTGGTTGCTTTCAATGTATGGTTGATATTATAGGTTTTGAAATTAATATAACAATCTTACTGGATTATCTTAATAATTCAAATATTTTATAAATTATCTTGGATATTTTATGGAAATTAGAATACTATCTACTAAAATAATAATTCAGTTTCTTTCCTTCTTTATACTGCTAGCTTTTCTTGTTGTATTGCATTATATATGCTTTCCAGCATAATGTTAGATGGGGTGAATAGGTGAATGTAGTAAATATCCCTGATTTTTCCTGACTTTGGCAGGAATGCTTCTGGTTTTTGAAAATTGAATGTAGTATTTGTGATAAGTACTTTATTAGAATAAGAATGTTTTCTTCTGGGGTGCCTCAGTGGCTCAGTCTGTTGGGCATCTGCCTTCGGCTCAGGTCATGATCCCAGGGTCCTGGGATCAAGCCCCTCATCAGGCTCTTTCCTCCCAGGGAGCCTGCTTCTCCTTCTCCTACCCAGTCACGCTCTTTCATTTTAAAAAGTTTGCCTTCTTTTTTTTTTTTTTTTCAAGATTTTATTTATTTATTTGACAGAGAGAGAGAGATCACAAGTAGGCAGAGAGGCAGGCAGAGAGAGGGGGAAGCAGGCTCCCTGCCGAGCAGAGAGCCCGATATGGGGCTCGATCCCAGGACCCTGAGATCATGACCTGAGCTGAAGGCAGAGGCTTTAACCCACTGAGCCACCCAGGCACCCCTGGGCCATGCTCTTTCTTGCTGTCTCTCTCTCTCTCAAATAAATAAATAAAATCTTAAAAAAAAAATGTTTTCTTCTTTGCCTAATTTTTAAAACCTCTTATTATGAATAGGTATTATATTTTATCAACTAATTTTTCTCTGATATAATCATATGATTTTTTTCCCTTTAATCTTTACTGTGATACATTAAAAAGATATTCTGGAAACATATAATGGCAATGACAATACATGTGAATCATCAACTTCTTTAAGTAGTTACACTTAACCTCCATTAGCTGACATCATTAGACAACCTTTTCTACATAATGAAACTACCATGGGAAGCCTTGATCTAAGGTAATTGTCCAGAGAACTGTCAATTCTGGTTGACTCTGCAATGAGCTCCTTGCTACAGTTCAAAGGAAAAGCTGGCCTTTTTTTTTTTTTTTTTTTTTGCCTTTGATTTTGCTGGATGTTTTGCCTTTCTCTACCTTCAAACATAGGTTGAAGTGAGGAGTAATACTCGAGTCACGGGATCAAACAAAGCAATTTAGAACAAATTGCATTCACTTCATACTTGTACATTAAACTTTGAATTTATGGACTGCTACTGAATATGGTTGAAGTCCCAGGAACCTTCATGCATTTATAAGCAAGCACAGGTTTTCTGCTAACATAACTGGTTGGGCTCCAATTGTAGATGACCATCTTCACTCCTTGCTTGCTTCTCTAGGTCACCTTCTTTATCAGCCTCCGGGCAGGTTTATGAAGTGCATTCCGGAATACTGAAGGCTAAAACTAGGGGTGACTGGGCAGACATGCTAATGTCATATGAAGGCTTACCTGCTCTGCAAGTCTGCTCTGCTGGAAGGGACAGAAAACAGGGATTGATTCTATCTCTCTGTGGGGAGTCTGCATGCTCTTGCCAGATACAACTATGCCCTTACAGCAAAAATAGACCCAACAAAGAGGACAGGATCATGAGCAGCTCGGAGCACAGCTTTCTTGGCAGTCTTCATTGAAATCCAGCTGACTTTTATTTGGTTTTCATTGTGCCTACAAACAGGATAGACAGGATTCACTGCCTGCCAAAAAGCCCTACTTTGCCTTTGAAGTAGCCTTATCAGAGAAGCACAATTGCTGGTACCTTTCAAACCAACCCCTGGAAGGAAAGGAAGAGGCAGTGCTTAATCCCCCTCAGCCCTACACCAGTCCCCCAAACTATCACCCCTGCAACACCAATGCACATGCCAAACACTCCTTTGAAGGTAATCTGTGTCTCCCGTCTAATGCAAGAGAACAGAACCTTTTTCAAAGGTGCTACCTGACACTCTCTAGCTCCCTGCTCTACATGCTCCTTGTCATCTGGGGTGTGTGCGGGGAAGATGTCTAGTCTTGTGTGTTTTTTATATTTTTTTTTTGTCTTTGTTTATTTTCAGTCAATTAGATATAAGTTCAAGGTCTTTCAGTAGAATTTTTAAATACAGTTTTGTTACTCTATCCATGGAACCTAGAATAGTGTTGGTACATAGTAAGCGCTCAATAAACATGTATTACGTGAAGAAAGAATAAAATAATGTTACTTGCACAGTATCCAGCATGGTGCTTTAGTCAGGTACTTGCTGTAAGGAATTATGTAAATGTGGGCTAATTCATGAAGTTCTATGGTCTCCTATAGCATGTTATTCTCGAGATTCATCTGATGCATGTAATAATCCAAGCTAGAGTTTAGTGGTTGGCGCTGCTTCAAATTTATAGTACTAAAGTGGGGTGAAAATATCACTAGGTAGATTTGAAGGATGGGGTATTTTGGTGCTACTTAATTCCCTTCTCCTTCTATACCCCTTCCCCAATGTCCTAAATCCAGAAATACTTCTAAATCCAGAATTATGGTGAGTTCTCTCTGATTGAGCTGAAAATCCTACAAGAGGTTACAGAGTTGCTAGCCCGTATCCTTCAGTAAAGAGAAACCTAATGGGGTCAGATCTGTTCCCAACTTAATTTTTCAGAGAAAGCATTTGAGCCATCACAATTTTCTCAGGACTTAGGACTGTTAAGTAATGCCTACTACAAACATTTAGGTGATTCCGTTAAAGCTCCCTACAGAAAGTAATCCATCAACCTGCCAATCGATCAGATTCGATATTTTATAAAGAAGAAAAAGGAATTGGCATTATTTATACACACCGGGGTAAGCCTGATACATTAAAG
Organism: Potos flavus; assembly: GCA_028534135.1. Classification (NCBI taxonomy): domain Eukaryota; kingdom Metazoa; phylum Chordata; class Mammalia; order Carnivora; family Procyonidae; genus Potos; species Potos flavus. The sequence continues at coordinate 19,511,996 of CM052884.1, read as the reverse complement.
TGTTTTATTCCCCCAAATCTCAGGAAACGATCGTGTGTACGTGTGCCTGTCTCTGTATGTGGTGCAGTGAATGTATATGATTGCAGCTGTATGTGTGACCTGTGAGTGCACGTGCAGTGTGTGTGTGTGTGTGCGCACATGCGCAAACGTTCCCACATTTCTACCTTCACCAGATAACAGTTGCCTATTATCTGCCTAATGTCTTTTCAGATGTGAAGATGAAACCCTGAGTACATGTGGACACAGTTTTCCTTGCTCACTTAAATTGGTACTATTGTCATCATAATGAATTGTAATTACTCTAAGATTCCTTTAAATGTCTGAAAGCAGAGGAGCATAGCTCTTTCTTGACTCAGACCAAAATGTTGTTGCAGAAGAGAAAATTATAGAAAGGCACTTAGAATGTAACCTAAAGTTTGGAGTTTCAACTTCGGTCTCTCATGGCTTTGAGGAAAGAAAAGCATGACTTTTGGCAGCCTCCCCATGACTTACGGCTAGTGGGAAAGAACAATGCTGCATCCCTGAGAGAAACGGGACTTGAAAAATGTGAGCTGGGGGGCACTGGGAGGCAATTCACTTCTGAAAGTATTGCGACTCATAAAGCTTGAAGTTAATGCTACAATGTCTTCTGCCAGTTTCATTTTTTTAAGTTTATCACTGCTCCTATGATAACACATGTAATCCAGAGGCAGTAAGATTTTAAGCTGCTGTAAATTCATATCTTAATGTGATTTGCTTATTAAAATCTTTCCAAGAGACAGCCTGCTGTGTACGATGCTTGATGGGGAAGAGGGCGATGGGAGGCTTTGGGATTCATTTGGCCAAAAGGCTGACCCAGGCCAGGGAGCTGGAGGGGGAGGGAAAAGAGGAGGGAATCCAGTTAGGGAAGGGAGGGGCCTACTCTGATGCGAAATAAGGCTTATTAGCTATATGGGGATCTTACTGCTTGTTTTTACAATCATGAGCCTATGAACCGCATGGTAAACATTATAATTAAATCATGTGCATTTGTAATTATCATATTATACTAACAGAATCAGAAGGTACCGTATGTTAAGCATCAAATGAAAAAAATTCATTGTCCTTTAAGTCCTCATTTGAAAGTGACTACAGATTGCTAGGTGAGAATTTATGTTTTTTTGGAGCGTTTAAGATTATCAGATGTATAGGAAAGGCAAGTATAAAAGTCTCAATGTGTATCAAGTGAAAGAGGCTCTGGAGGAGAAAACTGGAATAATTAGAAATTAAAGTTTGTTTAAAAATGAAAATGCCAATCTGTCGATTTAACAAGGGTAAATGTAACTTCCAAGATAAGTGGAAACCAGCATGTCTGCTCACGATAGGCTGGCGCCCTGGGAAGGAGAGTGATCTGGGCTTGTAAAAATGCACCTTACAGTCCCATGACGTGGTGGGCGTGAGCCCTAACTGGGTCCTGGGCCAGCCTGTGATCTGGAAATACTTCCTTGCCTCCGTACAGCTCAGCTACCGTATATGTTTTATATTTCTACAAAATGGAGGAAAGAACACTTACCCTACAGGGTTATTATGATGTCATTGCGTAAGGAGAACAATAGCACAATATTGAAAGGGTTCAGACACTCAGTAAATGGAAGTTTTTATCATTACTTCTGTAATTCAAATAGATGATGACATCAGTCTCTGACAGTCTGATGGGCCCATCAGACTGACAAGGTCCTTTTTCCCTGAAACAGTGTTTGGATAGAAACTTAATGATGTTTAATGAGTTCATAAGTAGTGCATTCTACCTTTAAATTGTGGCACTCCTTTAAATTGTGCACTTGGTTTAATGTTTACAGTTGAAGGTTAAAGAATTGTGGAAGGATTATAGCAACAGCCAGAGAAAAATTAGATTTTGCTTTGCTGGGAAGCCCCATACATTATTAGTGTACTAGTACACCACCCAGATTCCAGGGTCCATTCTCTTTATTCCTACAAAGTGCATCTTGCCATGATCCCAACATGATCAGAACTGTGGAGACATTTTAAAGCTAACTAAACTTATAAGAGATTTATAAGTTAATCTGAATGTCAGTGTGTTAATATCTACGAGGGATGAGTATGGAAATATTTCCAAAAACTAGAATGTTCTAGTATTTTACCAGGGGCATTTTCTTCCCCTTGAAATCTACGTACTTTGTGGGCTCTGAGTAGACTAGAAAGAATGCCTTCTGAGCAATGGGAAGTTGATTGTCAAGAGAAATGTTTCATGATGCCCTTAGTGAGGTCTAAAGACATAAATCTCCTTACAACGAAGCAAGGATTTTGTTGTGACCTTTCTAATCAACAAATAGCCATTACACCCCTCTGCATCAGAATCTATCATCAAAATAATGCTGTAATAGCAAACTTTCCTATGACTCAGTGGATTACCACAATAAGGATGGATTTAGCTCACACATCTTTGGATCAGCAATTTAGCCAGGACTAGCCAGGTGGTGCTAATCTTAGTTGAGTTCAACCTCATGTCTGCCAGCTGGTGTTGGTGAGCTGAGGTAATAAAGTTGACTGAGCCATGTATTTCTCATCTCTAGCAGGACAGATGGAATGTTCTCATGGTAGTGTTACAGGGGAAAACTGGTCCCAAAATACAAGCCCATTTCAAACTCTGCTTATGGCATATTTGCAAAGCTATTGACCAAGGCAAACCACTTGGCCAAGCCCAGAGAAATTGTGGAAGGGTGCTGAAAGTTATATGGTAGAAGCAATAGATCTAGGGATGTATTAGGAATGACGGCCATTCAACCCAAAACATATAAAGAACTTACACAACTCAACATCAAACAAAAACAAAAACAAATAATCTAATTAAAAACGGACAGACCTGAATAGACATTTTTTCCAAAGAAGACATACAGGTGGCCAGCAGACACAAGAAAAGATGTTCAAAGTTATTAATCATCAGGGAAATGCACATCAAGACCACAATGAGATCCCACATCATACCAGTCAGAATGGCTAGTATCAAAAAGACAAGCAATAACAAGTGTTGGTGAGGATGTGGAGAAAAAGGAACCTTCATGTACTATTGGTGGAAATGTAAACTGATGCAGTTACTATGGAAAACAATACAGAGTTTCCTTTAAAAATTAAAAACAGAAATACCATATGATCCAGTAATTCCACTACCAGGTATTTACCCAAAGAAAATGAGAACACGGAGCTATATGCACCCCTATGTTTACTGAAGAATTATTTGCAATAGCTAATATATGGAAGCAACCCATGTCCATGGATAGATGAATGAATAAAGATTTGGTTTATATATAAATGGAATATTACTCAGCCATAAAAAAGAATAAGATGTTGCCATTTGTGACAACACGAATGGACCTAGAAGGCATTATGTAAGTGAAATAAGACAGAGAAAGACAAATACCATATAATTTCACTTATATGTAGTATCTAAAAAAAACAAAAAAAACTCCAATAACAAATGACCAAACAAACAAAAAGCAGAAACAGACCCATAAATACACAGAACAAACTGGTGGTGTGCAGAATAGAGGGGCTGAGGGGATGGGCAAAATGAGTGAAGGAGAGTGGGAGGCACAGGCTTCTAGGTTATGGGATAAATAAGTCACAGGGAGAAAAGTTAGCGTATAGTCAATGGTATCCTAATAGTATATAGTCACAGATGGTAGCTATACCTGTGGTGAGCATAGTATACCACATAGACTTGTCAAATCACTATGTCGTATACCTGAAATTAACCTAACATTCTGTGTCAACTGTACTTCAATTAAAAAAATATTGGGGCCATTAATGCAATCAATTGATCACATTCTGATCAGAGTCTCACTTCGCTGCACACCTATTTTGACTCTGATGTCCATTTTTTTTTTTCCTGACGTTCATTCTTTCTCAGTTTCACTGCTGACCTTTTCATGCTATAAGCTGATGCTCTTTCTTTTTAATGTAACATTTTTTCCTGATTAAAAATAATACAAGCTTATTATAAAAAAATTTACAAAACATAAAAACATCTCACCACCTGGAGATAATCACTATTGACTGTTTAACAAAAATCTTTCCAGATTATCCTGTTTTGTTTTGTTTTGTTTTATCCTGTGTGATTTTTCTTTAAATTAAATGCGATATATGCTTTCTGTGAAAACTGAGAAATACAGAATAGAACTATCAAGAAAATGACAATTATCCATCATAATTCAAACTCCAGGAAATAACCAATATTAGCATTTTACCACATTTCTGTCTGGTAAGTTCCTCTATAAATAATTTATAAATTCCTCTTTAAATACACTTCCTCTTTAAATATATATATAATTTGCAATATATTTACATATATTGACATGCTGCACATATACTTTGTACCCTGTTTTCTTAAAAATGTTACATCAATAGTGTTTTTGCACTTAAAATTCTTCAAAACATTGATTTTAATGATTATATTATTTGGATATACTATAACATACTTAACTATTCCTCAATTATTATATATTATTTTGTAGGCCATCTTTAATTTCACCATTCGACCAATTTTTTGAAGTTCTTACCTAGTGCAAGGCCCTATTTTTGGCAAGGAGAGTGAAATGATGACTAGAACACTAAGGATTTCTGTTTGAATGTGTTTTCCTAAATAAGGTTGTAATTGATACTTTATGTGTACATCTTTGTTCACATTTCTAATTACTTTGGGATAAATTCCTAAAAGCAACATTATTAGGTTAAAGGACGTGAATATTTTTTATACTCTTTATACATACTGCTTAATTACATTCTTTTTTTTTTAAAGATTTTATTTATTTGACAGAAAGAAAGAGATCACAAGTAGGCAGAGAGGCAGGCAGAGGGAGACGGGGAAGCAGGCTCCCCGCTGAGCAGAGAGCCCAATACGGGGCTCGATCCCAGGACACCGAGACCATGACCTGAGCCGAAGGCAGAGGCTCAACCCACTGAGCCACCCAGGCGCCCCGCTTAATTACATTCTTAAAGAATACATTAATTTATGCATAGGAATGAGAGTGTATTGTCTCACTGGACCTTTACAAACAATGTATACCTAATTTTTTAAAGTAACTTCTTGCTTAATATTTTTGATTAATAGACTAACACATTTTCACATATTTATATCCCTCTTTTATTCTTTCTTACTAACTGTTTTAATGATTTCTCATTGACTGACATGGGCTTTTCATTTATCAAGGCTATGAAGCCTTTTCTGCCATACATATTCCGAATGTTTTTCCCGTTACTAGTTGTCATTACAGTTGTGACATAAAAGAAGTTTAAACTTTTATCTAGCCAACTCTATTGATTGCTTCCTTTGAGATATCTCTCATTAGTTTTAAGCATGGAAATTTTGCCTTAACAAGGACTGGGCAATAATTCATTTATGTTTTCATCTCTTTTTATTTCCTTTTTAGTAGGAGTCCTTAATTAATCTAGATTTTATTTTGATGTTTAGTTTTATAGGAAGATCTAAATTGATTTCTTTTTCCTCATAAACCTAGCCTATTTTCCCAGCACCATTTATTGAATAATTGACCCCTTCATCATGGATTTATGCTGCTTCCTCTATCATATACTGACCATGAACATAGAGGCCAGGGTCTGCCTGTGGGCTCTGTTTATTGGTAAATTTTAGTTAGCACTTGTTGGATATTCAGGGGCAGTACAGAACTGCTACATGTCATCTACTTTTAGAAGAGTCCAGGGTCATATATTGATGAAAAAATTTATGGCTTTGGGTTTTAAAAAATCAGGGCTTAGATCCTGGCTCTACAAACCATTGACTATATGAGCCTGAGAAGGCCATTCAACTTTTCTAAAACTTAGTTTCCTCATTTACAAGGTAGTGACAAGAATACCCTCTTGACATGTTCTATAAAGCAAGATAACACAATGTGCAAAACCTTTGTGAAATGTAACAGGAATTGCCAATGCTAATTTATAATTACTATAGCTATAATCTGGGCTCTAGATTCATTACAAAGCCCTACTGGGCATGGCTGGTTTTGTGTTCATATAAATTCAGATATAGAAACCTGAAAACAGAAAATGAAGCCAGCCAGAACCCTGCTCTATTATTTTAGAAAGAGGATTCCGAGGTCGTTCTCTGAAGAGCACTTCTCGTTTTGTTCTATATAACTGGAAATCAATGCTGTAAATACCAAGCAGAGTAGGTATTAATTAATGAGGTCATGTGTAAATGCCATTGGTTATGGAAGAGAGACAGTAAAGCAATTAATGGGTACTCTATAGAAAGTGACTTAAGTAGGAGCACAGGAAGACTCCAAACACATAAACATAGCCTTGAGAAAATATTTCACCAGGAAGAAAGAAGGGCACCCTTTGAAAGACATGACTTCCCCTTCAAGCCTGTGAACTCAGCATTCACTAGGTACACAATGATACATGCCAAAATAGAAATTCACAACCAAAACAATTATCCAAAAACTTACACCAGAGTTAATAAGCTTGGAGAATCAAGGAGAAACAAGGTTCATTTACATTTCCCTGTGGATCTAGTTTGAGGAAAAAGAGTCTTGCCGTGTCCAGAAGTTCTTAAAGGTCCAACCTTAAGAAAAAAATCTTCAATGACCCACTTGACGGAGACCCCACTGCTTGTATAATTTCCTAGAGTTTCCTCAACATTCGCTGAAGATTTAGCTTATGGATGAAGTTGAAAGGGACAATCACATCCACATGCTCAAGGTTGCATCCGTTTAATGGTCAATAAAAAAAACTAATATTCACTCACCACAGCAGACTTGTAGTAAATGTTCAATCCATGAGTGTTGAATAACTTATGCAAAATCTAGATTCATTTATATGATACTTATTGAGACTTTACTCATGGGATGACTCTTCTAGGCATGATAAGGGTCAGATGTACATTTTTACTCTAAAGATCTAAGGCTTAGTAAAGGAGAGGATATATACATCCATAAGTACAATAACAGATACAGTTATAGATAACATAACATGATATAAACAGGGTATTGCAGGAATTCAGTGGAAGGAAAAATGGACACGTATGGGGAAAACATGGAAGAGTTTTTGAGGAATATACTTATGAAATTAGAGAGGGGGCATTTGTGATAGAAAATACATCATAAGCAACGTTGCGGCGGCACAAAAGTGAAGGGGATAGAAACAAGAAACTTAACAGATAATATAAAATATTAGTTTGTGACAGACCAATGAGTATCACGAACACCAAGTATGGAGTTCTGCGGGAGCAGAACCCCCTGTAGGAGAAATCCCGATAGTCCGGAAACAGTAGACATCAAGAAGATTCTGATCCATCCCTCCCTTAGATAGGATGCTCTCTGACTGTGGATACTGTGTCTTGTGCCCTTGTGCTAGCCCTGTGCTTTGTAAAGCGTGGAGGCTCCATAAATGAGTGTTGTGTCGAGAAAAGCAGAAATAGAAAGCAAATAACCGATACAGAATGTGTATCCAATGCGCACCTCCCAGCAAGGAAGAGAGTGTAAAAGAGTGGATAAAATAGTAGACTAGGGCCCTAGATTTGCCATTTTCTAACTGGGTGAACTTTGTTAAGTCAAATAACCTCTTTAGGTTTCAATAGCCTGCTCTAATGACACGAGGAGGTTGAATAACCCTCCCTTCCTGTGCTGATAGAGTAGGACTTATGCGATCAGTTCTTATTGTCATGAAATCATACGGGTTCAATTATACACAGCAAACTTCCTGTTTCCAGAGGAGGAGTATTGTCACTGGAAGGTCTTACATATATAAGAGCCCATCAGGGAGGGGATATGGCCCTATCTCCCCACAAGAAAGAATTTCCTCTGCAGATCGGGTCCATGTCCGACTTCAGCTGCCAAGGCAGTTTCACGGATGGAAGGGTTAATTCCACCCACCCTGTTCCTGATCCCACCAGAGAATCTTCAGCACTCCTCTAATAGCATCCGCTAACCATACAGTCTTCCAACTGCTTTCTATTCCAAGCCCAAATATAACTGGTGAAAAATAGGTAATGATACTCCTTGTTTCTTTCTTGCCCCTTTTTTGGCCTCAAATTAGCCTTTATCAAATGATGTGTGATGGTACCTTGTAGCATATGTTAAAATTGAGTATTAATCACAGGAAGAACTAATATTTATAAGATATTTTATTACTGCTAACTTTCTTTTACTGTTGTATCTACTGTATGCAGCAAACCAAGGATATGGGTCTCATCTTGTCTGCTCAAGTTCATTGCCGATCTATACTAAAATAGAGAATGTCAAGGTTTCCAAAATGTACGTAGTTGGGATTCTAAAATATAAATAAGTTAAAAGTACAGTTTGACCGGAGGGATTTCAACCCTGATCCCTTCTTTGCCTTCTGTGTGACCTTGGTCAAATCAGGCAGCCACCCTAGACCTCAGTTTCCTCATCTGCAGGAAAGGAGAACACAAATGTCCATCCCCTATCACATCATTGATTGATTAAACAAACAGTGGGGCCAAAACTGTTTCACAATCCGTAAAGCACCAGACACATGGGAAGAGATTACAAATGGCAGTGCCCCCAAACTTTCCCAGACACTCTTTGTTTCTACTTCCCTTCAATTGTTTTTTCCCCAGGTTCAGTAAGATATAACTGACATATAACATTATATAATGACAATAGCATTATATAAACATATATATAAATGACATAACATTATATAAAACTGAAACTGTTTTTCCCCAGTTTCGGTAAGATATAATTGATATATAACATTATATAAACACAACATAAAGATTTGACATATGTATATATTGCAAAATGATTACCACAGTAAGTTTAACATCTGTCATCTCACATAGTTACAATTTTCTTTCCTTGTGACTTTTAGGTTTACTCCCTTAGTGACTATGACCCAACAGTCTCACTCCTGGATATCTATCTGAAGGAAATGAAATCACTCTCCTGAAGAGGTATCAGCATTTGCACGTTCATTGTAGCATTATTTACGGTAACCCAGACTAGAAAACAAACTAAGTGCCCATAAACAAATGAATGGATAAAGAATCTAAAGAAAGGACACAAATCTGAACAGAAATCAGATTGGCTTTGCCAGAGGTGAGGAGGTGGAGAATGGGGGAGTCGTGGCATTGGGTAAATGTGAACAAAAGGTACAAACTTCCAGTTATAAGATAAATAAATTCTAGGGCTATAATGTACACCATGATGACTATAGTTAAGGATACTATATTATGTATTAGAAAGTTCCTTCAATTATTTCTGCTATTTGAGGTTAAACATTTTCTGTCTAGGCCACCTTACATCCATTTTCCTGTCCTGGGCTAAACCCACACCCTTAGACTTCATTTGAGAATATGGAAAGTAAAGTGCTATTTTGGGGTTGGGCGGGGAGCAAATTAAAGGATATCTCTTTGGCTTTTGGCCCAAACAGCTCTAAGTTTGGGTAGTTTTCTTGCCAGTTTAATAGTGTACTCCTCGTCCTTCCTTCCCCACGTGCCAAGTCTTGGACATATACTTGTTAAGTGTATGTACACTCTAGGCCTTTGTGTATCTGGCTCAGTGGACAATGGTCTTTCTGCCCCACTTGGTGCTTCCTTGTATCTATCCACACTGTTTTCAACATTTTCTCTCAATTTCGCACCTTGTTGACTGCTCCCTGAGGCCTGATCATCATTGCCGTATCATCATACAAGATGCTTACTAATATTACTATCAGTAACTATAATTAAAATGGATTCACTATACTCCACAAGGCTGAGTTCTACAAATTATTACAAATTAACTAATAATTTTTAGCTAATAATCAATGTATGTATCAGGTACCATGATCATTCTTGCTTCATTTCTTATTAACAACAACTTTGTAAATTCGGTATTATTAGCTCCATTTGAGAGAGGAGAACTTTGAAACAAAGTGAAGTGATGGGACTTGTTCAATATCACAAAATACCATCCGAAAAAGCTGGAATTTGAATCCCCATCCGATTCTAAACCCTTTCTATGGCATAGTGTGATGCGCAAACGTTGTGTGGGTTTGAGAAAATGCATTAAGTTCCCACCCACGATATACTGGCTGGGTCAGTCACCTGTACATTTGTAATTATCTTCGAGGGGCAATTGCTGTGCCCATTGGGACCAAGGAGGGTACACATAGTAATAGACAGACTGCTACTGATCCTCTGCTAAGGGCAGAGAGAAGAAATTGAGAAGCTCAGGACAAAGCTATCCTGGCAGGAAATGGAGTCAAGGCCCATTGGGCTTCTCCATACCACTGTTGTCAGTCCAACAGCAGATTACCAGGGCCCCTCGCTTCTGGAAAGGGAAGTTATACACACAGCTCGAATTTCAGAGCCAAGCATTGGGAAGCACTCAGGAATTAACCAGCTGTGGCGTCAAGGGCTCCCCTTAATCGGGTCCCATTTAGGCTGATTAGTGCCCTAATGGGGGCCAGCTGTTTCCCTGAGAAGTCAGGCAGCGCTCTGCATAGGTCCCATGCATTTCAGACACGACTGCCCACCAGGAAAGCCCCACCTTCACGGCCACCAAAAACACAGAGGTAGCCTGGAGCGTGGGGGTCTCCTCACCTGCTTCTTGCGGAGGTGAGAGGGATAGCTCAGGAGCAGACTCACGTTTTCAGATTTCCATCTTTTTCGGCTTGCCAGCAATTATTCACATCCTTACGCCATTTGTGATCATCAGACTGCCTGGTTAAAGGGAAACATGATTAGGAAAGTGGTAACAGCGCAATAAAGCAGACAGATCAAATCTGCAATAAATAACAGCTATAAAACAAGTGCCTTTAGTCGACAAGGGCAAGGGCAAAACTCGAAGTGTCTGAGTTTGCTGGGTATCTGGGGTAGCTCGTTTTGGCTATAAACCTATGGGGCAGCTGCAGGACACAACCTTGCCTCCATGGAGATAACCTCACTCTGCTGATTCTCCGGGGATAAATGAAACAGCCCTCAGATTAGAAGGTTTTTGGAACTGATTATCTGACCGGCCTAGGTCAATCAGGGCAATGATACACTTCAAAGTGGTCTGGAGGCGATGTTTATCGCTCTCATCCTGCACAAAATACTGCCATCAAATTAATATGGCAAACTGATAACAGTCGATGATGCCCGGTTTTTCCTCCCACATAATACGCCATTTATTTCTCCTAATTAGAATTAAGCTTTAGCTGCAATCTTTGCTTTCCAAATTTTTATGGATATATAATGGACTAATATACGGCAAACAGAGCTAAAATGTATAGATTGCTTATCAAATTAATGAAATTTAGATGTGACATTATGCTAACATGTATGATCAATGACTCAAAGGTGCACTGACTTACAGAGTGAATCAACCATAAACGCCTTTTCTGGAAAGAAAAAAATATGTATATATATAGACAGAGAGAATTGAAACCCTGAATATATTAATTTTTATGGAATTAATGTTTTCATTTCTATAGAATCAATATGTTCAGTTTGACATATTCCAAAAAGAAATTAGAAAAATAGCGCTTTGGTCTCAAGTGGCTTTCTTTTTTGCCATATGCTCTGTGTGAGTTAGAGGGAATGACAGAACATAGTATGGTAGGAGAGCTAAAGCACCCCTCAAAAGGTTTATGAAATAATATTAACTTAAAAAAATGGGAAAGCAAAAGTGACACAAGGACTATAATTGTAAATATGTGAAATATGTATATGCATGTAGTGCTCGAAATAGCTGCTTGCAGATGATGGGATTAGGAGAGACTAACTCTGAAGTCTAACTTGTTGTTTTTATACTTTTCATTTAGTAAAGCACAAAGACCTTTCACTTTGTTCTCTTTGATCTCTGTTCAAACTACATAGTGATTCCAAAGCCCTTTCCCTTAACCTCTATTCTGCCTTCCACTCCTCTCTCTATTCTTTCCAAACCTTGGTGCCTCCCTGGGGGGAATCTGAAACTCGCCCCAAGAAGAGGGCAGGCGAAAGACAAAAGAAGGAGCCAGGCCACTCCAGGTTCATCGCAGGCGGGTTTTCTTTCTTTCCTTTCTTTTCTTTTTTTTTTTTTATTGAATATAGAGAGAGAGAATGCATGAATGGCAGGGGCAGAAGGGCAGAGGGAGAGAAAAAGTCTCAAGCAGACTCTGCTGAGCACCGTGCCAGCCACACGGGGCTCAGTCTCACGAACTTGATCATGACCTGAGCAGAAAGCAGACACTTAGCTGACTGAGCCACCTAGGTGCCCCTCACCTGCCTGTTAATAAGCAAGAGAACTTACCTAGGAGCCGGACCTCCGTCCCTTGCAAGAGGAGCAGAGCTCCACACCCGCCTTCCAGAATCTTGAAAATTTACATACAGGCCTTAACTGAGTTCCCCCACATATTGGGCCCAGGTGGTCTCCACAAGGACTTACTCTCTCAAGGCTGCATCTGTGAAAAGGCTCTGACTGTGGCAATGTTGGGTGGGACGAACATTCCAAGGACTGTAGGGAGGGAGTGAGAAGCTTGCAGCTCCCCAGGTCTGGCTTGTGGGTCAGTTGGAGGTCACGTCCTCTCTGCGACCTCCCCCTAGAGCCTCAGATTGGAAGCTTCTGTGTGAGAGGGGAGGGCATGGCCATGTGGTGGGCGTGGCCAGCGTGCTTTTCACAAAGCAGAATTAGAAAGGGGTTGGATATGGGGGTAGGGTTGAAAGAAACTCGTGCCCCCTCCCTGATTCTGGCTGGAAGACACTGGGCAGTTATTTATCTCTAACCCATGTCTTCATCTCCTATCGGGAGTAGAACTCTGTCACCCCATAGCTCGGGATTAAAGGATATTACACAGGTGCAGTGCTCAACCTGGTGCTCAGCACATGGTAAGCCCTTGATGAATTTTAGTGCCTCTGTGCTCCTCTCCTTAGCTTCCTTCGAAGCCATCATCCTCACTGTGCCGGTCCAACCGTAAATAAATCACACAACTAACCGTGAAGCCTTAAAACTGGAAGGAGCCTGAGATGGCATCTATAAAGTCCTTCCCTCTTGTTTTAAGAAAGGAAACAGGACCAGAAATGTCAAGGGCACACGAAGAGGATGTGGCACCTTCCAGGAGCCTGGAATTAGGAGAAAAACCACCCTCGGGTCCTTGCTGAGAATTCTGGCTGGTGATGATTCCTGCCAGCATAACACCCTTCCCCTTAACAAATCCTTGTGCCAGGGACGCACCAGGCATCAAGAAAAGGGCGGGGCTCACTCTTCTCACTTCTCTTCTCTCATCCCAACCCACCAGCTAGAAGGACAACTGCTCTGTTGACATTTACCGAGGCCAACGCTACCAAAGCAAAAAAGTGAGTAAAGTCCTCAGTGCTGTATGGTAAACCTAGACCCCTCTCTTCCTGAGAGTCACACTCAAGAAAAAAACCCCAGCGCAGCAGAGGAGTTAAAAAAAAAAAAAAAAAAAGGTGGAGGGGCGCAGGGGTGGCTCAGTCAGTTAAGCATCTGCCTTCGGCTCAGGTCATGATTCCAGGGTCGTGGGTTCGAGCCCCATAAGGGGCTTCCTGCTCAGCGGGGAGCCTGCTTCTCCCTCTCCCTCTGCCTGCCACTCTCCCTTCTTGTACTCTGTCAAATAAATAAATAAAATCTTAAAAAAAAAGGTGGAAAGATTGTCTTCTTTGTACCCTCTGTACTGACAGGAAGACTGCATAGATATAATACAGTTGGTTAAACATCTACCTTCGGTCCTGGAATCGAGTCCGCATTGGGATCATTAAATATGTATGTGTTTACACAGTGACTAGGCCAGGCAGCAGTACCCCTTTCAAAAGGACAGGATTGCAGAAGCAGATTAGCTACAGAAAACATAAAGACACTGTTTTTGCAAGGTCAAGCCAAGGACAATGACTGATTTAGGCAGGGAGAGGAGAGCCCTGCCGCAAAATCCTTCAGTCTTGCAGGACAAAATCTACACTTTCCCCTCCAATGCAGTGGAACTGGCACGTCCCTTCTTTCCCAGACCCCGAGGGCACTCTGGAAATATACAAACCTGCTTAGCTAACCACTTTGACCACATATTCTTAAGAAAAAGAAAGATTCTTCCAGACCGCACTATCCTTTACATCTTCCTTTCCCACACTTGAAGAGTCTCCAATTTCTTAAATTGCTTTCAGTAATTTGTGTGGTTTTCATCTTAGCCTCTCTGGAGATATGCTGTCAGACAATAGCACTTGGCAACTCTGTTGCTTTCTTCCTTCAGAGGGTTGCGGGATTTTTGTTTCTTACCTCCACTTCTTCCTAAATGGTGTCATTGGAGCCTGGCAGAAGCCTGAAGTGATTCGCTGGGTTTCCTCAGGTAGTAAATGTCTCTTCAGAGGCACAGAATTGTACCAGAGTTATTGCATCCCCAAATCGAATTTTATTAATGTCTGAAATATAATTTTACATGAAAAAAGCAGAATGCAAAGTAGTATGTAAACTACCTTTGATAAGATGTGTCTGTGTGTAGATAGATTCCAGAAAATTATAGGTGCAAATAAGAACAGTTGTTTGGGGTAATGGGATTAAAGTTGGGTTTTCTTTTCCCGTGTGTTATTGTTAATTAACATTTTAAAGAAAATGTCCAATACACTTTTTAGGATTGGCTGTCCCTAGGTTAACTCAACGCATGGTATGAATAGTAACGTTGCCAAATGGCTAGACCAGAAGTATAAATGTAATATGATCTTTTTTCCTGATTAAGCGAATTTCTATCCAAAGTCATCAGAGGAAGAAGAACAGAAAAAGAAAGAACTAACTTTTAAGTCATATAAATCCGGCTAAATCTGCCAATAATTATGAGTCACTCAAAAGTAGGGATTACTCTGAGGCTTAGTTCAAACCGGAAGCTACACTAATTACCATTGGTTACCTTGGATAGAGGCTTGGCTTTTAAGCATATTCAACTTTGAAAAAGATGGAAGCTGGATCAGTGAATATTTGCCACAAAGTGCAGAATTAAACAGGTAGTGCAGTTGTATTCAGAAAACCAAACAAAAGCAACCACCAAAACCAAGTTTCTTCTCTTCTTTCATGCTTCCTTCTTTTCAGGATCAATTTCTTGTTTATTAACTGGTTTAAGGGCCCAGAGGCTCACTTGTTTTGCTAGGGGAGAACAGACTTGCCTTGCTCGTTACACTTGATCCTCCTAGATCTGGCCATTGTTTCTGATCATCCTATAACCCCAGAGAACAGTCTGTGCTTAACAGAAAATCTTTAACCATCGCTAATCACATGGTAGATGGCTGGTGAATAATTTAAAGATGCACTATCACTTGAATTGCTCCTCTTACCCCTTTAAGCTGAACACATACTCCTCTTAGCAATTAAAACGGAACATTTAGGCTACCATGAGTATTGCCTTCCAACCAAAAATGGCATGGTCTAGTGGACTTCCTTTATAGAAAAGACAATATAGCCTGTTTCTGTAAGCAATATCGTACCAGCTATCACTTCTTAAAGCCAACAAAAGAACCAGTCATGTGGGTAGTTTCCCAGAATTAAACTCGAAACTTCTACTGCTTTTCTTTTTTGATGAGGCTTTGGGGTGGAAACCTGATCCTTTCCGGAGCTTGAGGAAAGAAATATTCCAGGAGCAATGCCTTTCTTTTCTCCTCTAACTTCTTCTCCTACATTTCCAGAATCCCCTTTGGTCAAAATTTGTATCGTTAGATTTTAAAAAAGAAGTATTTGATTGCTTATATGCAATAACAGAACAGATATAAAACTCGGATCTTAATAATTTACTAACTTTAAAAATTTTTTTAATTTACTAATGTTTTTAACAAACATCTATTGAGCATTGCTAATACTGGGGACATATGACCTCAAGAAGTTCAAAGCCAAAGAGGGACATGAGTAAATATTCCAAAATTTTAACCAGCATTGTCTAATAGAACTTCCCACGATGGTGAAAAGGCTTTACATTTCTGATCCAGTACAATAACCTCTAGCACACATGCTATTTAACCTTGAACACGCGGCTCCAGTGAGAATGAAAAATTTTATTTAATTATTGTAAATTTATTTTTTGAATTATTGAGATATAATTGACAAATAAAATTGCAAGCTATTTAAAGTACACAGTATGGTAATTTGTATATGTATACATTATAAAAGGATTCTCCCCACTGAGTTAATTAATACATCCATTGCTCTTGTACTTACCTTCTGTGTGTGTGAGGACATTGAAGTCGTACTGTCTTAGGAAATTTCAATTATATGATATTATCAACAATTATACAGTATTATCAGTATTACTGATTATAAAACCCTGTTTTACCTTGGATCCTCACATCTCATTCATCTTGTAGCTGAAAGTTTGTACCCTTTTACCAACCTCTCCCTATTGCCCCAACCACACAGCCCCTAACAATCATTTTTCAATCACTTCTCCAGAAAAAAAAAAGAAAAATTATATAGTTATTCTGTATCTAGTCATCTATTGACTGACACTTAGGTTGTTTCTACATTTTAACCATTGTGAATATTGCTTCACTGGATATGGAAATGCAGATACCTCTTTGAGATCATGATTTCATTTCCTTTAGATATATACCCAGAAGTGGGACTGCTGGATCATATGGTTGTATTTTTAATTTCTCAAGGAACCTCCATGCTGTTTTCCATCATTTAGTTTATATTGTGAAGTTAGATAGCCACATGTGCCAAGTGGCTGTCATTCTCATGGCGTGTGTGAAGTCTAGGAGGGTCAAATGTGCCAGATGGGATGAGAGCTCAGAGGCAGACATCTCACTCTGGCTGGGATGGTAAGAGATGACTTCATGAAGAAGCCGATGCTTGACCTGAGTACTTAAGGCTAAGTACGAGTTAACAAGGTAGAGATGGAAAGCCAGAAAAAATACTTGGGGTGGATGAAACAGTAAATACAAAGGCGCTGGATGGTGGGAGAGCATGGTATGTTCTAGCAACCACTGATCTGTTCACAGTAGCATAGCTCAGAGGTTTGTGGGATTTACTGCAAGGACAAGGCAGGGGAAAGAGGCTGATGAGGAAGGGCCTTGTGTTATGGCTTAAGGAATAGTATCACCATCAGATATATCACCATAAGATTTGCTTATGAGGAAACTCACCCTAGCAGTACTATGGAGAATGGATTCAATAGGGAATACAGAGTCGGGGAAATCAACTAACGGCTAGTGAACTAAACCTAGAGGGAGGTGTCAGACGCCCAAATGAAGGTGATGTTAAACCAGGTGTTGCAGGAACGCCAATAATCTTCCAGCATCTTTCCAAAACCAGGGCTACCCAAAGGACCGTAGCTGGAACCTTCATAGTCCACTTCAAAGAAGAGATAGGTGACATTCACATGCATTCCTTTGGATGGGAGTGGACAGAGCCAGAGATGGGGAAAAAAATCTAAATACACCTTCTACTATATGGTGGATGCTTATATAGATTCTAATAATTAACATTGATTTTTAGCCCAATAGCATGTAACGTCCAGCTTCACTACTGAAAACATTTATTTTGAGGAAATAAAAAAAAAGGACTTGGGATTCATGGAATTTCCTTACTTAAGCAACATATAATAAGGAATCAACCTACTCCAAGCATCTTCCCGGTGTCAGCCCAAATATCACTTCTCCAAGGAAGCCTCCTCTGACCATCAGCCACCATTAAGTCCTTCTATTAAATACTCTCGTAGCAAGCAGTGCCGAAGTGTGTTACTCTGTCGTATCTGCATGCTCTGCGATTGCAGAAGCTCTAGAAGCCTGGATTGCCAACCAGGCACACTGCTGCACTCCCAGCACACAGGCCAGGGCCTCAAACTAGGTAAGCAGGCCTCGCAGATGAAGGCAGACTGCTAACATGCAGAGAAATACAGCTTCAACCCAAATTCCTCTGTTCTTGTTTCAATTTTTCAATTTCCTCTCTAGAAATGAGAATTGATCATTGTACATTCGAAGGGCCCCTATCATTGCCTCGCTTTCAACACCACCTACGGTGTCCATCTTTGCATCGCAATGACTGAAACTTGACTCCACAGCTTTCCAAAGACACGCTCAGGCTTCAAAATCTGGAGAGCCAAACTCTTCCCTCCAATATATCTGGAATAGAGGTAAAGTTTAAAAAAAAAAAAATTAACAAAAAATTGCAGACACCCCGCATTTAACACTGTGACTATTGTTCATGTACCTGCACAACAGATATAGTCTTCTCTTATTTTTATTTTTGTCTTAAAAGATCACAGCCGGGAATGGCTGTAACATAGCTACAAGCTTCTCGCGTTGTGCTACATTAAGTGGACTGCAGGGACACGAGTTGATACACTTACCGTTCCAGCAAAGTGTAGAGATGAATCAAAAACTTCAATAAAAGAAAACCCAGCTCTCCCTTCCCCATTTGCCTTCCAGGCTGTAAAGGGGTTAAGTCCAGGAAAAGAACATATTTTGGGGGGATTTTTTTTTTTCTTTGAAAGAATAAGAACAAATGTCGATGCTTTCAGCAATGACTCCAGAAGGATCTCCTCTTTTGCAAGAAAAGCTCACTTGCTGGCAAGACCCAAAGATAACGTCGGAGCATCTGGGAGCAGAACTGTGGGATCAATAATGTTCAGAGTATTTGGTACTGAGCCAATGGCTTTTCTCCGTGTGGAACCAAGATTTGGTTAAAGAGATGGTTTAACCATGATTTGGTTAAAGCACAGATCCAGGTTCAGAATAAACACCTGTACCACTCCAAGCCCCTGCATTCAGGTATGTGAACTCGAAATGGCTAATAGCCCAACTCCCAGGACTCCTCACAGCAAGTCATGCTTTCCCTTACAATAAAGACAGCTGGCTCATTTTAATTTTCGTGGCTCATTCCTCTTCAACTTTATAAGGCTGAGATGTAAATTTCCTGAGATTTGTTATGTCTATTATAACATATTGAGTATAAACTTGGAATGAAAAGATATGAGGTCAAGTGCAGATTCCACATTCTTTCTCAATGCCTGCCACCCAAGGATTCGAGATTTAAATTTATTTAGAGCTGGTACTGAGAGGGATCGAGAGGTCGTGGTGGTAATAAGCCAAACAGAAGGCAATAAAACAGCAAGTCTGCTCAGTTCAACTTCTGTGGACACTAGGAACGTGAAGCTGGAAATGGAGAGAGATCCTAACTCAGTTCAACAGGTCCAAATGTAATGGGCAGATGGTCAGAATTCAGCCAGTGACAAACGAAACAATTAATAGCATGTGAATATAGAATGGATGTATGTTGCTGGAAAACTAGGCAATCTAGATATTTGTGAATATTTACTAGACCACCACTAATTATTATTCTAAGCAGTCTAGGAATTTTTAATGATGCATGACTAATACTGATTTTCTCTTCCAAAGAATATAAGCCCCATGAGAGCCACTCGCTTTGTTTGTTTTGTTCACCACTCTATCTGTGGTGCCTAGAGGAGGGCCTGAAATATAGTAGGTCATCAAAAGCATTTGTTGCATGAATGAACAAAAAAATAAATAAGAGGACGTGACTTGCAATGTATTTGTACAATCATTTGTAACACCTGTATTATTAAAATCGATTTTCCAACAGGTCTGAAAATGATCCACCAAACACCAAACTCTCAACTACACTTTTTTTTTTTGGCTTCCTGGGCCTTCCTACCTATATGAAGATTATGCTCCTAATCAGATATTTCATTCATATGCCATATCTGGTACCTCTGTTTTCTTTGAAGAGAGGTCTATTGTTTTCCAAGCCCTGCAGAGTGGGTCCGTGCTAATCAACTCAGTCAATATTCATAACCATTTTGCTTGGGTAGACACACGCGCACACACATACACACACACACACACACATGCAAACAGTGCAGAAACTAAGTTAGCAATTGCAACCCCTATTAATTCTTGCTCACAAGGCTACTGTGGAGGCAAGTTCAGTGCACAAATCCAGACATGCCTATCGATTTGTTCCCAGCAGACAGAGCATGCCACCTCTCCTCCCCAATGAATGATTCACGCTTTGTAAGATTATAGATGGCAAGGTGAGGCATCCAAGGGAGACACGTTTCCAGGCATCTCGGCATGTAAAGCTTCTATGAAATCTCTCTTTACCAGAAGATTTTAGAACACTTTCTAAACTTAACGACTATATTACAAGGATGAGTAGTAAGAAGAATGAAGACCTATAAGGCAATATCTTAGTTAAAAAATTATTTTTTTTCCTAGAAAAAGAGACCCAACATGCAATTACTATAATAACTTCACATGGATTAAGAGGAATGGTGACTAGGAAATTAGAGAAGACAAAATCTATCAGTTTCTCCTCAATTCTTATTTTTCTTGATATGAATCGCAGCCCTTTACATGTTGACCTATCACAGGGAAAGGGAGAGGATAACTCCTTTCCAGTCATTTCCATTTTGTCCCCATGACTAAGGTGCAAAGGTAGTCAAGTATCAGGTTGAATTGGATCTTGCAAGGTTTTCTTCTGAAGGAGCATGTTAAAAAAAAAATGTAGAAAAAAGAGAAATAAGACAAAGAAATCATTCCTTAATGAAAATCTGCAGTGAACATCAATAAGGTGGTCTGTCCCTTCCTTCACCCACTCATTTCAGCAAGTTATTAACTTCACACCTACCGGGGTCATCCAAATGGGAATGTGATTAAGTACTTGAAATCATTTTACTTTTTTTAAAAATGGATATTAAACCCCAGAAACTTATTTTAAAACAGATCTACATTGGCAAATTAAAACACACAGAGTTTAGTCAATGTGAAAAGGTCTGTACAGTATTCAGGATTATAAATAAGTCTATTAAATTCACAGGTTTTGAATCTTACATTTTGCATGTTTTGACATAAGTATATTCCAATTTGGAACTCATCATAACAATGAGGGAGATTGTTTTGCATTTGAGATGTAGAAAGACAAATACAAACTGATACAAAATATTACAGTGTATCAGGAACATGAATAACGTAATTACCAAAGGCCACAATAAAACAGCGTATGATTCATTTTTGCAAGTAGCTGAGGTTTTAAATATAATGTATTTATATAGAATTGTGTCAATGATATTAATTAACACACATATCAGGTTAGCCTAAGAAAATGTTACTGTGAGCCCCAGAGCTTCAACTTTACCAATTTTAGAATTTAAAAATACGGGGTTTCTAATATATGACCACCATCTTTTTTCTTAGGTTTGTATTAATCATTTCCCATTTCAAATTACAGAATTACCTCAAGCTGTTTGGTTGGGGAAATGAAATTGCTGTTATTCTGATTGTTATTGATAACAAAGAAGACTGATCATGAAACCTCTCCCTTTCAAATTAGGGTACTTGGTTTCTAGGACCCGCTCTGCCACTGATTAGTGTTGTTACCTTGGGGCAGTAATTTAACCTTCATTTCCAAAGCATAGGAATCAGTTTAGCCAACCTCTAAGGTCCCCGTCAGACTAAGCATTCCAAGTATCTATGATCTACGGTTCTCACTAGTCTAATTTTATTATTTTTATTTTTTAAGACTTTATTTATCTATTTGACAGAGAGAGAGAACACAAGTAGGCAGAGAGGCAGGCAGAGAGAGGGGGAAGCAGGCTCCCTGCTGAGGAGAGAGCCTCATGCAGGGCTCAATCCCAGGACCCTGAGATCATGACCTGAGCCGAAGGCAGAGGCTTTAACCCACTGAGCCACCCAGGTGCCCTTAGGTAGTCTAGTTTTAAAAGGTAATGTCAGTGTTTGATGTTTTCTTTTCTACTATTGTAATTATTATTGATCTTTCAGTAATATTCCCTGTCCAAAGCCTCTGGGGGTATTTGTAAAATGGAGACACAAGTGCTCTGAGAAAACAAAATGGACAGAAGTTTCTGTAATAATAAATATTTCATCCTATTTTCTGATCAAAGCATTGCAATGCATTTCCCTTGGTCTCAGGAGAGTCAAGATTAGGGCCTTACCACGGACCTGGGGTGTGCTCTAACCCCACAATATTTAGGAGTTAGTCCTCATAGAACATTCTAGATTCCTGGTAGCTTCTCCCCAGACAGCAAGAGAGCTCGGCTCTATTAAGGAATGGCCTGGGAAGAGGAAATGCTGCATGTCTCAACGGGTCAGAAATGTGCCTCACACGGATCTCCTTTTTCGGTCTGCTGACCAGCTCTGTCTCCATTTTTCCTGGAACCAAAATAAGTAGGAGTCCTGCTTGCCCTGGCGTTTGGGAGTGGGGAGGATTTGGCTTGGAGAGATTTTGGCTCTTCTACTTTTACAGCTCTTCTCAGCTTGATTGGCAAAGCTCTGGATAGCAACACCACCCACTTCTTTCTCTTTTTGCCTCCTGTTCCTATCAACCCTCTTTCAGTTTTCCTTGCTGAGAGATACAGAGGTGAATCTCACTCCACCACCAGCAATTCTGAAGACAGATGCGAACGAAGGACCCAGGTGTGTTTGGCATCCTCCAGAAAGCTCAAGCGGCAAAGCGCACAATGATCAGAGGCCCCTCTTTAACAAGGAATGGCCCGCACTCCTCCACCCCCACTCATAAAAGGATCATGGTGATTCAGCTTCTAATTGTTTTAAATGTTTATGCAGAGGACCCATGAGGAGATACAACTGAATGTTTAATTGATCATTATAGAGTGATTAAGCTTGACATTTCCAAAGAATTAGGTGAAAAGCCTCCCGGACTCTGGTAGGGTCAAAAGACGAGGCACCCTCATGAATTTCAATACTGCAACACTCATCGGGTTAGTGGAATGAGGCGTATTAGAAAATACTCCCAAATTTTAAGGAAGATTTTATGCTAATGGACTATTAAACATTTAATGCTCTGTTAACAAATGGTTATTTCCCCATTAAGCCACCATCATGACCTATGCATAGTTTATGAACATTCCTGTTGTCCTTGAGAGAAATCACATACTGTAAGGGCTAAAAATAGCAGCCATGTGAGGAAAAGAGTATAATTTGCATCTAGAGTTCAGCTGACATCATCTATCTTGGAAGCTTATTTCCAGGGATCTGGCTCAGGAAAAGGTTCCAATAACCTTTTACCAAACCCAAACATTCTGGAAATGACTAAGTCCCATGCCTTGGAGGGAGCTGGTTTAGAATGGTGGCACATCTCCTTTCCTGGTGGAACACGCAGAATGACTTTGCTCCAGCCTTTTAGACTCTGCCCTGCCTTTGTGGTCTAGACCCCGTTAACCCCATGCCATTATCTCCTTTTCCAGCCAGCAGGAACCTACCTCCCCATGCTCCCTTCACCTTAGGGAACCACACAGACCAGCCACAGTTGGAAGCCATATTAACAATTATCCTACTTAATTTTCTCCTGGAACAATATAAAAACTGGATCTCAGAGAAGTGAATACAGCCACACTTGTCTAAGAGAGCCTAGATAATAAGTCTGAGTCCTATCAGTGTTCCTTCCTACTGCTCTTTCCACCTATTTGAATTACAGAACTTCTTCAACAGTGACCTCCTCTGGGAAGCCCGCCATGACTATTCCAGCTAAGCATACTTTTTCCCATTCCACAATAACTTGTGGCACACCCTGACTCCAGACTTCTCAGGATCTAATTATGTTGAATTTAAATAGGCCTTTGTTTCAAATGGAGGTATGAAAGAAAAAGGAAATAAATGAGGACAGGAGAGGTCCGGTGAACGCTGTGTGCTCAGAACATGGGAACAGCAGCTAGACAAAACTTTGGTTACAAAAAACCAAATTGCAATTACTTTCGTGAGTCTCCCTTAGCCAGACCTGTTCCTCCTCGGGATTTTCTTCCACTTAGTTTTCTTAAATCACAAACTGACCCATTTCCTCTTTGAATTAATATCCTTCAGTTTTATCCTCTTGGCTACAAGATTAAATCAAAACTCTTCTGTAGAGTACATCAAACTCTATACACACATACTTGGCTTTATTGCACTTGGCACATACTGCATTTTTACCAATGGAAGGTTTTGGCAAACCTGCAAACCAGGTGTCGTGTTTTCCAACAGCATTTGCTCACTTCACGTCTCGGTGTCACAGTGTGGCAATTCCCACAATATTTCAAACTTTTTTCATTATTATTCTATTTATTATGGTGATCTGTGATCAGCAATGACAACTCCTGAGCACTCAGGTGATGGTTAGCACTTTGCAGCAATAAAATATTTTTTAATTAAGGTATGTACATTTTTAGACATACTGCTATCACACACTTAATAGACTGTAGTATAGTGTAAACATAACTTTTATGTGCTCCGGGAAACCAAAAAATTCATTTGACTTTCTTTATGGCGTAATTTGCTTTATTGCAGTGGTCTGGAACTGAACCCACATTCTCTCCTAGGTATGTCTGTGATGTGGCCCTTATTATATCTTTATCATCATTTGCTGACAGTCTCCACCTTGCACGTTCTCTTCCAGGCCTGGTGATGTTTTTTCACACCCCAGCCACATTGCTTCGGGTCTCGCATCCTTGTTCCCCCATCCCCGTGGTCTCGTCACACCCCCCATGTTTGCTTGCCAGGCTCTCACGTGTCCTTCACACCTGCAGAGGGATCTTCTGGTCTCTGGAATCTTTCCCTCCACCTCCAGGTTGAGCTGCCCTTCTGTGCTTTCCAAATGGCCCCCCAGCATCCTCCTCTTTGGACACACGGCACACTGGTTCGTGAGTTGCTCCAAAAACAGGGGCTGTGGTCTTGTCATCTCTTAGCACAGCTGCAAACACAACAGATGTCCAGTGAAGGCCGGGAGGGGCATGGGGGATGGGCTTCCTGGGTCAATTGACCTTCCTGTGTATCAACTGTGTAGAAATAACTGGGTAGACATAACTGTGATGGTATGAAATTTATCTCAAAATGCTTGTGTCTGGGTTGCCCGTGGTCAGTCTGAGGGTGGAGAGCTTTGCACATTCGGGTTTCTACCCAACCGTCACAGACACCTGGGATTTCATAATAATGCTTTATATTTCATAAGCTTTATATTTTCATACACTTCATAAGCTACAGATTATCATGTAATTTCCGACATATTTACTCTCATCAGTATTGTAAGTTTAATCTAGAATTCAAGGCTGAATTTTAAGTGATAATCAAATCTATGGCAACATGCAATGTTATATCACAGCAGACTGTGTAAGTAAGACTGGTTTTCTTTAGAGTCCCAGAGTGAAAACCCAACACAATGGTTTTCACTGATTTATCACACCCCTCCGTGTTAGACTGTTTTATAATTTGTAATCAAGAAATCTCTTGGCAACTGGGGCGCCTGGGTGGCTCAGTCATTAAGCATCTGCCTTCGGCTCAGGTCATGATCCCAGAGTCCTGGGATCGAGCCCCGCATCGGGCTCCCTGCTTGGTGGGAAGCCTGCTTCTCCCTCTCCCACTCCCCCTGTTTGTGTTCCCTCTCTCGCTGTGTCTCTCTCTGTCAAATAAATAAATAAAATCTTAAAAAAGAAAGAAAGAAAGAAAGAAATCTCTTGGCAACTTGAAAAGTCGCCATTTGTCTTAGAGATCAGGATGATGTCCAGGTATCTGGCGTTTGTTGTTTTTCCCCTGCAGCATGTGAAAGGATCTCAATAGTTTTCTCTATATCACAACCACTCCCGCCCAACGATACTTTCTGCCCCACATCTGACACTCGGAATTACTAGCAATGCTGAGCATTCTCAGTTTCTTGGCCCCTTTTCCGGACAAGATTCTAAACACTTACACCCTTCCTGACTTTATCTTCTGAGAGAAACACGTATTTATCTGATACTTGATGTCAGACACTGTGCCAAGTAGTTTACCCTTTATCATCTACAACATCACATAATTACTCACAATTCTGTACCATTTCTTACATTCAGAAATACAGATTAAGTACTGTCTGTTCTCTCCATCTTTTTTGTAATGTAAATTAGCTCACTCAATGAGGAAATGTCATCAGTGAAATGCAGAAATCTTATAGGTTAATAAGTAATTTTTTTTCCAGCTCATTCCATTTTGGGACACCTGAACACAAAGTACAGCGGGCGACAGGAAAACATGATATTGTACATGATACCCATTTATTCCATGTTCTTGCTTTAATTCATCCTCACCACACGCTTTTTACTGGTGGTTATCTCAATCTTTATACGTTGCGACCTTGTCTCCATGCTCAGCTTCCTTTATACTGCCTTGGGTCAAGCTACCGTCATCTTTTTTTTTTTTTTAAGTTTTATTTATTAGGAGTTTTACCATTTTAAAATTACTACTTGTATTTTTTTATAATTTTTGTTAGCATTTTGTTTCCCAAATTGTATAGATTTTGAAGTCTGCCCTCAACTCTATTTTTATCTTGCCCTTTATCTTGTTATTTTTTAAAGCATGACGTTTTTAGAATAGCAGGAATACATATAAAACATCAGAGCAGAAACATAGGTACCCACTAAGTACCAGGCACAAGGATAGGTATTATTTTCGAAACTGTATGAATAAATAGGGTCACAAAGCTCGGATTAGGTGGCTTGACTCTTATCACTCAGCAGCGAAGTGGGGCAGAATTGAGTTCTGTTTCATTCTAAGCTACATGCTCTTTCCATCATCCTGTTCTCCCTTCTTACTTTCCATCAGCTCCTGATCCCCAAGCTAGCAAGAGCGCGTGGGGGAGAACCTGCACATGCTACGTTTGTGTGTGTGCACGTGCGCGCGCACAGCAAGGGGACTGCATATGCACATGCGCGTGTTTATTCCAATGCTCCCAAATCGAGGCAATCAGGAGGTGTCAGCGCTTAGGTGAATGCACAGATCTTGCTGAATGCCATGCCTTCTGGGAGAGGGAACACCTGGCTGGAATCGCAATGTTTTGCTTGGCTCTCAGAGCGGCCGTGTGAACAGTTGCAACAATTACCATGCCCCGTACAGGCGACTCGAGCCTCGCCAGCTTGAATGGACTAATGGAGGACACAATTCAGGCGGGAGTAAAATATCTCCATCATAAACTGAAACGTTTTGCTGTTTGAACTGTTGCCAGTTTTTATAACAATTTCCATCTTAAGCTGGCTCAATACATATTTAATGAATTCTTCTATAAAACCTTTAACAACCCTCAATTCATTTCAAGTGGCAAATGACTCAGCAGTTTGAAATGATGAGCTGGATGCTGCCTCTATATTCATTACCTAAGAAGAAAAAGTGATTTTTTAAAAAATGCTCTTTTCTCCTTGTGCTCGCACCCGGATGATGTGGAAACACTTATGTCCGCCAATCCTCTTTCACTCAAGGATGTGATTTTAGAAGAGGCATCCTGTAAATGTTTCATGATGAAGACTTGTGATACAGATTAGTGTTACCTATCATGTAAGATTTGTGGTGTTCTATATTGTCAAGCCCTAAGACCTCTTATTATTATTTTGCTCACTTATCCGTTCAATAAATATTTGTAGATATTTATTCCCAGAAAAGTCTCTTAAGGTGCTACGGAAAATACAAAGATAAGCCAGGCAAGGACACTGACCTCAAGATGCTTCAAAGCACAGGTAGTACTAGAAGGTATTAAAAGGATGCATCTGATCAGAGAAATGACTTTCGACTTCTGCCTGGTGCCATATGCATCGTGCTGTACCTGATAAACCTCGACACACTTGGACAGCTTGAAATGCTAGGGTATATCCTGACATTTAACCTTGAGGCTCCTTTCCTACTTCAAATGTCTCACACCAGCAATCCTAAATGGGTAGCTGGGAAGTGTCCCCTCCCCACCCCACCCACATATATACATAAACACACATAGGCATAGCTCCGAAGCCCTTAGAAAAACACAGAAACATTCACATCCCAAAGCCCCTTACTACCTACCTGTCCAGGCTCATCTTCTACATCTCTTTCCTCCTTTGGATTGGCCTAGCATATCTCTCCCTCAAGGCCCCCTCCTTTCTTTTAAGATTTTATTTGGGACTCCTGGGTGGCTCAGTTGGTTAAGTGACTGCCTTCTGCTGAGGGCGTGATCCCAGGGTCCTGAGATCGAGTCCTGCATCAGGCTCCTTGCTCAGTGGGGAGCCTGCTTCTCCCTCTGCCTGCTGCTCCCCCTGCTTGTGCTCTCTCTCTGACAAATAAATAAAATCTTTAAAAGAAATAAAAGATTTAATCTATTTACTTGACAGACAGAGAAAGAGCACAAGCAGGGGGAGCAGCAGAGGGAGCAGGAGAAGCAGGCTTTCCGCTGAGCAGGGAGCCCAATGCGGGACTTGATCCCAGGACCCTGAGATCATGACCCGAGCCTAAGGCAGATACTTAACCGCTGAGCAGCCAGGTGCCCCATCCCGCGAGGCCCTTATGCTTGCTGCTCCCTCCATCTGGCATGGTCTCCCTTAAATGGCTTCACGAATCACAACTTTATCAACTTTTTGGTTCAAAAGTTACCTTATCTATAACCACTCTATTTAAAATAGTTCTCCCAATACTCCCTTTTCCCATTCCTTGCTTCGTCTTTTCCCTACCTAGAACTTCTAACATTCTGTCTTATTAAACATTTTATGTATTATTTCACACTTCGGGGCTTCCCTACACAATTGATACCTAAAATCCATGAAGCAGAATTTGTTGCTGTATTTCCAGTGCACAGAAGTGGTACCTAGCACATAGCAAGCTCTCTCTAAGCATTTGCTAGATTATTGGATAAATGAATGAACAAATAAATGAACCCACATGTCCACCTACAGGCCCATGCGTTTTCCTTACTATACAAAACCACACTGTACCCAACCCCAAGATTCCCACCACTTGTGCAGAGAAGAGGGGATTCTTAGTGTGGGAGTAATAACTAAACCATCACCAAACGAAGGGAGCTTGGAATCCGTC
Organism: Potos flavus; assembly: GCA_028534135.1. Lineage (NCBI taxonomy): Eukaryota > Metazoa > Chordata > Mammalia > Carnivora > Procyonidae > Potos > Potos flavus. The sequence continues at coordinate 19,483,279 of CM052884.1, read as the reverse complement.
CCCCACCACCCGCCCCGTTCCGCTTTAGAACACACAGTCCCCTTTGGAGTACATCCTCTGCAAGCTGCCTGAGATTGGGTTACGTGAATTTTTTCTATGCAATCCAGAAGACGTTTGCACTGTGTATTTTGTAAACACAGGTTCTGGTTTGCATAGATTTGCATGTTTATCCCAAGGCCCCCAAATTCCAACTGCTTTATGTAAAATAAATGAGATCAAATGGGGCCATTGATGGCAAATATATATTCTAATCAAGCCCCCCTGGAGGTGTAGCCTCTTTCCAGGGGCTAGAGGAATTACCTCAATGGCTCCCCCTCCAAACTCAGAGCGCCATTACTGGTTGCGGGAAATGGCTCGGAGATGCCATGCCTTGACCTCACAGGTCATCATGAAGCTTTAATAACCACACTGGCTCCTTCCACTTACTGAAACCACATTCTCTCTGTTGCATATATCCCTAAGTTTTATGGATTCCAAAAACAGGTATTTTTGTGAACTAAAGGCGGGTTACGAAAGGGCACATGAAATACCGAATCCTAGTCTGAAAAGCCATACCCAATCTTTCTGTACTCTGCTGTTGTTGGTATTTTAACAGGTGGGGAAAAAGACCCTAAACAGTGCCAAGAAGTCCTCAGTATTCTTCAAGGAGATCTGCTCTGGAGTGGTCTTCTTAATAAGTCCCCTTCAAAAAGAAATTTTCTTGAAATTATTTTCCCAGCATTCTGGAATTGTACATCTACTAGTCAGTGGCTTGCCCACCAAAAGGGACTCAGTATGCCCTACACTATATTCCATCTGTGTCGTTGCCTCCTGAGGGAATGCCTGACAAGAAATTAGGTATTCCCATGCTACTGATGGGTTCCTGCTTTCTGGAGAGGCAGTGTTATCCCGATTTTGTTTTAAACCCTTCCACCTCCACTGCAGTGGCCAGAGGGTCTGGTATCCTTGCTCATCTGCTGAATTACTACCTTCTTTAAAAAAAAAAAAAACAAAGTTTGTTTTCTAATGAACTACCACCTCATTTACTGGAATCAGAACTTCTGAATCACCCCAGTGATGTGCTCCTTTAAAAATTTCAGGACGTTTGCAAAGTATTTCAGCTTCAAGGCTCCCAGAAATGCCTGGACACCAGCCAGAGATGAAGCAGACGCTTCTGAGCACAGTTGGTTTAACGAAGGAGTGAGTGTACAACATTTAAACTAGGACCAACTGCCGTGGGTGTTTATTTGAGACTTCTTTCAGAATCACGCCCACAGATCTCTCCTGCCTAATCAGAATGACATAAGTCACAGGCTGTTGCTGCCTTGTTTGTGATTGAAATCAGGTGACGAGAAGGTCGAACGGGGCTTGGTTCCTATCTAAGATTCTGCTCCATGGCCACTGGCCTCCCAGCACTTTTCTAAAGTTGCTCAGCAAGATGAATGAGCAGCTCCTTATGCCTGTTTTCCCCTTCTCTTCTGGGAAGGTACAGTTCTGTGTTCTCTGGGTCACTAACGGGAAGAAATGGCCTCTGGTAATATACTAGTGTCTTCTCTTCTAGAGGGTTTCCCTTTCACATCATGCCCTGTGTCCTTGATTATCCTGCCCCCTCTGCCTGTATCCTGGGAAACATTCATCCCTCAGGGCTCAGCCCAAATCCTCTCTTCTTTATTAAGCCCTCCCTGATTCCCTTCAAAAGAAATGTTGGTGTTTCTTTTCCTATACTGCTACTATAATTCATAAATACAGACCTCCAAGATAGAAAGAGAATTCTTTTATTTTCTTTCTTGTATTCATCTCTTTTCCTAAATGGTAAGCTTCTTAAGAGAGTTATGCTCTCTAAGATTTGATTTCCTTCCTCATGTTCACAGAAGTGACAGAGTACACACACTCACAAAAACTTTATTGAATAAATGAATGAATGAATAGTTCTTCGCGTCTCCTGGAACTCAGGAATAATTATTGTTTTGTTAGTGTCTAACCTCCATTTATCCCTCCTGGGCCCACGAAATGATTGGTGTGCACTCCAAATTAGAATGAGTATAGGTACTAACATTTAAGACCATGGCAGAAAGGCAGCTCAGTCAGGGGTAGAGACTCGCTTGGAAGAAGCACGCCTTCTGGTCTCTTCAAACCTAGAAGCCATATTTCTTGGCTCCAGGAATGAGTGAGACTAAAGTTGTAGAGCTCTGTGGATCTTCAATCCCTAGCTAGTCTCACTTCTCCTTATGTCACCTGTAAATGAGTAAAGGAATCAACAGATGGCTGAGGTCTATATTTGTAGACTACAATTATAGGGCAAAAGAAAAAAAAAAAAGAGAGGGAGAGAAAGAAAGAAAACACACACACACACACACACACACACACACACGCACGCCCTTGTAACCGGCTCCTAAACTTAGAGAAAAATTCTTTGCCTACTTATAGATAAGACCTTGAGAGAGGAGGGAAGTCAGTGGCAGGCAACCTTGGAGAGCAGGTGAGCTAATTTTCTCAAGAGGTAAAGTAAGCAATGTTTCATCTGTGGCTCCCTAACATGGCTTAGCAATATTTGAGGGGCTGTAATCGATCAGTGATCAATGGAAGTCAAAAGGGACCATGTTTGTGGTAACATGAACAATAATAATTGAGGAAATTACCACCTACCAACCACATAGAGCTGTTTTGGGAAGTGTGCTGAATATGCAGTCCATACCGGCCACATGAAGAGTCTGCATATGATGTCATGTTATCATTAAGCATTTTGCCAATAAAACATGATGATGCTTTAGAATTCATTTCAGAGTGTCTAGAAGTACTCCCTCTGAATAATAAAAAAAAATTGTAAACTACTATTCTTACTCTCTTGGGCAATATATATTTGCTAGTCCAATATGGGCTATTTCTATGAGGCAAGATGCGAGTAAATCATTCCTAAATAAAATAAGCAATTTCAGTTTATAGGCATCACATACTTTTCCTCCTTCTCTGGCAGATCATATTTTATTGATTAGGAATAACTAATGTGTCATAGGTAAGACTTAATAATGCCACAGATGATACCAATGAGGGAGGAGCTCACATTGTATCTTCAGGCATTACTTTTAAAACAATCCAAAATGAGAAGTAAGAGAATTTTCTTTGGTTTTCTTAAAAACTTCCTCCTGATCTCTGGGAACTGAACTGAATATAGAAGAGTCATTAAGAGAACTGGATTTTCAGCTCATTGAAACCACAGCTTTATAAAGACAAGATAGGTCTCCTATAAATCCTCAATTTTCCACTGAACAAGTGCAGTCGAAATTAGTTGACTTCCAAAACTTTACATTTATTTTTCAGAAGGAATGGAGCCAAGCCACTAAGAAATCCGCCATGTTGAATTAGGCCATGTCACATCCAAGAGGTTGTGGAAAAACCAAAACACATTTGGCTGAACAAACACCATCACAAGTTGTTATAGTGTACAGATTTCTTTTAGGCTGTATGGCACTTAAAAGGCTAATGTATGACTGGGAGCAATGTAAAAGAAAAGTTTATTATAAGTCGTTAAAAATGGATACAATTCTAAATCAATCCCCATTAGTTAAAGTGTAGATATTGCACATGTCTTGGAGAATTTTATTATAAATTCATGATGGTTAGTCCATATCTCTCTCCTTCCTTAATAAAAAGGAACAGAAGACTGCATCCAGTACGTTCTTATTAAATGAAATATTTAAAAGACGTCATCTTGCTTCTCCTGGTCATGTCCTGATTGTGTCAAGACAAATTAGTTAAGTATATAAATTTCAGTAAACAAAAGTGACAGATAAATGAAATTCATGGGGACACTCCCATGAAACCGTCTATGGACACCATACTAGGTGGCAATTTCACACACCACCATCTGGGTATCCAAGAGGAGAAGAAGTCAATCTTCAAATGGTATTATGTCAATGCCAACATTGCACTTTTCTCTCTGCCATGTGTTTGATTTTTTTCATGTAAAGGTCTTCCACTTGCTCTATGGAGATACACGGAAGGGTAAGAGAGCTCTGAAATCTTCCATTTGTCTTTTTTTGCATTAATCAGTCTATTCTAGTCCTAGCCTTTTTAAAACTAAAGCTGCCTCAGGAAATGCATAATACTATTTCCAATATCAGAAAATGAATATTCTCAGATTTTGGCCTGTGGATTGCCTTTCCTCCACTTAAAAACACCTATCAAAACTGTTAGACAACTGTCAACGGTTTAGAAGCCTAACACAGAGCTTCTGGGAGCTTATCCTGTCCTAAATACTATGTTAGGCATTAGAAGTAAAACTATGAACAGTACAGAGGTAACTGTGACCTAAATAATTTGCTGTCTCGTGAAAGAGAAAGGCATCTATACATACAATTACAATAGAGCATGATAAACTCCATGTCAAGGGAATTCAAAGTGCAATGGGAACACAAAAGGAGGTTCCCAAATTGCTTTAGGGAACCAGTGGAGGTCCCCAGGGAAGGAATTGATAATTAAGAATTGAAGGAAAATAAGAAGTTACCTGGGTATGGGGGTAAGATATGGCTTGTGTCCTTCAGGGGAAGCAGGACGAGTAAAAGCATGGAGGCAAGAGGCTATACAATACTAAACAAACAAACAAACAAAAATACTTTAAAAATGCAACAAAACAAAATACGACTGTAGCATTGGCAAGAATTGGCCCTGAAGACTGTGAGGAAGGGGTAAAGGTGAGGCAAGGAAAGGCCTTGTAAGCAAGGTCAAGAGTGCATATTTTATCTGAAGCAAAGTGAGCAACACTCTACATGTACATCTTAGGAACACTACTCTGTCTGCAGGGTGAAGAATGGATTTGGGGGAGCAAGCCAGAGGCAGGAAGACAGGTTACAAATAGTAGATGTAGTCATAACAGAAGAATAGCTCAAATTTATTGAGAGCTTATTATGTATCAGATACTATTTTAACATGGGTGTTAACTCCTTTTATTCAAATCACCACCCCAGAAGTTATATTGCTATTACTCCTATTTTATGCATGAGGTTAAGACACAGAAAGACTGAGTAATCTGCCAAAGTTTATGTAGGTAGTAAAGTCTACTTTGGATAAAGTAGAGTTTTACCCCAGACAATCTTAGCGAAGAGCCCACACCCTTAATGATCACTGCCCTCTAGTACTTGGAACAGGGTAATGAAAATGAAAGCAGAAGACAGATCCTAAGGAGTCAGACACGTGCCAGTTCCAGGTCAGAGCCAAGTTTTTGATGGTCAAGGCTGAACTGAGCATTTAGAATCGGGTAAGAAATTCCTGCCGGAAATGCTGCTCTTGCTAAGGAGGGCGAGGGGGCAGTACAGGTCAAAAGGAGAGGTCATTACATGGATCAGTAGAGAATGTCAGAACAGGTCAAGTAGAGAGCGGAAATTCAAAACACAGCGCAAAACAAAAGGTGGGGTAAAACGGGTAGTCAAGAGATGAAGGAAATGTGCAGGAACCAAGAATTCTCAGGAACCAAAGGACGAGAGCCAAGATGTGAGAGAACAGATGTGGAGTAACAAATTCTGACAGAGCAGGCTACGTGAGACAGGTTTTTGCCTCAGGCCTGGTGCTTTTTTATATTTCTTGTTGAGTTCCAAACCAGAGTCTTTGTGACTTCCGGGCCTTGCCCTGCTGCGGTGGAGGGAAGGGAGTAGGTAACTGGGGACACGTGATTGAACTGATGTCTGCCAGAAGATGGGGAGCAGCAATTAACGGGAGATTCTTCCTGAGAAGACCATAAAGGACATGTTATAAATAGCTGTTATTAATAGATTAGTGGGTTCTCTAGATTGTAGACATTTGATAAAGATGTTATATGAATAACTGAATGAAGAAGTGGAGTCCCCATTTCTTACATTATGAATGGCTAAAATAAGAGGGGGTCTATATATCTAAATTATCTTTCCTAATATTGAAAAATAATTGGCATCCTTTTCAATAAGGCATTATTAAAGACAAATCCCAGATTCCCAAACTCTTTAGCAATATTATGATATTTTAGAATAATAGTTTTCTCTATTTGGAGTATTTGAAAGAAAGAGCATGAATATTTGACCAAGGAAGACCTAACTTCTGGGAACCTGTTCTAACACTGACCAGCCTCAGTTTCATCATCTAGAAACTGGGAAGGCAATACTTTGTTCCCAGGCTAATTGTAAACACAATTAAGAGTACAGAAATAAATCCTTATATTTTCAGTCAATCAATTGTTTTACTTACGTGTCAAGGCACTTAATTTAGTGGGAAAGTATAGTCTTTTCATTGAAAGGTGCTCGAACAACTGCATATCCTTATACAAAAAGAGACTTAGACTGTCACCTCACGCCATACATAAAAGTTAGCTCAACATGATCACAGATTGAATGTAGAAACTAAAATAATTTTTTTAAAAAAAATCTTATTTATTTATTTCAGGAAGAGAGAGGGAGAGAGCACAAGCAGGGGGAGGAACAGAGGGAGAAGGACAAGCAGACTCTGAGCTGAGCGCAGAGCCTGATGCAGGGCTTGATCCCATGACCGGGAGATGATGACATGAGCTGAAATCAAGAGTGGGATGCTTAACCAACTGAGCCACCTAAGAGCCCTGAAAATAGTTTTCATAAGAGACTATAACAAATGTTTGAGACCTGGTCTTAGACAAAGATTCTCTAGATAGGACATCCAACAAAGGAAAAAAATGTGATAAATTGAATCTCATCAAAATTAAAAACTTTCACATTTTGAAAGACACTGTTAAAAAATTTAAAAGACAAGCAATAGATTGGGGAAAGATATTTATAAAACACAAATCTGACAAAGTACTAGCATAGAATTTATAAGAATATTTCCAACTCAATTACCAAAAGATGAACAACACAATAAAAAAAATAGGTAATGAATAATAATGACATTGTCGCAAAGAGGACACCAATGGACAATAAGTACATGGAAAGATGCTCAGCATATTATTCATTAGGGAAATGCAAATTAAAATCACAACAAAATATCATATTTCCCCCACTGGAGTGGCTAAAATAAATAAGACAGACAGCAAGAAAGTTGAGAAACGAGTAGAGAAATGGGAACCATCATACAATGTTGTTGGGAATGCAATGTGTTGCAGCCATTTAGAAAACAGTTTGGAAGTTTCTCAAAATGTTAAACATAAAAATACCATATGACACAGCAATTCCAATCCTGGGTGTATGTTTGAAAGAACTGAAAACACATGTCCACACAAAGACCAGCATGTGGATGTTCACGGACCCTCATAGCAGCGTTGTTAATAGTCTGGGAATGGAAATAACCTAAAGGTTCACCAGCTGTGAATGGATAGACAAAATGTGGTATGTTCTACAGAGAACACTGCTCAGCCATGAAAAGGGAGGAAGTGCTGACACTCGCTATGACAAAGATGGATCTCAAACTTTATGCCAAGTGAAACAAGCCAGACACGGGACATCATGTATTGTGTAGGTCCTTTACAGAAACTGTCACTGAAAAGCAAATGGGCATATAGGGTGAAGGAACACCCTGACCTAGGCATGTGGGGTGGGTCGTGTGGGGTGGGTGTCTTTATGATAATCACCTGTGACCAACAAAGAATAACCAGACCCTAAGAAGGAAGTAAGCCATTGAAGGTGTTATCAATAGAGATGTTTAAAGAATTTAAGTTCCCTGGTTAGCTTTTTATAAAAGACCAACCCTAAAAGCCTCATTGGCAACCCTGTTGGGACCTCTCTCACTCTTGAGAGCTTTTTCTATATCTTCACTTAATAAACTTCTATTGCTTTACTCACACACACACATACACACACACAAGCAAATTGAAAGACATAGAAAGACACAGAAGGTAGAATAGTGATTGCCAGGGGCTAGGGCTCGTGAGTGGATTAGCCTTACCTATAAATGGGCCGAAGAGATTTTTACTGTGGGAATGAAAGTGTTCTAAAATCAATTTATTATCTTTGCACTCCCTAGTAAAATTAGTAAAAATGATTGCATTTTACAAAGGAAATGGGTAAGTCTCATGACATGTAAAAGCTACTTTAGGAAGTTGTTTTTAAAAAGCCAGTTGTAAGAAGTAAGTGCATTGCTCAGGAAATGTCCATTTCTTTACTTTGTCTTTCGCCTCTCCGTATTTCCCCAGGAGCGCCAAGTGAGACCACCATGCTCCTCCTCTTTTCCACCCTCGCCTCATAGATTTTTTTTCCCATTAAAAAACAAAACACAGGGGCACCTGGGTGGCTCAGTGGGTTAAAGCCTCTGCCTTCGGCTCAGGTCATGATCTCAGGGTCCTGGGATTGAGCCCCACATCGGGCTCTCTGCTCAGCAGGGAGCCTGCTCCCCCCCCACCCCGCCTGCCTCTGCCTACTGGTGATCTCTCTCTCTGTCAAATAAATAAAGAAAGAAAATCTTTAAAAAAAAAAAAAACACAGTAAGACAACCCTCCCCCAACAAAACCGCCCCCCAAACTAAAGACAAATCCAAGTGATCAGTCAGTTCCTACCCTTAGAAAACTGTTTTCACTACATATTCAAGATACAGGGCTCTGCATGAGCAAATCTGGGTAACGACTCGGCTGCGTGAACAGCCTGTCTCCCCATCTTCCCTGTCGGGGCTCACGACAGCACAGATGCTATGCGCAGGGCCCGGCTGGTGGAGTCCGATGTCGCTGGCTTTGCTGAGTGCCTGGGAGAGGACGCTGGCCTCAGCATGTTAGCAATCCTTATTTGCTGGCTCTAATAGATACATTTTGCCTCCAGCAAAAAGTCCGCGAATAGTTAATAAGAATAATGAGCAGTAGCAGAGAATTAATGGCCTCTTTATTATGAGAGATGGAGTCCGGTGTTCGGCGTTCTTGAATAGGAAAATTGTTTTATAGGCAAAATTAACTGGAGAGAGCTTATTTAGCCAATTTTGAGGTAATGGGTTTTGGCTTCTAAATGTCAGTAAATGCAGAAAAGAAGATTCCAGGTAAGGGCTGAGCCACTCGCACAGTACTTCCTCAGCTACAAAAAGGAAGACGAGGCTTGTCTCCTCAGCAGCAGATGGAAGAGTGACTACTTGCATTTTTAGCAAAAGGAAAACAGAGAGCAGTCTCTCTTGGTGCATGTGAGCTTTACCTTGATTTACCTTGCGGCTTGCACATGATTTCTATTTTTTCCAGGGATGCGGAAACCGTCAGGACACCCAGGGTGTCGTCTTCCGTGCTCAGAGCATACTCACCTGGGGGAGAGGCCCTTACCTACCTCGCTGTTACCATGACTCAGGTTCAGCATATGTCCTGAGAATATTGGGCCAGATTCCAGCTGGCCAGGTGGTCCCAGGTGATCAGATCTGGGACTCCTTGTTGATAGTTGCTCTGGAGTCCTTGGTTTGAGGGATGTCGTCAAAAGGAATTCGATGGTCCAATTGACAGGTATATTATTAGGAAGCAGCCTTTTGCCTGTCATATATTTATTTTTTAAAAAGATCTATTTCTTTATTTTAGAGAGAGAGAATGGGAGGAGGAGCAGAGGGGAAGGGAGAGGGACGGAACCCCAAGCAGACTCCCAGCTAAGGGGAAAGCCTGACATAGGGCTCGGTCCCACGACCCCGAGACCATGACCTGAGCCAAAACCAAGAGTCAGATGTTCAACCAACTGAGCCATCCAGGCACCCCTATTTAAGCTGTTTTTAAAAAACAAACCAACAGTAAAACACAATGACGAAACTTGGAGCGGAAGTTGTTGAAATGGTGGTAGGCAATTTCAGAGTCCTAGAATCACACTGCTAAATGTGATCGGCGTCATTACAAAGAAGCATCAACAGCAGAAATGGGCCCACGACAGACCATCCTCACTCAAATCTGTCATTATTCAGGCACATTCATGACCAGATTGTAAGTCAAGTCTTGTTGAAGAACTAGGGCAAGTTTTAACAACTGCGCTCACTTTAAAACCTTTTTTCTTTTTTTTTAAGCGTGTATCATCAACTTACTTTTTGACCTCTTCCAAAATAACACGATAATGTGTCGGGCACTGCGCTGAGTTTGGCAGGAAAGAAGAAATGCCCTCACAACCTTCCTGAGGTCTCACAGCGCATCAGGAGTAAACGAGCAGTCCGCTGGGAGCTTCCTGGGAGAATATGCCAGATGCCTTCAGAATGGTTAAAAGGTAAGGACCGTCAGGTGAAGGGAATATCTCAATTCGTAAAATGGGTTCACAAAGGCCACACAGTGGAGATACTGAGACATGCTTTAAAAAAATAGTTAAAGGCATGAAAGAAAGGAATTTTCAGGAACTCTTTCAGAGGAAGAAAGCAACACAAGCAAGCCCAAGACACAGGAAAGCCAGAGGGGTTTCGAGACTAGTCAGAAGTCCAGTTTAACTGGCATGTGGGACACCGATAGGGGGGTGTAGGACAACCGGGGTGAAGCACCGTAGAGAGCCTGTGGTAGTTGATGGGGAAGTTGATCATCATATTCCTTGGGTTAAAGACCTTAGCCTGGAGTGCCATGAAGAACTCTAGGTGGGGGACAAGGGGGTTGAACTGAAGGTATTTTGGAATGAGCCTGGAACTGAGATCAGTTTAGAAGCCACTGTGGTGAGCCAAGGAAAAAGATAATAATTGGGATTTGACTTATATTGGTCATGGTAGAAAAAAGAGAACATGAATGAACAATTTTGGACATAGGATATGCTTCAAACTAATGAAGGAAAGAATGTCAATGCTTTTCGCAAAAACTGATCTGTGGCACAGATGAGGTACCTTTCTTCACTTCAGTGTTAATCTGTTTTCTTCATATCCTTGCTGAAATGTCTCTCGCCTTCTAGTTTATTCTTTTCTGAAGAAAAATTGATAGCAAGCTTCCAGCCTCAAATCCTGTTCTTCTTGCCAAAGACTAGAAAATACAATACAAAGGAAGATTCTTTGGAACGAGTATTAGACAAACTTGCCCATAAACTGCGAGACAACCTTCGTTAGCATTCTCAGTCCTTTAGCACATGGCCCGAGACCCAGTAAAGTTTCAATAAACATTTTCTGAATGAATGAATAGGTAGATGGGTGGGTGGGTGGATGGATGGATGGATGGATGGATGGATTGAGACATGGTTTCTTTTTGCCTCAGTACAAATTAAGGTAAATTGCAGAAGTTCTATCTTCTTTAAAGAGTTCCGCAAAGATTGAAATATCTCCTGTTTCCTCCTTCTCCAAAGAACACCACCACCACAAACTAAAATTTGCTAGGCATTTTCTATGCTCAAGTCAGTGCAATTAGCAGATGAGTTCAGCCCAATGAACTATATTTTCCTCTGTTTCCACAGCTATCTTTCACATGGCAGAATTAAAACCCAGCCGGGGCAACTTACCTGGACAATCTTCTCAGGGAAGATTTCAAGAAAGAAGAACATGAATTTTCCTGAGCTCCCTCTAAAGAAGCTTTCTTCCCCCAACCAAACTTAGCAATTAACCACATCTGCCTCACCCTCAAGATGCCTTCCACTGCATCCCTTGAATGGCTTTTCTTTGGGGGATGAGAATAATGGAACCAAGCGGCAAAGAATTCTGGGATATAAACAGCACGTTGGCATCAGGCCCCAGGGTTTTATAGAACGAAGTGGAAGATGCCACAGAGGTGATTGGCCTTGAAGAAAACTCACAGAGATAATCAATTTGATCACACGGGCAGACATTGAAGTATATATCAAAATGTCAGGGTTATGGATAGTGCCAATGTATTTGCTTTTCAATGCATTAGTCTTTTTAAAAGCCTGTATCTAATGCGACACTGGACACAGTTTTATTTTGTTGTCCCTCCCCCCGCCCCACTGGCCCGCTACACAGTCTTCGATTAAGAAATACAATATTTTGGTATTCTTTGGGGGGTAGGTTTTAGGGTTTTATGCACAGAGACTTCCTGCCATATACAGGCAGAAGAGAAATTTATTTGTGCATCTGCTGTTTATTTTAGGAAGGTTCGAGAAATATAATAGTAGGTGACTATCAGGCCTATTTCTTCTTTGTGGTCAACCTGAAATCCAGCTGAGAGGGGATCTTAGTGAGACTAGAAGACAGCCCAGCACAGAGACCTATATCACCTCCCTAAGGTAAGCCAAGTGACATCCCACACTCCACTTGATGTTAACCTAGGCAGCTGGCTACTTGTCCCCTCGCTATTCACAGAAAATTCCTGAAGTCCAGATTAGCCACTGGCTCCTGAGAGATGCCTGGTTGTTCCACAGAGGAGCTTGACCCTTTGTTACCATGGGTGATTTATTTAATACCGAAAAACCTGCATGGTTCATCACCTTAACTCAGAGGTTATGTAGCTTAAAATGAAAAAGGTAAAAATCATCAATTGCTATTGAAATGACAGAGTATGCATATACTACTGTAGCAATGAAATGATATTTTTTACATATATGAAATAGTAAAGAGGAGCAACTTGCTGTCTTGGGACAGTTAAAGAAAATATATTTTTAGAAATATCATGTAGGAGAATTCTTAAAACAGAGACTGATCAGCTGTAAAAATTGCTTTGTGAAAGCCTTTCATATATACTAGGCCATTAATTATGTTGCTTTCTATAGATTTTTGAGGAAGATCTCTTGTTTTCCTCTGGGGAAGAGCAGTGCTAAATAGCTAATGCTATGTATAGCCAGCCTTTCCACTCTTTCAAGAGTTTTCGGTTTTGTTTTGTTTTGTTTTGTTTTTCCCTAGGCAAGAGAGAAGAGTTCTATCCCAATTTCTCTCTTCTCTACCTACCTATAGCTGGATCTGCCTATTCGTTCTTAGAATATCTGCCCTGTGGAAGAATTTAAGGTCTTCCCAGCTAACAACATAAAAATATTTCAATTATGTCATTTTTAATCTTCCCGAATGGTATGGATTTGTGTTTATAACCTAGTTCCTTATCAGCTGAAATCTTGGCCAAATATTTAAAATTCTAAGTCTTGGGTGTCTGCATGGCTCAGTTGGTCAAGCGTCTGACTCTTGGTTTTGGCTCAGGTCATGATCTCAGGGTGGTGAGATCGAGCCCCGAGTCAGGCTCTGTGCTGAGCGTGGAACCTGCTTCAGATTCTCTCTCTCTCTCTCCCTCCCTCCCCCTTCTGCTCCTCCTCTCGCTCATTAATGCGTGCAGTGAGTGCATGCTCTCACTCTAAAATATAAATAAATAAAATCTTTAAAAAATAATACAATTCTGGGGCACCTGGGTGGCTCAGTCAGTTAAGTGTCTGCCTTTGATTCAGGTCGTGAAACTGGGATCCTCGGATCGAGTCCTGCATCAGGCTCCCTGCTCAGCGGACAGCCTGCTTCTTCCTCTCCCTCTGCCTGCAGCTCCTCCTGCTTGTCCTCTCTTTCTGTCGAATAAATAAATCTTTAAAATAATAAAATAAAATTAAGTAAAAATAATATAAAATAAAATATAAAAGTAAATAAATAAATAAAATTCGGAGTCTAATTTTTTCATATGCAGGTAATTGTAACAATTACAACAGATATTTATTAAGTGCTGGGTGCTGTTTTAAATGCTCCCTGTGCATCAACCCATATCATCCACTCACGACTTGGAGGTAGGCATCATCACTCTACTTGACAGATGCAAAGGTTCTACCCAAAGTGAGGATGAAGTGAGGTAAACGGACAAAACTATCGGAACTGATCTTGGGGATGGTGCCCAATACATGGCTTCCCTTTGTCCTTCCTCCCTCCTTCTCTCCTTCCTGAACGTGGACGTCCTTACAAATACTTCTCCACAAGCCCCAAACCAGCGCAGATATGAAGAAGGGAGCCCAGTGAACTGCTTCCAGAATTCTGTCCCTTTGGCTAAACACACAGAAGATGCAGTTAGAGTTGAGGACTGGTCATTTTCCAACTGCGCAGTGCCTGTTTATTTCCTGCTCTGAGTCTAGCCCAGTGTCCCATCTGCGCGGAAATTATAGTATGTATATTTGGTGTAGCACATATGCTCTGATTTAACAGCATCGATCTGGGGTCAAGAAGCCGGTGGTTGGCTCGGCTCTGCAGCTCGGATGTTGATAAACAGAACTCTGCTTATTCCTTGGGTCCAGTTCAATCATTTGGCCTCAGTTTACCCATCTACACAAGGGGCTTTGTAGTCACCGCTTTCGACGGACTCACCATAAAGACGAAATTGTTCAATGGATGTGAAAGTAACTTGTAACTAGAAACAGTTTTTAAGCTGAAAGCAACTGACCTCATGCTCCTGAAGGAGGGACGAGATCTCCAACGGCACAGCAGTTTCCATCTCTGCTGGGGAAGGAAAAACACAGTGATAAAACTCTTTCACCATTAGCAACTTCGTTCGGAGCACTGACCGGCCAGCTGGAGTGACCAGGTCACCGCCTGGTGACCAATCCCCAAGGCGATTGCCACGTCCGGCCACACTCCAGGGGGCCGTGTACGTATCAGCTCAGTCTGCAATCCGGCCTGAGCGCCCTCGATAAACAGCGTTGGAGAGCCATTGGCTCTTATTGGATTTAGCCCAAAACATAGAAGGTGAAACAAATCTGTATTCAGAGCACCTGTAAAAAGCACGAGCTGTACCATTTTCATCCCCGTGAGTGGAGAAATAGGAGACTTCCTGGAAGATGAGTCTTGCAGGCTTTAGTTTTGTTAAAAGGTAGACAGCAGGGTAGAGAGAGCTCTACCAAGTCCAGCAGAAACCACAGGAACTCTCTGAGTCTGGCTCTCTCTCCTTCTCTGTCTGTAGACAGAGACTTGTAATAACTGCTTTCATCTGACTTATTGTAAGAATGAAATGATACCACGGATGAGAAGGTAACTTGTAACCAGAAGCACTTTCAGTTCCTGGTTCTTCTCTAGACAGAGAGCAGGTGGGGGAGAGAGAGGCAGGGAGAGAGAGAGAGAGAGAGACCATCTAAATGCATACCCTAGAGTACAAGCTGGGGAGCCAAGACCAACTTTCTTACCAGACTTGGCACACGAATATTCAGCCAACTGGGGAAGGATACCGATGAGACTGCAGTCTTGAGTGTTCATAGCAGAAATAAGGAAACAGGATTAGTTCCTCCAGAAGACGAAATGCAGAGATTCACACACTTGATATTGACCATTCCTTTGTCCCTCCCTCCCTTCCTCTGATATTCACTGAGCAAAATGCTGAGGCATCAGCAGCTCACCAATTGCAGATAGTTCCAAATGTAGTCTCCTGCAGATTTGATAAACCCCGCTTCACACTGATGGCCTTCTTTTTTTTTTTTTTTTTTTTTTGGCCCTGTTGTTCTTGATAGCGTGCAAATTGGATAGCATGACTCTGCTCTGGATCCTTGGCTGAACACTGGTTTTCGGGGCGGCTAGCTGACATTGCAGACGGGGACCAGTGAACAGAGCAAAGCCCCCCAGGATTCTCCTATTTGGTATTCTTCCTTAAGTGGCCCCTTATGTAGGAACAGTTCCTAAGCAACTTGTCCCTGTTTTAGCCTTAAGGTAGTTATGCACATTAGGGAGGGATTGAAAGAAGCCATTGTAGGGGTCGGTAGAATTTTTTTAAGGCAATCTATATCACTTGGCCATTGTTCTGGCTGTTGTCGTAAGTGCCATAAAAGAAACATCTACCACATGCCCAGAGTTCATGGATTGAATTCTAAACAGTTTGTTTCCAATGCTCACACAGCACTGTCACTTTCTCTCTAGGTGTCACTCTATTTTTCCGGGACCTCTTGGCTGTCAACCTTCCTGTCTATCTACCATTGATTCTCCATGCTGCTTGGGGTCGCCTCTGGTCCTTCCACCTACCCCTTCACCTGTTCCCCCGGGATCTCACTGGCTATTAATAATCTTCCAGGAATAGTCCTTCCCACTTGGCCTTGCCCTCCAGTTGTCCTTGCCCAAATGTAGTCCCTCTGGATCACATTCAGACCCATCCCACACCTGTTCGATCGGACTGGGTAATGTAACAAGGGATCTGAGCAAAGTTTATCATCAAGTAATGCAATTGCTATGCATCCATCACACCCAAAGTATTCTGTCAGCTAGCATGGGATTCCTGAAAGTCGTAAAATTAGATCACTGGCATTTGAAAGAGTTGCCCAAATTTATCTGACAAGTAAATGTCACATCCACAATTTCTTTTCATCAGATTTTGCCTTTATAACACATATAACATAGTATCACTTCCCCCAATTTACCATATAGATTTTGAGACAAGTCATGCAAAAACCTGAAAAAATCCAATACGAAACAACAACAAAGACCACACTGAGGGGGCTCCTTGATGGCTCAGTGGGTTAAAGCCTCTGCCTTTGGCTCAGGTCATGATCTCAGGGTCCTGGGATCGAGCCCCGTGTTGGGCTCTCTGCTCAGCAGGGAGCCTGCTTCCTCCTCTCTCTCTGCCTGCCTCTCTGCCTACTTGTGATCTCTCTCTGTCAAATAAATAAATAAAATCTTAAAAAAAAAAAAAAGACCACACCCAGGAGATGTCCCAGGGGAGGATGTGATTAATTGCTGAATGAGAGGCTCAGTGAAGTCTAGGAGTTCAGAAGTGGGGAGGTCACGGCTGCTAGAAGCCTTTGTGGCAGGAAGGCATCGGGAGCAGCCTTTCTAGCAGAACTGCGCTAGGAGTCAAGGGTGGTAATGTATCACAAAGAGAACAAAACCTTGACAGAGGGGGATGACTCAGCCAAAACCATCCCGATACCACTTCTGCGGCAGAAATTTAAGATATTATTTAAGACCGAAGTTAAATCCAATTGACTTGCATCTTTGCTGTTTCCATAAAAAATAAAAAATAAAAAAATAAAAGAAGCAAAACAAACAGACAAAAGCTTGGAAAATCCTTTATGACTCCAGGAACTTGAATCTCATTTTAAGCTCTTGCAATCAGGGCACAGAAATCATTTGTTTTGCAAATGACCTTTGGAATGACTTAATTTGGGGTTGTGTTTTGCTCAATAACACTTCACAGATGAAGAGCGGCAAAAGTGTGACTCCTGGAAACAAGGACCTCCCACTCGCGAGCACCACTGAACTGCCACAGGACTGCTGTTTTCTGTCCAATGCTTCCTTCTTTTCTAGAACCCCAGCACCACCCCCCCCAATGACTGGACGCCTCTGAAGCCCAACTCTGCCTTCTATCCATTCTGACTCATCATTAACTCAAGTGACTTGATCTCTTGCAGCTTGTAAATATTCTGAGACCGAGATTTCCAAAAGCGCCACTTATCTAACAAGAGCTTAGAGCAGCCCTTCCTGAAAGATCCTTGTGCCCCTGGGGGTTCTGAGACCCCTCATCTTGGCTTCTTGCAAAACGTCTTGTTAAGATGACCTCCAGCCTTTCCCCACCTCTACTGGTGATTAAAAAAAAAAAGGCAGCAGGTGCAGGTTGGAGGTGGCGATACTTTTAGTAGTTGAGCGCAATTAATTTCGGCTCTCTTGATTTTAAAGGCAGAAGTTTGCTTTGCTGATGGATCTGAGAGACAAGCTACCCACCAGCCCACAGTTTAAAAGCAATCGGTTTTAACAATAGAGACAGTACACAGTGTAATGCAAATAAGACTAAGCAAGGCTGTGATAAATGTATCTTATCCAGGATAGTGCCAGCAACATGATCTGAACTCACACATCCCAAACCTGGGTAGCAACATAAATCCTCAGGGGTGCCTTATCAGCAGCAAAGGGCAGGGGGAACCTGGGAAGGAGGAGTTTGTCTCTAAATCACCGCAGAGGTAAATAAATATCTTCAGAATCGAGATGATCATCCTTTCAGAGGGTGGCCCGTGGGGACAGATTCATTCGCCTCGCATTGAAAGTCACCCGAAGTAGAAGAAACTCCAATCTGCAACCATTTTCCACAAAGGCAGGCCGAGGGTAAGGTAACGCTATGTCTCGGATTGCTGAGAGAGCGCCATTTTCTTTTCTTTTATTCTTTCATATTAAGTTCAAACAGTAAAATTGTATCTTAAAGTATCATAATTATTACAGATTTTCATAAAAAGAAAGTCATAAATCAGTGGGGAAAAAAAAGCCTGCGTCAGATCACCTGCCTGTTTTTTTGTGTAGGAAATTGATGGTCACCGGAAGCTTGAAGGTTCATGCTGGCCAAGGCCCGCCTGTGTGAAAATGAAGAGGTCCTCCTATGGCTTTTTTGCTCCCTGGCAAAAAACAAGGGATGAAAGAAAAAGACCATGGAATTTTTACGTTTACCCGGTTCAGCTCTTCTTGTTCTTGCCATAATAGCCATCGCCAAAATGATTATCTTCACGCTGCTTTAATTTTATATTCTATTTCACAACTTATGAACTGTTTTTGTGTTTATCAGTATGGCACACATAACCGGAGGCTGGTAATTATTATCCCCATTTCACAGGTAAGGAAATTATGGTCAGAGAATAAGAGAATTGTGCAAGGTTACAGGGTGAGTAAATAATTGAACTGAGCTAGCTGATAGATCATACGTCTTTCCAAGCTCGGCTGCATTTGCTCACCCACATTATTAGAGGACCCTCAGCGTCTCCCTGGCACCCAGTGACCACTGGAGAAATAATGGGGTAACAGGGAAAAAAGTGTAGCTACTGTGAAAACTTTCAAAGGCCCAAGAACCAATTTGTTTTGAGTAGGAAGGATAGTTCCTAGACTGATTTTTAGAAATAAAGAGATCTCAAATCTAGCCAAAGGGAAATCACACTTACCTAGATGAGGACACTGTGTACTTTTTGGATGCACTTCTCACAGTTCAAAATTTAGATTTAATTGTGTGTGATCACTTAATTAAGTCTGTCTCTCACTAGGCTGAAACTTCCATTAAAACCATGATTTTATTTGCTCTTCTGCTCACCATTTCATCCCACATCTAGCACAGTGTCTGGCACTCGATAAGTATTAATTGGATGGTTGACTGAATGGGCTAATTAGAGGACCAAGACCCTAAAGAAGGATAAAAAACCCACGACTCTCAATGTGAAATAAGGAATCACATACTAAATATGGATGGGGCTGTCCAATCCATACAACCCACTTTTTTGATTCTTTGTTTTGGGATAGAATTCTATCAGTGTAGCCTTAATTTCAGCTACTGGTAACTGATTGTGAGAGACCTAGAAAGTCAAGTCCAGTGAGGGTGAAAGAGAAGGAAAGAATGAGAGTCAGAGCTGTCTGATTGAACAAAAATATAAAATTATTAGCATAGCAGGGTAACCACAATTAAGAAGAACGTTGCTTCTCAAAATATGTGATGGGAAATAGCCATTATAATTATAATTGCTCCTAAAAGAGATAGCTCTAATTCCAGCCTGACCATGGCACGCACGGTGTCTGATACTCCTTGGGGGTTCCTTTGCTTTCCGACTGAATTCACTTAAAGATAGATAGCCAGCTTTGTTAGAAGAATCTATAGTCTAAAGAATCTATAGAGATAGGTAACACTGAGTAATTGAGGTGGGACTAAGGCTCAATCCTGGCCTTATTTCTTATCGTAAATATTACTAGATGGGTCTAAGTGGCTTTGGTTCTAAGTTCAGTTTCTTTTTGTCTTCCTTATTTCCTCTGTCTTAACTAAAGTCTCAGAAAGTTTACTGGGAACTCAAGTTGACATAGGCAGCATCTCAAAATGGTAGAAGGCCTATAATGAGGGTAATGATTGTCATGCACCCAGCATCCACTGATTTCTTGTAAAATTAAAACATTCCTGAAAGTCCTTAGATTTGTTGCTATTGAACACCAAAGTTCTAATTTACTGTTCTTAAATCAGGTAGAATTTTTGTTTCAGTAAGAAACAAATGATTCATACCTAAGTTTACAATTATCAATATATCCCTTTGTTTTTAACTTTGACCAACAGGTTGGGATGGGGGATTGATTTTCTCATCTTCTGTTACCTGGTAATGAAAGAATTGTCTCATTAATATTTGTCTCCAGGTTTCTGGGTATGTTAATATTAATAAGGAAAAATGGTAGCATATTAGTTAAACATTCAACTGGATCTTAAAAACCAGATCTTCTTCATTCTCAACGGCCTATTTTCCTTACTGTGGCTCCTTGTCCTGCTGCTTTTCTCATACTCTATCCTCACTTCTCCCCTGTCATGTGGCTCATTGTCTCAAGGCCTCAAAATGCTCAATACAGGCTGACTCCATAGTAGGTGCTCCAAAGAAATATGTTGAATAATTCAATTAAGAGTAAAGTCTAAACCCTCAAAGCCATTCAGAGTCATACTCCCAATGGGGAGATTTGTTGACATGAAAAAGTGTGCAACGAATTAAGAGACCAGACACAGCTTTACTCCAGAATTTAACAGAGCTTAAAAAAAAAAGAGACACCATTACTAGATTATTCCTAATACCACATCCATATCAAGAATGCCCAATTCTGTTTATTCAGTCTTCTTCAAAGACAGGTTCTAAAGCTTCATCAATGTTTATAAAACATTTTGAGATCTCTCTGAAATCATTAAGGGACAAAATGTTACTTATAATTCTAGCCCAGCTGAGAGTCAAGTTCATCAAATATCACCGGGAAGAATTCTCTGGCTAATTGGACTTTGCTTATTTTCAGACACCTGCCAGAATTTTTTCACACCAATAGCTCCTTAACTACACTGTAATTCTGAGGACTTGGTTTTATCTTTCTTTCCAGAAGTACTCAGAAAACATCCCTTGTATCAGCCCATTCATGCTTAAAGCAACCTTTCCATAAAATACGATGGGTAAGGAGCGAATGAAGATTTAGAGGGAGAGTTTTGAATTCAGGTCCTCTAAGAAGTTTTTCCTCTTCATGTAATCAGTCTTGATAGAACTGGGACTAGAACCCAGATCTGATGTCGACTAAGTGATAGGGGGACACCTCCTGATTGGTGTTATTACTCCCATGTATGGGCATAACGGTCAAGAGGCAACATGGAGGTATGTGTAAGATATCATGGTGCAAAATGAGCTCAGCCCGTTAATCAACACAAGAATAAAAAAGACCTTATTTTGCACGTTCAAGGCTGTAGCTGATCTCTAGCCCTATGGATACTAGAGCAAATTTCCTGATATCACCTGTTGGTCGACCTTTGCCTCATTAAATGACTGTAGATCAACGAGCATGCAGAATCAGGAGACAGTTCCGTCCTAGGGAAGGCAAATCGCAGTCCAACTTCAAAGCAACACACCTGACCTCATATAAAAGTGCTCCAGTTTATTACTTTGCACGACTGTGTGTTTCAATTTATTACACTGATGACTTACCTTGTACTACTCTGTGTTCAATTATGTATTTCCTGCTCTCATTACAGACCTTCAAACGACCGCAAAAATATATTCATTTAATGCTTTTTCTGTTCTTTTAAAATTTTTATCACTCGGAAAGGAGGAAGAAAATGGTTTGAACATTAGCACTGGGTATAAACTCAGATTGATTTTATGTACTTAAATTACTTTGATAATTGGGGCAAAGAAACTCTTTCACCTGAAATCACTGAATAGTAGCTAGAAAAATATATTTGGGGTCCTAACTATTCAGATATTTTGCATGTACTAACATACCCAATATGTAGCTACACACAAAAAAGCAGTATAATGTGAAAATGGGGGGGGGGGCAAAAGAGCAAGTGGACCAGGGTGGGATTTTGGAAAAGATGGGGACAAGAATTTGAAAGACTTAGTTTACTTTAGTCTTTCATTTATTAAGTTCGTGATTTGGTGAAATCTTATTTGTGAGAAAAGGCTATCTACTTGGTTGTTCCCCAGTCTTAAATGATAAGGCTATTTTTTATATTAAAAGCCAGTATTAATCCAAACAAAAATAACTAATCAGATATATATGATGAAAGATGTACAAGTCTGTGTTCTCTCTTACGCCATAGAGAAAGAAGGACAATGAGGATGTTCTAGACATTGTCTCATATTAAAATAGGTTCCATCGGTGGGTTATGACTTAAGGAACAAAGGATATGGTACTTGTGCCATTATTATAACCCTCTTTTTTGATGTTTGAAGTTTATGTACTAAGAACAGCAATGAACTAAGGCTTTTTTTTTTTTTTTAACAATGAACTAAGGCTTAAATGCTAATACTTCTGCGAGAGGTAACCCTGTTAATCACATTCATCCTAAGAGGTAAATAAATGATCTCAATGTCTATCCTGAAAAATAATAAAAAGGAGAGAACAAGAGGACAATGAGTTGTTGGGTAGGAGATAGTATAAGTATCCTACGGGGAAAAAAGAAAATGATGTCTACCAAATGGGAGACTAGAGACTTACAGAAGAAAAAGTTCTTTGCAATTAGAATTTGAACCAAGCCAGATAATGAGTAGAAAAATCAAAGGAGCTTATCTTATTTTTATTGTCAAAGAATGTGATAGATCCATTTAACGTTCAGATTCCTAGCTTAGCTTTCAAGCACCTAAGCACCAATGGTGTGAAGAACAAGTTAATTTGGAACAGTTAAATCCCGCAGTTGCTGGAACAGTGTCAGGTGAGAAGATAAAAAAGAATCGAATACCATGTAACAGCACAACTGGTCCCCAGTTGATCAAAAACCCCGTCTAGTTAGCTACGTTCCTTTCCTTTTCCTATAAACGAGCAAGTGGAGACTTATTGGTGAGTTTGGGGTTCTCTGTAATCTAGGATTGGGAGCCACTGACTGAATCTGTAGGAAGACTTAACATTATAGTCGGTTCCTCCTTCCTGAAACTGTGCTGTTCCCCTGGCCACGATCACTGTCTGCTGTTCCCAAGGGTGGACAACCTCTGTCCCTTAGACAATGTTAGACATCCGATCTTGGCCTACTCCCGGGTAGTTCTAGTCTCTCCACACTTCAAGTATAACCATCTGTCTTTCGGAGTGTTGTTACATGTTCTCCCAAAACCTGATAATAAGACAACTTTATCCTTATTAATCCAAAAAGCATGCCATTCAGCATTTTTGAGTTGGAGATAAATGGTATTGTCACAATGAGACCGTCATGATATTATGACGTATCACTAGACACATCTGTTCAAACAACAGGTGGAATATGAGAAATATTACTCGTTCAGCTTACACAATGGCAGGCCATATATCTGTTCTCCTGACTCCTTCTTTTTTGACCAATGTGAGTCAGTTTAGAAGTAGTAAATCTCATGGATGTCATGGTGTCTTACTGTATCCTGGAATTCATCTGCTGCCATTCTTGTCCTTCACTGCATTTACCCAGTAAACATTATGAATCCCTAAAACACTGCTAGATACCGTGCTAGGTGCTGGGAATACGGAGATTCAAAAGGGAACCACTCTGCCCATGTCTTCTGCAAGCGTAGGGCTTCTGAAGATTGTAATTTGCCCCCTAACGCTCCCTTGCTCTTCTCTTCCTACAGCACTGTGAGGATCCAGGTTGGAGTTTCTGGATTATTAAAAGTTTTCCAAGGTCACTGAAACAAATACACAACATCCCAATTACCCAGGGCATTCCCATTAAGCTATTTTGCATTTCTTCTGGCACCAAACTCAATTTCTAGTTCACCCTGAGTTTAAGTAACCATTTTTGATTTAAATAATTCTTATTCTGATCCCCCTTTTTTTCAACATCACAAAGCTACACGTTAGCATCACCAGCTGTGTTTCTTCTTTGCCACCTTCTTGAGGTGAAGCCGTTTCAGTGGCGTGCAAATAAGGAAACCTCCTTGAAAGGCAAAGGCGCAATCTGGAGCTGCCTTCGCTGAGAAGCTCTCCTCATTAAAAAGGCATCCGATAACCTATTTTGAAATATAAAACAGGCTTTTCAGGCTGCAGTTGAAAAACATGGTATTTTAAGATTTGTCTCGAACGCTTCCTTTCAAAGGCTGCTTAATGAATTCCTGAGTTTAGAGGGAGTCAGAGAAGAAAAGTATCCTCTTCACTTTTCCTTTGTTCCCTTAAGAAATTAATGCATGTTATGATTTATGGAGGCCCCTCCAAAGCATGGGGAAGCTAGGATTCCATTCGCTAGGCACACCTCGCAGTGATTCATTCTTATAACTATCTTCAGGGATGGAGACTGTACCCGACATTCTTCCACAAGGAACGAATGGCATAGTCAAATTAGGACAATTCAAGGAGAGTGTATTTATAAAAAGACTAACTAAAAAGGAGCAGATGGGGTATTAAAGAACCACAAGTGATGGTATAGGAACCCCGGGCTAGCAGAAGGAGCTGGGGCTCGCCATGGGCCTCAAGAGACCCGAGGAGGAAAAGAATTACCAGAACCAGGAAGGAGAAAGAGTCCCTTAAGCAAACTACCTAGAAGGATGGAATGATTTTGTCTAGAGGGACATAGCTAGTGCGAAGCAACTTTAAAAGAAGGAGCCAGAGGAATAAGCACTCTCTTCTTCCATCTCTAGGTGGGGTTCCCCTTTGACTAAACTTACCTGGAAGCCATAAGATACAAGAGTCCATCACAGATCTCCCTCTAGGTCAGGCTCCTAGGGCAGAGAGTGGGATGGAGACTTGGTGGAGAGAGACCCAGAGAAGCAGCTGGAAAAATCTGGCACAAGCAGGGAGCAAGCCAGATTATGTCATTGACATGCTCAAAACTCTGCCATGGCTTTCCACATCCTTCACAAAATTCTCAAAGATCCTCACCACAGCCTATAAGGCTCTGCTTCCCATCTGTGTCTCTGACCCCATCTCCTTCCACTCTCCCCAGCCACTCTGTCTTTCTTGCTTTCCTTCAGTACCCCAACTGCATTGCCACCTGGGTTCTTTGCACTTGCTACTACCTGTTGAGAAAACTCTTCTCCAAGACATCCTCCTAATTCGCGCTCTTATTTTCTTTATATCTAATGGGGGGAAATTGCCTGCCATAAATTAGCAACCATTTATAACTACATACTTTCCCACAGTTAAGCTTGTCCCCTTATCCTGCTTAATTGTTCTTGACACTTGATATCATCTGTCTATTTATTTGTTTATTGTCTTCTTCCACTAGAGGAGAAGTTCCCCGAGAACAGAGATTTCTGTTTTGGCAATTACTGTAATTATGGAGCTTAACAGAGTCCCTAGCATATATTATATATTCAATAAATATTCCTTGGACAAATGAAAAATAGATGAAGATTTTAGGTAGAGAGGATAAGGGTTGGGCTTCAATCAGTGGGTAATGGGAAAATTTAAGTACCATTACTCTAGCTAAAAAAAAACCTGAATAATATGTGTAGTATAACTTGTAAGACACAACACAAAATGAGTGATTATGATTTTGTGTTTGGTTCATTTAGGCCCAAGAGTTTAACTGAATTAAATCAAAATCACACACAAAACCAATGATGAATATAGTATTAAGATACAAAGGAAACAGACCATGTTTTAAGAAAGAAAACAGCTAATGGTTGAAATGAGAGAAAGATTTGCTTTAGAAAAAAATCACATGGGAGTTGATCCCACTGGAATGATTGGCAGATTTGTATTGTTTCATGAACTCTATCCGCCAGGAAGATTCTTTTCCTTTTATCCAACCAAAAGGTGGCAGACTATCACATAGCATTCTACCTGCCCTAAACTGAGAATAAAGCAGTATAAAGCAGAATAAAACTTTGTATTGTTCACATTTTCTTTGACAACCTGAGACATTTTATATATTCAATGAAAAGTTTGAAACCAAGGCTATAATTTGGCTTATGACAAAATAGATAAAAATCATTTTTGTATTTTTGTATAATTATTATCACCCCGAGCTTTTGGTTGCCCATTTCCTAGCCCTCGGTCTTAAAGGAGTCATAATCTGAATGGACCAGATGCAACAAAACAAAACAGAACAACAACAAACACACACACACACACACACAAAACACACAAAAAACAAAAAACAAAAATTGTCTGACCAGAGAGAACCATGGGTCCCATTGAAGCATCGTAAGTATGGTTTTAACCATTTCTATGGATGAAAGCTCTGAAGCCCAGCATAGTTACGTAACTTGCCCACAATTACTTAATAGTTCCGGTGCTTGATAGGACCAGGAGAGCTTTAACTCCTATCTGTCTCTCTCCAAAAGAGTCATGACTGTTTCCCGAGACCACGCAGCATTTTCATTTCCAGACTTAAGGAACTTAAAGGACATTTTATTGCTAGGGTTTAAGCCAAGTTCAAGTCCAAGCTCTACCGGCTCTGGGATCTAAAGCAATTTGAAAGAATCAGAGTTAACTCAATCGAATTTGAACCAATTTGTTTCCATTCTCTTGAGGAAGAAAGGTATCAGCTATAACCATTGTGACCATCAGACTTTATCACTTTCAAAGGGTCACGACTTGCCCTGTCTTCACTGAATTCTTGAATCCTTAGATTTTCATTCTGAGTCCCAAATGGGGGCTCAAGGTTTTGCTCTGAAAACACATAGGCAGGAATTTTCTCTTTATATGGAAAACTTACGTTAGGTTGACGTTTCTAAAGTGACGTTATAGAAAGGGGATATTTATTACTCAAGATCTCACTCTATTAAATGCAATAATTATTCAAAAGGATTATTGAGCATTTTAGGCTAGATCAACTTTAACTTGTGAATTTCACATTTCCTTCACCAGCATGAAAAACACGATTTACCTTTATCAAAAGAAGCCAATATGTTTGTTTTTCAGGAACATACTAAGTTTAATAAGTATTTATTAGTGCCAAATGCTATATGCTCACTGGAGTACAGCAGGGAGATGATGATATAATCTGTGACCTTTAGGGAATCTTAATTTCATTTTGGAGCCAGGAAATACACACACATAATGATAGATTTCTATTTTAAAATATCTGTTTGAATGCCCAAACACTTCATGGCAAATTAAGCTCTTTAAAAGTACAGAAGGAGATGTGTGGGCAAGAGATAGCTGGGAACACCTGACGGAATTTGGCTAGATGATAAAAGAGAGGTAGAGTTTGGTTTCGGGGGATGAGGGGGAGCTCAGCAATGTCTTGGAGGCATCCCCAGCTCTTGATTCTTACTATATGGCTTTCGTATGGGCTTTTCTTATCTGTCACCTACACCCTTGCTACTCCAAACTTGAGCGCTTGTTAGAAATGCAAAATACTGGGTCCTACCCAGAACTCCTAAATCAGAAGCTGCATTTCAACAATATCCCCAGGTAATCCAAACACATATTAAAGTCTGAGGAGCACTGATATTGATTATACAACAATCCCTCCAAGATCTACCTGTGTCCGAGTTTGTCCACTCTCCACAAAGTCAATAGAACAATCTTTCTGAAATCCATGTCTGGTCTAGTCATTCTCCAATTTTAAGCTCTGCAAAAGCTCATTTATAGTGTTAAGTCCAGACTCCACTAGCATGTATATCCCCTTAGGATCACTCCTCCTTTCTATGCTCACCCGTCTCTCCTGTGACCCCCCACCACCTGCCATTCCTCCTCCCAGACCCTTGGCAAGTCTGTGTTTACATATTCACTCTGTCTTGTTCTTCGTCAAATCATTTCATCCAATTGGAAAAAGCTTCTTTCTCTTTTCAGCATTCCAGATTCCTATTGATCTTCCAAGGTCCTTGTTCAACACCAGCCTCCCTCTCTCTGAAAATTTCTGAGGTTTCTTCACTCTGAATAGATAGTTCCCACTTCCATGGTCCCGAGACCCTTCGTTCATAACTCAGTTGTTCCATTTACCTCAAGGCTTTGTCCCCAGTGGGATACAGGCTTAAACATGATGAATGGTTTTAGCTTAGGCAGCTGGACAGATAGCAGGTGTCATGATGTATTTGTTTGTTAGTTGCATTCTAGCATGACAGCTGGGTCTGCACCAGCAAAACAAGTGTGAATTTTAAAGCAATTCCCCAAGATTATTTAATCCTTTTCCCCCCCAAGCATGATGCAATGGGAGTCCTAAGACTTCTTATCTTTGTCACTTCCTATTGCATGATCTTGGATAATTAACCTCTCTGAGCAAGTTTCCTCATTTGAAAACTATGAATAATAATCAGAGCTGCTTCCTAAGATAATTGTGGGAATTACGAGAGATAACTGATGTGAAAGCATTTATCTAACTAGAAAGTACTGCATACATAATACTCAGTATTTTACGTGTGTTTATTCCCCTGATACACCTTGAGTGCTTATTTTTTCTGAAAATTGTGCTGGATTTCAGAGTCATCGAGATTTTTCAGATAAGGTAACAGAATATCAGAGGAGGCAGACACAAAGAAAAACTAGGAGAAAAGGAATATGTTGGCACTCCAGCACTATGCAAACTATTTAAGCTTAAGAAATTTGGGGAAAGACTTCACAGAGGAGTTGACATTTTAAGAAATATGACGATAAAATTATAAAAGTCCTAAACCAGAAAGACTTAAAATTATCGGCTCTTGGACCAGACAGAGGCAGCTACGAAATCCATGCAGTTCTCGAATCCTCAAGTTTTTAGATCTTTAGGTGGCAGAACTTTACTTCCTCTCACCCAGACACAGGTGGGGTCCCTTCTTTCCTTCCCCTGCCACGGATACGTCCCTTCACTCCTGCCCAGGCCATCACACACTGTTTTCTAGCTCTGCTTTACCGGACTCTGATTTCAAGTCTGTGCCAACATCTTCTTATGTCTGTAATGCCCCAGGGTTTCAACATCAATGTCATTGTCACACCAAGTCGCTTCAAGCTCTGACATCCTCCCAGCCGCCAGGGGCGCTCTACAGTTCTTGACTACATTGCCCAGCACCTCACTAAGCCACCTACAGGGCATTGGTCCTCCAACAGTGTATTTGCATCGCTGCTGGGGCTGGGCTGCAAACCATAAAGGGTGGCGTCTTGGTGTTACTCCAACCTGAATTCTTCCATTTCTCACTCTGAGACCTTGAACGGGATATCCGTCCATCCCACTTTAGCACCTTATGCCCCCACTTTCCTCATCAGTAAGAGAAAGGTGTTCAAAGCTTAGATTAGACCAGATGATTTTCAAGTTTGCCTACAGCTGGGACAATCTGGCTCTTCCCATGACAGAGCTTGCCCCTCATCTTTATAAGACTCCTTCTGGTGCAAAACTGAGCACATTTCCAATCAAAATTCCTGTGCACCCCAGCCCCGCCTCTGTCCTAATACTCCGGAAGAATAATGCAGTCTATTTTGCAGACCCTGTCACTGTTCTACCACATAACATCCTATTATTCTTCTGAAATGGAAGATTAAGTTTCCCAGCGTCTCTGACTGAAGGCCCAATATCACCAAATACATAACCATTTGCCTGCAATTCACCTGGGGAAGGTTATTAACAACGACTTAGTCTCTGATAAATGACTATGTTTCTAAGGTAGCGGTTTATATCAAGGTTCCTAAATACACATCATTTAAATTTACCCAGACACCCATGTGTCAAATAAACAGCAATTGATTATTAAAAACACACTCATTCTTAGGCAAGTTGACTGGTCTGCAACTCTGGAAGTGCTGAACCGTTGATTTGCCCTCAACGCACAAGCGCATTTACTAATGGATGCCCGCTCCCCATTACCTTAGTAATGCTTGCAGCATTCTTTACTCACTGGTTGGAGAGGAAGAGTGCCTCACTTGTTGCCACGTGCAATCTGGAAACACACTTTGGTGACATGGGGTAAGTGTTCCAAAGCCTCATAGAATGTCAGGGTGAGAAAGAATCTGAAGGCCCTCTAGGAAAAGTCCACATTCAATGACCAAATGACCAAGTGCCTTCTACTAACTAAGATCCTCACCAGAATCATCATGTGGCTGTTTGCGTATCTCTAATCAGGGGAACAGAAACCGCCTCAGGAGGGGAGACAGTTCTTGAGTGTTTCTTTAAAAAGTGTTTTTGTCAGGGTGTCTGGGTGGCTCAGTGGGTTAAGCCTCTGCCTTTGGCTCAGGTCATGATCTCAGGGTCCTGGGATCGAGCCCTGCATCGGGCTCTCTGCTCAGCCAGGAGCCTGCTTCCCCCTCTCTCTGCCTGCCTCTCTGCCTACTTGCGACCTCTCTCTGTTAAATAAATAAATAAAATCTTAAAAAAAAAAGTGTTTTTGTCAACTTGATCACTTTATGTGTCCACTTGACTGACTCAGAGTGCCCAGATCAAACCTGATTTCCGGGGGTGTGTGTGTGTGAGAGTGTGTCTGGATGAGACCAACATTTAAATCATCTCCCCAGTGTGTGTGGCCATCATCACATCCATTGAGGACCTGAATAGAACAAAAGGCCAAGAAAGGAGGCATTTGCCTCTTTTCATCTGCCTCACTACTGACCTGGGACATCGCATCTCATTCTCTCCTGCTCCTGGACTGAGATTATCGTGGTCGCCTCCCCTGGTCTCAGGCATTTGGACTCAGATAGAATTACATCACTGGCTTTCCTGGGGATCTAGCTTGTAGGTGGTAGGTGGTTGGACTTCTCAGTTTCTATAAGCATAGTCCTTGTGTTGCTTATAATTCCTTTTATTCCTTACCATTTCTTGAATTCCTCCATAAGTATATTCCAATTTCTTGTAATATATAAATATACATGTGTGTGTGTATATATATATGTGTGTGTGTGTGTATACATATATATATACACATATAGTATTGATTCTATCTCTCTGGAGAACTCTAATACACACCTCTAACTGAAAAAGAAAGAAGGCAAAGGAGGAAGAGAAGAGTTTGTCTATTTATGGAGCATTACTGTGGTTTTTCACATCATATACATTATCTTAATAATTTGTGAATCACTGTAACAGTATGGTTGAGAACTTGTCACTTGAATCGCACAGACCTAGGTTGAAAATCTGGCTCTTCGCCATAATAATTTCTGTCCCTTGGCAAGTTATGTACTTCCAAAGCCTCAGTTTTACCACCTGTAAAATGGATTATATTTATCTCACTGGATTATCGCAAAGACTACCCAACATAATGTAAAGCAAATGCTCAATGGATGGCTATTTTAGTAATACCAGCAGCAACATGGAACCACACAATAAGGCATAAAATAGTTGGAGTTCTTCTATTTCATGAAGGTAGTTATAATACCTAATCAGAATTCTCTCTTCTCTGGGATTAACACACTCAGTCAACCTCCGCTCAGTCCTATATGTGGAACATCCCCTTTCCTTCACTTCCCTGGGCCAGGTCCTTGGGGCCAAGTAAGGTCCTTGTACTGAGTGGTGCACTCACTGGACCCAGTTTACTGGAAGGGATTAATAAGCATTGAATGGAAGGGCACATACCAGACACGAGAGTTACAAGCTCCCTCTACCTTTACTGTTACATCACCTGACATTCTCTAAAGTTCAGTAAAGGTCCTCTAACATTGGTAGATACCAAGTAGATAACAAAATTAAAAGTGTGAATCTGTGTGTGAACGAAGGGAAGGAATGGATGAACCAGCTTATGCATCAGTGAGTGGCCAAGCTAAGGAAGACAGACAAGAAGTATGAGAAAGAAATAATTTGAGTTTTCTCGAAAGCCCGAGTGGAGAGGGAGAAGGCGGAAGCTGTCTGGTTTTCACGTGCACCAAAAGGAAGGCGCTGTCACCTGGTGTTCTGGATACGTGGCCTTGAAGTCAGGGATTTTAGGCTTACTTTGCTCCTCATGCTGGGGCTAATGCATGTGATTTGGGAAAGTCAACTGTCTTCCTATTTCCATTATTCGCTTCCTACTTTCCATTGCATCAAACCCCACTCTTCTATTTTTCCCACTTCTTCTCCTTGATGACTCCACCTTTATCCATGGAATGAATGAAGCATTCCGTCACCGGTACTTCCCATGAGCCCCTGCTCTCTTCACCTTCTGCCTTAAAGGTAGCCTTGGTGTCTAGAATGGCCTCAGGCCTCCATGTGACTATTCCTTTGACCATGCTTCCAAGCTAGGGTCAGAGCTTTCCAGCTTTTTTTCCGAAACCAGACATAGTGTTCAAGACCCAAGGATAAAAATTTAAATGATTTTGCTAACCAAGTCAGTTTTACTTAAAGAATTGAGAGATGGCAGTGTGACTTCCTTGGTCACAACATTTTCTCTGGGTAACCCTCTCCTCTCTGCTCCCTTCCCCCATTAGCACTCGGTGTTCACTCTGCAGATCTTTTGTGACAGCTCTGTACCACAGGGCAGCCCTCCCTGAGGCTGGGTGACAGGAAAAAGTGCTGGAAGAATCAGCCTCTGTTGTTGCTCTCTGTGGTGGGAGCTGATTCATCCCATGATTGTAAATGGATCATTATAAACTCAGCATAATGAAGCAGTAATTACCTAAGAGGTGATGGATTTGGGGAGATTTTCTAGGCTAAATGATTTGCAATGTATAGTATTGCAGCAATTAAGCTAAAGTGATCACAGAAATGTTGCACTTGACTGGTACAGGTTTTCTCTTTCTCTTCCGTCTTTTCTCATTCCCTCCCTCCCTCCCTCTCTCCCTCCCTCCCTTTCTCCTTCCTTCCTTCCTTCCTTCCTAACTCCCTTCCTTCTTTCCTTCCTTCCTTCTTTCCTCCCTCCCTCCCTTCCTCCCTCCCCTTCTTTCCTTTTCCTGCTTCCGTCATATGTTCCATTGGAGATTCAAATTGCTTGATATTTTGAATTCTTTGGTAAGGATTCTAAAACTCGGGTGGCATCCTTAGAACTGGATAAAACACACACATGCACACATATCTCACAATGGTGCTTAGCTTTTAAGGTTTGCACCTCCCAAAAGAAGCTTTGTAGCATTGCGTCCTCCTTTACACTTCTGGAATATTCATGAGAGCACACTCAGTGGTATTAGTAAGGTAGAGGAGGCAGGGTTTACAGCTGTCAAGGGCCTCTGTGGGTCACAGTATAGCCTAGATACTCTCTGCTCAGCCCCGATCTATAAAATGCAGTTCATCCTTCAAGAGCAGAGACAGGGCAATTAGAACAGATCATTTGGTCCAGAAACCACTGCTTGGATTTAATCTATCATTAGAAGTGTAGAAAGCTCTAATAACTGGACAACAGTTACAACTCCATCAGGTGCCATTGGGTACCAGGGAGGAGTTTGGAACATGCATTTGATTCCCTATGCCAAACAGTTTCTTGAAAACGTCTTGTTCTATCAAGAAACTCTTTATCCCATTGAGGGAAACAAAGGCAAGAAATGAGATAAGAGAAGCAAACCCAGAAGTATGAAAGCTTGATTCTAAGCACAGAATAGAATCTATTCTAGCCCCTTGATTCTAAGCATAACCCCCTTAGAAATAATTTCCCAGAAGGCAGACTATAATTTCTCCACATTTTGGAAAGACCTTGTGGTTTCCATTACCTTGTCCCGCACCTCAGCTGAGCATCACAGTAATGCCACTGTCCTCTCCCGTAGCAGAATGTCAACCAGAGAGGAGAAGCATAACCTTTTGTGGCTTCTTCCTGTAGATTCTTGAACGATGCTTGAATGTAAACATGATGTCACATTCTGTCCGCTCTGGGAAAACAACTGTTTTGGTGTGGGATATTGAGCTGAAATGTGCAAAAGGAAGGAAATTGCTAAAGATGTTTAACAATAGAACAAAGAGATGAAAGTGGGAGTCAGTGACCAAGAAGATGAATTAATTGACAGACAAGGAAAATCCTGCAGGTGGAACTACCTGGGGGCTTGGCTACCTGCACAAGGCAGAGAATATTGAACCTCAGTCACAGCTGCCCTGGATCAGCGTCTGTTAAGGAGGCTCCGTACTGAGCAGTTGGAGGGGATGGGTTTCCAGAGGTGGAGCTACATCTAGTGCTTGGGGAAGCGCTAGACTCCAGCAATTCCAGAGGGACACTGAGGAATCACAACAAGTGCCTGTCTTAGGAGGCAAGGTACCAGATCGTAAGAACAGGATTCACAGGGCGCCTGGGTGGCTCAGTCGGTTAAGTGTCTGCCTTCAGCTCCGGTCATGATCCCAGAGTTCTGGCATCAAGCCCCACGTTGGGCTCCCTGCTCGGCGGGAAGCCTGCTTCTCCCTCAACCACATCCTTTGCTTGTGTTCCTTTTCTCGCTGTCTCTCTCTCTGTCAAATAAATAAATAAAATCTTAATTAAAAAAAAAAGGATTCAAAGTCAGTCAACCTGAGGTTAAGTTCTGGCTCTGCCATTTGTCCCCTGAAGGACAAATCCATTGTCTTATGAACCTATACGTTCTATAGTTTCCAGAACTGTAAAATAAGGACAATAATAGACCCACTTCCTCTACCTTACAAGATTGCTAGGCCTTTCCTGTAAGGAAAAAAGACTTCTCATCAAAGATGTTCACATCTAGATATCATACCTACCCTGTGCCTGTCACTGAACCTCATATGAAGAAGGGGGTTTTGAAAGGGTGCATAAAAGTTGGGGGGAAACCTACAGTCCCCAGAGAGAAACCAAGAATCCTCCACAGGCAGCAGCATAAATTATTCTAAAGGTACAATCAGCATATGGAAAGTGACAACAAAACCTTGGGCCAGTAGCCATTCCAGAAACATCCTCCTGTGACACACAGCTTTGGGGATAGCACAATGCTTGGCTTGGGCTCTTCCTGTATCCTCGCATATACGCTTATAGAGATAGCTGCATGTCACAGGCATGCAAAGTGATTTCCCTGCATGCTGTACACAGCTCATAAAATACTTTGGGATTCTGCTAGAGGAAAGGCACTAAAAAAAGATACTATTACTCCACATAAATTTAAAAAAAAATCTTCTTGACAAGGTAACAGTATTTGATCCATTTTCAATTTCTTGGCAGCCTCAATACCCCCAGGGGTTTCAGTTTTCCCATAATACACTGTAGTAGACAGGTTAGCTCCCACATGAGGGGCAGCACTGGAGGCCTGCCTCCTGCAGAGAACGAGGAGTGATATCACCATCTCATGGAGAAAGGCTGCAGTGTGAGCAAAGCTCATTACGTCTTAGTATGCAGTGTCAATTCTCAGGGTTAAAAATAGTCCACTCTGATGTCTTTTAATGGAAGAGAGCTTCACCTGAGCAATAATGGAAAACAAATTGCGTGGGACTCTAATACAATCGAGTGGTTACAATCTGCACCTGCCCTTTCATGGAGAGTCCGTGGTTTGATTGGATTTGATAAATATCAGACAATAATGCCAAACGTAGGCTCCTTGTGGCTGCTGTGATTGACAGCTGTCAAATACAGTGACGGATCAGGCTGTCTTTCAGGAGAAACATGATTCATAGACCTCATTACAGGTGGATGGATGGTGCATGCAGACTGGAGTTGGGTCTCTGGGCATTCATTCTCTGAAATGCCAATGGGGAGTAGGCGTCTGTATAAATGGCCAGGTCAATCCTTCTACCTACTATATCCAATTACCTCTTCTCTACCTATGGAACTCCTGTCTAACTAACAGCTGGGCGTCCATGTCCAACCAACTTGGGCTGCTGTGTATATAGAGAGGCTTCACATCAACGGTTGTATTTATTGCATGTCTGCCTCCTTATTTGTGCTATTTATCTCTCAACTCACTCTATCTGCCTATCGATTTTTTGGTGTTGTTGTTCTCAGGCTGCTGCAATGAGTCAGAATTTAGAAATGACATACAATTAGATTTCTCTTGCCCAGAAGGATTCCTGGGTGTCCCGGGTTCTCATTCAATTTGAATTATTCTCTTTCCCCCCAGGCCAGGCGTCTGACCGAGTGCTCAAGGAGGTTTATCATAGATCATAGATCAAAACTCAGCTAAAGTAGGAGGAGCGTAAGGAGAAGATGGGAAGAAGTCAAAGAACAGAAGAAAATGCATATGTCCGCTCTTTCTGGTTTGGAGACTTTGCAGATGACATATGTCTAATTAGAGAATATTTGTAATTTAAAGGGTAAATATGCAAATCATCTTTGTTTTAAAATCTGTGTAATTTTTTGTCCTGTAGGCTGCTGGGTGCTAAAAGCAGACTGCTTACCAGTCTCTCTGGGAGGATTGCCTCCCGGAGTGATTGTCAAGCAATCTCAGGGGATTGGAGCTATCTGCTAAGTTCCCAGATCTGTCCATCTCTAGCAGCAAGTTGACATTAAAAATTAGGAGGAAAGAAAAATCTGTAAAGCAATAGCGTGAATCTCTGCTTTGGCATTCTCGGTTAGGATGTTTCTGAACAGATATGTTAAATTTTGAAAAGACCTATACCGTTTTGTTTTGTTCTTTTTAAACATGCTAAGAATTTGACTTCTTGGAACTCTAATGAATGTACCGCTAAGAACACATGAAGAGGGTACATTTTTACAACTCAGTAATGGTTAAAAATAAGTCAATTAGATTTCATTTCACATTTCTTAAAAGCTTAGTGGTTTCATTAATTGAAATCAGGGTCAGCCTTATTTCTGACCCAAACATATTTTCCGTGGCTCTTCTGGGAAGATTTCCAACCAGATTGCCCTCTTTTTAAACAAACCACTTTGCAGTAATATCATAAATATTCTTCACTTTTATTATTAGTAGTATCTCTAATAACAATATACACATTTAGTGCCTTTTTATTCCTCATAGCCTCCTCTTATATTTTATCTCAGTTTAATCTACTAACAATCTAGGAGATGGAGAATCTATGATTACTCAGTTTGCAGAGAAAAGGAAACTCGGTGCAAAGTCGTTCGGTGACACTTAATGACAACCAACTAGTTCACGCCAAAGATGAGATTTGAACCCTCATTTCTTCACTCCCAATATACGTTTTTTTCACTGTATAGAAGGACCCATAAAATACTGGCAGAGGGAGAGAGGGAGAGTGAGTATCTCAACACCATGGAAGTCTACGCACAATTTTGTGTACGTGCATAATGTATTTTATCTTCCCCATGGGGAGAGGATAAGCAGCAATGAACTAGATTGTGGTGCTACTCTCGTTCCAATCACCAGGGAAAAATATATTCCTAGCGACAGAAAGACTGGGTGCCAGAAAGTAGCTGTCAAACCTTATTCAGTTCAGTTGCAACTACCTTTCTACAATGAGTTGACAAATGGAACCAACTTTTCAGAAAACTGAGATCAAAACTAGGAGAGTGTGTATGTATAAACATTTCTTTAACAACTATTTTGGAGCAATTACTTGGACTCCCCAACATAGTGGGCCCTATGGGACCTTGAATGTAAACAACAACAAAAACAGAAAGAAAAAAAGGCAGACCCTACCCTTCAGGCATTTGCAATCTAAACATGGAACAAGGAAATCAGAAAGAACTAATGAATTAACCATGTTTACACTTTTATTTCTTTAGCTATAAAACAAGACTAAGACAAGAAGCAAGGGGAAGCTAATATATTCCAAATAAGAAGCAGGTGGTCAATCATATCTATGCAGAGTTTCTCAGGAGGTTGGGGCAATTTGTAGATGCTTCCAGTAGAAGTTCCTCTTGACATCCATCCCAGTCTCTGCAACATGGTTAAACACAACACACCCTTCCTTAGGAGTCACTATAAAAATATCATATTCCTGGCACAGTACTTAAATCTCTCAATTGGTATTACTGGCTTTCTTTTCTGTTTCCTTTATGTGTTATAATTTACTTGTTAGTAGGAACCATACCTTGTACATGGCAGGTGAACAATAAAACTTTGTTGAATGAATGAAAGGATGAATGAATGAATCTCATGTGTCCTCCATGACTATTATAGGGCTTCAAAGTATTTTGGTGTCTGAATGACTATGCCAGATCTTGAAGGCAAAAATGAACATGAACCAGTAAAAAGGCACTCTAGGGGAGTGA
The DNA here is from genome assembly GCA_028534135.1 of Potos flavus. Classification (NCBI taxonomy): domain Eukaryota; kingdom Metazoa; phylum Chordata; class Mammalia; order Carnivora; family Procyonidae; genus Potos; species Potos flavus. The sequence continues at coordinate 19,445,795 of CM052884.1, read as the reverse complement.
AAATCATCTACAAAGAAAGGAAGGGACATCCATAGGGGAGAAACAAGAAAATGCCAATTTCCCTGCATTTGAATATCTGTATTTCCATGTGATTTCTCGGATCCATAGTTGATGATATCCAAAATGCTATGCTGTGCCAGTGAGAAAGAAAGATTACAGTCCTATGGCTATCATCTAATCTGTAGTCTCCAATTAAATTGTTAATAAAATGATATTTCCATGACTTTGGCTCTTGTGAATTTCAGATTAAATTAGGACCAGTTAGGAAATAAACCTGAAAATTAACTAAAAAAAAAAAAAAAAGGATTCTAGAATACCCAGTGATCTATCTACATGCGTTATCTTGGTAGTATTTCAGCCTCCTACATTCTTCTATCTGTATAGACACTGTTCAAGTCATTCTTTGGAATTATCAAAGCCTGTCACTGCTCAGCTTCTGAAACCACATCACAGCCTCTCAGGGCTGACTCCTGTAAGCAAATGCTTCAAAACGACTCTTGAGACTCCAGATTCCAAAACAGCCAAGTCCCTAAAGTGAGAGAATAAAGTCAATGCCCCTGCTGTAATTTTCTTCTTTTTCTTTTTTAAAGAAAGTTAATAATGAGGCTTCTCTCTCCAGGATCAACTTCAATTCTGTAGCCAATAGTCAGTTTAAACAGCTATTTTCACCCATCTAATAATAATTTTAGATCCAACTGGAAAAAAAATTGTTTGATGAGACAGAGCTTTATCCATTAGGTGGAAAGTCTAAGAGTTATGATGAAGGGGAATGAGCTAGAACTAGACGGTGTCTCCATCTGAGGAGTGAGATCTTGCCAAGAAGGCAGCGCAAAGCATGCTGCTTCCATAATGGTGTTTGAAGTACCCCAAACTATCAGCCCTTCACCAGGCTTTCCTGGCTTGCAGTTGAGGTTTTCTGGACGTGAGTTGTCTGAAGAATCAGGATTAGTTTGATCAGCCATGAGACACCCTTAATGAATCAAGTTAACACCAAACTCCAAAAGTCCCTTCAAAGATGATGCAAGTAATCAGCTAAGGTGCTTTCTACATGGTGTATGTCCTTCCAGCAATAACCTGCTCTCACTTCTGTTCATTTAAATCCTTTCATCTCAGGAACCAGCCCAAGTACATGCTCTCCAAAGCCCTCCCTGAAGACCTCAGTCCATAGTAACCACTTTTTCCCCTGCACTTGGTGTCACTCATTTGTTCAGTCAACTATTCTAAGTACCTACTATGCATACAGGACTGTGTTAAACCCTGGGGATGCAAAGATAAATATGGCAGGTTCATCTTTTCAAGGATCCTACTGCCAGTGCTCATATTTCCACTCATAAACCAGTATTTACAACACAGGATATTGAGGGCTATGATAGAGAGAGGCACAAGGTTCCACACTCATTCAATTTCAGCCACGGAATACTGAGCGAGCACTGTTAGAGCTGAATTTACAGAATGATTAGGAATTCAAATGACAAAGAAGGGCAAGAAAAGCAATCCAAGCCAAGGAAATTGCTTGTGGAAAGGTATGAGTTGAGAAAGCATAAGTAATTCAGGGTGGCTGGAGAGTTAGAGTTAGAGTTAACTGAGAGAAGGGAGGAAAGTATAGCTAAATAGGCAGACGGGAGCCAAATCAGAAAAGATCTGGGAAGCCATTCAAAGGAGTTCACGTTTTATCCCATAGGCAAGGAGGAGCTATTGAAGAAGTCTAAATGTGGAGGCAACAGGCCTATATCTGCATATTTTATAAAGATAAATGTTCTGCTGAATATGTGGAAGGTGGTTTAGAGTGGAGTATGGAAGCATGCGGGTGCCTTTGGAGATCCACTTAAGAGATAAGAGTCCAGATGAGAGAGAAAAAGTATATGTACAAAAGAGGGGAATGAGAATAGCAATAGAGAAGAGGAAATTGATTCTAGAAACGTGTTTAGACCTCTATTGTATTCTAGCATTTATCCTGTTTGGCCTGCCGTTATGACGATTAAGTCCTTGAAATGGTAAAGTCCTTGATGGTAATGGTTGATCTTGTTTAGGATTCTCTTCCAAGAGGCTTACCATGGTCTATTGAAAGCAGCTGAAACTCATCATATTTATATTGAAATCTATCAGATGGTTCCGCGTTGTACATTAAAGTAGTCACTTGTAGACTTGGGCCCTGTACTACGGTTTGATGTCAGTCAGTGACCATGGATAAATAAGAATATTCATTAAAGAAGGACATGCTCTCATCTCATTTCTTAGAAATAAGGACTAGAATCAGCTAGGAAGCCAAAAATCAATAATCTGACTTAATATGAATTAATATGAATTCTTTTATGATAGAGGAATACACAAGATAGCTAACTCTAAGCTAACTCTCTATCTTGGCACCATTTTCCCATCTGAACTATAGATTGGAGCCTGTATTCTTACTCAAGGGAATGATGTTCAGAGCCTCCGAATTGGGTCACTTCCCATCACCATCATTAAGCAGGAATGAGTGAGGCCTCACTGGGAATTCAATGAAAACTATAGTCTCAAAATTGAAATAAGACTGTGTGCAGTCTGTCCTAGGGGAGACAGCATCCTAAATTGGACAGGTTGTGTCTCTGGGGTTGCTTAAGGGTATGCAAACAGTGTTACTCTTATGAAAATGCAATGTAATTAATCCATCTTAACAGCTGGTTATAGGCAGCCACCGACTATTAGTGGATAGGATATATTTATATGAATTATAAACATGATAAAAATAATCAAGGCTTACAGATATATGTACATCCACTGGGCGCAAATACTGTGGTATCAGGGGTCCTATTCTGCTGGCTGCCTCATTGAACAGAAGTGGAAATTCTCCAGAAATTAGTTACAATTTCCTGGCTAGACAGGAGATCATTAGCAAATCACATGGCACGTGCTGGACAAATTCTTTGGAACTTACACACTCAGATGGGTGTTATCCAAGGTCATCAAATTTTGAAGTTATATGCTTATTCAAAAGCACTGATGGGCCCTAACTTGAAAACAAGGTAAGAGCCATGTTAAAAAAAAAAAAAAAAAAAAAAATCAACTTCATTACTGCTGGGTTAGTTACATTTCACAGGAGTTCACATTCTAGTTTTATTCTCCAGGCCAGAAATCTGATGCTTAATCAAGCAGATAAGAGCCACCTGTATACCTTACACAAATGTAAACATAGACCATATGTAGAAAAACCACATGCTGTCATTGAATGCATGAGAGCAAGAGATCAAAATCTCTTAGAAATAATAACATGACAATGCCCAAGCCTTGGCATAGGTCCATTCAATACCATAGGCTGGTACTATGTCTGTAATGTTTAAAGTTCTATTCTCAGCACCTAGCAGATTCTCAGTCATAATAGGTATATAGTTCATAATTAGTAGGTACACAGTTCAAATAATTATTACATGGTTATTTTTCCTAGGTTGTTGCTTTTTTTTTTGCAACTTAAGACTTTCTGGGACAAAAATACTTCTAGCTACTTTCTGTCCCTACTTGCCTCCACTATACCCTATGGTGAGAGACACTTCTTCCAAACCCCAAAGTGCCTTAAAGAGATACATGGGAAAGGGGTGGGGAGGGGCCATTTACTTACACATGGTGAAATTTTGTAAGACATAATGTAGTGTGAACTATACAATTGCCTAGCCGGAACTCTAATGGAGGTATAAGTGGGATTCTGTAATAAGATATTCATAAATAATCTATGAAACTGAATCTTAAAATGGAAAGACTCTGATGATTTACACGTGCTTTATAAATATATCAAATATTATGATTCAAGAAATTGAAATGAGGTTTCAGTAATGTGTCTTATTCAGTTTCATCTAGTCATCCAAATTACTTATCAAGTCTCCACTGACGACTGCCTTCTCAAGCAATCCAACCCTGAATCGGATGCTTGGGGATTTCTCTTTGAATGAATGCAATGTTTAGTTAGGCCAAAATATCTGATCTTTATGCAGTCTGTCCTGACATACTATTAACTTGCAAATGGCTGAGATAGAAGACCATTGTCCATATAATCAACCAGATATTTAAATAGGATCCAGGTGTGAAATCTCATTATTGCTTTGGGGGGCAAGAGAGGAAAGAATGAGTGCAGGAGCAAAAAAAGCCAATAGGCATAACTATTCCAGAGGTTTTCATCGATGTAATTTCACTGGTAATGAAGCCTAAGACAATTTATCCCATGAGCTCTGTTTCAGTAGTGTGATAACAAAAAATAGACGAAAATGAGTGGCTTGAGATAGGTGAAAGTAGGTCATCTTCCCAAAGGAAACAACTCTAGTCTTCTCACTCTAGCTGATGGTAATTAGTACTATTCAAAATGATGGTTCAAATCCAAAAATAACTGAAGTTTAGAACTTCTTGAGAACACAGGGAAGGCTCAGAGGTCCAGGGGAACCTAAATCCAACTTCCTTAGTTCTAGAGTCAAGCCTGTTGGTTTGCAAAATTTACTCATTTACAGAAATCCAAGGTTTTTGAGTAATAATAATAGCTAATATGCAGTGAATTGTTACTAT
>CM052884.1:19306250-19440771 GCA_028534135.1 Potos flavus | reverse complement strand
GAAGAATGATGATGATGATGATGATGATGGGGGAAGGAGGGGGAGAAGGAGGGGGAGGACAAAGGGAAGGAAGGGAAGGAGGGGGGAGGAGGGGAAAGGGAGAAGAAGAGATGAAGAAGAAGAAGAAGAAGAAGGATGAGGATGATGATGGGGGAAGGAGGGGGAGGACGAAGGGAAGGAAGGGGAGGAGGGGGAAGGGGGGAAGAAGAGAAGAAGAAGAAGAAAAAGAAGAAGAAGAAGAAGAAGAAGAAAAATAATAATAATAAGAAGAAGGTGGTCTCATGGGTATATATGATCAGTTTCACAGTCTTTTGGCCATATTCTCTTTTGGGATTACCTGCTTGTCTTAGGCTGTAGGTGAGCCAAATACCAATATGGCTCTCCTATAGTATTCTCTTTCAAGATCTTATGGACTCTAAAATGTTGACTATATCTCCGGTGCTCTTCTGAGAGGACTTACTCACTGGTTGCTGCAGATGCTGTGATAAGCTACCCAGATTACTCATCAGGAATAATTGGTTCCCCTTTCTGCTAGGAATGCCCTCACCTATCATCCCTTTTGTGATTGCCTCACCTTGACTAAAGAAAACTTCCTTGTCTAAAGTCACACCTCCTTCCAGACATCCCAAGCCCAATGACTAAATAACATAAAGCTCTACCCTCTCTTGTTCCCACAAGGCATCTAAGATCCAAGAACTACTGATAGGGTCAGTGGAGAAATTCGCTGGGGCTGCATCACAGCTCAGTGTTTCTCTCCACCCAAATCCTGTGTCCTTGCCTACCTTTCACAGGTGTTGATCTCAAGAGTACTTCGTGGTTAAAGACCTTCATGCTAATCTCTGCTTTACACTCTGCTTCCCAGAAAACCCAACCTGTCATATGTGTACTAATAAAATTTACTTAACAATCTTTTCTAAAATTCTCATATGTATGGAAACCTGTAAGAAAGGAATATGAAAGGGAAGCCACAGGGAAATGTAAAGACAGACAGCACATCTATGAATCAAGAAAACTTTTACACCTTTGGGTTGCCCAAATGCACTAGAATTCAAAAAGTTTGTCATCACAGGGGCACCTGGGTGACTCAGTTATTTAAGCCTCTGCCTTCTGCTCAGGTCATGATCTCAGGGTCTTGGGATCAAGCCCCACGTTGGGCTCTCTGCTCGGCAGGGAGTCTGGTTTTCCCTCTGTCCCCCCTACTTGTTCTCTCTCTCTCTCTTTCAAATAAATAAATAAAATCTTTAAAAAATTTGTTGCCACAAGCATACTATTACTGAGAGTTAATTTGTAGCTAAACTACCCATGATATGCCTTGGGCCATATCAGGTGAAGAAAAATCTATAAGGGAGAGTCACTGCTTGTGGGAAAAGAGGAGATGTACAGGCTAAAACAGCTGTCAGCTCTCTTCCTGGGGCATGACTCAGAAGCACGATAATCAAGAGTCTAGAATGTAGCCTCCCTTCCCCATCTCCCAGTTCTCTGACTTCCATTCCAGGTCCTGGTCTCCAAAGATAATCAGCAGGAAAATGATGGGCTTAGCAGCTTTATAGCAATAATGGATCCCATCAAGCATTACAACACCTTCTTACTATTTGTGTGTGTTTGCTTCTGTTGTAGGAACAAAAGTCCGAGAAGCAGAAATAGAAGCGCATCAGATAATAGGCATATAAAAGCCAGAGATGTTAACATCCAAAGTATAGGTAATATTCGGTATTGCTGGATCAAATTCATTCTTTTCTATAGCTCTGTTTTCCTTATTCTAGTTGTGAAAAAGCATCATAGCTGCTGCCATTGCTGATTTGAAAAAAAAAAAACAAACATATCGAGTTATTTCATACACAGATAACAGAGCTCTTTCCATAAGGTAATGTCAGTTAAATTCCAAGTGATGCCCAGTATGGCACATTTATTCTAAATAAATGTGTCATTTTATGTAGTCTAACCATAGTATGCAATGTGAACTCCGGGATCTAGCATTCTGGGAAAAGTCAAAGCCTTTGCATCCCCATTGAGGAAGCAGAAGATTATAAAGCTTTGGGAGCCTTTGGAGAAGGAGAGGAGGAAGCTAATTCATAGCAACTGAGAGTCATGGAATTTTCTAAATCATGAAGTTAATACACCTGTCTTCTAATCAGTCATGCTGGGGAGGGTCACAGTGCTCAAAGAATTCAAGCTATTTCAAGAAATATATTACATGTGTTGGTTTCTCTGGGCTTCCTGATGGATCCCTGATTAAATCTTTTAAAGTGAGTAAATCCAAACAGAGCCACCCTATTCCATCTTCTGTGTCTCCTCTCCCTTTGCACCCACTTTCCAAACTTTCTGAAATCTGGTTAATTCCAATCTACATTAAGAAGAAATCATAACTAGAGCTTGGCTTGATGGTTTGCCGCTTATCCCCAAGAACGACTGTTTGAAATTGAAGCATGCTAAAGAACCCCAGCTTGCAGGGCCTGACCCCAGAGTTTTGATTCAGTAGGTGCAGGATGAGGCCTGGAAATCTGCATTTTTAATAAGTTCCCAGTACTTGGCGATGCTGCTTTTCTGAGGACCAAACTGAAACCGCTTCTGCAAAGAAAAGAGTCTAAAGCCTTTCCATAGACCAGGTAAAGAGATGGCAGCATGGGGGTGCAAGGGTTAGGAGGTGATTCTTTTTTTTTTCAAGCAAAGTCCTTGATAGAAAAAAAAAATCCTGAATGACAAAGGGCCAGGTACCCTTCCAGGGGTGAAGAACCCCTTAAGTGAGGTTACACTTATAGAAGTGCCAAGTGTAATGGCTCGTGTACAGCAGGGTCTCAAAAAATGGGGATGGGAGGGAAGAACTAGCCAGATGTTGTTGGCTGGTTCTTGTTGACTGTTCTTGGAAAAAGTTATAGAACATTCTGTTTAGATTTTGCAATGAAAACGAAATTAAGAAAATGTGCTTGCTCTCTAAAGAGAATGTATGGGTGTAGCTGCAAATGTACCAGGGCAGAAAACAAATACAAGAAACTTGGTAAGTAAAGTAACAAAAATCAAAGGAAAACCTGACCCCTCGTTTCCTCTGGTCTCATGCTACAAATTGAAATGGAGAAAGTAAGCTTACAAGAATAAATGGTACAAAGTAATTTAGCTGCTTTGCAAAGTTCTTTAAGTTTTAATAACGGCAGAAAGATTCCTTTTTAAAATATGAATTTCATCTCGCCTATGTGCCTTTAAGGGAGCATAACTTATTCATACCTTTCTCCTTTCTTCTAATTTACTGACTCTTTCCATCTCTGGTGCTCTCCCTTTCAACTAGAACAATGGGGTTTTGAAGATGGATATGTAGTAACAGCAGCATCTTCGGTCCCTCTACAACTCCTCATTATAAGGTTATTTTCTTGTGTTTTGAAATAGAAATGCTGCCTTTGATGCTACCATTTAAATTTTCTTTTTTTCCTTTTTCTAAAGGAAGTGTCCCCTACTTATTACCTAGCCTTGTCATCTCGGCACAATGTGGTAACTAGCATTCTAAATAAATATTTTCTAATATGCCTTCAAGTACAACTTTCCTTTTGAGTGCAAATAGGATAATTGGGCAGAGGAGAAGAAAGCCGCATTGAATGCATTGCTTTAAGGGGGGGCGGCGGTGATTTCTGTTTGGGGGCTCTGATGCAGGGCTCATCAGCGATTTCCAGGAGACCCTGGGGAATTCAGGAACAACACTTTAGTGATTGGGCTGCCTGCATTTGAATCTCAGCAGGGGCAAGGATTTGAGGCACTCTTCTGACTAGAGAGAGTAATTCTCTTTGTAAGTCTCATCCTTCCTGGGCTTTTCTGGAGCTTTCTCGGCTCCTCGTGACTTATTTCCACTGGCCTCTCCATGCACTGCTCTTCCTACAATTCTTTTCATTCTTCCTCTCTCCTCAACTCTCAGGGTTGTGTGTGTGTGTGTGTGTGTGTGTGTGTGTGTGTGTGTGTGTGTGTTTTCCCCCTACCTCTGTTCCCCTGTCTTTCAATGCTTCTTCCTGTCTATCTCTCTCATGTTTCTACTGACATATGGATCTGCTCAACTCACTACAGGAGTCGCTTTTGGTCTCCTGACAACACAGTTTCTGCCATCCTGACAGGCAGCAAGAGGCGCAAGAGGCAGGCGTATGTTAATTTCAGGGAGGTGTGGGGAACAGATAAGTGGTTGCCAGTTTCAGGCATAAGTTACTTAATTAAAAGCCAAAAACTCTTAGCTCTGGTTGTCACTTTCCTCCTTTGAGAGCACAGTCACCCCTTTGGTGTCCTGGCTTTTGAGAAGCACCCGTCTGGGCTCCTCTCTGCTCTGTGAAGTTGAGACTAGTCTCTCCAGCTGCCAGGTATCAGGCAAAAGAGGGAAAATGAAAGAGGAGCCTGGAAGCTGGAAACAGGGAAACAGCCATTTGCACAGCATCAAAGCACAAGCCGGAAAGCAAAATATTGGGCTTAATGTTGTCCCCAAACATTGGTCCTATGCCTCCCACGTGCCTGCCACTTTCTCCAACCCTGAGGAAGACCAGAGCCATAAGACGCCATATAAGTTCTTATGGAGATTGTGTCCTATGTGAGGAGCCAGATGGATAAGCACCTAGAGGCTTTACCATCCCCTAAAGAGTGTGGAGGCTTGAGCCCTACGCGTCCTGTCTCCAGGCTCAGCTCAAACCAAACTCACCTCCTCACTGGTCCTCTGTTCCCCTAGCCCATCTGTGCCTCTTCCCACGAGGTATTAGTATGTCCGCTTCCCGCTTGACCAGCTATCCTTCTTCCTTACCCTCCAAATCTTAATTCAAGCATTCCTCCTTTGAGTCAGTGACACACGCACACCTGTTTGCCTGGGATTTTCTGTCTTAGCTGCGAAAGTCGTGAGTTCTAAGAACACGCCCATTCCATGCAAATGAGGGCGGTTGCTGGTCCCAGTCAAATCTCTTGATGATAAGCACTTTCAAAAAATGACAGCTTTATTGAGATATAACTCACGGACTGTTAAATTCATCCTTCAAAAATATACTAGTCAGGGTTCAGTAAATACGCAGTGTGGTACAACCATCATCCTTGTCTAAATTTAGAACATTTTCATCATTTTCATCCATCCCAGAAGGAACACCTCCCCGTGAGAAGTCACCTCCCATCACCTCCCCTCATCAGTCCTCCGCAACCATGAATCTACTTTTTGTCTCTATGAATTTGACTATTCTACACATGTCAGATAAATGGAATCATACCACCTGTAGCTGTTTGCAAATGACTCTTTTCACTTAGGATGAGGTTATCCAGGTTCATCTACGTCTTAGTACATACCCCATGCTTTTTAATGCCCAAATAACATCCCATTGTATGGACAAGCCACATTTTGCTTGTCCATTCATAAGTTGAATATCCATTCATAGATATTGAGCTGTTTTCACTTTTTGGATACTCCAAATAATGCTGCTGTGAATATCCATGTACAAGTTCTTGATGGACATACGTTTTTATTTTTGGGGAACATACTTAAGACTAAAATTGCTGGGTCATAGGATAATGCTATGATTAACCTTTTGAGGAACTACCACGGTGGTTTCCAAAGTGGCTGTGTTATTTTATAATCCTGCCAAAAATGTATGGGGGTTCTAATTTCTCCACATCGTCAATATTTATTTTCTGGTTTTGTTTTGTTTTGTTTTAATTTTAGCAATCCTAGTGGGTAGGAAGAGGTATCTCATATGGTCTTGAGTTGCATTTTCCTAATGACTAATGAGCATTTTTTTATTGTGCTTGTTAAACGTTACTATATATATTTTTGAGATATGTTTATTTAGATTCTTCAAAAAATTGTATATACATTTATTATGAAATATATTTAATAATATATTAATATATTGATCTTAAATATATTTAAGTAAATATATAATCTCTTACCAGTTTTATAACTTGCAGATACAAGACCAATATCCAAAAACCAATTGTATTTCTACACAGTAATGAAACTCAAAATGAAATGAAAAAAAACTTCACTTACAATAGCATAAAAAATCAAATACTTAGGAATAAATATAACAAAAGGATTACAAAACTTATACCTGAAAGCTATAAAGCTATTAACATAGTCCAGTATTTTAGTTCAAATATTTTCTCCCTTTCCGTGTGTTATCTTTTCACTTTCTTGATAATGTCATTTGAAGCACAACATTTTTAGTTTTGATCAAGTCCAATTTATTTATTTATTTTTTTGGTTGCTGGTGCTTTTGGTGTGATATCTAAGAATGCCTATTCCGTTAGCCACAAATAATTTATTTTATGCTTAATTTTAAGAATTCCATAGTTTTAGTTCTTATATTTAGTTCTAGATACATTTTTGAGTTAATTTTTATACTTGGTCTGATGTATGGGTCCAAGTTCATTGTTTTGCATGTGATATCCAGCACCATTTGTTGAAAAGACTATTCATTCTTCACTGAATAATCTTGGCATCCTTGTCCAAAGTAAGTTGACTGTAAGTGTAAGGGTTTATTTCTGAACTCTTAATTATATTCCATTGATCTATAGGTCTATCCTTATGCCTGTACTACACTGTCTTGATTACTTTAGGTTTGCAGTAACTTTTGAAATTAGAAAGTGTGCGTCCCCAACTTTGTTTTTCTTTTTCAAGATTGCTTTGGTGTCTCTGGGTTATTGCATTTTTTTTTAAGAGAGAGATAAAATGTGTGCATGTGCACACATGAGCAATTAGGGGGAAGGGACAGGGAGGGAGAGGAAGAGAGAGAATTCCAAGCAGGCTCCACACCCAGGGCAAAGTCTGACGCAGAGCTCTACTTTAAGACCCTGAGATCATGACCTGAGTTGAAATCCTGGGTCATTGCATTTTCATATGAATTTTAGGATCAGCTGGTCACCTTCTGCAAAAATGCAGGTGAAATTCATTGGAGATTGTGTTGAATCAGTAAATCAGTTTAGGAAATGTTGTCATTTTAACAATACTAAATTGTCCAATCCATGAGTATGGGATGGTTTCCAATTATTACATGCTCTTTAACTTATTTCAATAATTTTGTAGCTTTCAGGTATAAGTTTTGCAATCCCTTCCTTATATTTATCCCTATTTGATTTTTTTATGCTATCATAAGTGAAGTGTTTTTAATTTCATTTTGAATTTCATTACTGTGTAGAAATACAATTGGTTTTTGTGTATTGATCTTTTATCTGCAATTACGTTGAACTTACTTGCTATCTCTAATAATTTTTTATGAATTCCTTATGATTTTCTATGTAAAAGATAATGTCATTTGTAAATAGATAAAGCTTTATTTCTTCCTTTCCAATCTGGATGTCATTTTTTTTTCTTTTTTCTTGTCTAATTGTCCTGTGCAGCATCTCCAATATAATATTGAATATAATGGTGAGAGTGGACAATCTTAAATATCGTTCCTGTTCGTAGAGGGAAAACACTAGTGTTTGCTATTAAGTATGATGTTATCCATGAGTTATTCACAGGTGTTATTTTTTATCAGGATGAATAAATTCCCTTTTAATCCTAGCCTGTTCAATGTTTTATCATTAAGAGGTGTTAGATTTTATCAAATGTTTTTTATGTATCTATTGAAATGATCATGTACTTTTTCACTCTTTTATTCTATTAATATAGCATAATACAGTTACTGATTTTTTTGTATAATAAGTCAATCTTGCATTCCTGGAGTAAATTCTACTTGGTCATGGTGTATAATCCTTTTACTATCCTATTGGATTCAGGTTGCTAGTATTTTGTTGAGGATTTTCGTGTTTATGTTCATAATGCATAATAGTCTATTCCTTTACTTGGGATGCTTTGTTTTGTTTGGGAATCGAGGTAATACTGGTATTGTAAAATGAATTGGAAAGTGTTCACATCTCTTCTAACTTTTAGAAGAGTTTATAAAGTATTGATATAATTTCTTCTTTAAACCTTTAGTGGAATTTACCAGTGAAGCTATCTGGGTCCGGACTGTCCTTTGTGGAAAGATTTTAGTTATTAATTAAATTTCTTTACTCATTATTGATCTATTCAGATCTCTGTTTCTTATAGGGTAGTTTTCAGTAGGTTGTGGGGTGCCTGGGTGGCTCAGTGGATTAAAGCCTCTGCCTTCGGCTCAGGTCATGGTCTCAGGGTCCTGGGATCGAGCCCTGCATCGGGCTCTTTGCTCAGCAGGGAGCCTGTTTCCCCTCTCTCTCTGCCTGCCTCTCTGCCTACTTGTGATCTCTCTCTCTCTGCCAAATAAAAAATAAAATCTTTAAAAAAATAAAAAAATTTTCAGTGAGTTGTGTGATTCTGCACATCTGTGTCTTTTGCACATAGATATCCACATTATCTAATTTGTTGGCATACAATTGTTCATATTATTTCCTTATAATTTATTTTATTTCTGTAAAATTGGTAAATAGGCTTCCACCTTAGCAAAATTCCTGATTTTAGTAATTTGAGCCTTCTATCTCTTTTTAGTCCAAAGTATTGTCAATTGTGTTGATATTTTCAAAGGAACATTTTTCATTTATTTTTCTCTATTGTTTTCTGATTCTCCATTTTACTTATACTTGCTCAAATCTTTATTACTCCCTTTCTTCTGTGTTCTTGGGCTGAATTTGCTCTTCTTTCTCTAGAGTCTTCTTTTTTAATATAGGCATTGACAGCTATAAATTTCCATCTAAGCACTGCTTTCGTTGCATCTCACAAGTTGATTGTGTGCTGTTTTCATATTTACTTATCTCAAAGTATTTTCTAATTTTCCTTTGATTTCTCTAACCCATTGGTCATTTAGCAATGTGTGCTTAATTTCTCTATACTCGTGAACTCCCTGTTTTGTTATTTTATTTCTAATTTTGATCCACTATAGTCAGAGAACATACTTTGTACAATTTAATCCTTTTAAATCTATTAAGGTTTGTTTTTACAGTCGGTCTATCCTGAAGAATGTTCCATGCGCACTTGAAAAAATTGTGTATTTTGCTAGTGTTAAGTGGAATATTCTACAGATGTCTGTTGTTTCTAATTTCATTATAGTATTTATCAAGTCTCCTATTTCTCTGTTGATCTTCTTCCTAATTGTCCTATTTTTGAAAATGGGATATGACATCTCTAGATGTTATTATTGAATTGTATATTTCTCCCTGCATATAATAAATATATAATAAATAACACATATATATATGTATAAAATTGTTATGTCTTCCTGATAGGTTGACCCTTAATTATTACAAAATGTTCTTTTCTATCTTTACTAACAACTTTTGTCCTAAAGTCTGTTTTGTTTGGAATTAATATAGCTACTCCAGCTTTCTTTTGGTTACTGTTTGATTGATATTTATTCTTCTATTCTTTTATTTCAACCTATTTTTGTCTTTGAATATAAAGCTTGTCTCTTGTAGGTACTATACAGTTGGATTTTTTTATCCATTCTGCTAACCTTTTTTTTTCAAGATTTTACTTATTTATTTGAGAGAGAGAGAGAGAGAGAGAATGAGAACACTAGTAGGGAAGAGAGGCAGAAGAAGACGGAGAAGCAGATTCCCCGCTGAGCCTGATGCGGGGCTCCATCCCAGGACCCTGGGATCATGACCTGAGCCTAAGGCAGATGCTTAACAAACTGAGTCACCCAAGTGCCCTAATCTCTGTCTTTTGATTACAATGGTTAGTCACTACATTGAATATGTTTACTGATAAGGTAGGATTTATATCTACTCTTTTACTATTTGTTTCCTACATGTTGCATGTCTCTTTTTTTCCTCAATTCTTCCACCACTATCTTCTTTTGGGTAAAATATATATTTCTCAGTATACATCATTAATCCTCTTGTCATCTCATAAGTAATATATTTTTTGTTATTTTCTTAGTGATTGCCCTGGGGATTGCAATTATGGTGTTAACTCAAAACAATCTAGTTCAAATTAATATCAACTTAAGTTCAACAACATATAAAGATTTTGTTACAATATAGTTCTGTCACCTCACCTCTCCTTTGTGCTATTTTCCTACAAATTATATCTTTTTCAACATAAACCCGTAAATACAATTTTCTAAACTATTCTTTATGCAGTTCTCTTTTAAATCAAGTAGGAAATGCAAAAACACAAATATACATTAATACTGTCCTTCATAATTACATACGTGGTTACCTTTACTAGTGCTTTTTATTTCATGTAGATTTCAGTTACTGTCTAATTTCAGACTCGAGAACACTTAGTATCTCTTGTAGGGCATGTCTATTAGCAATGAACTGTCAGTGTTTATCTGGGAATGTCTTAAATTTTCATTTATTTTTTGAAGGATAGCTTTTCTGGATATAGAATTATTTCTTTAAAGTTTTTATTTAAATTCCAGTTAGTTCACATACAGTGTAATATTAGTTTCAGGTATACAGTATCGCGATTCAACACTTACATACGTCACCCAGTGCTCATCATAAGGGCACTCCTTAATCTCATCAACTATTTGACCCATCCTTGCACCCACCACCCTTTTGGTAAAACATCAGTTTATTTTCTATATTTAAGAGTCTGCTTCTTGGTTTGCCTCTCTCTCTGTCTCTCTATTTTTTTCTTCACTTTGCTAATATTTTTGTCTCTTAAATTCCACGTATTAGTGAATCAGATGGCATTTGTCTTTCTCCGACTGACTTATTTCCCTTAGCTTAATACTCTGCAGCTCTATCCATGTCCTTGCAAACGGCAAGATTTCATTCTTTTTTATGCCTGAGTAATATTGTAATATTCTTATATATTTATTCATTTATATAATACATAATATAAATATGTTTTATATATTTATATATTTATATATAATTACATATATATGAGGAAGGAGGAATATATATATACACATATATATGAGAAAGGAAATATATATGTATATAATTACATGTATATATATGTCACATCTGCTTTATCAATTCATCAGTTCATGGACATTTGGGCTGTTTCAGTAATTTGGCTGTTATAGACAATGCTGCTATAAACATCAGGGTGCATGTACCCCTTCAAATTAGTATTTTTGTATTTTGGGGGTAAATACCTAGTAGAGTAATTGCTGGATTTTAGGGTAGTTCTATTTTCAACTTTTTGAGGAAACTACATACTGTTTTTCAGTGACTACCCCAGTTTGCATTCCCACCAACAGTGCACAAGGGTTTCCCTTTCTCCACATCCTCAACAACACCTGTTGCTCCTTGTGTTGTTTATTTTAACTGTTCTGATAGAGGCGAGGTGATATCTCATTGTAGTTTTAATTTGCATTTCCCTGATGATTAGCGATATTGAGTATCTTCTAATGTGTCTGTCGGTCATCTGTAGGTCTTCTTTGGAGAAATGTCTTCATTTTTTGAGTGTTACATTTGATAAGTTCTTTATATATTTTGAATAGTAACCCTTTATCAGACATGTCATTTGCAAATATCTTCAGTTTCATAGGTTGCCCTTTAGTTTTGTTGATTGTTTCTTTCACGTGCAGAAGCTTTTTATTTTGGTGTGATCCCACTAGTTTATTTTTGCTTTTGTTTCCCTTGCCTCAGGAGACGTATCTAGAAAGAAGTTACTGTGGCTGATGTCAAAGATGTTATTGCCTGTGTTCTCTTCTAGGATTTTGATGGTTTCCTGTCTCACATTGAGGTCTTTCATCCATTTTGAATTTATTTTTGTGTGTGGTGCAAGGAGGTGGTCCAGTTTCATTCTTTTGCATGTTGCTGTCCAGTTTTCCCATACACCATTTGTTGAAGAGACTGTCTTTTTCTTATTGGATATTCTTCCCTGCTTTGTCAAAGATTAATTGACCATATAATTGCGGGTTCATTATTGGCTTTTTTATTATATTCCATTGACCTATGTGTCTAGTTTTGTACCAATACTATACTGTTTTGATCACTCCAGCTTTGTAACATAGCTTGAAGTCCAGAATTGTGATGCCCCCAGAGTTGTTTTTCTTTTTCAAGGTCGCTTTGGCTATTTGGGGTCTTTTGAGATTCCATACAAATTTTAGGATTGTTTCTTCTAGTTCTGTGAAAAATGCTGTTGGTATTTTAGAGATTGCATTAAAAGTGCAGATTTCTTTGGGTAATATAGACATTTTAACAATATTTGTTCTTCCAATCCATGAGGATGGAATGACTTTTTATTTCTTTGTATCATCTTCAATTTCTTTCATCAGTACTTTCTAGTTTTCAGAGTATAGGCCTGTCACCTCTTTGATTAGGTTTATTTATAGATATCTTATTATTTTTGGTGCAATTGTTAATAGGACTGATTTCTTAATTTCTCTTTCTGCCGCTTCATTGTTGGCATGGAGAGGAAACGTAACAGATTTCTGTACATTGATTTTGTATCCTGTGACTTTACTGAATTTGTTTATCAAGTCTAACAGTTTTTTGGTGGAGTCTTCAGGGTTTTCTATATATAGTATCATGTTATCTGCAAATAATGGAAGTTTTCCTTCTTCCTTACCAATTGGGATGCCTTTTATTTCTTTTTGGGGTCTGATTGCTGTGGCTAGGACTTCCAGTACTATTTCCCCCTTTTGGGATGATATTAGCTGTGGGTTTTTCATATATGGCCTTTATTATGTTGAGGTATGTTCCCTCTAAACCTATTTTGTTGAGAGTTTTTATCGCGAATGGATGTTATACTTTGTCAAATGCTTTTTCTGCATCTACTGAAATAACCATATGGTTCTTATTCTTTTATTAATTTGATGTATCACATTGATTGTTTCGCTAATATTGAACCACCCTTGCAACTGAGGAATAAGTCCCACTTGGTCATGGTGAATGATTTTTTTAATGAATTGCTGAATTCAGTCTCCTAATATTTTATTGAGAATTTTTACATTTATGTTCATTGGGGATATTGGCCTATAGGTCTCTTTTTTAGTGGAATCTTTATCTGGTTTTGGTTTCAGGGTAATCCTGGCCTCTTAGAATGAATTTGGAAGTTTTTTGTTTTTTTTTTTTCTCTTCTAATTATTGGAACAGTTGAAGAAGACTAGGTATTAATTCTTCCTTCAAGGATGTTTGATAGAATTAGCCTGTGAAGCCATCCAGTCATGGACTTTTGTTTGTTGGGAGTTTTTTGATTACTGATTCAATTTATTTGCTGGTTATTGGTCTGTTCAAGTTTTCTATTTCTTCCTGTTTCAATTTTGGTAATTTATGTTTCTAGGAATTTATCCATTTCTTCCAGGTTGTCCAATTTGTTGGCATATAGTTTTTCATAATATTTTCTTACAATTGTTTGTATTTCTGTGCTGTTGGTTGTTATTTCTCCTTTCTCATTTGTGATTTCATTTGGGTCCTTTCTCTTTTCTTTTTGATATATTTGGCTACAAGTTTATTGATTTTATGAATTTTTTTCAAAGAACCTGCTCCTGATTACATTGATCTGTTTTATTGTGTGGTATTTTTGTTTTTGTTGTTGTTGTTGTTGTTTCTTTCCTTGTTTCTGTATCATTTATTTCTTCTTATAGCTCATTTAGGTGTAAGGTTAGCTTGTTTGTTTTAGATTTTTTTTTTTCCTTCTTGAAGTAGGCCTGCATTGCTAGATATAGAATTCTTGATTAACCAGGCTCTTTGTACTTTCTATCCTGTGTCTACATCATCTTATGTCCTTCTGATCTCCATGGTTTTAGATTTGAAGTTAGCTGTTTTAGTTGAAAACTGGACATTTCAAATAATATAATGTGGTGACTCTGGAAAGAAGATTCCCTTCCCACCCCAAGATTTAGTGTCATTGCTTCTAATTGTTGTTTCTACTGTTTGTTTGTTTAGTGACTTCTCTGTAATAATTTTATAAAATCTGTATCCTTTTCATGTATAGCCACTGAAGTTTCTGCTAGGTTTGCTGAGTGCCTTGTTAATATAGACAGAAATTTTTACAGGCTCCTTGAAGTAATGAGTAGTCCTGCCCTTGTTGTGGGGCTCTGTGTGCATTGGGAAACACTATCAATGCCAATACTTCAGTAGGCATTTTACAGTTCATCCTTAGCCTTGATTACCTACTTGTGCAGAGTTTCAAGATAAACCAGAAGTGAGGGATTAAGTTTTTTTTTTTTTTTTCAAGACTTTCCTGGGCATATGCACACCTCTGTACATGCTCATCACCCTCTAGATTTCCAGGCATATATTAGAGCTTTTCAAAGACTCCTATTGACATCTTATCCTCCAGGCTTCTTGTCTTTTAAGATTTTGTTCAGCCTTTTGTTATCCCTGACTTGTATCGTGTCCTCAGGCAGCTGCAGTGGTAAATAAATGTTACTGATTGTTCTTGACAAATTATTTAAGGTAAGGCTATTCACCCAGGGTGCGCCCTGTGTCAGGTTAAAAAAAAGAAGTTACCGTGAATGGAACTTTTCATGGACCTTCCAGACAGATCAAGTCAAATACTGATAATTCTCCAAAGACAGGCCTTTAGACAGTTCCAAATACATTCCACCCCTTCCTGTGGCAGCTAGGCTGCTGGTTTCCACAGCTACAGTGGTTATAAGCTATTCATTTTCAAGGCCACTGCAGAACTGAAGAGAGGAGGTTGGAATCAGACATGTTAAAACACCAGGAAGCCCATTGTTCCTACTGAGAGTCCCCAGTTTTTTTCTTGAATAAACACTATATTGCCGCAGACCTTTGAGTATTTTTCAGTTTTGAAAAAGTTGAGTTTGATCATTTTTGTCAGTTAATTAGCTGCTTGTATGGTGGAGAGAATTTTTCAGAGGTCCTTAGTCTACCATTACGGAAGCATTGCTCCTGGTCATCAATTCTTATAGTCCTGCGCATCTGTCTCTCTCTCTTTCTCTCTCTCTCTAACAAAAACATTTTTAAAACGCCATGTAGGGACACTTAGGTGGTTCAGCCCATGAGCATGTGCTTTCAGTGCAGATCATGGTCCCAGAGTCCTCTTTGAGTCCTCATTCTCTTTGCATACCCTCCGTGCCCCTGTGTTCCCCATCATGGCTAACCACTGCAGATGAGATTTTAGAGGACTGATTAAGAAGACTACTAGAGAAGATTTTGATAAACAATGTCTTTGTGGACTTGCTTTCCCTCTCAATCTGGAAGTACAAAATGGATCTGGGCAATCACCTGAGTTGCCTGGCTCTCAGGAAAGTAGACCAGATAGCTTGGTAGAAGCAATCTGACATTGAACCAGTTGTGCAAAATGTGTATTGGGTGACATTGTAACTAGGAAAGAAACAAGTGACTCTTAGAAATGACTAGAATTGTGATTGGGTTTGGCAAGGATTAACAAGGAAATGCAATCATTTGGGGGAACCTGGGGCCCCGATTGGCTCACAGTGAGCCTCCCTGGAAAAGGAGGTTCTGGCCAAAGGGAGACACAAGGTCTTTATTTCTGTCGCAAGTAGTCATTTCATCAGAGGCATAGCAATGCCCTCCATTTTGCAACTCCTCAAACACTTCTGGGTTGAAGAGGATTTTTTTTCTAGGTAACTTTTCATATTTTCATTGCATAGAAGAACTATTGCAATTCAGCCTTTCAAAAAGGAAGGCACGTACTTGTCAGGGTGCAGCTCTGAATGGATGGAAAGTGAAAGGGCCCCGGAAATGACAGAGACTGTTCACATGTTCTTAAAACACTTGCGTACCCACTTCTTCCATTCTTGGGGAGAAAGAAGGCAAGCCCAGCAGCATTTCAGGCAGCATCAGAGTTCCCTCATCCAGCCAGATTTCTCAAGAGGAAAGATGGAAGCATGCTGACTCAGTATTTCTCCCATGTTTCTGAGTTCTACTAACCAGTCCAAGGTAGTGCTTATGAAATATAAGTCTGCATTCCCACTGATATGAAATAAGTGGTGTATAATGTTACACTATACTCCTAAAAACCGTTAAAACACTATCTGTTGCAACTGATTTATTTTTTTTACTATAAATCAGAACTGATTTAAGAATATCCTTATGACCATGTCAATCTCACCCATGTTTCGGCATAGAAAGGTTACTTGGATTTCAAGGAAATATTTTATTTCTCTCTCTTCAAACCACTTTGTATTCTGTTTAGATACATTTTAATTCTATGTACTTAACTCTGACTTGTGAGGCCATAATATTGTACTTGATTTCACCATTTGTCTTTAATTATATCTAAAGCCAGACTGAGGTTATATCTGATGAATCCAACAGGCGAGATTAAACGAAAAAGGCAGAAATCTTGAGGGCATCAAGTTACCCTATTAAAGGCCATGGATAATACTTTCGTAGATATGTTTTTAAATTATTCAAACTATTTCTCAAAATGTTTATACTGGGTAAGAAATGTATTTCCTTTAAACAAGCGTCCATGTCAACATCTAATTTGGAGTGAGACAAAGCATATAATTTGTTCAAGAGTAATCTTTTTTTTTTAAGAGTGATCTTTCATTGGTCTCTTCAAAGTAATTTTTATTTACAGAGCTTTCAGGGAAGGGGAATAAGTGATGCGGTTGCCAAGGGAGACCCTATCCTGATTGGAAGAGAGGTCATCACAGGTTTTTATAAAGAAAAGGGGAAGAATGGCTTTATTTCCTAAGATTTTTTTTTTTTTTTTTTGCTCTTACAGTGAAAGAAAAAAGCAGTAGAAACAAAAATGCCTTTCCTGCTCCTTATTCATTCTGTGAATTCACAGAAAATCTCATGGTAATGAGCCTCCAAGAGGCCAAGCCCCATGACAACTTTTCTTAGCATTGTTTAATTTATTTTTTCTTTTTTTTCATTGTTTAATTTATTACTTGAATGTCATATTGTTTACCTCTATGTTTGTGTTTGTTCTGCCCCACCAGAATGGATATTAGTTATTGTTAAGGGCTACATTTTACACTTGTGCTACCCAAGTGCCTTGTGCATAGTTAAGCACTCAAAAAAAGGAATTAATATTAATTTGATTGTCTCTTTATCCATTGCAACTTTTAATACGGAAATAATAATTTTGAATGGGAATATGAGACATTCCTATGTCTCTCCATTAGCTGCTTAGAAGGCTTAATATAAGTTAGATCTATACACTCATAAATAGGTACGACCATAACACAAGCTTCCAGAGGGCAGTATCTGTGTTTCTCTTGCTCACCCATGCCTGTATCCACAGCTCAGATAACCGTATCTGGCACATACCAATGCCTAAGAAATAACTGTTAAATTAATGCATCCCTTTTTTTCCTGACTACAACTGACAGCGGGACACATACAGGGTCAAGATGAAAATAAGCTTTTCTACCCAGGCAGTCTTAAAAATAAAAGCAAAAAATAAAATCAAAGAAGGTTAAATACCAAAGCTCCTTTAAAAATAAAGAGAATTTTGGAAAGGACTCAGAAACATAACAGAACTCAAAAATGAGAACAAAAATACGTAGGTGAAAACAATTCACATATGATCATATAGCATCTGAATGAATACCTAAGAGGAGGCTATTAGGAGAATATCACTTTAAAAAGAGATACCACTTTTAAAAGACTCAAAATGATGGACTTACCTGAAAACTTGTCTCCATGTTACGGTGACAGTTTCTTTTATCTCTCAACTAACTGCTTTGGGGAATATTTCACATCAAGCTGCTCTTTAGCTTTGAAGATAATGCCTTGATTACACCTTTCTAAAATGTAGCTTTTCAGTAGTCATACCCGGAAAGGGAGTAGTCCAGGGGATGAACCTATTGAAGAAATTTCAGCCACTACATGGAAGATCCAATTCCATGTCCCAGTCCCAACAATACAGCATCAATTAATGAGGACATCACCTAATTACAGGCAATTGATGGGATAACATTGCCCTTTTTTAATACTTACTGGGTTTCATGGATTATTTAAATGTTGTATATAAGTTATTACTAACCTTCATGATAAAATTATGAGGTAGACATCAGTGTTACCATTGTAGAGATGGGGAAATTGAAGATCAGAGCTAGGAAGTAACTTAGCTAGTGAAGCTTTGAAGTGACCAAGTAAGAGACTGAAATTCAGGTCTGTCTGGCTATGAAACCCAAATTCCAAACTCTTCCCCTTACACCACCCAGCCTGACATAACTCCAGATGCCTCCCCTCATAGAGCCAGGCCTTTGAACATCTGTGACCCAGCACACACTTGCATCCTGCCCTTGAATTTGGTCAACTTCAGCCACTTATTCATTCAGCCTCAGATTGCTTAAGACCCACTGTTTCCAACTGCTCGACCCCTAACCACCCGGAGAATAATTTATAGGAAAGATTAGCTAAGGCTTAATTTTTGTCCTTGAGTGTGTGTGTATGTGAGGGGGGTGTGGGGGGAGGTAGAGGGAGACTAGGAAGCACAGTGAGAGAAAAGCTTGCAGTTTGGGCCTCATAGCTAGACAGAACTGCATTTAAAGCTCAACTCTCTCACTCCACAGTATCTTTAGCTAAGTGATTTCACATCTCTGAGCCCGATTTCCCCATTTATAAAATTACATCTCCACTTAAAGACCCACTGCCATTGCTTGTTGAAATCAAAGCTGAAACATGGAAGTAGAGACAGAAACTCAGAGCTCCATCTGGCCTTCTTGCAGCCCAGAATGGGAACTGAGAATCTGGTAGCAAAGGTAGATAGCTGCCCATTTTACTATGGCCTGAGAGCTGGGGTTAGTTGTTACATTATTAAGTGGTCACATTTTGTATGCGTATATACCTACACAATACCCTCATTTATCTCTTGGGCTGCAAAGCCTAAAATATGTATTACTTGATCCTTCAAGGAAAAGTTCGTCAACCACTGTGCCATTTTTTCATCCTTCTAGTACAGATCCGAAAAACAAGGCAGTCAGTTCTCTTCTGTTTCCAACAAGCAGGATGGGGGTTTGAACTCTAGCAGTGTCATTCTAGAATGTGTGCTCTTCACTGCTCAATTGTACCACTCCTGAGAGATGAGGAACATCTGTCTTTGACTATGGGTCTGGGGAAAAGTCCAGTTAAAAGTCAAGCTCACTAGCTAAATACTCGTAAGCACTAAATGATTTATTTTCACAGACTGACTTAGGATTAGGTGGAAAAATGGAGCTCTGTCACAGGGAAAAACCAACTTTAACAAAAAGCCAAAAATTGATCCTTGAGAAACCTTGAATGCAAGGACAGTGGGGCTAAAATCAAAGTAGAACTCCCATGGGATACGTAGCTAGACAGGGACAAAGGAAAGGAAATCTGGTCAACATAATATCTTCTGGATTTCACCAAGTCTCAAGGACTCAGAGAGAAATTCCATTTTTTTTTTCCTCCAGGAGCCGCAGATCAGAATAATACGATGGTCCAATGATGCTGCGTGGAGACGCCAAAGAGGCATGGTCTGGGTCTCACCAACCCTCAGACCAGTGCCAATGAATGGTCCCCTAGCGCAGCCACAGAATAGCTCCTTTGAGCTTCCAGACCAGTTCTGAAACCAGCATCCAGTGATGTCGTTTCTTCCTTTGCACCTGTATCCTTCATGCATAAATATTTTCTACTCTTGTATTTTTTTTCTTAGCCTCTTATTTAACATGCTATTGCAATGCTTCAAGACATATTAAATTTACGAAATAGAAGAAACCAGTACTCCATTGCTTCTCTAGGTGGAGAGAGAAAACCTCTGCAAATCAGTAGTTCTGGAGACTGCTTCTCCGGTGAGCAGGAAGCAACCGTATTTGGTGGAGGTAGCCAGTGCACAGAGAGGTGGAGAGAATCTGAAGACAGATTTGTGGCCGCCCACCAACCAGGCAGGCCTGCCTCCCTGTGCTTTCCATCCGGAAAACAGGATCCTGGGTTTTCCAGCCCTTAGTTCCAGCTCACCTGTTCCTGAAGCCAATCTCAGGAGTGCCTCTGAAAGTGAAAGCAGAAGCTAAAGGTGAGGAGGTGGAAGTGGAAGAAGGAGGGCAAAGAGTCTCAAAAAAAGAGATTCAGAACCAGGGCAGAGGGAGCCCGGATCTTCCTAACCTATGAGCCTCAGTGACGTCATTGGTAACATGGACACAAGGTTCTCTACCTAGAGGGATTTTATTACATTAGAAAAAGTGAAATAGTTTTAGTCCTTTTTTTTTTCCCCTTTGGTACGTAGAAGTATCCATAAACACTAAGTCCATTACACCAAAATTCTTTCAGGCATCCCATTCTTCTATTAAAGGTCTCCAAGGAGGATTATACAATCCTCCTTAATAAGGCACTAATTGCATCCTAACCTCTTCAAGAAGTTCTGGTGTGTGTCTGAGCATTACACAGTACAGAAAATAGGAAAAAGGCCAGGTTAAAATTCCCTTCTGCCTGACTGTGTTCTGAAGTTAACAAAGCATTGGTCTCCTCTGAAATGAAAGTCTGTTCTCTGGACCCAACAGTCAGATGCCTGCTTTTGCCAACAAGGTAAGGAGACACTTTGATTCGCACCATCACTAACTGCTTTGGCAGGAAAGTTTTTGTTTGAACTACACTTTAGAAAGGAAAAAAAAGACCAGTAAAGAAAAATCACGATTTCCCCCTTTTTAACCCATTTCCTCTGTTTTTTTTTCTTAAGACAAATAAAAATTTAAAAAGAGAAAAGGAGATCAATAAAATGCTGTAAGCTCAAAATTATTGATCCTTCTCTAACACTCCACTTGGCATCAAAAGAAATTTATGACAGAGAGTAAAAAAATTAAATAATAAAATAAAACAAAAGGTGAGATTCCTAAATAGTTGAGGAAAATTAAGTTCTATATATTTTCTTATACAGAAAGCTCGATATTCTGGCTGGAGAAAGTAAAAAACTATATATATATATATGTATATATATTTAGTTTTGTTTTTGTCCGTCTTTGCTCCATTGCAGCCTCTAGGTAGAAGTACCTGGAAGTTCTTGGACCCCATGGAATTGTACCTTTCTTTCATAATGAAGAGGATTATTTCTGGCTCAACACAAAACACAAATTAATGCTTACAGACACTAAAGTCTTATACAAACCAAATTACTCTCCAGCTAAGATGACCTTCGAAGGCCAGTTTGCTGCATATTTTTCTTTTTCCCCCCTTTTCTTAAGTAATTGGAACAATTTGCAACAGCAAAAGAATATGATGCCAGCATAAGACCAGTTCAGTAAAGGGTATCAACTTGCGTGTAGTTCTGAAAGAAATGGACTCAAACTTTCTTTAGTGGCCCACATGTTCCACATTTTCCCCACAAATTCATCCTGTGTGGCATCGCCAATGCAAGTGGTAGAAACAAATATCAGTCATTTCCTTTGGAGGACTTAGACCAGCTTTCCATTGTCCGTGGTGAGGAAGCCCCTTCTGGCGACTCCATTTTGGATGTATGCCCATGGTTGACCTAATTTCTAGGAACTTCCTTAGAAACTTGCAGTTTCTACTGCTCAGTTGTCATAACAATGGTTGTTCCTCTCGATGCTGTTCTGTGTGTTTTGGTTTGGTCGATCCCTACAATCTCAGCAGCCCTATTTCCTAAGATGTCCCGCTCCAGGGACTGGCAGGGAGAGAAACAGAAGTTTGGGCTGTCTGCTGGGGAGTGGGAACCTTGCTGAAGGAGACCGAAGGTCTGCTTTGCAGGCTTCATGAAGGAGTTTGCAACTACTTTATCAAGATATGATTAACATGTAGAAAGCGGTACACGTTTAATGCATACAACTCAGTTTGGGATAAGTATACACCAATGAAACCATCACAACCATCAACATACCCAACATCTCCCTAAGTTTTCTCCTGCCCATTATTATTCATGTGTGTTTTAGCATTTTTTTTCCATGGCTCTTAACAAATTTTTTTTCCACCACTTTTCACATCAAAGGTTCAGACGGCTTTTTGTGTTTTTGCTCAAAAATGACACACACACGAAATGACACACAAGTTTGGGAAAAGGAGGGTACCAGAACTTGCGTCTCTGTCCCCATCTCTTCTCCTGACAATATACCACTTCTGCCTTTCCCACAAAACCTCCAAGGGTATGTGGGTTTGTGTGTTCGGTCTGGGTGTGAGTAGCCACACGTACACACATTCTGCAGACAGCATCTTGCCATCCACCGACTAGAAAAGATTGCCCTTTGACTTGTCTCTGCAGAGGCTCTGGCAGATGGTGGATGAGCCTCAGGCTCCACGAGGGTCTTTACTTAAGAGCTCCCCTGATATCCCTCCACCTCGCTCTCTGGAGAATGCCTATTCAGGCTGGTCCCATCTGCTCCCACTGTTTTCCAGGAACTCTGTTTCTGGGCTTCACATAGGGCTGCTATGTGCCTGGGAGCATTTTTCTTGACTACTTCACTTATGCTCATTTCCTTCCTTGGCTCTCTAGAGAACAAACCTTTTAGCATTTCCTTCAATTAAACATTTAATAAGAGAAGGAACTCATCATTTTCCCACCACCCAATCTACCCATCTCCGTTCAATCTATGCCCATAGTCTGCCTTCCTTCCTGTTACGGGAACCACACCCTCTCGGTTGCTAGCAAAAGGCAGATCCAAACTTGAACATTGCACCCCAGCTCCTCGAGATATCTCAAGGGCTTTGCTCCTTGGGTAAATGAGCTCCTCAGCTATCCCCTCTTTCTTAGGCATCGTCAAATTTACCCTCCCTAGTGTGCGAATAGGCCATCCCAAGAGTACCCCGACACACCCTTTTACGCACCGATGAAATCCACCTGTAAGAACCAGTTACCATCCAATAATTGTACTTCCCTAATAGAAAAACTCCCCAAATAATGCTTGATACCATTTCCACTTCTTCACCCCAGGTGCCTTTTTGGACTTTACTCCACTTTATTCCCTGGAACTCTGTCTATATTATACCAACCCTGTCGAGATGCCCACTTATATCTGGATTATAAATCTTCATAGACAATTTCCCTTTCTCATCTTCATTGGCCTTTCAGGGGCATCAGACATAGGAGATCTTCCTTCTTGTGACATTTTCTTCATCTATCCCCATTGCAGGCATTCGGCTCGTTTTATCATCCACACATACTCTGCGTACTTTGCTGGTTCCTCCCTCTCTTACCAACCTCTAGAGATGCTGGCATTTCTCAAGTTTATTCCTTGACTCCCCCCCCCTTTCTTCTATTAAACTCTCTCTCTCTCTCTCTCTTTCTCTCTCTTTTTTTCTCTCTGATTAATCTCATTCGGTCCCAAAAACACGTTTGTATCTCCAACTTCTCCCTAGAGCTCCAAGAGTATATCTACCTCCTCACCTAAAACTTACTTTTCGGGGCGCCTGGGTGGCTCGGTGGGTTGAAGCCTCTGCCTTCGGCTCAGGTCCAGGTCTTGGTCCCAGGGTCCTGGGATCGAGCCCCGCATCGGGCTCTCTGCTCAGCGGGGAGCCTGCTTCCCCTCTCTCTCTGCCTGCCTCTCTGCCTACTTGTGATCTCTCTCTCTCTGTCAAATAAATAAATAAATAAAATATTTAAAAAAAAAAACAACTTACTTTTCAAAAACAAACCTTTCAACCACCCTGCAATTGATTTAATCTCTAGCTCCCTCCATTTCAATAGAAACATTAAACCATTCTCCTCGTTGCTTAGTCCCATATGGAATTTAGGACTAATTTCTCATGCCCCATACTTCTACCCATGAGCTGGTGCTGGTGGCTTACACTTCAAAAAAATTTCCCCAGTACAACTAGAATATTTTTCATTCTTCACCACTAGACACTCTCATGAGCCTCCATCATCTCTCATCTGAGTTGCTTTGTCCTGCTGCAGTTTTGTTCTCTGCATGGCAACTGGAATGATCTTTAGCAACATCCTCCAACAGCTTTCCTTCATGCTGAGACCTTAAACTCCTAAAATCATGCCTTACAAGGCCTTATTTGATCTCTTTTGCATTTGCTAGTTCTTCTGCATGAAATTCCCACTCCTTCCCCCAAATCCTCACATGCCTGCTCCCTCGTTTCATTGTAAGTCCTCCTCAAGTTCTACCTATTCAGAGAGGGAATTCCATAGTCTCCCAACTCAAGATGGTCTGTATATACCCCTTTATCCTGTTAACGTGTTCTTTACAATACTTGCTGTCTGAAATTATAATAGGGGCGCCTGGGTGGCTCAGTGGGTTAAAGCCTCTGCCTTCGGCTCAGGTCATGATCTCAGGGTCCTGGGATCGAGCCCCGCATCGGGCTCTCTGCTCAGCGGGGAGCCTGCTTCCCCCTCTCTCTCTCTGCCTGCCTCTCTGCTACTTGTGATCTCTCTCTCTGTCAAATAAATAAATAAAATCTTTTAAAAAAGGGATGAAATTACATTTATATTCAATTATAATTTAAAATATTCTTTCAGGAAGAGATTCTTCTCTCTTTCTTACAATGAATCCCTTGCCCCCAGCATGATACTTAGCACATATTAAGTGCTCAATATGATCTTGTTGGAAAGAAAAATGGGTAAAGAGATGAATTTGAATATACTATGAGCCATGTGATAGATCATTTAATGTGTCTGAGTTGAGGAGGAGCCTGCCAGGTTGATATTAAGCGTAAAAGATAATCATGGCATGTTCACCCAATATTCTTCTCCTAAATGAGCCAGAAATGTAGTGGGTTTTTTTTTTAACCCATGTAACGAACACCTTTTCTGTGCATTACTCTGTGTTGATTTCTCAAAAACAGTGCAGTATGTTTGATACTATATTTGATTGCTTTCATAGTATATAATCCACATTTTTCCGTCTGCCACAAAAGACCACTACTAAACAACCACAACGTTCTGTCTGTCATTGTTTTATTAATCACCTTAAAAATAATCCAGCATTCCTATGAATATATGTCTATTGAAACTCTGCGCTAAGTAGGGTACACACTTCTACCCCCTGAGAATCTGACAACCTATCTCCTTTATGTCCTTGTATCTACTCTCCCGTGTGCTACAAGACCTTCTCTCTTCTCTGTTCTCAGAGCTTTCATAGCAGATTCACTCCACTTAGATCACTTAATATTTTCTCCTTACAGCATACACAAGTATCACATTTTCCATTCAAGATGAGACATTCATGAAAGAGGGACTCTGCATATAATTGTACGCTCATTAACTAGCAGCTGGTCTGGCAAGTCATAGGTGCTCAATGAATCATTATTTTTTAAAGATTTTATTTATTTATTTATTTATTTGTCAGAAAGAGAGCACACGTGGGGGGAGCAGCAGGCAGAGGGAGAAGCCGACTCCCCACTGAGCAAGAGGCACGATGTTGGGTTCCATCCTCATGACCTGAGCCGAAGGCAGCCACTTACCCGACCAGCCACCTAGGTGTCCCTCAATGAATCATTATTGAATGAATAAATGAATCCGTAATTAGTTGGAGAAATATTGAATAAAAGAAAATGGGGTTCAAGTATTCTGCAAGTTAGAGGTAGGATCGAGGAACAGAAGACTGGGTTAGCATTTGGTCCCCAGAAGCTCATGGAAATGATGCTAACTACTAAGTAGCTAAGTACCTACAGGCTCTTCAACTATGAAAAGCCATCACTGTGTGTGTGTGTGTGTGTGTGTGTGTGTGTGTGTGTGCACGCGTGCTCATGTGAGATTGGTGACAACAAAAGCAGGGAGAGCCCTGGTCTAATACATTTTCCTCCTCATTCTTAGTCCAAGAAAAGGAAACCGGGTTTCTGCTAAGAGTTCTGCTCACTGCCACCTTATGAAGGAAAGTTAATGTTTTTCACAGAGATAATGATCCCATCCCCTCTTTGCATAAGTAAGCTCTTCCATCTATGAGGAGGGGGCTGGCCAATCTCACCGATGAGTGGGGTCTGCATCTGATGTCATTATTATTCTGGACTAGTCGAGTGTCCTCTGCCTTGCATATCACAGGCAGGAGAGAATCTCCAGAGTTTTGGATTGGCTTTTGCCCTCATCCACACACATTCCCATTGTTCATTTCTATCGTAACGGCTGTATTAATTTTGCTAGTCTACCCAAACCTATAAAATCCCAACAAGAGTCGCAGAGTAATGGATCCTAAAGAAGCAAAGACGTGAAACAATCATTGGGTCTACTCCCCAGCCTTCAGCCAGAAGCACACATAAACAACTCAGAAACACTGAAAGGAGAAAGGTCATCATGGAAATGACCACAGCCACCTACAAGTGTTGCAGATTCTTCTTGGGTCATCTTATCAGTTTATTTTACTCCGTAAACACAGTATGTTTTTCAACGTAAGATCCATTTGGGAGGCTGTCAGCCATCATAATTAGAGAGGAGTTTGATATCTAATTTAAAATTTGTGCCATCCATAGCAAAATGCGGCAAGTCAAAAGCATGGATAGGGTATGTTCTCAGCTACTTTTAGAATTTCCTCCCACATTTTGTGTGACCTATAATGTTTCAGTCCCTTACTGCCACCGCCACGCACGATTCTTTGAAAACAGATACTAAAGGGAAGCCATTAAGCTATTACTTTTACTTGGAAATTGGAGGTGAAAACCCTGAACTGAAATGGAGGCACTAATTTAAAAGATGAAATGACCCTTAACAGGAAAGTCAGCTAACTAGTCCCTCTGGAAATTCCTGTCCTTGAAATGTGAGACTCTGGGCCAGTCTGAGCTCCCCAGTGTGAAATGAAGAGAGTAATCCCACCCCATCCCTCAGGATCATCACCATTTTGATCCTTACAGCATTTAGAATCGGGGGTGGAAAAAAAAAATCACAGTCTGAATACAGGCAGCAAAATCCCTACATTTCTTAAGGATTAATGGTAAAGCTTTAGCAAAGTGTTTCAGATTCCAAATTAATCTTAATACATAGATGTACTTTCCCATACGCCAAACTCAGACATTTTCTGGTTGAACTGCATTTTGTCTGTACATGGGAAGATACTTTCGTGTCTTGCAAGCAACCTCTTTTGCCTTGGACAAGCTAACTATAGAAGGTTCTTCCATGTACAAGAAATAGAAAATATTTTGGGGTCCCTTGAGTTTCTCCATTTCTGCAAGTGGAGAAGGAGCATAGTTCCTAAATAGCTTGCTTTGAAATCACTCTGTTTTTCTGTTTGAGAATCTATAGGGACAGTCCTCTTCTGGGATTTTCGTAATGGGCTCTGCTTAGTAGCAGGGAAGGCTGTCGTTGTTTCATTGGTTTGAAACTGTGAGGCTGACCTAAAAGAACCTACCAGAGGCCTCCTAACTATTTGCCTGTAGTTTTGGCAGGTGTCACCATGGGACCTCTGGGGCTTTATGGAACAATGTATGGCTGAGCACAGATGACAGAGAGAGGAAGGTTTGCACAATCCAGGCTGATCGGGAGAAATACAATAGCTCCTTTAGAATACTTTGACTGTTTTCGGCACATGCACAGATGTATGTATACTTTAATATAGTGGCTTTTTTTTTTTTCCTCCCCACCCTCCAAAATCTGTTCTGAAATTGGTGGTACATTTGAAAATCAATTGTGCCTTGGAATCCAGGAAAACCGGTATCACTCTCCGATTCAAGATCAGAATTATAATTCACAGATATAACAAAATAAAAACAATATGAAGAAGATGGTGTTTAAAACAGATGAACAAACCAACTGGCTTGCTAAACTTAAACTTAAATTAAAATTGATCTTCATATAAGTTTGGGAGTTATCCTCGAATACCTTATGGATTCATCTTCTTTTTCTCCTTCTAGTCCAGAGATTGAGAGTTTCGAAGGGTTCTACTTGCTTCGGTGCTACTCTCATTCAGAAAACGGATTGCTGGGGGCTTATTTCTGGCATGGTCTTGCATTTTAGACTTGAGGTTTTTCCATTAGCTGGCACATCTGACCTTCACTAGGATCACGTCTGTCCCAGGACCTTGGGCATTTGCAATCACAGATCCATTCGAGGCTTTCCTTCATGCACTGATGAGAAAAACCCCTCTTGAGGCCAGCTCCTCTCGTGGTTCACCCCCAAAGCCGCTCAACTTATTTCCTCCTGCCATAGCACGTCCCCAGCACTGCCCTATGGGAAGTGTGTAAAGCATTTCCTGTCTCCAGTCGCCCCCTCATCTCTTCTCTCTCTTTCCCTTGGATGGAACTAACCCCCTTTAAGTATTTCAGAGCCTCCCCTTTAGAATTACCTCCTGTGAACGGGACAGTCTCTATTTTGCATCACGTGTCCCTGAAAAACTGGAGAGCCTGAATTCCATCCCTAGGTATTTACATTTTAAGCTTTTTGACCTTAACTATAGAAATTGGAAATAAAATTAAAAACTATTCCCTTCTTAATGGAACTCCATGCATCAGCAGGCGTGAAGAGCAGGATGGAATTGATTTTAACCCTAAAATCATAAATTAATTTTTGCATATACAAAGACAGTCCAGGCATAATTTTCTAAAAGCTCTGTTTTGCAGTGGGTGAGAATGAGCAGAAAAGAAAAAAAAAAAAAGCGACCTGTGCTCACTCCTCTCCGGGTGTCCTGATGTATAGGAATCCCAACCAAGCTGAATGGACTGAATTTCCGGCATACCTGTTCCCGGAGCTAATAGGGGAAGAAGAAAGCAAGTTGAGTTAGTAGCTGCTAACTTTCGGATCTGGACACCGACGGCACCACCACCACCGTGGCAACCCCGTGACAGCTGAGAGGTCAACCCAACATCATCTGTCTCTCCATCAATGCTCCCTAAGACACTATTACCTGCACTGGAATGAACAGGGACACTTACAAAGGACATATTTCCTGGGAAGGAGCTCAGGATTCTGTTTTACAATAAAAACTTAGGCGATGACTAAGCACATTCAAATTTGAAAACCCTTATTTTGTACCCTTGACTAAATTTCTCCCCTGCATTGCTTCTCCGCCCATCTCTTTCTGTTCTACAATGGACTATAACTCAGTCTTCCTCTTCTCTGCCACCAAATTCACAGATATGAATGATGCAAGGCCCTTTCTGATTTTGTTGATTCCTAGTTTCGTTCCTTCTCCGGACCTGTGGATTAAGGTCACACTAACTCTGCCCGCATCAACGGAGTCAGTTTTGGAACCCAGACAGCAGAGAACCTATGATACTTTCTGTATGATAAAGAGACGTCGCTGAATGTGCTTCTCAATATCATCCCGGTCAAATAGGAATGCACCAAGGAAATCTGGAAATTCTTTGTTACAGACCATTGCCATAGGAGAGGGAAACACAAAGGATGTATTAGATGGATGAGTTGTCTATGTAGGTGTACATGACTATAACGAGAGAATTATTCCATATGTAGATAGCATCTGAATAATAATGTGTATTAATTTTGATTCATATTGGGAAAGGGTTTCCTTTGCTCTGTAAAATGTACACTTGTTCGTGTAAGAGCAATGTTAATTACTGTCACTGACACTACTATTTACAAATTTTTCCCAATGGCTACGTAAAATGATATTTACTATGAATATCATAATTATGCATTATTTTCATTTTCTACATTTCTTCAGGGTAAGATAAAAGTCTTCCATATTTCTGTACCCTCCAGCCCACCATGACGGTAACTTACATATTGTGCATTTTTGGCAAAACGCTTGACAAATAAATTAATGTTTATGTTTTATTCCTGTTACATTTGCGTTTCTGTATGTTTATACAAATGGCCCCAGTAAATCATTTGATCCTTCCCCACATGATACCTTTCCTAGTATTGCTGGTAATGTCAGAAATAGAGAATGAAGGGCTTTACCACATAGCTACCATGAAGAGGAGATAGAGAGGGAGATAGAAAGGAAGAGGATCGAAGAACATGGGCAAAAAGAAAAGGCTGAATTACATTACATGAACTTGTAATTGATCGAAAATACTTCATAGGGCATAGAATAATCATTAACCATATAGTTCCCCAAGTCCAAGCCCAAAGTCCTGGGTGACCAGCTGTCTGTGTCCCCTCCATCGCACGCATGCTCAAATTAGAATGTGAGGCAGGGTAGTGTATTTACTTCTCTGCTCAGACCACTGTTTACTGTTTTACTAAAACACGGCTTAAGCGATTTGAAGCTGCTTCAAGACCCACACTAGATATACCGTTAAAGGTGTGCATTCCTTCATTCCCTAAAACTAGCCTTCATAAGCTTTAAGTACCAAGTCTTAGAAGAAGAGAAATAATGGAAGATGAAGCAGCAGGAGGAGGGAGAGAAGAAACACACACACACACACACACACACACACACACACACACACACACAATATAAAAAACAAAACAAAACAAAAAACCATAAACCTATCCTGATCCATCCCAGAAAACAAGACCTAGTCATCAGGTGTTGTAACCGTGAACTGCCTCTTACGTGACTTCAGAAAGTGTAGTTGTTGGTTAACCAGTGTCTCTAATCCATGTGGAATGTGAACGAGTTTTCTTTTATGGAAAATGATCATTGTCATCTTTTCTTCTGTTCTTCGCCACCACGCACCCCTTGTTTGCTTCTAACTTTACCGCCAAGAGACATTGTGTTCCTTCCCCTCTCAAAACCCTTCATTTCCAAACCAACTCCCAATTTCTTTATTTCTACGCCTTCCATAAAGCCTGGCTCTGAGAGTTATGTTTACTTGATTAGAGGTCCGACTCTATTTATGGGTGTTCAAGCTTCAGAGATGTTGCCCCTGTCGCGTGGCTTCCTGCTTACTTTAAAAAAAAGAAAAAGAAAAATTAAAAGGGATATTGTTCATGACTCTTCCCCAATCAGGGAAAATTTACTGTGGTTGCCTTAGTAACAAGAATGTCAGTCATTCTTTCTCCATGCCAAATCCCTTTAGATTTCACATAGAGCAACATTTTTAAAATAGAATTATTTCACATTCAATTTAACTTCTGGAGTTTGTTAAAAACAAACTCCCTGCTTACTTGAATGCTTTCTTAAAGGAACCAACCCATTTATTTCTTCATCAACATCTTAGACTTCTTTAGAGCATAGAGAACAATTCTGATATGTGTATATGAATTCTGTAAGTATGTTTTGTAAATATATATCGTATTGACTGATATATGGATAAAAAATCATGAAGTACCAGGATCAGGAAAATCCAATGATTTAGGGACAAGATTAGAATTTGAGTTCCTTGAATATAAGAAAATTAATTCTTTAATTATAGATGCAACACATGTCTACAGGGAAAATTGGGAGAACATAAAAAATGGCAAAGAAAACTCATAAGTGCACTATTTAGCAAGAAACATTTGTTTTTAGGTTTCTAATTTTGTCTCTATATATGTAGAGTAATATGATAGCACAGTTTTACATCCTAAATTTGGTGTTAACATTTAACTGAATATTTTAATACTTAATATTAGTTTATTGTGTGGATTGATTCTCTTTGTTGCTTTTGTCCTTTATATTTATTTTCTCATTTACTTTTGTCATTGTTAATGTTATTTTGCCCGGAAAGGTTTTTTTAGGTTAGAAATTGAATTTCTGGGTCCATGAACAAGAAATTTGAAACACTGGTATGTTCTTGGCCACCTATTTTTCCAGAACGTTTTACTAATTTATGCACTTTTGAGAAGTATGTGTTTGAATCATTGCAACCTTACCAACAGTGGATGTACTTATATTTTTTCCCCACTTTAGTAGGTAAAATAATATTAGATTGTCAGCTCTTTTTTTTTTTTCAATCTCAAGCAAACTATTTCCTTTTATTTTTAACCATTGGTATTTCTAATAATGTTAAGTCAGATGTTAAAATTATGAGTCAGATGTTAAAATTATGTAATTTTGTTCATTAAAGACTGCTTAATTATAATAAACAATTGAGTTTAATCATAAATATGTTGTATTTTCACTTATTATTGTAAGTGGAGATAATTTTTTTATAATTTTCAGCTAATATTCCAAATTTTTATTGGCCATTTGAGATTTCTCTTTTGTGATTTGCTAATACACATGCTTTGACATTTTTTTGTGTGACTTATATATTATGTATCCTTACTATGAATTCTTCATTGGTTATATACATTTCAGATGTGCTCTAGACAGTGACTTGGCTTTTTTGTTTGTTTAGGGTATCTATCCTGTACAGAAGTTTTAAAGTTTTATATATGCATATTAAACGATATGTTTTATTAAGATGTGTTCTTTTTTCCATGTTGTTTAAGAAATCCTCCCCTACTTCAGAGACTGGAAGTTATTATGCTAAATTTTCTTCTAAAGGTTTTAAGGTTTCCTTCAGTTACATATGTTCTTAATCCACCCGATTAAATCCACTTTTATATTTGGGTGTATATGTGGTTGGAATCTAATTTTTTTTTCCAGTGTAATCCAACTCTCCACTGATTGATGAGGTTACCTCTTTACCTATCAGATTTTCTTTCATATGTAAATATTTCTAGGTTTTCTCTATTGTAACAATCCTTCTATTTGTTAATCTCTGTGCTAATAACATCCTGTTTTAATTAGTGAAAAAAAGTAAACATTCTCTCCCTTACAAAATTGCCTCAAAATTTATTTTATTAAAGTTTTATTTATTCATTTCTAGAGAGAGAGAGAGAGAGCACGAGCCGGGAGAGGATCAGAGGGAGAGGATCCCAAGGATATTGCACTCTGAGTGGGGAACCCACACTGGGGCTCAAACTCACCACCCTGAGACCACCACCTGAGCAGAAACCAAGAGTCATGGGATGCCTGGGTGGCTCAGTTGGTTAAGCGTCTGCCTTTGGCTCAGGTCATGATCCCGGAGTCCTGGGATCGAGCCCCGCGATGGGTTTCTCGCCGAGCCAGGAGCTTGCTTCTCTCTCTCCGTCTGTCTGCTACTACACATGCTTGTGCTCTCTCTCTCTCTGTCAGATAAATAAATAAAATTTTTTTTTTAATAAATAAAATCTTTAAAAAAAGAAAGAAAGAAACCAAGAGTCAGACGCCTGACTGAGCCATGCAAGTGCCCCAAAATTGCCTCATAGTTTAAAGATTCTGTCCACATATTTTTCCTTTTCTTATAAACTCCCTGTCTGTATGATTTACCCATTTCCCTAGTTTGTTAATAGTTTCTCTCAATATATCAGTTTCTTCCAAATTAAAAAAATTAACTCTTGTCTTTCATAGAATGTGCAGGTTTTGTCTCATTGCTGTTGGTCTTTATACTTAGTTTGTGATATTTTTGCTGATTTTAAGGTCTTTGTTCTTTTTTTAATTAATTAATTAATTTTTCATTGAAGTATAGTTGACAATATTATATTAGTTTCAGGTGTACAGCATAGTGATTTGACAATTCTATACATTACAAAATGCTCACCCCACTAAGTGTAGTTACCATCTATCACCATACAAGCTTAACTACAATATCATTGACAATATTCTCTGCATTGTACTTTACGTCCCCACAATTTATTTACTTTATAACTTTCGAGTTATACCAGTTCCAGTTTGTACCTCTCAATCCCCTTCACCTATTTCTCCCATCCCTTTACCCCCTTCACCTACGGCAACCGCTGTTTTCTTCTCTGTTTATGGGTCTGTTTCTGTTTTGTTTCGTTCATTCATTCGTTTTGTTTTATAGATTCCACATATAGTGAAATCATATGGTACTTATCTTTATTCTATCTGGCTTATTTCACTTAATATCATACCCTCTAAGTCTGTCCATGTTGTCACAAATGGCAAGATTTCATTTTTATGGCTGAGTAATATTCCACGTCTTCTTTCTCCATCCATCTGTTGATGGACATTTAGGTTCCTTCCATATCTTGGCTATTGTAAATAATGCTGCAATAAACGTAAGGGGTACTTTAAAATTACAAAATTGATTTTGTTATTTCCTTTATGATTTCTGGGACATATTAAAATTTATCAAAGAACATTTTTATGACGTATTTCCCAACGATCAGTAAAACGATAGCAAAATAATAGCTTTTCTCATGTTTATGACAAATAAATTAGTTTAAATCCTGGGACAGCCCATCTTTGCTTTTTCCCTCATTCAAATTTACATTATGTATAATTAAATTCTGAGTCCCTGACTGACTTTAACATACTTTACTATACAGTTTTATATCCAAAAACAGACCTCATTTCTATGTTCAATTTTATAATCATATGCTCAGTAGTAGTTATTTATACTTCAAGGTTTATATTAAATGAATTGTTCTCATTAGGAGGGTGTAAATATTTTATTTAGAAAATGTACACATTTGCCTGATGCTTTGCTCACCATGGAAAGTTTGGCTGGGTGTACAATCCCCAGGTTTATTTTGAAATTCTTTAGAGATTGGTGTGTATCTTCTGCTACCTTAGTATTATGAGAAGTCTGAAGATAGTTTTATTTTGTCTTGATGTTTGTAATGTTGTTAATAGTATCCCATGCAAGCTTCTAAATTTTTCATCATTTAGATTGAAAAAAAAAAGCCAAGAAAAATCTAGGAAGGGGTGTCTTCTAGTAGGATAAACTGTGCTATTCTTTTCTGTGACTTGGGCTGTTTTCTTCAGGTTGAGATTTTTTTTGTCTCTCTCCTTTAAAGATTGCCTTTGTTCCAATGCTTCTGGTTTTCTTTTTTCACAAAAACTTCTGATCTTTAAATTGCACCTCTTCTTCTTGCTGCTGTATTTATAATCTTCTACTATGGTTCCCATCTCTTTGTCCTGTTACTCCGCATTTTTGGAGGGAATTACCAGTTTGTCTTTTGCATATCTGATTTGGCAGAAGTGTTTTTTTACTGTTTTCTTTGTATTTATTTTGCAGTTTTATCTTTCATCACTGAGTTCATTTTGACTCTCTGATTTCTTTTTTTTTTTAAGATTTTATTTATTTATTTGACAGAGAGAGATCACAAGTAGGCAGAAAGGCAGGCAGAGAGAGGGGGAAGCAGGCTCCCTGCTGAGCAGAGAGCCCGATGCGGGGCTCGATCCCAGGACCCTGAGATCATGACCTGAGCCGAAGGCAGAGGCTTTAACCCACCGAGCTACCCAGGTGCCCCTGACTCTCTGATTTCATCTTAGCATATTTTTCTGCTATATTTCTCTTGTATATTCCATGGTCAAATCTCCTTTTCTACAGGCCTCAAGTGGGAATCTTAATTTTTTTTCATTGATGTTATTTTGTTGAGAAACTACTTTTCTGAGACACGGGCTTCTTTTGGGTTTTCCAGGCTATGCATTTCTTTCCTGCTGCAATATGTTTTCCAAAGGCCCAGTCTGCTTTGACTTTTTGTGTTTGGTCATTCTAGGTAGGGGGGCTTTCTCTCCAGGCTTTGCGTGTTCTGGAATATTTGGTGTGTGGTTGGGGGTGGGGAACGGTGGGGGGATAGCTAGTGTTCTTAGCCTCTTGGATGCTAGTATCAAATTCTGTTGAAAGCAGATGAGAAAGACACATAACCCACAATAAATGATGGTATGTAGCACACGTGATTTGGTGTAGTCTACCCCTGCTTCTGTCACTGCTACCACGTCTTCTAAGTAAGAGAACCAAATACTTATCATGGTCTCTATGCCAAGCAAAACATCAAAAGCCCCTCTTCCCAGTATGTGTTGCTCTTACGGCTATTTCCCTCTCTGCCCTTGCCCTTCATGTTTCACCTTAAATGAGAAAGGATTCCAATAGGCAAATACCACTGCTTGCCTTTCCTTCCATCCCCATTCCTTGGTAAGACGTATACTGAGAGTTCTGGTCTCTGAACGTATGCAGAAAGAGATCCATTGCTGAGAGCACAAGCATTGAATTTCTGTCTGTCTTGTTCTTAGCCTGCATCTTATGTCATCTGGAGTCTGGTGGCTTGTTTGTCCAATGGTGCGATTCCTGCACCCTGGATTTAGGGGCATAAATATGGGTGAGTTGCATGATCCTTTGACCTTCTCCGGCACTCTCTGGGCTGTGCTAGACCACAATGTTTCAATTGGCTTGTAGCTCGAAAGCGTATGCTTCCATCAGTCCCCATCAGTAAGGCAGCTAATGAAAAATTGTCTAGGCATTAATCTGTTCTTAACTTGAGCTTAAAAGTCTGCTGCCATTAAGAATAATTTTGTACATTTCCATGAATTTTGTTTCATGAAAAGTGTTCACTGAGGGATAGTGGACATAAAATATTAATCTTGAAACGAAACATAGGTTATTAAT
Organism: Potos flavus; assembly: GCA_028534135.1. NCBI lineage: Eukaryota > Metazoa > Chordata > Mammalia > Carnivora > Procyonidae > Potos > Potos flavus. Next base: position 19,404,912 of record CM052884.1, on the reverse strand, counting down.
AGAAAATTTTTAACAAGGTCATTGCTGCTTTATACTTAATACTAAGTTTCTAAATTTGAAACTTCCAACAAAAAGAAATTACCAAAATTTCTTGTTAATAACATGTCTGTTAACAAAAACCATTGCAATGTGTGAGCCTCCTGTGAGGGACCATGCTAAATTTGAATCTATTGAAAAGAAGGTCTTCCAAGGTATGACCTGGATATCCCTGGCAAGCCTCGAATATCTTCTAGGAAGTGTGTTTATCTGTGTCTGTACTGATCGTATGAATTAACGTGTGTGTTATTGAAAGCAGTGCTATGATCCCCATTAATGCTTGTGGCTTTTTTTTTTTTTTTTTTTTAAGTAACAAGGGAGAGCAGGTGGAATAAGTGTTCCATGGACTACAAATTGGAAATCACTATTTAAAGGGCATAACGGAATATGTGAGCTGTGTATCAATGATGGGTACCTTATAAAAATACATTTCTTAGAGACGTGAAGTTGGGCAGGGTGATGGAAATAACATTGAGTCAGAAATGTTGAATATTCACCTCTTCCTTGTCCCCTTGGTTCCAGTAATGCAGAAATAAAATATGTAGTTTCTCTCATCCAGAAGCTTATCTTCTATGTGGTGGCCACCACTTCTGTTGTGATAACAACTCTAATAGGGTTCAGTTTAGGGTTCAGAGGGAGCACTTAGCCACCTAGTGTGGTCAGATTCAATAACCCTGGGTCTGAATATACAGAAATTCACAAGGCCGACCAGCTGGACAAGGGGCTTAACGGGCAAACGGAATTGCACATTCAGAAGCAAGGATGTGGAACAGTGCTTGGCTCAGGGAAGGGAAAGCGATTGGTGAGCCTGGGGAAATAAGGCTGGAGGGACCAATGAGGGGTAGCAGGCAAGCAGCCTTATATACGACGCAAAGGAGATGCCAAAGCTAAAGTAGCGAAAATCTGTCAATGGTCCAAATGTCCATCAAGAAGAGAACACATGAATTGTGATATATGTAGCCAATGGAATACTGTAGGGTAAGGAAAATGAAGGCGTTATGACAGCGTGTAAGCACCTGGATAACTGCAGCCGGGTAAAATTGAATAAAAAGAACAAATGATGGAAATGTCAGAGAATATACTTCCCTCTGTGTCATAGAGAAACATTGTGTCAAGTAATTTTCTTATTAGGGATATATACACATATAATATTTAATACAATTAGCAAATTTAATATATTTAGTAAATATAAATATGTATAGTAAATATTTAAATACATATTAAACATAAAGGAGTAATAAACCCAAATTTCAGGAAAAGTGGTTATTTCTAGGATTCTCCCTAAGAAGAAAGGGGCTGGAAAACATGAGTCAGAAGAATTCCAAAAGTATTGGTATTACTCCGTATCTCAGACTTAGCGGTACGTACCTTCGTGTTAATTTTGTTTGTATTCTTTATTCCATACATATATATTAGACTACTCCATTGTATCTATTAAAAATTTAATAAAAGCAATACAAATTATTCTTGCCCTCAGGTTAATTACTCCACCCAAATCAGCCTTACTATTTCAAGGAAAAACGACTTATTGCGAGTTTCGGGTTTTAATTGTAATGGAAATCTTAATTGCTAAAACTCTTTTGATGTCCATAAAGTTAATCTGAAGGTTCAAGAGTTGTTTTTTTTTTTTTTAACTTTTTCTTTTGAAACTAGAAAGAGAGAAGGGGAAGAAAAATCCTCAAGTGTCAAAGACAGCAAAGCCTGGATGGCTGAGATCTCTAAAGCCCTTGATTGTTCCAGGGGTTCGTTGCCTTGGCCGCAGAGGAGACGTCACCTTTCCATTTAACAGACAAAGCAAATGTAAATTTGTTCTCGATCACAATACCCCCAGTATTAAATTTAGCAGGAGAAAATTGCACTAAGAGCTGAATTTTAGGCTTAACTCTGCGACACTCTCTTTTCTGTATGGAATTGATCAGCTCAAACCGAGAGCTCATGACTGGGAAAATGACACAGTCTGCTGTTGCCTTGTTCCAAATTTTAATGGTGCCAGTGCCCACTCTGACACTAATTTTACAACCGCTGTTCCCCCTGATTGTCCAGCAGGAACCAGCATTCTTCCTTGGCTTCCCCGTGAGCAAACCAGCTGTGGGATAGCGTCCGCTTAGTATTAATCACTGCAGTTTCCCAGCTCTCCCCCGTGCAAGTGAAATAGACCATCCTCAGAATGAAAGGAGAGGATTATTTGAATGCAATGTGAAAATGTGGAACGTGGTCCTGACTGATCAGCTTTGGCTGCTGTCTTTGGTGATGTTGATGCTGTTGGAACTATTTTTGGGGGGAGGGAGTATCCCTATAGAAATAAGATTTTGTGGATGGGCCCTTCTAGTTCCCCAAAGGACGGACCCCATCCTCATTTTTTGTTAAATGATGTTTACAAAAATGTTCAATGGCGCAGTGAGTGTGATATTTGCACCTCAAATTGATTCCTGGACCGAAATCAAGTTAATGATGTGTGTTTATAAGAGTGTTAATTATACTCCCTGCGACATGACTTGCATCACCGGTATGAAACTATCCCCATCCAGTTTTTTCAGTATTTATTTTTCCTATTAGAAAACTGTCACTCCTATCCCTGTTGACCAAATAATTTGGCCCGTATAGATAGATACGATCTCATGAATTTAAAATATATGATATGTAAGACGTAGTCCCTGATGGGGGCTTAGATTGAGTGCAAGTATTAGGAATGGAATGAGGGAAAACTGTTGAGATTCTCTTGATCATTGTAACTGGAAAGGTAAAACGATATAAGCAGTAATTGAGCCATAGGCTATCATGAATATATATCTGGAACATGAGAGAGAGAGGGAATAAGAAAAAGAGCAAGAACAAAAGATAGAACAAAGTTTATACTGGGATACAAGGGAAGGATATACTTAAAGAGTTTCAAAAATCTAAGGTCCCCTTTTCATAAATTATTTACTATTTTTATTTATTTACCTATGGATTTCCTATCTTTTGGCTTGTTCATCATTTTTCTACTTAATGCAAAAGGACATTTTAAATTCTGGAAATTGCCCTTTGTCATATGGGCCACTTATATTTTTTCCGAGTGTCATATATTTATGGTAGTTTTCATTCTGGAGTTTTTAATTTTTATCGTAGTAAATTGTATCAATCTTACCCATTTTGGAGAATTTCTTAAATTTTTAATTGAAGTGTCATTGGCATATATTATGTTAGTTTCAGGTGTATAACATGATCCAAGAGTTACATACTTTATGCTATGCTCAGCACGATAAGTATAGTTACTATCTATCACCGTACCAAGTTATTACAACATTATTGACTAGATCCACTATGCTGTATTTTTCATCCTTGTGACTTATTTATAACTGGAAGTTTGTACCTTTTAATCAAACCCTTTTTCTATTTTGCCCCTTTCTCCAACCCCCGCCCCTATTATGCTAAATAAAGCAAACAACAAAAAAAGAAACAGACTCATAGATATAAAGTACATTATTGGTTATTTTTTCCAGTTCCATACATGGTTGCCATACCTCAACTATCCTACAAGTGCCGTGCAAGAGCGTGGAATGTCTTCCTGGTTTTTTGTGCTGTTAGGATTGAATTAGTGACCCACTAAACTTGAGTAGCTGACTTGGGAAACTGAGGAAGTGACTCTGCAAGTCTCAAGCTTTTAGCAAATGGGCAAGCCTTTCTCTGGTCCACAGTTGCCTGAGTGTCCACCCAGGAGAAAACCAAGCATGTGAAATTGGCTAATAGCGTTTTATTGCATTCTTACTTTCGCTTCCCCTTTTTCCCTCTGATTAATTTCCCTGAAATGTTCATCAATGTTGAAGGAAGGTTTCCTTCCTCCTTGAGAAAAATTTATTTTGCAAGAACTTTCAATAAGTAGTCCTCGCAATCAGTTCCTGGGTAACTGTTAATTCGCACAGATGTAGGAGGCAGGTTTCCTATAGCTGCACGTAATTGAGTTCGGGTTCATCATCAGATCTCAAGGGTTCCTTTAATATTTAACCCCAAGCAACGCTTTCAATGTCACCGACTTCTCCAGACTTACGGAGCCTAGCATGCAAAAGCCCTTGTTGGGAGCTCTGAAATTTATCCTGTCAGGTGTATTTGGCAAAGATTACTTGAAAGAGGATGCAAATTAAGTTTCTTTGCTGTGATTTCTGCAATAATGTTCTACATTTTTGTAGGATGGGAGGATGTGCTTCTCGTGACATGCTCACACACATAACTTCCCTGGGTCCTTCCACAGCCCTTTGAAACAGGAAGGCACTTTTTATTTTTCACACTCATCTAGTAAGACAATAGAGGCTCGGATTTGTTAAACAGCTTCTCTAAAATGTTAAACATTTTATCTGCCAAATCTTTATTGAGCGTATACTATGGGAGAACAGCGAGTTAAGCGTTTCTAAGTTAAATAAGAGTCCAGAGAGCAAAGAGCTTACCACCATCCCCCAGAGGTATGATCGTTATGCATACAACTCTATCAGACGGCATGGCAGAATAGGGAGTATCTTCTATGGGAAGTATAAGCATCCCTTGACTTTCATAAGGAAGGAAGAATTTGAGCAAGGGTTTTGGAATCAGTGAAGTTCCTTGGAATTTTACTTCTCTGAGCCTCGGATTATCTATAACGTAGAGCTGAAACGGGCTGTCCGTAGAAGAGGTCTTAGAGTCTGAATATCTTTGTTTACAATCTGCCACTAGCACTTAGCAGATTTATACACTTTGCAATGTTACTGAAACTTTGTATACTCCATTTTTTTAGTTTTCTCATTAAGTAGGAATAACAGGATCACCTAAAATACATTTTGTGGATATTAACGAGATGAAGCTGCACAGTACCTACTGCCTAGTAAATTCTCAGTGCGTGTTAGTTGCCATCATTATTATAGTACTAATAATAGTATGTTTGAAGCTCAAAAAAGACTTGATTGACAATATGAGAAGGGATAGGTTGCGAACAGTGAGTTGGATTATGATTGTCAGAGAAGGAAAAAAGAAGGCACAGCTTCTTGAAATGCAGGATATTCTGGAAGTTACCATCAAGTTATCAGCTTATATATGAATTGCTAGTATGTATGAAATTTATCCTGGTTTCTGGTACCCAATAAACACCTAATAAATATTTATTGACAAATGAGTCAATGAATGAATGCTTGAAATGAATGCAAAGTAGCTCCTTTTTTCACAGATTCCAGGGATTTTCACCAGGCTTTTATGCAGTCAAAGGGTTTCTTGCCTAAGGCAAAGGTGTAACTTCGTTGAAGACCATCTCAGCCAAGGCTAGGCATTGCTGAAAAAGATCCATCTGGGCCCTTCTCTTGGTTGCAACAGTGCTGTTTCAATCATTCTATGTAGGGAGCTATTTCTCCTAGGTATGTGAAACCTTTCCAGAAATGAACGTCAAAATGCTGCGAATAAGCATCACATGATTGGAAGAGACCAGATTTGCTAACCGGCTGTTTCAGCACCAGCCGATCCTAGACCAGCAATGCCATCTTGAGAATCCTAACTGAGGGGGTTTAGCCTTGCAAAAGATTCCTCAGCGATTCCTTCCCTTAATGTCTCTAATCAGGAGATAATTAAGACCTAAGGACCAGTACCCCGGATAGATGATTGAACCCGTCTTCAAATATAGGTTTTATTAGTATTCAGGTATGGTGAGGCCAACGGATCAGGAGACAACTACCATTGACAGATGGTTTGTTATACTCACAGATCCCAAGACAAGGGGCACAGCATACCACTGAGGGTCATATGCAGAAGCACTGGGGTTGGTCCCTCAGCAGAGGGAGAGGGAGTTGGGGAAATGGTGGTCAGTGGTCGGTGGTCGGTCGGGAGCCTTTCTTGTGGTTTCTACCGGTAAGAACAGGCAAGGCAGGTTAAACAGGTTTAGGATTGGCTCAATTGAATAATTTTAGTTGGCTCTGGGGCACAGAGCCTGTCCCTCATTGTCTACGATCTAGGGTGACAAAGGCAGGCGGATAGTTGCTGGAGTGTGAGAGCCCAACAACATAGGGGGTTGGGGGTAGAGGCTCCGACCCAGTTGGTTTGCATATGAAAGGCTTGCTCCTAGGCTAGTTGTTTACTACCTCCCAGACCTGGCTAACACTGAGGAGGGCAGATAACCCAGGACCAGCATGTTTGTAGGTGCCAAAGCATCAGAATACAGAAAATCAAAGATGTGACTAATACAGAAACAAAGATAGTTTTCCATTTTTAAAGACTCATTTGCTCTTCTACCTTAAAGGAAGCCTATGGAGTAATAATAGTTACTATCTACTGAAAATCTAATATACACTAGATTTCAAACATGTTACTTAACATAATTTTTTCAATAACCTGGATGTTAGTGTTATAAACAAAAGGCCTATATTGTCTCAAACGTTTACAATAGTGAGAGGGAGTAGATATCGTATCTGAGGTTCAAAGAACAATGAACCAATGGGTGAAAATGATAGGGAGACAGAACACAGCCTTACATATGGAAGTCATCATAGCAGGTAGAATTTTCCAAAATGGGATGCAGTGTTACGTGACATAAAGAAGTCTCCATTACAGGACATGTTACTACTCCTGTCTGTCAATCAGCCAGAGAATTCCTGCAGGGACTAGAGTTTTCAACCTAGTAACTCCTAGGGTCCCATTAGATCCAAGGCTTTAAGCTTCCAACCCAAATGATGTTCAAAAAAGCCTTAAAAATTAGAGGCAAAACAGTATGGAGATTCTTCAAAAAGTTGAAAATAAAGCTACCCTACAACCCAGCAGTCGCACTACTGGGTATTTGCCCCAAAGATACAAATGTAGTGATCCAAAGGGGCACATGCACCCCAATGTTTATAGCAGCAATGTCCACAATAGCCAAACTATGGAAAGAGCCCAGATGTCCATTGATAGATGAATGGATAAAGAAGATGTGGTATATATATACAATGGAATATTACACAGCCATCAAAAAATGAAATCCTGCCATTTGCAGCCACGTGGATGGACCTAGAGGGTATTATGCTAAGTGAAATAGGTCAATCAGAGAAAGACAATTATCATATGATCTCACTGATATGTGGAATTTAAGAAACAAGGCAGAGGATCATAGGGGAAGGGAGGAAAAAATGAAACAAGACAAAACCAGAGAGGGAGACAAACCCTAAGAGACTCTTAATCTTAGGAAACAAACTGACAATTGCTGGAGTTGGGGTGGTGGAGGAATGGGGTGTCTGGGTGATGGATGCTGGGGAGGGTATGTGCTATGGTGAATGCTGTGAATTGTGTAAGACTGATGAATCACAGACCTGTACCCCTGAAACAAATAATACATTATATGTTCATTAAAACAAATTAATTAATTAATTTAAAAAAATAAATAAGAAACAATAGTTTAAAAAAAATTAGAGGCAATCTGAAAATAAAATTTGACTGAATGCTAACTGGCCAAGCGTTAAAATCAGTTTGGAGCTTAAGCTTATATTGGTGAACTTCTGAAATACAGAAAGACTTGGAAATTTAACCCTTTCTCCCCCCAGAATCAGGATGTCCTGAGAGTCTATACTGAGGAAGCAGTTTGCTGCTTCAGAGGGAACAAGTCATTGTAACATTCCCAGCAAAGGGAAGTTATGGAGTTAGAATGATATTCAAGATTTAAGTTACAGCTAGTTAATACCTCTATAAACATTTTACTTAATGATATGCTAACCTTACCTCCCCCCACACCAATTTCTTCCATCCGCAATTTTGATTAACTGACTGAAAGTATTGTGTGTGAGAAAGAAATCTTCAAACGATTGAGGTAGGCATACTCTTGCTTCTATAAAACCCAGACTGAAGAAATTTTAAACTGTGACAGCATGTTTTAATGACTCTAGGGAAATTGGCCAACCTAACATTTCTACATTATCTTGCATGGTTCTTTCTAAAGATTAATCTAATTAAAACACAAATTTATCCTCATTCGTAAAGGACAGTAGCTTAATAAGTCCAAGTAGGTAATTTTACCACAATTCATCTCATACTCAGACTGACAATGGTATTGTTTCTTTGGAATAATTGCCTACTGGTATAATGTACCCCCAAACATTTCCATTTTGCACAACAACCTCTTAGCTTAACCACTTAGGGCAAAGATTTTTCCTTAACCATCACCATTTTGCCTCAAAATCAGCAACCTGTGCACATTATAGATGGTAGCCCACCACCCTAACCTGCCACCTTAGTGCTCTGTATTGCCTAGTAAAGGGTCAGATCCGCAGTAGGTGTTCAATAAATACTATGTTATTCAACATAATAAATTAATGTTGAGTAATTACAATCTCTGTCTCATTGGCATATCTCAAAGGTCTAGGAGGAAGAGCTTAAATTCCCAAGATGTGGAATACTAGTCCACTCCATTTATTTATTTCACTGTTTGTGATCACCACTTGACTCCTTGGCAGGAACCTCTGTACATCACCAGAACGGATGGGACGAGACAAAAGACAGTGGGCCAGAATCAAGGGATGTGTCTGACCCCAGAGCGGGAAGCAAACCTCAGAAGGCGGACCTTGGTGCACTCGAGAAGCTGAAGCCCATCTGACCCGTAGAACCCTCTCTAAGTAAGCCACTGCCTGCAGGAGACTCCCTTTACCTCTTTCCGGACTCGGATTAATTTAAATGTGGAAGAAATCAGTCTGGCTTAAATAAGCTCCGCCTCTTCCTCTTCCTCCACTTCCTTCTTCTTTCTCCCCATATTGGAAATGGGAGAACATAATAGATTTCTTCTACTTAACTCCAAAATGACTGTTCCGAACATGACATGTAATATCAAAGTAACTATTTCTACCATAATATTTCACAGTTCCCTGTTAGTTCTTACCTCCTTCCAACATCACTGCAGCCACATAGTATAATGAGCAAGGAGAACACCATCAAGAAAGATGAGAAGCCTCATTTTGAACTCAGAAATGTTTGTCCTCAACTTTCTCAATGTATCATCACAGATTTTATCATTTTTTTTAAGATTTATTAATTTAGAGGATGGGAAGGGGCAGAAGGAGAGGGAGAGAGAGTCTTAAGCAGAGGAAGCACTGAGTGGAAAACCTAACAAGGGGCTTGATCTCACACCGCTGAGATCACGACCTGAGCTGAAAGCAAGAGTCCGACACTTAACCAACTGCATCACCCAGGCGCCCCAGAGTTTGGCATCTTTTACCGTCTTGTGACATTACCGCCCAGATATTGATGCACCAAGGGATTTCAAGATATCATTTCACTAATGTTATGGTTTGGGGCCTTCACTTGGAAACTAAACATCATCCATAGATTATAGATATATTTAGATTATACAGATTATAACTATTCAGCAGGAGAATATGGTGGGGAAATACTCCGATTAAAAAAAACCAGTAAGTTATCATGGGATTGGTTATGTTCCTCTGATAAAGAAATATAATAGTTTCGGATAATATTTGTAGAGAAATAGTAAGAAGATCACGTAGGGGTCCAGATGCCTGTCTTATAATTCAGAATCCTGTATGGATTCCAGCTAATGATCTAAGGCATCATCACCAGACCAAAGTAACAAGGGGGAAAAAAATGAACAAAAGGACACTTAACAGGCAAAACCAAATGTTCCTAGTAAGAGCAATACAAGCTTTATACGAAGAATAGCTATATAGTAACCAAATTACCTTAAAGGAAAGGACTTAGATCACAAAAGAACACACAGTATTCCCAAACTAATCTTTGCTGTTTAGAGAGGTTTTCTTTCTATTTCTTCATATTCAGAAGTTTTTCAAGAAACCCCTGACCTTTATTTTTTTTAAGATTTTATTTATTTGACAGAGAGAGACACAGCGAGAGAGGGAACACAAGCAGAGGGAATGGGAGAGGGAGAAGCAGGCTTCCCACAGAGCAGGGAGCCCGATGCGGGGCTCGATCCCAGGACCCTGGGATCATGACCTGAGCCAAAGGCAGACGCTTAACGACTGAGCCACACAGGTGCCCCAAGAAACCCCTGACCTTGAGAGTAATTATTTGATGACAAGGTGAACAAGGATGATGATGATTATAATGGTAAAGGTCACCATCACAGTGTATGTTAAATGCTGTAATCCACTGTGATTTTTCTAAGTCACCTACATTCCTCACCTGCAAGACGACTTGTTACCCCCTGAAATGAGGGGCAAGTACAGTGGGGTTTCTCAAGTCTCTTGGACATGTCTGCTGTGAAGACATTGTGGAGCTGCAAATAGAGCCAGTCTCTCCTCAAATATATATATATACGTATATATTACGTATATATGTATATTTATGTATGCATATATATTTATGCATGTTGAATATGCATATATGTGTGTTGTATTATAAAAAATGAAAATAGCATTTCCACATACATTATCTCATTTAAGCTTCAGAGAAACCATGTAAAGCATATATTTTAATTATCATTTTATATATAAAAATAACCCCCGAAAACAAAGATTCAAGGAGTATAAATGTTTTTCAAAGAGTACAGAAGTATCCGTCAGTTTATAGCAGGATTCAGACCCAAGTATCTGCTTGCAAGTCCTGTTCCATCTAAGGGAAGAAGAGTGGGTAAGTTTTGTGGTTTGAGAAAAAGCTAAATATTGTCACTGCTAGTTTGTCCTCCTCCAGTTCCAAACATAGCCCTAGTAGGCTAGGAAATTATCTCCAGACAGATGCAGGTCCTCATACCAGAGCTGAAACTAACCTATCATTGTAAACTACACATTTATAAAACATGTGAACAAGGCAAGTTTCCTAACCTCAGTAAGCCTCAGCTTTCTCATCTGTAGACATGATACCCATTTAATAACTTCACTTAATAATTTAATTTAATGGTACCGATAAAATATACAATGACTCCTGTGATCATAAGGGATGTTGGGAGTCTAGCATACTGTCTGGCATTCAGTAAGCAATCACTAAAATTCAACTGCAATAATTTCATTTATTTGTTCATTTATTTATTTATTTTTAGAGAGGGAGAGAGAGAAAGAGGGAAGGAGGAAGAGAGAGAATCCCAAACAAGCTCCATGCCCCGCGAAGACCCCGACTTGGGGCTTGATCTCACTGCCCTGAGAGCATTGTCCTGTGACAAAATCAAGAGTCGGACACTTAGCCAACTGAGCCCCCCAGGCACCCCCTAATTGCAATTATTTTTATTGTTGTTCATAAGATACCTTTTGTGCCAACACTGCACAGAATTTGTGAGGTACTCCAGAATGAAAGCAAGATTTTTTTTTTTACCACTTGGTTTTAATATAGATTATATGAGAGAAAAAGAGGACACTAATTCTCCCTAAGTCACCATGAATGGCTATGAATGGCTACATAGTCAAGAAGGCAAGACCCTGAAGCACCCTTTGTAAGAATAGGCACGGTCCCAAATAGAAAAGTGGCACAGACTGAAAAAAAATTTAAAAAGGGGTTGATTAAAAAAAAAAAGCTACAGGGTAGACGATCTAGAAGAAGAGAGAAATTGACACATTCAGGGATGCTCTGTGACACAAGCTGTATTTAGCCCCTCTGCTGCCTTGTGCCCGTTGATTAAGACTGGGAACATTTCCCCGAGTTGTGTGAGAGAAGCACAGCTGCCGTGTTCAGGAACTTGAGCAAAAAACGTATGCTTCCTGCCAAACTTTCAGTGGGTACGAGCTCAAAGCTTCGCAAAAACAGAATGGCTTTAAAAATCACGGGAAAGATCCATTCTCCCCGACAGATGGAAAGTATCAGAGATTAGGGGAGAGTGCCTGGATGAGTGTGCACATATGTGTATATGTGTGTGTGCGCACACCCACACTTGCACACACGTGTGTGGTGAGGAGGCCATCAAGAGAACTTGACAACGTTTTTAAGAGTTTCGAGCTTCTCAGTTAATGTGTTGTGTTCTTTCACAAACCCATTTTCTTTAATGAATAATAACCACAATCATTTTCCTCTGGGCCTGAATGGTTGAGGGCGAAGCATTTTCCTGGTCTTGGCATTTAAAACAAAATTTGTAGAACCTGTTCCAAAGGCTTAACACACACACACACACACACACACACACACACACAAATACACAAACATACAATTTTGCCATCCTGCCACTTAAACTTCTAAAAGGGCATACGCACTCAGCTTTCATAACAAAGAAAATGTGTCCAGTCTTCAGCTCTTTAAGATGATGGGGAACATCCCAGCAAAGTGAAAAACAGAGATGATTCCCCTCCGCCCGATTCTTCTATTCCTTGGATATTTTAATTCCTCCTCCCATGTGGGAGATTAGACTAGTCAAGGTAACTATGGTAACACTGCAATCCTGGGGTTGATGGGCTGCCTGAGGTTGAGACAAGAGCTGATTGAGTCACTGCCTCTCCCCAGCAATTGTAGCACCATTCGGTGGAGGTTTCCTATGCTTGTTATGTTTGATGTGACCACGGTGGTGAAGGGCTATTATGAGGTTCAGTCTTCCATTTTTCTTCTGAAACCTTAAAGATAACTCAGAGGACAGAATATTAGCATTGCTGGAGTCAGAAACTGTAAATATACCTGTGATCTCATCCTTGGAGGATCATCCTTGGAATAAGTTCTTGGCTCCCTGTTGGATACTGGGACATCAGTAACCCACACTGCAATAGCAAGATAGCAATACTTAGTCTACTAAAGCTGGAACCCTGGCCTGTTGATACCTAAAAGCATTCCTATTTGACAATCATCCTTTTACCAATAAAATGATAATTGCACTAGTTTAAATCATATTTGAAATACCACTTTGGTTTTCAGCAAAAGTAGTAAGAGGAAGAGTAAATTCATCTGACCTGTGGTGAGGGAATATTTCAGATACTAAGACTTGGACCTAATCCCGTAGCATCAAGGAGAAAGACACAGGTAAGAAGTCTGTCTTTACAACAGACTTACTGTTATCAAAGCTAGGAATATGCCATTATCTAAAGGGAGGGGAACAAAGACTCACCAAGCCTGCAATTAAAAACCTCTGGAAAGCTTAGAAACAGAGCCAAACAAGAGGTAGGCTGTGTATTACCAAAGCTGTGAGTCAACCTTGTCCCGCTGATTAAGTTAAGACACTCATCTTCCCCCTCTATATAGAGGGTAAATTAGCTCTTCATGAAAATAATATCTTCTGGAGCCTTTACAATTTTTTCAACACAATATCCAACATTTAAAATGAAATTGCTAGGTATGTGAGTAGATAGGACCAAATAACTGATTCATATGAGAAAAAATAAATAAAAGATAAAATAGAAGCAAGTTCAGAAGCTAGCCAGATTTTGAAGTTAGCAGAAAAGAATTTTAAGTAACTATAAAGAATCTATACAAGAAAATACAGAAATCGTTAAATAGGTATAAAAAGTATGGAGAATATAAATAGCATTTTGGAAACTATAAAAAATAAAAATAAAAAAGTAACCTTGTTAGAAGTGAAGACAGTAGATTTTGTTGTTCGTTTGTTTTAAATGGGGGGAGTGGGAAGGGGAATAAAAAGGCAATAAGGATATTGGTAATATATTTCCTTAGATGTGTGCTGCATGCTTAGCTGTGGTTATGCTGAGAAAATGCACTGAGTTGCACACTTACTATTTCTGTAATATATATTATAAAATTATAAATTAAAGGTAATAAAAGTTGGGTACCTGTGTGGCTCAGTTGGTTAAGTGTCTGCCTTCGGCTCAGGTCATGATCCCAGGATCCTGGGATCGAGCCCCGAATCGGGCTCCCTGCTCAGCGGGAAGTCTGCCTCTCCCTCTTGATCTTCTTCTCCCCCAGCTCATCCTCTCTCTTGCTCTTTCTCTCTCTCTCTCAAATAAATATATAAAATCTTAAAAAAAAATAAAAGTAATAAAAATAAATATAAATTATAAAATAGACTTATAAATGGAAGTACACAAAATTTTTGGTATTTGCTAAGTGGTTGGGAGAGATAGGCACAAGGGAAATACCTGTTGATTACAAGACGCCGGTCAGTGTCAGACAGTGACAAAAAAAAAACCTACTCGTTCATGCTGGATTACTGCCTAAAACTGATCATCATCTTATGATTGATTGATTCACATCAAGCAGTTAGGAAAAGAAAAGCAAATAATTCTTCGAGAAACCACACAGGAAGAAAATAATAAAGATAAGGGCAGAAGTTAATAAGATATAATATAAATGGAAAACAGAAAAATCAAGGCCAAAAGTTGTTTATTTGAAAAAAAAACAACCAACTAATAAAATCTACAAACATCCAGCAAGATTTTTCAGCAAAAAATAGAACAAGCACAAACAATATCAGAGATTAAAATAAAAGGGAGTCCTATATAAGTTTCCATCCCTATTACAGAGTATTAGCAAGATATTATTTTTAAAAATATGTAATATATTTAAAAATTGAGAAAAAAATCTAAAAATTCCTAGAGAAAGATAATTTATCTAAAATGCTTTAAGAAAAAATATAGAAAATTAAATAGTTCTATGAACATAACAGAAATTTAATTACTACTAAAGTTTTGATTGTAAAACAACTTCCTGACTCTAATAGTTTTATCTGTGAATTCTATGTTTAAATAAGAAAAACTCCTATATTGTACACCTGAAACTAATATTACACCATATGTTAACTAACTGGAATTTCAATAAAAACTTGAAAAGAAATAATAAAAACTTCACCTTCAGATAAAATCTACAATAACCCAAAGAATGGAAGAAGACAGAACGCTTTCTAAAAAGAGGTCAGCATTATTGTGATAACAAAACACAGTGAGGGCAGTTAACAAAAGGGAAATCAGAGGTCAGGCTTACTTATAAATAGAGATGCAAAAACTCTAATGAAATAAATTTATCAAACCAAATTCTGCAATAATATGAATGATATATATATATATATATACATAGTTTGGATTTAGATTATATATCTAGTATAGCAAATATATATATTTCTGGATTTATACTTTGTTTTTTAATATATTTTTGTATTTCTATATATTGGATTTATTCAGATTTATTTCTATATTTATTTATATATTATTTATTTACTTAGATTTATTTTATATCTATGTATACATTTATATATATAGGATTTATTATATATAATATGCATTATATATTACACATATATATATGATTTATTCCTGTACATATATAATACATATTGCATATGCATATCACACATATATAATATATATTGCATATATATTACATATATATGATTTATTCCAGAAAAACAAAGTTATTGTATCTTTAGAAAAGGTAATTCACTATTTAAATAGATCAATGACCAGTAAACTGATTTCTATAAAAGTCCATATGATAAATATTTTAGATTTTATGATACATATGGCCTCTGTTTCAACTATTACCACTATAGTAGCTATTGTAGCATAAAAGCAGCCACAGACAAGAAGTAAATGAATGGGTGTGACTGTGTTCCAATAAAATGTTATTTACAAAACCAAGCAGTGGGACAGATTTGGCCTGTGGACTGTAGTTTGCCAGCTCCAATAATAAGTCGAAGAAAGTAAACCAAATTATTATCATTCTAATAGATGCAGATAAAATGTCTGATAAAGTTCAAGTGCAAAACTATTAGTAATAAGGCAGAGGTCCCAGAGTGCCAGAGAAAGGAGCTTGGCAGTTCCCCTCCCTAGCAAATAATTAATTAATTAATGAAAATAACAAGGGGAATTACCAAACAAGAAAGCAAAACAATTTTTAAAGTCTCTGGAATTATCCTAACAGCAGCATGCGGCAAACAGGAAAATATTCATTCAAGATAATCTATTAAATTTCAGTAAGAATGGTGTTAGTCATTTGAGCCCTGACCCACTCTTGTACCCCCATCTCTAGTTCTGTAATATGGAAGCTCTACTCTGAATGCCCTGCTTCAAGCAGCCATGACCAAGAAGATGGGGGGCTCTCTCTACACCACCAGCTCCCAGTCTTGGGCTATAGTTTCACAGCAGGAGGGGCAGCCCCCAATGTTTTCTATCTCCTCCTCTCCCAGCCTTATGTTGAGGAAGCTCTACTATGAATAGTCATGGCAAGAGAGGACTTCCCTCATCCACCCCCTATCCATAAAAGGGAAACTTTAAGGTAGGTGTTATAGGCCAAGAATACTGAAGTCTAAATCACTTCCACCCCAGCAAGCCCCTGGGTGGAAGTTCCAAGCCTAAAAAGAACAGGGACTGTTACAACCCTCATTCAATGCCCACTTATAAAATAGGGGTGTTATTCTGGGGAAAGCAGGGTTAGTGACCAAAAGAAACAATCCACTAGAAAGATTCAGAGGTAGATTTGAGATGACAGAAAAAAGAATCAGTGAACTTGGAGGGAGTTCAATAGAGATTACAGAATATGTAAAACAGAGAGGAAAAGGAGTTCAAAAACTGGAAGAAATCTGATTAAAGAAACCAAAGAATTAAATAATTGGAGATATATTACATGTTCTTGGATAGTGATACTCAAGATTGTTAAGATGTCAGTTCTTCCCAACTTGATCTACAGATTCAATACAATCCCAATATAAGTCCCGGAAAATTCTTTTGTGGATATTGACAAACTAATTCTAGAGTTTGTATGGGGATATCCAGAATAATTGACACACTAGAGAAAAAAAGAACAAAATTGAAGAAAAATAACACATTTGGAAGATGGACTATTTTTGACTTCAAAACCTGCTATGAAACTATTGTAATCAAGACAGTGTACTATTGGCAAAAGAATAGAGAAGTAGATCAAGAAAACAGCAGAGATGACTCAAAAATAGACCCACACAAATGTAGTCAACTGATTTTTTACCACGGAGCAACAAATGGTGATGAAACTACTGTATATCCACATGCAAAAAAATGAATCTAGATACACATTTCACATCCTTTGCAAAATTTAACTCACAGACCATAGACCTAAATGTCAAATTCAAAACTATAAAAATACTAAATGATAGCATAGGAAAAATCTAGATAACCTTTTAGAAGCAGGATCAAAGGCAGGATCTATGAAAGAAATAATCAATAAGCTGAACTTCATTAAAATTAGAAACTTCTGCTTTGTGAAAGACACAACAAGAGAATGAGAAGAGAAGCTATAGACTGGGTGGAAATATTTGCAAAAGAAATATCTGATAAGGACTGTTATCCAAAATATACACAAACTCTTAAAACACAAGTAAGAAAATGAACAAACCTAATTTTAAAAATGGGCAAAAATTCTGAACAGATACCTCACTGAAGAAGATATACAGATGGCAAATAAGAACATGAAAAGATGCTCAACGTCCTATGTCATAAGGTAGTTGCAAATTAAAATAGCAAGATACCACTACACACCCAGATTGACTAAAATCCCAAACACTGACAACACCAAATGTCGGCAAGCATGTGACAAAACAAGAATTTTCATTCATTACTGGTGGGACTGCAAAATGGTACAAACATCTTAGAAGACAGTTTTGGAATTCTTACAAAACTAGATTTACTCTTACCATACAATCCTGCAATCACATGCTTTAGTATTCAAATGATTTGAAAACTTAAATTCCCACAGAAACTTGTGTTATAATAGCTTCATTCATAATTATCAGAACTTGGAAGGAACAAACATGTCCTGCCAAATCGATAAATCATGACACATTCATACAATGGGATATTATTCAATTCTAAGAAGAAATGAACTATGAAGACATGAGAAGATATGGAGGAACTTTAAATAGATATTACTAAGTAAAAAAAAAAAAAAACCAATCTGAGTAAGCAACATACTGTGCAACTCTAAATATATGACATTCTGAAAATACAAGACTATAGAGAAAAGAAAAAGTTTAGTGGTTGCCTATGTTTGGAGGAAAAGAAGGGTGAATAAGTGGAGCACGGGGGATTTTTAGAACAGTAAACCTATGACATATGATACCATAACGGTGGATGCATGTCATTACTTATTTGTCAAAACCCATAGAACATACAAAACTAATAGGGAACCTTAATGTGAGCCACGAAATTTGAAGTGGTAACAATATGTCAATGTTAGTTTATCAGCTGTAACAAATGTACCACTCTGGTGTAGGATACCAATAGTAGAGAAGTTGTGCATGGGGTGTGGGAGCATATGGAGGCCTCCACAATATTCAATTTTACTGTGAATTTAAAACTGCTTTAAAAAAATTAAAGCCTATATTTTAAAAAATGAAAGAGACTCATTAAAATGTGAGACACAAATCAGGACATTAGCCTACACGTAGCAAGAGCGCCACTAGTAAAGGAGAGAGAGAAAAAAAGTTCAAGAAAAACTAGTTAAAAACTTTTCATATTTGATGAAAAACATTAACCTACACATCCAAGAAGCTCAATGAACTCCAAGCAGGGTAAGTGCAAAGAAATTCACACATGTACATGCACATTACAGTCAAATGTTGAAAGCTGAAGATAAAGAGAATGCAGCAAAAGCCATAAAAGAAAATGACTCATTATGTACAAGGAAAGTCAAACAAGATGAACAGCTAACTTCTCCTCGGAAATAAATAAAGCCAGAAGATAAAGTGCAGAATATAAAAACCTACTGATCAAGAATCTTATATCCAGCAAAACTATCTTTTATTTATTTTTATTTATTTATTTATTTTTATTTTTTAATTTTTTTAGCAAAACTATCTTAAAAAATGAATGCAGGGGTGCTTGGGTGGCTTAGTCTCAGGCAGTTAAGTACCTGAATACTTAACTGTTAAGTTCTTAACAGTTAAGTACCTGAGCCTTTGGCTCAGGTCATGATCCCTTTGTCCTCGGACTGGGTCCCGCACTGGGCTCCCTGCTTGGCGGGGAGCCTGTGTCTCCCTTTCTCTCTGCCTGCAGCTCTGCCTACTTGTGCTCTCTCTCTATCTCTCTGTCAAATAAATAAATAAATAAAATCTTTAAAAAAAATAAAAATTGGGCGCCTGGGTGGCTCAGTGGGTTAAAGCCTCTGCCTTCAGCTCAGGTCATGATCTCAGGGTCCTGGGATCGAGCCCCGCATCGGGCTCTCTGCTCAGCAAGGAGCCTGCTTCCCCCTCTCCCTCTGCCTGTCTCTCTGCCTACTTGTGATCGCTCTCTCTCTGTCAAATAAATAAATAAAATCTTTAAAAAAATTATAAAAAATAATAATAATAATTTAAAAAATAAAAAATGAATGCAAAATAGAGATATTCCCAGATACACTGAAACTAAAAGAACTCATTAGTAGCAGACGTTCCTTTCATAAAATATGAAGGAAATTCTTCAGACTGAAAGGAAGTGATATATGGCAATATTCAAATCTAACTGATAAAACTAAAAGTGCCAGTGAAGGCAATTGCATAATAATTACAAAAGACAATATAATTCCTTATTTCTTCCCCTTTATACCCTTGGCTGATTTTATTTTATTTTATTTTACTTTATTTTTTATTTTTTTAAGATTCTATTTATTTATTTGACAGAGACAGAGAGAGGAGAGCAAGCACAAGCAGAGGGAGTGGCAGGTGGAGGGAGAAGGAGAAGCAGGCTCCCCGCTGAATAGGAAGCCTGATGCAAGACTCTAACCCCAGGACCCTGGGATCATGACCTGAGCCGAAGGCAGACCCCTAACTGACTGAGTCACCCAGGCACCACCCCCTCCAGCTGATATTAAAAAACAGTATATTGTTTTGTTCTGTTGGGTCTACAATATATTAAAATGTAACATTTCTGACAATAATAGCACAGAAGAGGCGATGGAAACAAGATTGTATTAGAGTAAGGAAATCTGCCGGAAGAAAAAATTGAGGAATGAATGGGATTACATAGAAGTACAGTTTCTGTATATTACCTGAACTAAGTTTGAATCTGAAATAGAATTTGATCAATTAAAATATATTTTGTAAATTTCAGAGGAATGGCTAAGAAAATAACTCTGAAATAATTTTAAAATCATTTAAAGAATTAAATTGTCACACTACGAAACACCTAATTAATACAAAATAAGGCAATACGAGAGGAACGGTTAAACAAAAAAATGAAATAAACCATAGAAAACAAAAAATAAAGTGGCTGACATGAATCCAAATATATCAACAGCAATAATAAGTGTGAATACATTTTGAAAAATTCCAATGAAAATTTTTAGATTGTGTCGAATTTAAGAAAAAAAGAACCAACTATATTCATGAGGCACACTTTAGACTCAAAGATGCAAACAGATTGAAAATGAAAAGATGGGGAAAGATATATCATGCAACAACAGACATAAAGCAAGTGGAGTTACTATACTAACATCATACAAAATAAACCATAAAACAAAACAGTTTAGGGGCACCTGGCTGACTCAGTCGGAAGAGCAGAAGATTCTTGATCTTGAGGTTGTGAGTTCACCCCACGACGGGTGTAAAGACTACTGAAAGAAAAATAAAGAAACTTTAGACAGAGAATGGAAATTTCATGATTTAAAAGAGCCAATCCATCAATAATATTAATAATTAAAAATATATGCACTTAGAGCCTGAAAATAAATGAGCAAACACTGACGGAATTGAAGAGAAAAGTAGACAAGACGGCAGTAATATTTAGAGACTTCATGACCCCAGTTTTGATATCAGAGCCAGTGGGCAGAAGACAAAGAAGGAAATGTAAAAACTGAACACCACTAGAAACGAACGAGGCTGAACAGACATCTAAAGGACACCTCCCTGGGGGCGTCTGGGAGGCTCAGTTGGTTAAGTGGCTGACTTCAGCTCAGGCCATGATCTCGAGGTGCCGGGATCCAGCCCCAGCATTCAGATCCCCGTTCAGTGGGGAGTTTGCTGTCCATCTGCCCCTCTCCCCCCTGCTTCTGTTCGATCTCTCTCTCTCTCTCTCTCAAATAAATAAATAAAAATCTTAGTTAAAAAAAAAAAGTAAAGAACACTCCACCTAACAGCGGTGGAACACACACCCTACTCAAGCTCACACAGTGCATTCATCATCCGGGATAGACCATGGGTTAGACCCAAATGAAAAGTGTCCATAAATTTGTAAAAGGATTGAAATAATAGGAGTGTGTTCTCTAATCATTATGAAATTAAATGGATTACATTAGAAATCAATAATTAAAGGGCATTTGGAAAACTTGTATATATGTGGAAGTTAAATAACATACCTGTAGATTTCACAAATGAAATTTAAAAATATTTTGAGATGATAGGGAAAAAAAATCACAACATACACAAATGTATGGATACTGCCAAAGCAGTGATCCCAAGGAAATATATAGCTGTCAGTACGTGTATGAAATAGAATAGATAAGCCAGAAATAGACCCACATAAATATAGTCAACTGATCTTTGATAAAGGAGCTAAGGAAACAAAATATAAAGCAAGGATAGTCTCTTTAAAAAATAATGTGGAACAACCAGTCATCCACTCGCCAACAAACAAACAAGAAAATGACTGTAGAGTCAGATCTGATCCTCTTCACAAAAATTACCTCCAAATGGATCAGACACTTACATGTAAAACACAAAACTACAGACTCCCTAGAAGACAACGTAGAGTAAAAATCTAGATGACGTTAGTATGTCAATGACTTTTTAAATATAACACCAAAGTCCTGATCAATGAAAGAAGAAATTCGTAAGCTGGGCGTCACTAAAATTAAAAAGAAAAAAAAAATCGGTAAAAGATAAAACCCAGAGAGTGAGAAGACAAGCCACAGATGAAAGAAAATATTTGCAAAAGACACATCTGATGATGGACTACTACTATCCACGTATCTACATGTCTATCTCTCTATACTCTTAAAACTCAACAGTAAGAAAACAAAAAATCCAACTTAGAAGTGGACCAAGGACCTTAACAGATACCACACCAAAGAAGAAATATAGATGGCAAATAAGCATATGAAAAGATGTAATCCAAAAACGTAATACAGGACGTCTCTTAGTAAGATGGAAATCATAATCGTTTGTAGCTTTATTATGGACATGATATTCCATCTAATTTGGCTATTGGTTGGAAGCAGGTCACTAGTCCAGCATGCACTCCGGAACAATGGATCACACAGAAGTGTGAATTCAAGGGGATGAAAATCACTGTGGCTGTGTTAGAAGTCTGCCTACTACAGAAAACTTTACCTGTAATAGTAGATAAAGTTAATGATCACAAATATTAGTTATAGTTAACATTTTACTGAAGGTGTTACCAATCACAACATTTCACAAAAAGTGATCGAGGGATGGATCAGGAAGAACAGATCTCTCATTATTTGCAAATAAAATAAATATGCAGCTACAAAATGCATAGGTATCTACAGAAAGTTATTATAATTAGAAAGCAAAATAAAACTGCTAAATTCAAAATTACTATGAAGACATACAACGTATTCCTACATAAGATGAACTTAAAAGTACCTTAAAGGAATAGCAAAAAAAAAAAAAAAAAAAAAAAGCAAATGAAGTATGTAGGCATAAATCTACGTGGAGAAAATTCTGTGGACACAATTATAGAACTTTTTAAGAAATGGGAAAGTAAACCTAAATGAATGAAGAAATATACCTTGCTCATAGATCAATATTTGAAAGGGGCTATGTTTTTCAGCTTTCTGTCATCAAATCCCTTTTCTCCCTTTTTCCCAATAGAGAACACATAACCCTATTGGATATCCGGGTTTATTATAAAGCTATATAATTGAGGTAGCCCAGTATTGGAGGAAAAGTGGGCAAACAGATGGATGGATCAGAACAGAAAGACCAGAAAGGGATCCAGGCATATAAAACACAGCTGCTTTCTGACAGAGTTGTCATTTTAGATTGTTAGAAAGGATACACTTGTAATGCATGTTTCTGAAACAATTGGGTATCCCTACTAAAAACAGAAAGGAGGAAGAGGACGGAGAAAGAAATTGAAGCCCTGACTCATGTACAACAACTATATAAAAAAATCAGTTTCTGGTGGATTTAAAAATTCAAAAGTAAGAAAATATAGTTACCTTAAATGGTGATATTGAAGAGCTTCATTATTTCAAGATGGTAAAAGATTTATTTATTAAAAAAGAAATAGCATCAAAGCTGAATCACGTTATGTCAAAGACTTCCGTTCATCAAAGGACAGTGTAAAAGTGGAAACAATACACAAAACAGCAGAATATCTTTGTAGCTTATGCAACTAACAAAGGGCGGGTATACAGAATAAAGAAAAAAATACAAAGTTTCACAAAGTGAAATAAACAAAAGATGTGACTAGGCACTTCACAAATGCAGACATCCAAGTGACTAACTCACATATGAGAAAGAGCTTATTCTCACTAGTAATGGAGAAATGCACATTAAAACCACAAGGAGAGTGGTGTCTAGGTGGCTCAGTGGTTAGGCGGCTGCCTTCGGCTCAGGTCATGATCCAGGGATCCTGGGATCGAGCCCCACATCGGGCTCTCTGCTCAGCGGGAAGCCTGCTTCTTCTTCTCCCACTCCCCTTGCTTGTGTTGTCTCTTTCTCGCTCTCTCTCTCTCTCTCTCTCTCTCTGTCTCAAATAATAAATTTTAAAAATCTTAAAAAAAACACACACAATGAGATACCATCAGACTGCCAAAAATGGAAACATGTTATGATACTATGGACTCTATGAAAGAAGCCAGATTCAAATAATACATGTAATATGATTCCAATTATACGGTGTGTAAAAGCAATTCATAGCTGGCTAGAGATAGATAAGTATATTTTTTAAGTGATGCCCACACAGGTGTGTTGGTTTGCAAACTCACGAGCTTCTGGGTAAAATCTAAAACCCGCTCCCTTACACAGAGGGCAAGGAAAAGCCAAAGAGAGAAGAAGGCCACCCTAAGTTAGTAGCTGGCAGGTTTAATAAACAAGGGGACTTACTTAAGAGGCTTGTCTTGGGTGGTGGCAATTCCAGAAGATTTCCGCACCACCTGCCAAATCTTACAAGTCTACGCAGAAGCTTTAACTGGGTTCAACAATGTCTTTAGTCTGCACAATCTCCACAATACATTTTTGAACATGGCTTCAACTATGGGAACAGCAGGCAGAGTGCATATTTGAAGGATAAGAGAGAGGGTGAGGAGCCCCTGGTTGCATGAGTCCAGCTCATAGGTCAATAGGAAGGGATGGCAGGGGCAGCTGGGGCAGGGCTGAGCTGTTGTTAAGGTTTTGAGGCTTTCCACGGGCTGACCAATACAGTGTTGCGTTGCTGATCCATTTTTTAGGTGGAGTTCTGGCAGCGAAAAAGTCAAACCACATTTGCTGTTAGATTATCTTTATAGCCAGTTGGGGTAGCCTTTGGCTTTCTGAGCTTCTTCTCGGTCTCAGGTCTTTCCCATAGCTTGGACCTAATCCCCAGAGTTGTCAGTTTCGCCCACATCCGCAATGGATCAACATCATAATGCCTTGCCCCATGACTGTGCTCAGCGTGGATTATCACTGAGCCGTCCCAGGTGCTAGGGGTAGCTGAAGAATCTCAGCTTTCATTCCAGCCATGATGTGGCCTGATCAAGGCCTGATCCCCCTCCAAGAATTCGTCGTATCTCCTCTAAGATTTTCAGGGGCCCCCTGCTCAGTGAGGTTCCCCTCATTGGGTCAAGCCTCCCTGCAGACTAGAATAATCCAGTCTATAAGGGACTACCTTGAACTTCCTGGTGCTACCAGAGGGCAGCGTGTGTGGTGATGTGGCTCATTTCCTGTGCCTCCTGCCCAATCGGAGAAATGCTATCATCCCCTATGTCCCAGAGCCATACCAACCATGCCTGGGTCCTCTCCCTGGCCTTTTGCTTGAACTTGGCAACCATATCAATAAGCTCAATGGCAGTATATTCCCTCATCATCAACACTTTCTGAACTAGGGTAGGGACTGCCCTCCTCTGGCTGGGGTCGCTATTGTTGTACTCTTGCTTTCCCTTGTATGAGGGGTTATGTGGCATGGGATAGTTCAAACACTTCATGGCCAGTCCCCACAACCTTCTCCTCTTTGCTCTCCTCACTTTCCCAGGGATTCCACCAGCTGGCATCCCAATCAGAGTTTGTCGCGGGAGCTCAGACCTTCATCTATGGCAGCCGGCATCCTCCTAGTTTTTCAAAATGGCACTCTAAGCTCTCCAATGGACCATCCTGCTCTCCCGCCTTGTCTGCCAGCCCTGAAGGCAGCGGAGGAGTGGACACCTGCACGTCCTTCTCTACCTTCAGCCCATCTTTCACCTTTTGAACTCAAGTTTCAGCCTCTGGTTGGGGATCGGTGGCCAGCCAAACACCCCGGGGGGGCGGCCAGCCCACTACAAAGCCAGGCGCTCCCTTTCTCTGCTACAGAGTGCTCTGTGCAGTTCCCCAAATAAGCAAAATAAAGCAGCTGTTGCCCCATGCGAGAGTCCCCAAGTATCTAACTTATGGGCCCACCCCACCCCACACAGAGGTCACTGGTCAACCCAGGATTTCCCCTGTGGATGCCTCTTTCCCAACACTCATTTCTTTGAGCTTCTGGTGGACTCAACCATTCTAGATTCACAAAGTAGGGAGCTTCCCAGGGGAAATCTGAAACTGGATCCCATACACACAGGGCAAGGAGAGACCCAAGAATGAGGCAGGTCACTCCAGATTGGTAGGTCACAGGTGTTATAAGCAAGGGAACTTACATTTGAGGCTTGACTTGGGCTACAGCATGAGAAGCAGATCTCTGCATGCAACTGACAAATCTTAAAAGTTTATATGGAGGCCTTAACCCAGTTCAGTCATGTATTTGGTCCAGAGTTTCTGAACGCCTTGCTATTTCAAGGCTGCACCCCGGAAAGCTAGCTCTGGCTGTGCCAACAGTGGGAAGAGCATACATTCTAAGGTGTTGGGCAGTGAGGAGCCTCCAATGGCCCAACTCCAGCATGTGGGTCAACCAATGGCAACATCCTTCTCATGACCTCATCCAATAAGGCGAAATGATATTTTTTTAAAAAGAAGCAAAAACTGAATTATCAGTAAATCCAAGAAAGCAGAGAAATTGGATTGCGTTCATAGAAAAGTATAATGGAAAATTTTTACTTACTTCTTTGTTCGAGAAATAAAGATAGGTGTTACTTTTATGTGTTAAAATGTACATATGCTTTGTTTTTCTGTACTTTTGTTATATCATACCACTAAATGGAAAACGTACCTAGAGACAAAAATTTACTTCTTGTTAGGATAAAGAGAATATAGTATGGGGGGAAGACCAGTGGCTTCGAAGGTATTAGCAATTGACACTTTTTAAGGTAATGTTGGGTATACATTTGTTTGTTTTTATATTATGAATATTATATTAACATACTTTTATGTACATATTACACACTTTTATATGTAGGAATTACTTCATAATTAAGAAAGCATAAAAGAGTCTAACTTAGAAAAATAAAATGCACAGCATAGTCTCTGGCATATAATAGCTAGTCAAAAATTATTACCTGTTATTATAAAGTATAAGTTAAAAATGCTGTGACTCTGTAAATCAGGGGTCAGTGAATATAGCTTGCAGACCAAATCTGCCCCCTCCACCTGCTAAGAATGGCCATAAACTAAGAAACTTTGTACAATTTAAAATGGTTGGGGGCAGAGGGACCACAAGAATAATATGCTGTGACACATGAAAATCATTTGAAATTCAGAGCTCAAAGACTACACATAAAGTTGTATCGTAATAGGCACACGTTGTCTACGTCCGCTTTCTCTAAAGTGGCAGACTTGTGCAGTTGTGACAGAGAAGATATGGCCCACAAAACTCCGAATATTTACTACCTAAACTTTTACAGAAAGTTTGCCGACTGTGCTCTAAAATGCTTTTACCTTTCCCTTCTCAAGGCCAAGAGGCACCCTGCATTTGGAAACCTGCGGTGGCGAGTGGCCCCCATTTGGCTCAGCTGCCTGAGGAAGATTCCACCTGAGTTCTGGCACCTTCGTCTGGAACCGGGGCTTTTTCTGAAATGCTCTGAGCCTCCATCTCTCTATTCCACGCTCCACCACAGCTGTCACAAGAGCAAATGGGAAGCCAGAGGGCCCTTTCCGAGAGCTCACTAAACTCTGCTTTCTCCTGGGTATGCCGCTTTGTGGAGATTTGAGCCAAACGGAGAAGGAAGGGGGAAGGCTGGACTTCTACGTTTGAATTCCAACTCTGTAGCTTATCAGATACGATGCCATGGGAGATGCATATTCATTTTTATGGTTCTGGGTTTCTCCTTCTACAAAATGGGACTAATAATGCCCACATTAAAGAATTTTGATGAGACTCAGGGAGAATGCATGCAAATTTTCTGCAAATAGTAGACGTTCAATTAATAGAAGCTATTAGTATTCATGATTGTCAATTCAGAAAGTATCAGGGCGGAGGAAAGAAAAAAATCCAAACTAGCCTCTGTAGTATTAGTAGATTTTAACTCCAAGTCCTTAAAGACCTCAGGTGACAGGAAACGGCACAAGAGTGTAATTAATTAATTCAAGAAGACAGGGCCGGGAAGTCTCCACTCAGCTCTTTATCATCCTAAGTGATTTACCAGCCCCTTATCCACTCTGGTCTGAATTCAGTTTTATAGGGACCCTCCCAAGGCACTTACGCACCCCTTACTCGCATATCTCAACTCACTTTACAATTCCGAGCCATCCTCATTGTACCTAGGGCACGAAGGTTAAGAGCCAAGTTTTCAGCAAGTTACCAAGAAAATAAAAAGGTCTTAGAAAAGATGTCTCTGCTGAGAGTGAATTCCTCAGACAGCGGTTCACCTTTTGGGACCTTTCAAGAAGAAAGGCATTTAATCTGAGGTCTGAAAGAACAGGAGCACCATGGAATTATCTATTTATTCATATTAGAATACTTGATAATTAGGATAAAACATGGACATCTGAGAGTGAGAATGACTGTAATTAACATGAGACTGAATTCAGTTTGCTTTCAACTTAAGGAGGTATAAAATTATATTATTAATGTATCAAAACATGACATAATAAATTATCCCTTGTTGCTAATTCTTTGAGTCCTACATTAGAAGCTTGTTCAAAAGGATTAGACGTAAGCGAGAAAATTACGTCAAAATTATTTCAAACAAAGCAAGACATTGTGTAGAGGAAAATTGAAGGTCTTCATTTCTGGGGGAGTGGTGCTGGGCCAGGAGGTAAATTTGCATACGCGGAAGAGCTTGACCGCCCCGCCCCGCCCCCTTCGGGTGGAGCCAGGGTTGGTCTGTGCCAGGACCTGCCCACTGCGGGTCATGGGCAACGGAAAGCAAGTTCTCCTTACTGAATGCCTAAGAACTGAGTCAGGCATAAAGTCTGTGGGATACTTCTGTGGGAAGAAAACAAACTCCCTTTGAACCTCTACTCCTCATGGATCAAGGAAGGGCTGATGGCCCCTCTAGGGACCTTCCAAGTCTGCGCTGAGAAATGATGGTCAGGACAGTAACAGCAATGCTCACAGCTGATCACACTGTGCGAGGACTCATGTTGATTTAAGTTTATATTTAATCTTCAAAGCTCATCTATCTCATTTAATCTTCAAAGCAGCCTTAGGGGTGCCTGGGTGGCTCAGTTGGTTAAGTATCTGCCTTTGGCTCAAGGGTCTTGGGATGGAGGCTGAGTTAGGCTCCCTGCTTGGAGGGGAGTCTGCTTCTCCCTCTGCTCCTCCCCCCTGCTGGTGTGCGGTCTCTCTCTCACTCAATTAAATAAATACAATCTTTTTTTTTTTTTAAGCAGCCTTATGAGCTCCTACAAATGTACCTATTTATATATACAGAAACTGAGGCTCAGTAAGGTGAAGTTCTCCAAGGTCACACAACCAGTAAGTGACCATCATTTTCAAAGTTTGTCTCCAAAGTCAAGTCTCTTTGCCTCCACACTATCCCCCCTCCTGCTCCCACTTCCATTCAGATTCTCCTCATCTGCCTCCCTCATAGGCATTCACCCTCACACTTACCACGCATAGTAGTTTTATTTGATAAATGCGTCTTCCAGAAACACATGGATTTCTTCCATGCGTGGTGTGTTCTAGTTCTCTGCATGCCCCAGACCTGTAAGTGTCTGTGGCCCTGGCCATTTCTCAGTTCCCAGAGAGCACAGACTGTGTTTAGGAAGCATGCCTTGTATGCCGTTCAGCACAGCATCCTACACCAAGAGACCAATAAGACATATTTTCTGGTCAGAAGGATGTGCCTTCACCTTTTGCTGCTCGACCCCATTTCTCAGGGAGAAACAAATCGATGGCTTTTAACTCATTGAGTAGTTGTCCTAGGAGATCTCACCAAGTTTCCATAGCCGTCTACACAGAGGACTGAGCTCTGGCTTCACCACGAAGCATGTGTGTGTGCATTACGTAACCCACCGAGGTCTTGGCGGTCTCATCTGGAAACAGTCAGAGGGGAGACTTCATGGTTTGTCCTCCTGGCTTGGTCAGGACCTTCTAGACCATGCTTTCTGACCAGGCTCACTTCGTCTCCTCCTGATACTGTCGACTCCTGTGGTCCTTGGCCACACTCCTCATTTTGCCTGATGTGAAGAGGTGAAGGGAACATCACTCTGCTAGACTTGACATCTCCACAGGCCCCAAGGCTCTGAAATCGACCCCCTCAGCCTATCTTGAAGACCCTTCAGAGACCTAGGGATCTCTTCCGTGGAAGCTGACGGAGGCCCCAAAAGGGTAACTCAAGTCTTCTTTCTGCCTCAATGGGCTGCATTTCCATTTTTATTCTGATGCCTGCTGTTGGCAGGAGATGCTCTGAGCAGTGGCCTCCTCCTTAGACTCCACATAAGGAAAGGACATTTCCTCCCTCATCTTCAGCTCTCTGCTCACCCCTCCGGGATTCTCCCTATGGTAGGCATACAAATACTAAAACCCATGTTCCTGCACACATGTCTCTCCTGCCTCTCACATGCCCCCCGGAAGGGCTTTCTTTTCTCCCCTTTCTGATGGCGCTGACTTCCCCTATATCCTCTCTTCCTCCTTAAGAGACAGCCCTGGCCTCCCTATTCTCAAGGATCCTAATGGCGGAATGGCTGTTTGGGAATGTGACTTGTAATTGGGAAGGTGGGGAGGATAAAATTATTAATTAATTATTTAAAATTTAATATCTTCAAAATTATTGTCATTGTATACAACTTTTTCATTTAAGAGTCATGGTTGGGGCGCCTGGGTGGCTCAGTCGGTGAAGGGTATGACTTTGGTACAGGTCGTGATCTCAGGGTCCTGGGATCGAGCCCTGTGTCCTGCTCCCCACTCAGTGGGAAGTCTGCTCATCTCTCTCCCTCTCTGCCCCCCCTTCTTGTGCGCCCTCTCTCTCTCTCTCTCAAATAAATAAATAAAATCTTCAGAAAAGGATGGTCATGGTAACCCAGAGAGAGAAGCATGGTCATTCCCATTTCACAAAGACCATGAGGCCAGGGAGACCTACTCCTCTTGCCTAGGTCACCCCAGAATGAGCTCTGTTTTATCTAACTACAAAGACTTTGCTTTTCCAGTGTGCACCCCACCGCCTGCCACTGTAGATATTCAAGCAGAGGCCAAACACCCCCTTAACATGTTATTTACTCCAGGAAGTAAACTATTAGGGCTTCGGACTCCATGAACTCTGAGGTCTTTCCAGGGCTGAAATTTCAATAATCCTGTATTTCTGCTTCTCTGCTACGTGAGCTTACAAGGTCCAATGGTTTTCCCTTTCCCATCTTATCCTCTCCAGAGAACGCCTGAAAACCCCCAAATAAGTGAACTGGATCCCCTGTAGGACCCTCTGAAGGGCCCTGCAGTCGCATCAGCCCAGCCACAGAATAATCCTGAGAGGAGGTTTTCTCCATAATTCACTCCACACATAGAAGCTGGAGCTGCACAAGAGATACATAATTTATACAGGCAATTACACATCAATTGGTTATTAAAAGTGCCCTCATTGAGATGTACTGTATTGAGGACACGGAGATAAATCTGGTTCCCCAGGTAACCAGCTGTAGCTCACAGACAGAAGGCAAATTTTCTGATTTGGGATTGGCATAACTTCTCTTGACCCCGCTATTCTTCTCTTCCTACAGTGTGGTGTTCTGCGCGCGTGGGTGGAAAAGGCGGGAGCCGCAGAGAGAAAGCCTGGGTATGAAAAATAGTCCGGTGCTTTTCTTGGAGCCCTTTCCTCCCAGGGAAAAATAATTATTTTCCTAATTAATTAAACATTCACCCAAGAATTCATTCACTCATCAATCCATCCATTTAAATAATAAGTACTGATGCTAACGACCGTGCCAGACGCTGGAGGAGGCATCAGAATGAACATGGCGCTATCCCTCCCTTTGAAGAGCTGCTTGTTCAGTGAGGAAAAACACGGGCAAACAAATAATTTCAAATATTGTGATACGTGCAGACAGGGAGAGAAATGCAAATGCAAAATGTGGCTCAGGAAGTCAGTCATTCGGTCTCTTCAGGGGAGCTGGGGAAGGTTCACATAGGAGAGCGGGGATGAGCAGAGCCCTGAGGATAACGGAAAGACGGTCTAGAAGGGGGAAGAAGGATGTGCAGAGGCACACAGGGTTCCATCTAGATCAGCATATACGCCATGCCTGGAGAAAACAACCATACAGAACACTCGGATGCGTTGGAACCTCTGGCCAACCAAAAGTGGCCAACAGTTCATGAGTCCATTGTTTGTAGTTGGACTCTGCCGCACCTACGTTGGTGCCCTTGTGGTGGGTGGTTTTGGAATTCTGATTCAGCAGATCTAGGTCTGAACCTACGAGTCTGTATTTTGAAAGCTCTCTGGGTGATTCTTTTGAAAATGGGGCTCAGACGACACGTGGGAAAAACGGGGCTAGTGTCTAGGCTGTTACCTTCCCCAAGTCTCTTTTTTATGCCTGGGCTGGAACCTTGAGGCCTCGTATATAGTCCTCAGCTCTCAAGCAGTTTGCTTAATGCCATCTAGTCAATTGTATCCCCTGAGGAGCCTAATGCTTTTCCAGTTGTGTTTAAGATTTGGGACGATGCCCAGATACACTGACAGGCCTTTGGCATCGGCCCCCAAAGAGCCTCTTCAGAAACATGGCTGCAGTGCATCCAGAGACCCAGACATTCCAGAGGCACAGAAGAGCAAAGCGCCTCTGTCTTCACTGTGTAAACTACACTGGGAATTCCCGTGAGGAGGGCAACGTGCAAGACCGGTGGATTGAGCGGGCAGGGAAAGTGGAGCTTCTCTAGAAGCCGCAGCGTGGAAAGTGTAACAAAATGGCGGAAAGTCCTCATTTAAGCAACCTACCAACAAAATGTGTTGCAAATTCTACAAAAGTCTTCTAAGGCCATGGGGGCGTGGAGGCGGACACAGGTCGTTTTTGTAATCTAGTTGAAGGAGAGGGTACCTACACACGTAAGAAAAATCGCCATCGTAATTCAATAATCAAATAATGATATTTTTAGTTGCCCCAATAAGGTAGGTTAATGGCCTGAAAAGCGATTTTTAGTGATGATATATTTTCTTTAAGTACTCTGAAATAAGAAGCTGTCAAGAATTCATAAAAGAAATAATGCTCACCCCCTAGGAGCTGTTGCTGTGAAAATGCATTACTTTATAGCTTGTTCTCCCTTTGGTTTTATTGCCTATCAAAATAAGAAGAGAGGAATTAACATTTGTTGAATGCTTATTATATGACAAACAATAAGGTAGGTGCTTATGACATGTAGTATCTCATTTTAGTCTCTCACAAACCCAGTGAAGTTGGGATTATTATCATTCATTAGAGACACAGAAACTAAGTGGATGTAGGTGCCCCTTACCTCGGATCGCTACCGGAGTTGTCAGCGAGAGACCTGGAATCACCCAGCTCATACTCCTTCCTGAACATTCTGCTGCCTTCATTAATAGCTTCCTTGGACAATCAGTCACCCAGTATAGGTAATCTAGGTAGGTAGGTGGATTCGAAGAACCCACGATATTCTTTGACTAGAAGGGAATGTAGAACAGAGTTGGAATTCTATAACAAATCATTGACTGCAATTTAAACTTTCAGTCACTGTTCACTCTTTATGTACCATAAATAATGCCCTTCCCACACTATCCTAGATGCTTAGGTTCTAACAGTGAACAAAATATTAAAAATTCTCTGCCGCCACGGAGCTCATATTCTAGTGGGAGGAGACTAACGAAATAAAACAAACACCATAAACATGCAAATAATATGTAAATATGTACGAGTATGTAGATAATATAGAAGATACACTATAGAAAAAGAAACAAACAGTGGCATCTGAGCCAATCATAGTTGCCTGGACGGCTTTCCATAACCAGAATTGCCACCTTGGGTTGGTTGAATTCCAAGAGAAAGGAAAGACTCGTGACGTTTTAGTTAACCTCTTACACCCTTCCCCAAATAAATATTTGTTCCTCACATTTGAAAAAGTGAAATGACTCATGGACCTTCTAATTACCTCTATGAACCTCTAGGTTGAGAATCATTTACCTATTTTGTTTTGTTTTGTTTTTTCACTATCTTAATTCATCCTGAAACCTCAGTTGTAAGAGATCAGATATGGAAACATGGAGGACAAACAAACAAAAGCGTGAAAAATCGAGAGTGGGTGGGGTGAAAATGCATGTGAGGCAAGCCCATTTCTTCACTTATGGGGTCCTCTCTTCCCTTGATTATGAGTGAAAGTTGAGTAAGATCTTATCCATGTGCAGTGCAGGAAGACTATTGTATCAAGACACAAAACCAATGGAACAGATTCATCCAAGAACTCCAAGACATTTATTTACTGTCAAGGACACTTATTTTTGGGGCACCTGTGTGGCTCAGTCATTAAGCGTCTGCCTCTGGCTCAGGTCATGATCCCAGGGTGCTGGGATCGAGCCCCGCATCGGGCTCTCTTCTCGGTGGGAAGCCTGCTTCTCCCTCTCCCACTCCCCCTGCTTGTGTTCCCTCTCTCGCTGTGTCTCTCTCTGTCAAATAAATAAATAAAATCTTAAAAAAAAAAAAAGGACACTTATTTCCCAGAAGCACCTAACTCAGTAAATTCTGGAATGGAAAAACCCCCAATGATGAAAATACAGTGAGTTCTGATCATGGAGTTACCACCCAAATTTAAGGCCAAGCCCCTTTAAAATTCCCAACAGCCCCCGCAGGTAGGTTCTGTCTGGAGAGTCTGTGTGGAAGGCCCCATCAGCCTCAACACTATTAGCACAGATAGACTTGGAAAGATTTGGATCAAGAGAAGGGAAGCTGATGGGTTTTCCGGACTTGAGTCCTTTTCATAAGGGCAGGAAAAGAAGTGGGGAGGCATTTTGTGTCTCAGGTCAGGAAAGAATTTCCTCCCCTAACCCAGTACAGGGAGGGATCTGGGCCCCACCCTTTCCAGATACTGGTCTTCTCTCAAGAGTATTTCTTTAAGGTTACATAAGGAATATAGAATGAGAGCTCAAAAAACTACACTCTGTATGAAAGAAGAGAAATAAGCCAACTTTTTCCCCCCCTTTAAGTCTCCCGTGGAGCAAAGGGACCTGATTAGCAGGGGAAGGTAAATCAGAATAATTCAGTCTGTTCTACCATTTCCCCGTGGCCATCCTCCTAGGACTGTTTGTCGCTAGGTGTTTTTGAAGAGCAGGCTCCCCTCGGACTCAGATCCCTTTCATCCCTCCCTGTGCAAGGCTAGGTATGCTAAACGTGCTGGCGAAATGCCAGTCACGTGTCGCTGGTGCCCCTTATGTGAGGGTGCAAGGCAAATGCGGGTCTAGATGATGTATTTTTTCCTCTCTCATGCCTTTTCCCCCCAGGCAACGTTAATGGGGCTGAATAGAGCTATATTTTAAAAATAAACAAGCCAGCAAACAAAACCAAGAGTCTGTCCTCATTTGGAATTACTAACCATCTCCTTCCCTATACTTCACAGCCTTCCGTTTATTCTCAAACATCCCCTTCTCCGTAGACCTATGTGCCCACGCTACCCTGATCCTCCTTAGTCTGTTCTTTGTTTCTTCTTCCATCAGACCTTTGATTTACTAACATAGTCACCGGTACCCTCAGCATCTGCTTACTCTACTTTCCTGGGTTTTAGTGAGTCCTACACAGATAACTTGGCTGAACTAATAAAGATTAGAAATGCATTAATCACAGTCAAATAAAATCCAAATACAGATGGAATTTTGTACGTGATGAGAGCATCATAGTTATTGTGTGTGTGTGGTGGTGGGGGGTAACTAATCATAAATAGTTTGACAGATATCCCAATGACCTCAGTGGCACACATTTCTTTTCAGGCAAATCTTGTAACGTTTCTCTGTCTTGTTACAGGTCTAATGACTACAGCCAGCATGGATGGTAACAGATTTCCCTGATACCGTGTCCACTGAATATATAAACAGGTAGAAGCCCTGCCCTATTTTTCTAAAACTTCCCTCTATCATTCATGCCCCTTCTCTATCCATATCCCCATAGCACACCCCCCTAACCAACCACACCCCACACCGTGCCTCCCTATTAGAATCCCAGGAACCCTACCAAGAGTTTGACCTCTAGTTTTCCACCTGGAGCACTTCTATTTGCTCTCTCTCGCCTCTGAGCAATGGGACCCCACTAAGGTGGGAAAAGGGAAAAGAAAAAAAGAGTACAGAGGTATGCAAGACAAGCCTATTCACCTACATCCCATTTTATCAAAGGCTACCCTCTAACTGTCCGAATGTGCTTGGATAAATAAAAGCTAGAGCCAAAAGTTTTGCTTTTTTGACCTTCATGCCTGAGTACCTAGCAGGAAAACTGCTATTAACTACCACCCTTAAATCATTCTCCACGTGGCCATCTGCTGAAGTCCTCACCCCAAGCTGTAATTATTTCTTGTATCTTAAAGGTTTCTCTGACCATCGCTGTCTCTTCTTACTTCCCCCCCTCCCCATAAAAGCTCTACTTTCCGGAAGAGAGAAAACCTCTCTGTATGAGGGTGCAGAGGTTCTGTATAGGAGAGCGGGAAGTTAAATCAGGTACGACAGCACCCTGAGCAAAAACAGCTCATAAATTTCCAGGAAAAACACACACAAAAATATTGCTATGGAAAACCTGCTGCAGCTCAGGAAAGCTAATAATGTTGCCCTATATTTGCATAGCACTTCATCACTTACAAACTGTCTCCCCCTAATGACCCCCACTTCGTTATTTCATCCAGTGCAGGCATGATTATAATCCCTTTATAGATAAGACAACTGAGACTCGGAGAGGTCTTAGGATGTGTTAAGATGTGCTACTGGTCCTATAGTGCTAGATGGAACTGGCTGCATAATTTGCAGGGCCGCAAGCGAAATGATGATGCAAGGTCTTTTGTTCAAAAAAAAAAAAAAAACTAAGAATTTCAAGATGGTGGGGCACCTGGGTGGCTCAGTGGGTTAAAGCCTCTGCCTTCAGCTCAGGTCATGATCTCAGGGTCCTGGGATGGAGCCCTGCATCAGGCTCTCTGCTCAGCGGGGAGCCTGCTTCCTCCTCTCCCTCTGCCTGCCTCTCTGCCTACTTGTGATCTCTCTCTCTGTGAAATAAAAAAAATAAAAAATAAAAAAATCTTTAAACCCAGGGCTTAGAATCAACAACGAGGGAGGTCACTTGTCTTTCCAAAGGTCTATGATCTTTTCCCTCCAGATCCTTGAGCTCTTGTGGACAACGATCTCTACAACAATCCTGAGAATGAAGAAAAACATGAATGCGCTTCTTTCTGTATTAAAACTGTGGATGTTATCTTCCATTCTTTAAAAGAAATCCCATATCTCATATCCGCCTCCCCCTGCTACCTTGATTTAATCTGTTATTTAAGTCTTATCTATTTGGAGAGGGAAAATTAAAAGAAAGAAAGAGGAAAAAAAGAGAGAAGGAGAGAGGGAGGGATGGAGGCAAGAAGAGAGATGGAGAAAGAAAAAAAAAGAAAGGAAGGAAAGAAGGAAAGGAAGAAGGAAAGAAAAAGAAAGAAAAAGAAGCCGGAGGAGGCTCATGTCGCCCAGACAGCGCCTCATCTCCCCTTCTACTCGGTTATCAGCGGACTTCACTCTAAGGATGAGCCACTCTGCAATTTGTATGGCAAAGACACGTTTTTGAAACCAAAATGGTTATTATTGTGGAACCTCCTGCCTCAAGCAAAG
This sequence comes from Potos flavus, assembly GCA_028534135.1. Classification (NCBI taxonomy): domain Eukaryota; kingdom Metazoa; phylum Chordata; class Mammalia; order Carnivora; family Procyonidae; genus Potos; species Potos flavus. The sequence goes on along the minus strand of CM052884.1, from coordinate 19,367,880 downwards.
GTCTGAATGTTTCTCTCTCTGAAATCTCAACATATTCATCAAACTGCGTTGCGCTCCTGGACTCGCAATTAATCACGGCTCGTTTCAAGCTTTGTTAATTAATACCGAGGGCAGGGACCCAGGGGAGGCCCCAAATTTCATCTGCAGTGTTTTAAAATTATTATAATCTGCTAGAAGACGAGCTGCTGGATTTTCAATAGACCCCTGTCTTTTTTTTTTTTTTTTTTTAATTCCAATACTGCATTGGCAAGAAATTAAAGAGCGCGATAGTGTTGGTGCAGTCGCTACCCGGAAATAGCCTGATACTAGGGCTGTGAGGTGACGTCTGGCCAGCAGAGGGAGTAGAACTGAGCTATAAGCACCGTGTTTTCAGAGCTCAACAGACTTCACGATTCAAAGATGGGGAGAGAAAAACCAAAGGGGCACCAACCAATGGGCAGCTTCTGGCAAGGACCGGATCGACCCGTGCCAGGGGCACCCAGTGGAATGTGGTTTGGTGAAACTGGAAAGAAACAGTTCATCTGTCCTTTTCTCACCTTTGAACTACGAAACGGGAAGAATCCCTGGGTATATTTGTCCCCCCGTAGGGGAGAGGACACCATGAACGCAGAGCGATCCCAAAGGAATAAGGAAAGGGTTTATCTGAAATTGTGCTCAGTGTCTCACAAGGCTGAGATGACTGTCGCCTCTCATGCTTCAGTTTCCTGGGTTGCTTTCCCCCTTAATCTACAGCAAGGTGGACACATCTGCTTCTGGTGAGTATTTATTTTGCACAACCCAAACATTGTTCCCAACACTACCCTGCCGTGATGTCTACCACTTCTCCCTATGAGCTGTTTGTGTGTTGGTGCGACTGTTCAAAAATTGGGGTTTTGAAATGAACCTTAAGAGGATAAATGCTCTGCGGTTATAAATAGAACAACCCAACAGTGTTCCAGAAAAATACAAGATTTATGCAAAAACAAGTATTTATGGGTAAAGGCCTCCGGAGGAATTGCTGTCTAAAATGTTTAGCACAGCTCTATAAAGCCTTCTGTGCTAGAAACTTCAGGCCTGTTTTCTCACAGTCCCTGCTCTATTCTGCCATCCCAGAGCTCCTGCATCCCCAAACACCTTGACTTTTATCTGGGGCTCCGCGCATGATACCCCCTTAGCCTTGAATCCCATCCAGATTCTGTTCATACTTTAAGACCCAACACAAAATTCACCTTTTAACTCTGAAGTCTCCTCTCTCCTGCAAGAGCTCCCATTCAAAAGTTGTACACATTTGCCTACATATTTGTCTCTGCCCTTATCCCACTGCTTTCTAAATAATATGAATATGTTTTCTTTACTATTCATGTGTAGATTCATATAATAAATTTTAATAGGCAATAAATCGATATAAAGATAATAGTTCTCTACCTCCAGGCTGTAAGGACGGCCAAGAGTGGTGTCCTTATCTTTTTCATCTTTTATATATTCAGCCTCTAGGACAGTGTCTGTGATGTAGTATGTGTTTGCTACATATTACTTGAATGAATCACTTGAGTGAATAAGTAGAGGTCAGTCTAGGTCTAGTCTTATTTTATAAAAGGAAACTAAAGCATTCCTAGTGCAAGTGACTTGTCTAAAGTCACACAATGAATTCATCAAATATACCTGGCATAATTCCAAGCCACAAAGTGCTCATTTCGAAAGGTAAACAGCCTCAGATAAATGTCTATTCTTTGGACCTGCGTGATCTGCCAGGAGCCACACACTTTGATGCGTGGGGTCGGGGAGGGGGAAGGAATGAAGACTATCTCAGTGAGCCATGAGTGGACCATAGGCAGAACCATGAATAGAGCCCAAAGTCAGGCTATCTGAGAGGTGCGGTGAGTGTATCTGAATTCTCTTAGATAGGTTAAAAATTCTAAGTGAGAAGGCTAACGAGTCTTGTCTCTGCAGTCTCCATTTTGAGACCCAGGGAGAATACTTTGGAGATTTAGATGGAAAACAAAAAACAAAAAAAAAAACCCAAGTCCAAACTGAGGTATTATTTCCACAAACAAATACCCAACAAATATTTTCCAGATGAGCAGATGGACCAGTCCATTTGGGCTCCTGGCTATGCTCTCAAGTTCAAATCTTAGCATTTGCTAGGAGCCACAGGCAGAGTTTCCTGCTCTAAGATGAAATCTCAGCATTTTCTTTTTTTCTTCTTTTTTTTTTAAGATTTTATTTGCTTATTTGACAGAGAGAAAGAGATCACAAGTAGGCAGAGAGGCAGGCGGAGAGAGAGGAGGAAGCAGGCTCCCTGCTGAGCAGAAAGCCCGATGCGGGGCTCGATCCCAGGACCCTGAGATCATGACCCGAGCCGAAGGCAGAGGCCTAACCCACTGAGCCACCCAGGCGCCCCTAAATCTCAGCATTTTCAAGGACGTTGACCGTAACATGAGAAAGAAAAGCTGGTTGGAGAGAGAGGAGAAGAAAGAAGCACGAAGCGCGATTCCAGTGATGGATACCACCCACCCTCACCACACTGTCCAAGATGTGCCAGGGGACCGGCGGCGGCTGGGGGCTCTCTAGCGAGCCTGAGTTCTTGAGGGGTGGGGGGGCAGAAAGGGATGCTGTGTTTCAATGTTGCTGGATCTTCCTGTCATCCAAAAGGAGCCCCAAACCCAGATATTCATATGTTCTCTCTTGATTTTTTTTTTAATAGCCAATGCCTATTTCTCTGTGTGGAACATCCCAGAACAAAATGTGTCTGCAGGCCAAATCTGTGCTGTGAACTACAGGCATCTGACTCTGGCCTTAAGTCTGAGTGCCCCTGGAAGGATTCATTTCGTATTGGAACCCAGAGAAGAAAATCCCACCTCCAAGAAATTTCTACGGGCAATGGCTGATGTCCGTGTGGGGGAGGGGGGAGAACGTATGTATTTTCACTTGAGCAGTTAAGGAATTATAGAATTTCTTCTACATTCTGTCCCAAAATAAATCTGCCTCGGGATAATAGGCCAAGCCATAAATGCTGCCTTTCTGAGAAGGTCCCAATTTAAAATTACCTTATGATGAGTCGATTTTTGCAACAAATAGTGCGTCCCGATCTGAGCGTTGGGAGATACAAGGACAGTGGCCATCGCTCTTTTGCTATAAATGGGATCACAGGGTTAATAGTCAACAGATCTCTGTGGCACGAAACTCTGCTTCTTCAAGAGCAAATGCTTTCCTCCACAGCTCTGCAAGGAGACTATGGCCATCCTCCATCTCTTGGGGCACCTCAGTACCTTGGAATTTTGTGACGTGAGAGTTGTCCACGTGGGGTAAATGGCCAGGGATCAAGCCGAGTCTCCTAATGGAGATGGCTGCTCGGTAGTCACTGTGAGAGGTGATGTTTGCTGTTGGAGGGAAGTCTTCCCGGGTCTCCGGCCGGCACCGAGAGGTGGTGCTCAGCAGTGGCATGGGGGCTGAGGTGCTTGCTTGTAGGGTGGCCTTCCGACCGTGACTCAACTCCATGCAGCATCTGGACATTCAGCCAACGCTGCTTCCCGCCCAGCCCTCTCCCACTCGGCAATCCTGAACCCCTTCCTCATCTTTTCTCCTGTATCTCTCTCCCTACTCTAACCCAGGGGACCCTCTGTGTCTGCTATTGGGAGACATGGGGAAGGAACCCTTTCCTCTCTTAAATGACTCTAGATCTTTCCCTCAGAGAAGGGAATGTTCTCACTCAAAAGTAATGCTTGTGCTTCCCAGACACTGGTCTCATTGGCTTCTAGATTCGGGCGTTTGGAAGCACCAAAGCTCAGAGATTCATAGACTCTTCCCTGCTCTCTGCCCCATCACACCCTTCCCTGAGGCAAATCCACACCTGAGTATCTGCTTAAAACCACAGTGCTGTGGGTAAAATTCTATGAACTCCCAAACCCCCAGAGCAGTCCGGGAGCTGTCAGTTGTCTCTTCCGTCAGGCACGACCAAGCCCTGCGCCCGCCACGCCAACAAAACAGGTCTCAAGCCTCCGGAACTCACCCCAGCAAATCTCCAAACAAGCTTTGGATTGAGTTTGTCACTGAATGTCCAAAAAGAAGACTCTCTAAAAAGCAGCAGGCTGAGGGAAGCGAGAAGGGGTGGGCGAGACGGGGAGGGGAAAGGCAGCGGTGAGCCCAGGCCGAAGCAAAGGGCCTCTGCGGGCTCAGCTGAGGAGGGCCATTGCTCTTGCTTCCTGACGGGCTCCCTCCTGATGTAGAGGCCTTGTACAAATCCTACCTTCTCTTCTAAGCCCCTTTATCCCTGGAGCTTCACGCAGCGTCAGGAGAAAAAGCAACTGCTGTGTAAAGAAAGCAGCAAGTCAGAGGGAAGAGAGCACAGAACGGCGAGCTTTTGAAGGCATATTAAAGATTTCACTGAGCACAGGCGAGGCCCAGCATCACAGCCTTTGGTCCTTCTCAATGCCTCCGTCCTCCCTCCGACACAAATAGAGAGACTTGTGTCCAGCGAAGAGGGCTAAGGCTGAGTTGCAACCTATCATTTGAGGGAAAGAATGAAGGCTCCCCTAACTCAAAGGAGTTCTTTTATTGCCTGACCATTGAAAGGAAACTGCGATGAGACGTCTGTCTCCACGGTCCCCTGTTCAAAGGCAGGGCACAGTGGGCTGGGGACTTTCACCCAGGAGAGTCGCAAACATATATACATATACACATTCTGCATATACTATGTATCTATGTGCATATATATGTGCGTGAGAGCTAAGAAAAACAAAAAGAAGGCAACATTCTCCTGCCTTCCAGACTCTTGCAATCTCAACAACCTTACAACTCAAAAGCAAAGTGCATTTACATTAGTAATACATATTTAAATTCGAAAAGTCCACATAGGGTACCTTCAGATCTTATTTGTAATACGGCGAGAAGGGGTCTGAATTTAGAATCAAAACTTAGGTCTGAATTCCAGCTTTTCCACTTACCAATAGCTGGGCAGACTTGGACAACTCACTCGATCTCCCCAACTCCTTAGAAAAGTCCCTGGCAGAGAATCAGCACTCTGTAAATGGTACTTGTTTTTATTGTTTAGTATTATTACCAGCACCATTATTACTTTCGTTGTGGAGTGGGAGAGAACTACACACTGCACACAGCTATGCAGCCCCCCAAAGCATTCTGCCGACACTAGTCTGTCCCAATATTTACTAATTTGCATGGTTTCTCACGTTAATAGCCCCCTAACTGGAGTCTGTGCCTGCAGTCCGTTTTAAGTCTCACCCAAGCCGCACGCTGTTTCCAAAGTTATCCTTCTGAAATAGAAATCTATTTGCCACGTCAATTCACTCCTCAAAGACCTCCGAGAGCTCCCTTATGCCTACAGAATAAATTCTAACCCCAGTGGGGGGGCTCTCTCGAGAAAGTAGTTAGTCTTCAAGGGGGAGGAGAAGGACTAGAGAGAAGATAGGGCCATATCTAAATTTAGGTTTTCACTTTTAAAACTCTGAAAAGTTTTTTTATTAATATTCTGGAAGAAAGAAGACAATGACCGAAATATGCCCGAGAATATCTTCACTCATTCATTCAATGGTTATTTATTGAGCACCCGACTATGTGCCCTATACTGGAGATCCAGCAGTGAGAAAGACAAAAGAAGGTCTGCCTTCATGCACCTTACGTTTTATTGGGGAACAAAGACATAAACTGACAAACAGATAGATAAGATGGTGGTAAATGATGACAAAATCCAAGCAGATGGCTCAGAACGCTTCCGAAGGTCAGGATTCAGGCACGACCTGTGTGTCCGGGTACTGATCCAAGTGCACACAAGAGATGAAGTGTATGTGTCATATTTTGCTACCATTTGTATTCCTTTGCTCCCACAGAATCAGCTCCAAGGTGCTTGAGCAAATTCTGATTCTCTGAAGCCTAGCCACACATCGTTAAGTGTGTGCGTGTGCGTGTGTATTGGTAGAAATCACCCCTGAAAATGGAAACACGAGCTAAATCAGCACTGCCTGGACCTTTGAGCAGGATCCTATGGCAGTCCCTTATTCATGACTTCCTAAAATAGACAAATCGCTCTCCCCTTCTCTTCGAATGCCCTGAAGTCTCTGCCTCTGGCCATAGTTTCTTTAAGCTGCCCTTCATTCAACTGTTTTGATCACTTTTCCGAGCTTTGGCAATGCCTTTTATAATGTCAAAAATTCCCAGGAATTCCCATCTGCAAGGAAAGTAGGTGCTGCAGCACACTCACTGGTGGGGTCTGGGATTAATCTTGTCGACATAAACACCAATCTGTTATGACTTGGGCTAATCATGAGGATCCAGGTGCCCACATATTTTCAAATTCCGCCCTCATTTTCCTCCTGGCCCTCCTTTGTTGCTTTCATTGATCTATGGGACTGAACTTCTGTATGGAGAGCTCTGTGACTGCAGCCCTTCTTTGTCTTGTAGCCAAATAAAGCAATGTGGTGACACCTGAACTTCCTGAACAGCGCCTCCCTCTAGCAACTGTCCTCCAACACTGCACGGGGGAATAAGGGAAAGTGGACAGCGATGGATGAGCCAATCGACCAGGATCACGTTACCAGGGTATTTGTATGGCTTACCACCTGGAGTCCCAAAGCTCTTCTTCATCTGACGGATGGTAATATTTATCTTGCCAGGCATTATACACACATTATTGATTTTAACTTTCAAAATTCCCTAAAAAGCAACTATTAAAGATTCCCATTTTCGAGCTGGAGACGTGGAGGCTCAATGGATTTGAATCATTCTTCTAAAGCATCACAGCTGGTAATGTTGAGCGGTGCGGTACTATCACCATGAACCACGATGCCCCGGCTTTAGCTATTGAAGACCAGGCATCATGGTGACTAGCAGGGTTCTTCTCAGCGCGTCTGGGTTTAGATCTCCGTGCTACCACTTGCCGAAGTAACAGGAGTTACTCAACCACTTTGAGCCTTGGCTTTCCTATTTGAAGAACAGAGAAAACAATATCTGATTCATCAACTTGATTTGAGTTAAGGATTCCAGGAGGTACCCCAGGGGAATCACTTAGCACAGCGATGGGGACACGCTATGGAGCACACACGATATATTTCATCTATTAGCAATGCCATTGCTATTGTTATTCTTATTGCCACCCGACTCCCTGAGCTATATTTTACCTAGCAAATTAGATCTCTGTTATGTTGAGATCTCCTGAGCCAACTCGTGCTGCCGAGGTCCCCGCACGTGTCCCTAAAGTCTAATGGCAGCAACCACCAGGCTTGGTGTCCTTCCCACATGGGCCACCACCACTGGCCCAAACCAGATAGGCAGACCACTTATCTCAGCTTCATAGGAAGACTCTTAACTAGTAAACCCTAATTTTGGTCTCAAGTATTTTCTCTACTTCATTTAGTACTACCTGTTGCCATTATCACCATGAAATAGATCATATCTTATCAGGCACCTACTTTGAAAATTAACATTTCCCACATACACACAGAAATCTATGCAAAATTCCATGGCTGTCATTTGAATTTTCAAAAACTATTGCCAGTCTAACTTTCTAATGTTGATCTCATTACTCCATTCAATCTATACCCCCATTAGTAACTATTTTATCAACATGTTGGGAACCTTTCCATCCAGTCCTTTTCCTTCTTTTTTTTTTTTTAAGACTTATTTATTTATTTGAGAGAGAGGAGAGAGACAGAGAGAGTGAACAGGGGGAGGGACAGACAGAGAGGGGGATAAGCAGACTCCCCACTGAGCAGGGAGTTCAACACGGGCCTCGATCCCGGGACCTTGAGATCATAACCCGAGCCGAAATCAAGAGTCAGACATTTAACAGACTGAGCACCCCAGGTGTCCCCATCCAGACCTTTCCTGAAGCTGTGCCTTTCTCTAAATGCCTTTGCTCACCTCTCTCTGATGCCTACTAAGTCAACATCACCACCCTTTAAGGCTCGACTTACATTTAAATTTGTCCAAAGCTTAGCTAGTCCTTCCTACCAGGCTAGAATTGATTAAGACAACACAAAAAGGGCACAACATGTCCAGTATAGGATCTAGATCCAGCTCCAGAATAGCACAAGCCCAGATACTAACTTCATGCCATAGCTACCTTGGGTTGTAGAGTATCACAAACTGGGAAATATTCAATCTGTTGTTTTCCCAATTCCTTCCAGAGGTGTAAACTGTGAAATGAGCCACCCTAACTTTCAACTCAAAAGCTGGAAGGCATACACCTGACTGAGAGCAACATTTGATAAAACATGTTTCATTTTATAATAGGAGAACATAGAAGGCCGACCAAACAAAACCAAACCAAACCAAACCATTGGACTAATCATTTTCAATGTGACATGACATTGGTACATAATATGTTTCATTGAGTTGGCAGATGGAATCTTTTGTTTAGAGAGAGAGAGAGAGAGAGAGCATGAGCAGGAGGGAGAGAATCTCAAGCAGACTCCGTGCTGAACACAGAGCCCCACATGGTTCTTGATCTCACGACCCTGAGATCACGACCTGAGCCAAAAGCAAGAGATGGATGCTTAACCAGCTGAGCCACACAGGCGCCCCAGTCAATGACATCTCTTAAGTCCAGTTTCTAGAACGTGATTTTGTCCTGCATAATTCTGAGAAAGACATTCCAAATGGCATATTTAGCTTTCTCCCATAAAAGAATATCACCGGATATAGCATTTGTCGTTTGCGCTACTCACGCGCACTTATGATCTTATTATATTGCAGACATTTTTGCTCATGCTTAATCTTTTGTGCTTGATTTTAAATCCCTCAAAGTCGGGGCCCACATCTAACCTCTTGGTGAAACATCACAGAGCCCATTAAAAATTCCTACATGTGTTAGTCACATGGGGAATGTTTTTCTGAATGCCCGCTGCAGGTCGAAAGAACACATCAAGGACTTTGGAGTCAGTCTCTCTCGGGTTTGGTTTGATGGTTATCCCTGCTGGAAGACGATTCTGTTATACTACCCAATTATACCCATTTTATAGAATTGTGAAAATAGGATGAGGTTTGTAAAATCTAGGTTTCGTGTCTGCCACATGGTCGGTGAACTATTATAACAGATGCTATTGTAATTCTATGTAACAGGACAAATTTTTTAATATATCAATGACTTTTCCCTCCACTGTCCTCTGAAACAAATTCTTTAATTTCCCAGTCTTTGAAAAAGCATCACATGCTTGGGGCGCTTGGGTGGCTCAGTCAGTTAAACATCTGCCTTCGGCTCAGGTCATGCTCTCCGGGTCCTGGGATCGAGTCCCACATCGGGGTCCCCACTCAGGGGAGAGTCTGCTTCTCCCTCTTCCTCTGCTCCTCCTCACACTCGTGTGTGCTCTCTCTTTCTCACTCCAATAAATAAATAAAATCTTAAAAAAAAAGAAAGAAAGAACGAAAAAGCATCATGCTTTGTCACCACAATGCTTGGGCTTTTTCTAGTGCTGGAATGGGAGAGGAGAAGAAACAGAAGAACAAATATCCCTTCAGCCAAGACTGGGGAGGAGCAGTCTGCCTGTGGCAGCGGAGAATGATGAAAGCAGATGGGGGAGTGGAGGGGGACTTGGGAGACGTTGCTGTGGTCTGTGTCTGACCTAGAATTTATAGGCGTGACTGTGGCCTATATATTCCCTTCTAATTCTGATTCTTCGTGAATTATTTCAAAGTTGCCCCTTTGGCTGGTTTGACATTTGCACCTGTAGGTCACAAATCTTGAAACACAAATAATATGACTAAATGATAAATTCTACGAACTACCACAGTCCCCGTCACGTGGTTAAGAATACACAGATCCAGAGAAACAAACTAAGGCAATGTTTATTTTCTGAAGCAAACGCTTCTTCACGGACACGCGCCCCCACAAAGCTGCACCCCCCCCACCCTCCTCCCCCCTCCCCCAGCCATAGAAACTGATTTGTGGTCTTGATGACATGCAGGAAGCAATCGTAAAAATGTCCTCAAGCTCCCAACGTGTTGCGGGAGTTCTTTATTGCTCGGTTTGGGTCTACATCTTCGGCTCCCTCATTCTTGATCTCTAACAGCCAAGCCTGCTGAATTCTGGACCATTTGGCAAGGCCTTTGGGGCTAAAAATTATCAAGGAGGAATAGACAGACCAAACAGGGTGAAAAAAAGCCTATTTTAATCTCCTGAAGTTTCGAAAGTTCTTCCTTTTGGACAATCAAAGGTCTGTAGAAATCCCAGGCCTCTGCGAGATGATTTTATCCCCGTTCATTCATTCAACAAATACTGACTGAGATGATACTTTTGACGGTAGCTAAGGTGAGTGCTTTAGGCACATTGTTACGTTTAATCCTTCCAAAGCAATGTGAGAGATGGTATTGCCATCCCCATTAGAAAGATCAAGACACTGAGGATTCTAAAGAAGTCGTAACTTGTTCTAACAAACAGCTAATTAGTGGTAGAGTGTCTGATTCCAGATCACGGGGTCTCAACCTTGTAGTGTTGACATAGTTACAGAGTATAACCAGAAATGCCCTGAAGAATGTAGATGGGGCCCTTTGCAGGATGGGAGCATTAATTTGTAGGGCCCTTTGTTCATATATTATTTAGACTCTGGCTATGGCAACACCAGAGCATTAAGCCAAGGGACCTTCTAAATGCAGAGTCCTGGGTGCCTACACAGGTCCACCGAGCCCAATGAGGTCACCTCTGTTTGTCTGACTCTGGCATCCAAAATGTATCCAATGGGCTTACCTTCCCTGGGGACAAGTTTCCTAATAATGAAGTTTTGGTTCTTTTTTTTATTCAGCTCTCCCTCATGTGTTTTAGTGGCTTTATTGGCACCCTTAAGTTGGAGGAAGAAGGGTTTCCCCAAATGGTAAGCTGAGGAAAACCGAGCTTCCTCCTACCAGCCCGAGAAAGCCCCATGCTGCTGAAGTGATCACGTTGACTTGAGCGTCAATGTAACCGTCAATTAAACAGCCTCTTTTTGGCAGCTGTTGAGAGGGGGGGCAGTGGGCAGATCCTAAAAGGACAAAAACAAATGGCCCTCATGGCCACCTAAGCTGGCTCGAACTCACTGCCCTCCAGCAGTCATCCCATTCGTTGAGATTTGGGCTTTAAGTATGCTTTGTACTATTACGTAAGTAATATCTTTAATGTACAGCAGTATTTTGAGCAGAGCTATCAAAGCTCATAGGCTATGGTGCCAATACCACGCATTCTCTCTATTGTATTTATTCGTTTATTTTATAGAATATGTTCTTCGAGTATCTTGCGCTGTGGCAGCTAGAAGCTCTTACAAAATTTAAGGGACACATATATTATCTACAGCTGCTCACAACTATTGGCATTAAAATTCTAGTTACTGCCACACCATAGAACTTTCTTGCAACTGGATTTATCAGAAGTCAGATTAGTTACTGAATCATTTCCTCCTGGCCTCTGCTGTCCCAAAGCATTCCAGAAGTTGAGAGTCTAGCCAGCCCAAGAAGTCCAAAGGAGCCATTAGGGCATAAATCTTAATACAGAAAGTATCACTAAAATCAATAGGATTTGGCAGGTCCTATCATATATCAAAGAATGCAGAAAACAGGAATGAAGTAACAGTGACCCTCTGTGACTTTATGCCATAGTTCATTCACCTGTCACTCAAGCTAGGCTTGAAGTCAGGAAATGTTCTTGCTTTCTTCCTGCAGTGACCATATATTATGGGTTTTCTGGGACAGTCTCAATTTCAAATATTCTGTCCTGTTGTCCCCATAAGTGTACTTGGACTTGTCGGGCCTTGTGTCCTGATTTTTTGGTTGAGGAAATATGTTCCCTGTGCTTGTTTCTCATCATATCCACAGTGAAATTGAGCCACGTAACCTTGCATGAGTATCTCAAACCTAGCCGGGCTTCAAAATTTGTTACCTGAAAAATACTGGGAAAGTGAAGAGGCTGACCAGGGTCCATCATGTCCTTGTTTGCCATTGTCATTGTTGTTGTTTGTGTGTGTGTGTGTGTGTTTAAGCACAAGAATATATTTTTAAATAGTATCTTGTGCGGAACCATAATATATAATACCAACGAAAGCAAAGATGCTTTGATTGAAACGGGTGACTTGCCTCCTCACATGCCTGGGAAAGGTGTCCTCTTAAACATTTCCTTTGAAATCTCAGCCTCTAAAACATGCAGTTTGAAAATCTTTGGGCTGATGACCTCTAAGTCCCCTCCCCACTCTAATGGACACAGTGGGCCCCTGAGGAGCATGCTGAGTGCCTAGCCGGCGAGTGGTCAGGCACGGGGAAAGCAGGAAGGAAATACAGAGGTTAGAAGACACAGCTTCTTGGAGGGGCTCTTGTCCACATCTACCGAGAGTCATAAAATGTAGCTGTTATTGGTCTGTTTTCTAGTGCATTGGATCACTAGAGAAGTGATTTGTGACTCACTTGGAGACAAAGGGCAGTGCAGACTAATGCAAAGTGTTCTGTCTGGGCATGAGAAGATTCGAGATCTGGTTTTGGTTCTGCCACAAACTAGCTTGGCAAGTGATTTCACTTGCCTGGATGTCCATCTCTTTCTTTTTTTTTTTTTAAGACTTATTTTATTTATTTTAGAGAGAGGGTGTGGTGGGGAGGGGCAGAGAGAGAGGGGAGAGAAACATAAGCAGGCTCGGTGCTGAGCACAGACCCCGACCTGGGGCTCGATCTCATGACCCTGAGATCAGACTTGAGCTGAAACCAAGAGTCAGACCCTCAACCAGCTGCACCACCCAGGCACCTCTGGATGTCCATTTCTAAAACTCCAAAATTTCTCATTGGTAATACGTGATCAGGAAGATCTCTTCCACCCTCAACAAATCCCGTGTTTACCCTAAGAGATGTAAAACATTTGATTAGGAATTCAACACCATTTTAAACCTAAGGAGGGGAGAAAAAAAAAAAAAACAATATATACGTTTTTTTCCCCATTTTCATCCAAGTCCAGCTCTCAGCTCGGTTCCATTGCATTGGCATTCTCTTCTGGTTGCCCTTGCTTGAGGTTCAAAAGATATAAATAGCAGTTTCACAGGAAATAAAAAAAAGTACTTCTCTTGTACTTGGTAGAAAGGCAAAAAAAGAAAAGAGCACTGAGTTTGGAATCAGATAAATGGCCTCGTGTATTCACCTGCCACTTAGAAAACCTTGTAAGAGGCAGATTGCGAAGGATTCTCCCTAAAGTGTTTACATCTAAAGGGAAAGGTAATTTAGTAATATAAGGGCCATCTTCAAGAGATACAGGAGCTTTACCTCATTCACACATCAGCAGGAAAACCTTAGATATCCCAGCTTTAATTGTCACTTGCTATAGTCAATGGCAGGTGCCTCTGGACTGCCCAGCGTATCCAAGATTCAGGTAGAATTCACACCAGTAACAAAGCCTTGGATGGTCTCAACTCAATTCCCATGTACTGTTCTACTCTATTAGGTGAATACCCTTTTCTTTTGGCCAAATATTATTAGATATTAGACACTGGTGTTATCAACAAATCCAATCCTCGGGCAAATTTTGTTTCTGCTAATTAATGACAGGGCCCGGGAAACAAATGGAGAAGCCTGGAAAATGTGTAACTAAAGGATATTTTCCCCCAAGGCCATCTGCTCACGTGATGTGCTTTAGGATCATTTATAAAATTCCTCATGGTTAAGTTTGAAATTTTATACATAGGAAATGCAGCGCTCATGTATGTGTGCTAGTTAGACACAAAACCAAACACACCCATGCCCTTCTGACTTTGTCATGGCTCGATGAAATCCCACACTATGGGAAATCTCAAACAATGTTTCTCAAACACTAATGTGTGTAGGAACTACTTGGGGGACCTTGATAAAATGGAGACTATGATTTAGTGGGTCTGGGGAGAGACCAAAATGCTGCATTTCTAGCAAGTTCTCAGGTGATACTGATGTTGCTCTGTCAACCACCTTTGATTACCAAGGTCCCAAGAGTCTACCCGTGCCAAGTTTCAGAGGACATAAAATTAGTTACCACGATTACAAGTTATTTTGATATGTGGGCTCTATAGCTAGACTGTCCGGGTTCAAATCCAAGACCTTTCACTTATCATCAATGGGACCTTAGGAAAACTTAATTTCCTCCTGTTATTATAAGGAGCGCATGAGTTTATATACACACGGTGCATAAGAGCATTGCCAGACCCGCAAGAAGGGCTCAGTAAATGTCAGTCGTTACTACTCCAACGGTAGACTTTTTAAACCTCCATTGAAGTAGTGGGAGATATTTTGAGGTGTCTGGAAGCCAGAGCTGAGGATACATATTTATTCCTGTTTCTTTATTCAGGAAATGACTTAAGGCAGCTGGTTGTTAGTTGCTTTTCTCAAGTATCCATGTCCGTAACAGGTGGCATGAATATCAATATATAAATACAGACAAGAACATAACTAGAAATGGGTATACCTCAAAAGACGGGCATACCCAGCTGAAGATTATACCAGTAATAGTGCTAACTGGCTAATCATCAAGTCATTTCATTGACGGTATTGATTAATGTACTAACTTACTGTATTTAGCTTATTTTCTGAAATTTTGCATCCCTTGGATTTCGGTTAAGATTAGAATTTGAGCCTGAGTGTGGTTTTCAGGGTAAACTGAGGACTCAACTGTGAGTGCGTGTTTTCTGTTACAATCGCTAAATTTTCTTAGTACTGTGAAGATCATATGAATAACGATGGCAGACACTTACCTACTTAATTACAACAAATTACAACAAATCCCTATGGGGTACAATCCCGGACAAAAGAGCCAAAAGCGTTTAAGTCTGAAAAATATTACATTTGGGGAGTGAGGATAAAGTGGCAGAATCTAGGTTGACTATGGGAAGTTTGACTGTGGACGGGATTTCTGTGTAAGCAAAATGTTATGAATGTGGTCTCCCTGAACAAATATATAATTTATTTGAGCCAGCAGGGCCTGGAGGCTAAAGCATAAGTCTAGGAAGCGCTAAATCCCTTTACCAATCCTGAGCACCGATCTAAGACATGGTTACTTTTAAATCATTTCATCTCTCCAGTTCCCCATGTGCAGAGGAAGGATTAAAGATGCCCATCTCACCTCCGCAAAGCTCTGGCACAAACTAATTACGGTTTAGAAACAGTCGCGAAGGACTCTCACCAAGGAACGCATTTACGACAAAAGGATGTTTACACACACCCGTGCCAATTGGAACATAAGTAAATGCCAGAGAAAATTGATGACAAATATCTCAAGGCAAAGTGTTTACTCTATGAGTGATGGAGAGGTGGTACCCTGCAGGAAGATGAAGGAAAGTGTAGCACATAGGCAGTACGAATGTGTGATTTAAAAGAAATGTCGGGTCCAGGAGCTGGAGGAGGGGGCTAGTTAATGGGGTCTGTCAATCTAAAGTGGTAGAATTAAATACAGTGGGCAGATACCCGGTCCTTTGCTTATTTTCTCAGCGAAACTTCAAGCAGCGCAGTATCTAGCAGAAGCACCAAATCCAATGAGACATTTATCGTCCTTCATTTCAAGAAGCCCACAGTGCAGGGGTGGAGACCCCCACGCGAGATAATAATCACAGTAGGAGACCGTAAGTGTTATGGCGGAATCGTGTGCCAAGGTGCTGTAAGAGCAAAGAAGAGATATAACTGTTTAAATCAGACCCGGGGGTGGGAGCAAGATTTCTGGAGACGAAGCTTAAATTGAATTTGAAGGATCAATCAGAGTTTGCCTCACTGAGGGAATTCAGGGTGTGACAAAACTCTAAGGCAGCCAAGCTCAGGAGCACAATAAAGTTCCACCCCTGTGGCTTATACACTGGTGTAAGTGAGTTCTCTCTCGAGCAAGGGAGGTTAGAATTGTAGCAGAGACCTTTCCATATGAGACATGGAGGGAAGTCACCAGGGCTTCGGAAGGTTGTGAGGGTTTCAATTTATGAGTTTTGTGAAGGTCAGCCCCTTTGGGCCCCTGCGTCTGCTTCCCCTTCCCCAGGCAGAGGAGCTCTGTTTTTTTTTTCTCTTTTGTGTGTTGGTCACCTCTGGATGAGTCCAATTTGAGAAAAATTGTGTAGCCGAAGAAGTCCAAGAACCACCGCACAGTGTTTGGGAGAACTTTGCCTTCGTTAAGAAAGCAGCCATCTACTTGAATATAAGTGTTCTTTTCCTATGCAGGTCAGAGCCCGAATGAGTCTCGCTGACTTCCCAGGATCTGTGCGTTCTGCCCCACTTAACCTAACTACACAGACGCGCCTCGCGACTGAGGTCCCCAAGCATCTCCTCCTGAAGATACACAACGCTGCTCTTTGCTCACACTTAATGATACATCATGGCTAGCAGATGACTACGACTTCCTGTTTTACCCTTCCAGGAGACCGCCCCTTCTCTGTTTTGCCGAATTGTCAAAGTGTCTTCTTAAAGAAGTAAAAACGTGGTAAAGGCAACCCTGCGCGATTTTGTGGGGAAGGTGGTTTAGGTGGGCTATACATCTCGACGCGTGTATTTTATTGAAGGGTAATTAACACACACTGTCATATTAGCTTCAGGTGTACAACATCTTGATTCAACAATGCCACACATAACCCAGCGTTCACCACCCTAAGTGTAGTCACCATCTGTCACCATACAACATTACTATAATCTGATGGACTACATAAATGGCGTATTTCAAGCAGCCGCCTCCTCTGTCTCCCACAGGTGAGCCCTGGCTGAGGCTTCTTGCTGCAGCAGGTGCAGGCAGTCCTCCAGATAAGGAGCCCCTGAGTCCTACAGCTGCCAGGAGGCCTTGGAAGTCTAAGATACCTGCCCGATCAGAAACTCCATGACACTGGAGAAGAGGAACCAGAGGAAGGGCTCAATAGGGAGGGGACGAAGGAGGAGTGGAAGCCAGAAAGGGACACACCAAGAGAAAAGTTGATGAAAAGATACATGCGCAAAGGTTAAGAAGTCGTCTCGATCCCTAGAAAGGAAGGATCCGCGCCTCCCAAAAAGGAAAAAAAAAAAGTAAGCTTACAGGATTGTTTGTAAATGCTAGAACACGAATCCTTCCCCCCACCCCCAGACAAGAGAAGTGTAGGACAGAGAAGGAGAGGCACAGAGAGAAAGAGAGAAACAGTGTAACTTCCCCCAACCAACTGCTTTTACCTAACAGTTTAGGTCAGTTTCAACTAGGTCACAAGGATGTGTGTATCTTCAGAATAAAGTCTTTAATCGGCTGATGGATATGAAAAAATAAATTACTGTGGCAAAATGTAATAAACGTTAAAGGGAAAATGATGAGGGTAATATAACTACATTGATTTAACTAGGATGATATAGAGGAATTGTCTGTTTTATAGGTTTCTAGATGTCTATTAGTGGCTCTGTATTAAGGAATAGGGCTGTTCTCTTGATATACTTAAGAGCTGTCAGTAATTCCTATTTCACAGTCCACCGCTTCAATTCAGAAAGTGTGTTCCAGCCCTTGGTGACCCCATCCCAGAGGCACTGGAGGGTGACCAGCTGCCAAAGGTTTGCGTTCAGGCAGCTATCGGATAAGCAGCTTTATTATTCAAAATCGGGCTGCAGTTAAGAGGAGCCAATCACTTCAGCCACCTCCCCCCTGCCCTGCCACCTTGTGAGACTGTGGTGTCATTTGTTTTAATCACTCCTGGCGTGGGGCTCATTATGTCCTGATCTTCTCTGGAGAGAGGAGGCTCCTTGGTGGGTGGAAATGGTAACTGAGGACACTTAGGAAGCAGGCATGATGCCGGTCCCTGAGGGCATATGTCCCCAAGAGATAGGGCACCTTCCCAGGATAAAACAATAGACTTGAGCTTTAGGCAGAATGTCACTTTTCCACTACTGTAATGCTACTGACCTATAAAAAGTGCCCTGTCGTTCCCCATGGCCCACTGAATGGAGCCCAAACTATTATCAGGAAAGAAAGGAGAAAACTCATCATATCTTCTCACTTTCCAGGCATCACACACTGTGCTGGACACTTTCCAGTGTTAACTCATTTAATACCCAAATTAATACTTTTTAAATAAGAGGGCATCTGTGACGGTCCCTCTTAGAGATGCAGCCTAATGATATGTTTTGCTCCTTTACACCTAAATATCTTTAGTGATATTTTTCTTACTCCTTCCATTTAATGTGGCAAAGACCATCTGGCTGCTTTTCAAGTGTCTAGATAAGGATAAAGAACTGGAAGGGTCGAGACGTAGCTCTGCAGTCTCAGGCTGTGTGTCCTTGGTCCAGGGACACATCCTCTCTAGGCTGCAGTGATATTCTCAGCAAAGGTGAAAATGTTAGACTAAAGCAGTAGTTCTCAACTAGGAGCCATTTTGTTCTGGGGCGGGGGGGGGCGGAAGGTGGAGAAGGGGGGGCGTAGGGATTAGCAATGTCAGAAGACATTTTTGACTGTTGACTGGTGGGGAGTGTGTGCTAATGGTATCTGGTCCATAGAGGCCAGGGATCCCATCAAGCATCCTGCAGTGCCCAGGGTTATGATTTATCCAGCACAAAATGTCCTCATGGTTGGGACATCTAAACCAGAATTGTCACAAATGGGTTTTCCGGTCCTCTCCTACTGGTACCACCTACTGCATTTTGCATATTTCCCACGTTTTGTGCCCGCACCTCATCCCAAAACATGAGCTCCTTTCCCACCCCTCTGACTTTGCTCCTGCTTCCCAGCCCTAAATGACACCCCTCCATACTTCTGCTGCTGAGAGACTGGCCATTCCTCGAGCCCCCTCTCAAATGGAAGGGGGCCTCCCTTCCTCTCTTACTTATGAATCAGATTCACACTGCCTCGGAATCAAAGATCCTGAAACACGGTTTGGATCTCTGGCCTCAAATCAGTTGGTTCTCCAGCTTTGATGTTGTTCAAGGTCTCCGTTTAATATTAATGGTGGCTATCATTTATTAAATTCCCATTATCCGTATGGCACCGTATTTTGTGAAATTTATTTCAAAAGATATATTATTTAATCTTCATCCAGCCCTATGGGATAAATAATATCCCCATTTTACAGATGGGGAACTGAAGCTCAGAGATGTTACATAATTTGTTCACCTTTCATTCTTTGGACACATTATTTAATATTCCGTGTTACTACATGGTCATTTCTGGACTCAAAATGGAATATGCCTGACTCCAAACCTGTGAAAGTTCTTTCCACAGTGCAGCAGAGACTCTTAAATTACCTGTATTTTTATAAAGCGTGCGGCCACTCTGAACTACTTAAAATAAGCCAGCATTCAAAGTCGTTGCTAAGGGCAACTTAGTAAAGCTTGTTAGATAAGTAATCTCAGTATCCTATGCAAATCAGTCCAGTAGCTACAGGCCTGAGAGGTAGATTTGGAGGTAGAGAAAAAGGTTATTCAATCCCCTTCCTGGAGGGAGAAGTCAGAGAAAATTCTGTGATTACAGCAAACTAATCTTCGGGATTGCCAAACAGCTTTTAGCAGAAAGAAACTAGTTGATGACGGAGAACACCACATGCATTAGTCATCTTTGGCTGCCTAAATAATTGCCTCAAAATTTGTGCATCGAAGCTCCTGATGCACAGGAATTTGGAAGCAGCTCAGATGTGTGGTTCTGACTCAGTGGCTCTCCCAAGGTTGCCGTCACCCGTATGCTTTCAAGGTGGCTCATTCCCATGACTGGCAAGTTGGCGCAGGGTTTGGGCAGGAGGCCTCGGGGCTTTGCCATGTGGGTCTCCCCGCCGGGCTGCTCCAGCGTCCTCCTGGCATGGCAGCTGACTTGCTCCAGAGTGAGTGATCCAGGAGAAGAAGCCAAGATAGCTTTTATGACCCAACCTTGGAAATCGCACATCATCGCTTCCATCACCATTCTTTTGGTTGCAGAGGCCAACCCTATTCAATGGAGGAGGGCAAACACACAAGGGCATAAATCCCAGGAAGTGAGCATTATTGTGGCCGCCCTATGACACAATTATTTTAACACCGGAAAAGATCAGTCACAGAAAAGTTTCCCTAGGATATTATTCCCACGACTGCACTTGAGGGCACACGGCTGTGTGAGACTTTGAGACCAGGCTAGTTCAAATCTGGAACAGTTTGGGTGTCAGGATAGAGCCAGAGTAAGATACAAAGTATTAGTTCTGGAATACAGGGGTGTAGTTTCAAGGAATCTAAGGACCCAGGGGTCATAAAGTTCCCTAGCACCCTCAAAATGGATGAGCTAAGTATGGGGGAGAGATTACAAATAGGAAAAAAAAGAAAGAAAAGAAACTGGGGAACACTAGCAAAAGGCTGAACGAACTGAGGTTATTGTTGGCTTTCCATTCTAGAAACTTTCCAAGAGGGTTCAGTGATGTATGTGCTTCTGATAGAGAAAGGGCAGCCTCCAGCTTCTCACAAAACAAGAGGATTACAGCCTGAGACATCAGGAGGGAGAGGCCAATACTAGCAGAGAGAGCGTGAATCCCTTGAAAAAAGCAAGGAGAGAAAGTTTCTTATAAAAGTTAATGTATTTTGTGGAGACCCATTCAAGTTGGGAAACTAAAGCCCAAGGATAAGCATCCTGAGTCTCGCATGCCCACTGTGGAAAGGGAATAGTGTCTCAGTGTCTGTGTGTTGTGACCAAGCCCATCCAGAAAGTTCTCTTATCGACTGACAGCCAATGTCATACAATACCAGTGTAACGTGTAACACGTATATTGTATGGTATTTTCTATTAACTAAACTTCTTAATATAACTTTATGATAGAAGAACCGTTCTCACATTTCAGATGATCCAAGGATCCTTGTTAAGAGATAATATGCTATCTATACTGGCCATGAAACTTGACTATTTTGGGGAAGTCATGGGATAAATAAACCCGGAAAAATGTTCCAATCAGTTACTCTATAAGATGAAGTTACAATGTACAGTAAAGTTAACCATAGCCATCAGAGTAACAGAAGTCAAGCAGAGACGGGGCAGCTTTGTTACAGTAGGTATGTGTATAGCCAAAATGCCTGGGATATGACACAGAATTCTATCAATTACTAGCATTGTTCACTTACTCATATTATTTCTCTTATCTGTGCCTCATATTCTTTGTCATGATATTAATAATACCTACCTCACAGAATTATTGAAATTTTTAAATGAGCTACCGGTTGCAAAGCGCTTCGATTAGGCATATAGCTTATTTTAAAAAGATGTTGGGGCACCTGGGTGACTCAGTCAGTTAAGCAGCTGCCTTCGGCTCAGGTCATGATCCCAGCTTCCTGGGATCGAGTCCCGTATTGGGCTCCCTGCTCAGCGGGGAGTCTGCTTCTCCCTCTCCCTCTGCCTTCTGCTCCCCCTGCTGTTGTCTCTCTCTCTCTCTGCAAAATAAGTAAATAAAATCTTTTAAAAAATAAATAAATAAAATTTAATAAATAGATGTTAGTTGTCAGGTTCCAAGTTCAGGTCATGTCATACACAAAAATTACCTATTTTGGCATTTGCTTCGCTTTAACTCTTTTAACAAGATATTTAAATAATTTATGGGAAATGAATGTTTTAATACAAATAAGTGATGGATTAGAGCAGCCATCTTCTATTTCGGGATAATACGTACCACATAGCTTGGACCTCACGAAAGTTGAACACTATCACCTCCTCGTGGCAGCTTTCCAGAAGAGATCTCACCTCCCTTGAGGTTAAAAAGGCAAAAACAATGGTGGGGTAATACGTCTATGTGAACCCAAGTGGCCATTGTCCAAACCGCATAATTCTACAAGAGAAAAAAAAAATAGATGCACCATTTTGGGGGCCTCTTTAAACAATCTGAAGAGATCGATAATGAATTGGCCTTATCAAATATTGGGATGGGTTTAGCTCATCTGTGTTCCGATCTATCAGGCTGTGCCCAAGAAAGCCCATCACCCTAAGTCTTTTCTAAAATAAACTAGGTTCATGTACTGTCAGGAGCAGGGTATTTGGTGTCACTTGTAAAAATCAAAAGAAAAGCTTTTCTCGCTTCTTTGCAATGTCTTTAGCAGATTAAGAGTTACAACACTGAGAAAACAGGGAGCTGTAATAGCAGTTCATGCTTCCAACCACTCCCAGGCTTCAGTATTAATAGATTTTCCACTCCAAGTGTTCTTACTTGAGTGGCTGCAAGTTACACTGATGAAAGGGAAGTAGCAATTACTACCCAGACATGTTCTTGTGGACAGCTATTGGCCTCCAAGCCACTTTTTACTTTTTTTTTTTTTTCTTTTTAAGATTCTTGGTTGTCATTTACTTCTCTCCTGCCGATATTGACACCAAAAGAAAGAGCTCCTGGGGTTTGGGAGATATCTTCCTAGTACTGACCGATTCAGATCAAACTGTTCCTAAATGTACCCCCTTGACTCCTCAGGACTGTTTTCAAGCCCGCCCTGACCACTTTCCCCAAACCATCAAAGAGGAATCACCCATGATTTACTTAATATCCAGACAGATAAACCCTACATCCTTAGGCTCGGTGGTGATTACCTAGTTATGCTTCTGCTCGTCCTATCCCCCAGAGCAATGGTTTTTGACCAAGATGCAGCTCAAAGTCATGTGAGTTTTTGCAAACTAGACATGTGTAAGCTCCTATCTCCACCCTCAAAAACATACTAACTCAGAAACGCCAAGTGCATGCCCAGGAATGTGCATTTTAGAAAGTCTCTAGGAGTTCCCGATGTGGGGGGATGGAATGGAACAAGCAGACTCTGCACTGAACAAGAACCCAATTCAGAGCCTGATCCCACGACCTGCGCCAAAATCAAGAGTCGGACATTCAACCGACTGAGCTACCCTGGCACACCAAGGCTGGAAATTCAACAATGATCTGGCCCAAGGTTCCCAAGCTGCATTATATCGTAGTAACGATTTTAGCATGCTCTGTAGACCCCCAGGGGTGCCCAAAACCTTCTCAGGAGTTCATGAGATCAAAACTTTTTTTTTTTTTTTCTAAAATTACCAAGACGTTATTTGCCTTAGTCACTGCATTGATATTCATACTAATAGGTCAAAGCAGTGCCGGACCAATAACAAGTAAGGCGCTGGCCCCAAACTGTATCCATAGTCATTGTATTCCTCGTATGCTTGCAACAAGAAAAAATATTGCCAGTTTCTCTTAATAATGGTTTACAGAGGGGCACCTGGACGGCTCAGTCGGTTGAGCATCTGCCTTCTGCTCATGATCCTGCGGTCCTGGGATCAAGCCCCGCATCCGCTCCCTGCTCAGCGGGAAGCCTGCTTCTTCCTCTTCCTCTGCCTCCTGCTCCCCTTGCTTGAGTGCACACTCTGTCAAATGAATAAATAACATATTTTTAAAAAGAAAGGAAAGAATGATTGACCAAGCTATGGTTGTTCAAACTTGGGTATTCTGGCAGACTATTTTTTTTTCGTTAAATGAATGATTGTGCCTCTCATCTCAAGGAAAACAATTGACAGTATTTGTTGCCAATGATCAAATCAGAGCATTCAAAAGAAAACAATTTGGAAAAGTTACAAATGTAACTTTTTCGGTGTTTTATGATGAAACGCTTCAACATTTGGAAGATCTACATGAGTCAGCAATCCAATATTTTCTAAATGAGCACGTGATCAGGCATGGATAAGAGATTTATTCAAAAGGCAGGACAGACTTGGGGTACCTGGGTGGCTCAGTTGGTTTATGGGCTGTGAACTGGGAAAAAATACTATGCCTCAATATCCTTGTGATCTTTGAATGCCTTGTACACAGCATTCAAATCAGGTGGTCACCATGTCCTTGAACTCTTCCAGTGAGGCGGGGACTTGGGACACTTAAAAGAACCTCTTCTGTCTTTGAAGATGTCTGTTAATAAATTATTTCCCAAAATGTATTTCCTCAAGACTTGCTTATAGTAGTTTGAGTTTCTCCTCTTGAGACCACAGGGAATAAAAAAAGAACCTTTCTAATAGCCTTATTGAAGCAGAAGCTCCACCTTTTTTCTGCCAAAAATACCCCCAACTTCTGTAACCATTTCTCACTCATAAAGTAATACATAGTTTTAGTTGAAACAGTATCTCTAACATAAGCCTCATTTTTCTTTAAGTGTATTCACTGATGTATTACATAAAGAGTGACCCCCTCCCCCTCTTAAAGGAAACATGACATTTCTGACACAATCTAATGAATACAATACAGGGCACCATCTCCCTTTTTCCAAGAGTCCATTAGAATTTTTTGGCAAACACATTGGCCTTTTTATTCATACTGCACATTTGACATCAGATATTGCCAAGTTTCTTGTTGTTCTTTATTTGTTTTGCATGTTACTATTAAGCCTTATCTCATCCATCATGAATAAGTGAGATTGGATTTTTGTACTAAATTTAGGGACCCTAAGCTCATCATCTATTAAATGTTATCTTGTTAGAATTGACACACCAGTATCACTTATTTAAATCTCTTTGGATCCCGGTTCTCTCTATTCGACACATCATATAACTTTCTAATGTGAAGCATCCACAGATTTGATGTTTATCCAAGTCGCTGATAAAATATTTAACTGGATAAGACCCTTTAATAACCTGCTAAAACCTTTCTCCTACATGAGGCTGAGTCAGAGTGCACAAAAGTCCAGATACACAGGCTACGGCACTTTCTAGATTCACCAAAGAAAACTTTCTATTTCTGAAATTGGCAAACAAATATGCTAATTTCCTGCTTTCCAGCATTTCTCCCATTCTCCAGGATGCCTTGAAGATTTCCAATCACGATTACAGCAGCGTGAATCTCCTTTCCATAAATTTCTCATTGGCTTAGGATATAAGGTAAGCATAAACTCTCTTAAAATTGTTGGATCTGCCGTTTTTCAGCCCAGATATCATTCTTCTTGACGGAAAGAGAAAACCTAAGAATTAAGAGAGCTGTGAAGTGTTCTTTTGAATATGACAGCATTTTCTCGTGAGATCCACGCCTGTCACATTTCAATACTTTTTGTCTCCAAAGAGATGCCATTGGCCCCTGTTCATTTTGCAATTTAGCTTGTCTAACATCGAGCTATGCTGACTCCTTGTAGTCATCATTAGCTGTTTTCTTTATTTCCCTCATTTTTCAGAGAGTTCCCTGTGCAAAAAAACATGGGGAGGAAAAACAAAAACAAAAAGCAACAACAAAACACGTTTTTTTTTTTAAGATTTTATTTATTTGACAGAGAGAGAGAGAGATCACAAGTAGGCAGAGAGGCAGGCAGAAGCTGGCTTCCTGCTGAGTGGAGAGCCTGATGCGGGGCTCGATCCCAGGACCCTGAGATCATGACCTGAGCCTAAGGCAGAGGCTTTAACCTACTGAGCCACCCAGGCGCCCCTGTTTTTTGTTTTCTGGTTTTTGTTTTTGGCTTTGACAGAATTCCCTGTCTTTTCATCTTGTGCCTCCTGTTTGTGTCTTGTAAATGTTTTGATATCTTCCTTCTAAAAATTTAGAATATTCGTCTGACTTAGCCCAGTGTTTTGTTTTCTGGACATTAGGAACACCGAGATAACATAGCCACTTTCTTCCCAATTTTTACCAGTTTCATGTCACTAGCAAATTTTTCTTGTTGGTTTGTACTATATAGTAGCCATATCATTTGCTGCTTCCTGTATTCTAAAGAGAATTA
Organism: Potos flavus; assembly: GCA_028534135.1. Classification (NCBI taxonomy): domain Eukaryota; kingdom Metazoa; phylum Chordata; class Mammalia; order Carnivora; family Procyonidae; genus Potos; species Potos flavus. The sequence continues at coordinate 19,342,380 of CM052884.1, read as the reverse complement.
CCAGAAATGTCCTTTGTTTTTGTTGTTGTTGTTGTATCTTTTGATTTTAGCAGCATGAGATGCCCTGGAAATGTCCACACATTTGAAGTTTCTAATATTGCCAATGCATCATGTTTCTGTGCTGGTTTAGTAAGCAGATAAGAGATGTGCTATCCGCTACTTCGTAATATTCAATTCTAATATATTCCCACAGCGATATTCTTCGAATCCATTTTCCTTTTCTTCTTACTCATATATCCTCAGATGTCTAGGCCTCTGAGATCATGAATGTTGTTTTTAAACTCCCTTGTTCACGTCAGTCACTAGTTCCCCAGAACTGCCTCTCATTTCTTCATACCCTACACAGGAACGATTCTGTTTGGAAATAACTATCAGCATTGGCAGTTACAAAACTAGGGTAAGAAAGCAAGGCCTCTTCAGCCCTTTTTGGACTGAATCTGACCTAGGGCTCTCTTGTCAGATTTGCCGATTTAGAAACAAAAGTAACACCAAGGTTGTTGGGGGTGGGGGCATTGACATTAAAAGGATATCGTCTAGGAGGAGGTGGGTCAGTATATGAGGGTGTAATTTTGTGACTCGGTATTTGCACATCTGTCTCCAAATATCGAGCTCTGGGTGGCTCCGTGGAAACGGCAGTCCCAACATCTCTATGGCCCCGCCTATGTTAGCAGAGAACATTCCTCATGGAATGAACATGAATTGAACACCCCAGCCTGGGAAATGCCTTGTCCAAAACGATGCCCTCTGTCAGGCCCACGAGGAACACTCCGCTGTCGTCTCCAATGGCATCTCAGAATGACGAATTATTCACAGCGCGTAGGGCACAGGAGGATATTCCTATCTGGAATATTGTGATAGAACACTTTCACTAGCAGGAGGAGGGTGTTCTCAGGGCCCACTTTTCTAGATAGAAATATCTCAGGGACGCACGGGAGTGTGCTGCCTGGTGATTTCTCTCCCAAAGACCCCCAGTAACTTTTGAGACCCGGATATTTTTGCAAATTAGCAGCTGTGGCCTTTTCTGAACTCGTGCCCAGCCTAAAGCTTTCAATACTGCTGCGATGCGATGCATTTGCCACTTGGATCAATCCCACAGATTCCATTAAGCTGTGCTTGGCATCCTGCTTTCCACCTATCACGGGTGACCTCCTTTCCCTGCTTCCATTTTCAAAACTCTGCAACGCTGTACAAGGAACCTATTAAGCGTCCCGAATTAAGGAGGATTTATGCAAGTCTCACTCTCTTCTCCCCCCACTACGAGCTTGGGAATCAGAGCGAGTGATGCCACGGGTCCACAGAACTGAGCGTGCATATAAAGTATCATTCTCTTTAATAAGAGCAACCAGCTAATGACAGTGACTTGATGATAATGCTCAGGGACTGACCTCAAACTGTTGTCTCCCGGTGCACATCCCTGGTGACAAATTTATGCAATAGTTCTCACTTTATGTTTTATTCTGGAAATATGGATCTCTCTCTCTCTCTCTCTCGCTCTCTCTCTCTCATTGTTCTCAAATGAGGGACATGTAGTGAGCCACAGTAACTTTCAATCTTCTATTTAAAACTGTGAGACATCCCCCCAGGAAAGTTCATTTGTACCCATATGCAAATGTTTGCGTGGGATTACAGGTGATTTAAAACCCCATCGTGTCCACTCAAGGGCTCCCTAGGGATTCAATGGGCCCTAGGTTCTAGGGAGGCCTCCATAAGATCCTTAGCAATGTGGACAACCCTCTAGAAAGGAAAAACAGAAAAAAAAAATTACATCTTTACCAACTCTAAAAAATCATGTTTATTTACAATTTACATATAGTAAAATTTACTATTTCTAGGTGTCCATTTTAAGTGTAATCGCCATCATAAATAATATATAAAGTCTTTCCAAATCCTGAAAAGTTCCCTTGTGCCCTGTTTCAGTAAGTCATCTCCCCTCCCCTCCTGTCCCAGACAACTACTGATCTGTGTTTTGTGTCTAAAGTTTTTATCTTTTATAGAATGTCATATAAATTGACCAATATAGTACAGGCATACCTCAGAGATATTAAGGGCTCACGTCCTGTTTCTGAGGACCCGTGTGCCATGTGTCCAAAGAGGAAGATGTTGACGGGGCCATTTGGAAAGCACCGAGGGGCAGCTCGACCTGGAGGTTGAGGGAAAGATTCCAGAGACCAGAGACCCCTCTGCAGAGTCTGAAGGACACGTGAGAGCCTGCCAAGCAAACATGGGGGGTGTGATGAGACCACGGGGATGGGGGGAACAAGGATACGAGACCCGAAGCAACGTGGCTGGGGTGTGCAAAAACTCACCACGCCTGGAAGAGAACGTGCAAGTCATGGGCTATCAGGAAATGATGGTAAAGACCCAAGAAGATCCACATCACAATAAAGTGAGTATCACAAAAGAGTAAGTCAAGTGAATTTTTTGGTTTCCTAGTGCCCCTAAAAGTTATGTTTACATTATACTGAATTAGGTGCGCCATAACGTTCTATCTCAAAAACAATGTATGGGTACCTTAGTGAAAAACAACTTTCTTGCTAAAATATGGTAACCAACATCTGAGCTTTCAGCAAGTCATAACCTTTTCCTGGTGGTGGGTCTTGCCTCAATGTTGATGGCTGCTGGTTCATCAGGGTGGTGGTTGTTGTGGTAATGTCCTGACATAAGACAGCAACAAAGCCTGCCGCGTGGATGGGCTCTTCTTTGCACGAATGATTCCTCCATTGCATGCGATGCAATGTGATCACCTTTGAGCTACAGCGGACCTTCTTTCAACATTGGACTCAATTCTTTCAAACCCTGCTGCTGCCTTACTAACTTAGTTCTTGTAGTATTCTACATCTTTCGCTGTCACTTCAACGATCTTCACAACATCTTCACCGGGTGTACTTTCCATGTCAAGAAACCACTTTCTTTATTCATCAGTAAGAAGTAACTCCATAGCCCCTCAAGTTCTATCATGAGTTAGTAGCAATTCAGTCGCATCTTCAGGCTCTACCTCTCATTCTAGTTTTCTTGCTGTTTCTACCACATCTGCGGGCACTTCCTCCGCCGAAGTCTTGAAACCCTCAAAGTCACCCAAAAGGTTTGACATCAACTTCTTCGACACTCCTGTGGATGTGAATATTTGGACCTGTTCCCATGAATCACAAATGTCCTTAATGGCATCTAGCACCCTGAATCCTTTCCAAAAGGTTTTCAATTGACTTTGTCCAGATTCCTCCGAGGACTCACGATGGCAGCTCTAGGCTGTATTTCTTAAAGAATAAGAATGGAAGTTGACATGGCGCCTTGATCCTTAAGCTGCGGAACAGATGTTGTGTTAGGAAACGTGAAACAACTGGAATCTGGTTGTCCATCTCCATCAGAGCTCTTGGGTCACCAGGCACATTGTCAATGCACAGTCATATTTTAAAAGGATCCTTTTTTTTTTTTTCCTGAGCAGTAAGTCTCAACAGTGGGCCTAAAATATTCAGTAAACCATGTTGTAAACAGGTCTGCTGTCTTCCAAGCTTTGCTGCTCCATTTACGGAGCACAGGCAGAGTAGATTTAGCATAATTCTCAAGGGCCCTTCGATTTTTGGAGTGGTAAATGAGCACTGGCTTCAGCTTAAAGTCGCCAGCTGCATTATTCCCTAACAAAATAGCCTGTTTTCTAAGGCTCTGAAGCCAGGCATTGACTTCTCTCTGGTTATGAAAGTCCTAGGTGGCATCTTCTTCCAATAGGAGGCTGTTTAATCGACATCGGAAGCCTGTCGTTTTAGAAAGATTTGTGTAGACACCTTTGTTAAGGATCTTAGCAGGATCTTCTGGAGAACTTGCTGCAGCTTCCCCATCAGCACTCGCTGCTTCACTTTGCGCTTCTATGTTCTGGAGATGGCTTTCTTCCTTAAACCTCATGAACCCACCTCTGCTAACTTCACACTTTCTTCGGCAGCTTCCTCACCTCTTTCAACCCTCACAGAATGGAAGAGAGTTAAGCCCTTGCTCTGAATTAGGCTTCGTTGTGACTGGTTTGATCTTCTATCCAGACCACTAAAACTTTCTCCAAATCAGCAATAAGGCGGTTTCACTTTCTTCTTATTTTATTTATTTTATTTTATTTTATTTTATTTTATTTTATTTTATTTTATTTTTAAAGATTTTATTTATTTGAGAAAGAGGGAAAGGGAGAGCAAGCTGGGGGAGGAGCAGAGGGAGAGGGACAAGCAGACTCCGCCCTTAGCATGGAGCCCGACGCGGGGCCCGATCTCACGACCCTGAGACCATACCTGAGCCAAAATCAAGGGTCAGACTCTTGGCCAACTGAGCCACCCAGGCGCTCCCTCTTCATTTTCTTCTCATTAGTGTGTTCACTGGGGTAGCACTTTTAATCTCCTTCAAGAACTTTTCCTTTGCATTTATAATCTGGCTCACTGTTGGGCACAAGAGGCCTAACTTTTGGCCTGTCTTGGCTTTCAACTGCCTTCCTCATTAAGCTGAATCATTTCTAGATTTTGATTGAAAGTGAGGGACATGAGACTCTTCCTTTCACTTGAAAACTTAGAGGCCAGGGTGGGGTTATTAACTGGCCTACTTTCAATATTGGTGTCTTAGGGTATTGGCAGGCTCAAGGAGAGAGAGATAGAGAATGGCTGCTCAGTGGAGAAATCAGAACACACACGACATTTAGCAACTAAGTTAGTTGTCTTATGTGGGCATAATTTGTGGTACCCTAGGACAATTACAATAGTAATACCAAAGAGCACTGATCACAGATCACCACAACAATTATAATCATAGTGAGATTAATTAATTAATAAAAAAATAATTTAAAAATTAATTTATTATTAATAATAAAATTAAAATCTCAACATAATGAGAATTTGAAATATTATTAGAATTACCAAAATGTGACACAGAGACATGAAGTGAGTAAATGCTGTTGGAAAAATGGTGCCAATGCACGTGTTCCATATGGGGTTGCCGGGAACCTTCGATTTGTGGGGGAGGGGAAAACGCAGTATCTGCGAAATGCAATACAATGAAGCACAAGAAAACGAGGGATGCCTGTTTGTAGCCCCTTGTGTTTGACTTAATTCACTTTGCATCATGCTTGTTACCTTATCCAAGGGAAAATCTAAAATAAAGTGAGAGCTGTTGAATGAGCTCGTCTTCGATAGACATGAAGGAGCAACGGTTCGAAGTCAGTCCTTGAGGCTTATCGTCAAGTGACCATGAGTAGCTGATTTCTTACTAGACACACTGCTGTCCTGTGCATGTTCTTGCATGAATCAGAAGTTCATTCTTTTTTACTACTGAGAAGTATTCCACTGTATGGATATAGTACAACTTGCTAAACTTTTCATTTCTTTAATAATGTATGTTATTTCTGTTTATTATTCTCTTATTCTGCTTAATTTAAGCCCAGTGAGAGTGGGATATTCTTTGGCTTTCTTCAGAACACGGTCTTCCTACTCCCCCTATGTGCATGGGGTAGAATTAGCAACTAAGGTATATCGAGACCCTTGTTATGAGCCTTTTCTTATTTAATTCTATAAGCTTTCTGTGAAATAGGAATTAGTAGTCCCATTGTGTTAGTTGATGACACTGACAGCACCTGTCTTGGATGGATATTATATCCTCTAATGGATATTTAAGGTAGAGAAAAGGCAGAACCCAAGTTCTCCGATTTTAGCTCCAATAGTCTCCCTTGAATTTTTAGGATCCCTCAACCAACTTTGATCATTGGCTTAGGATAGAGAAGACATAGAAGGTCAACACTGAGTAGCATATAGATGTGATGACTTGGCTGTAGTGTCAAGGGAATCCCTAACCATCCTTCTGCCCTCAGCCATGGCCTCGCACCACTCCCAGCTCCCTACCATGCCAACCAGCACCTGACCACAGCTCTTCTCAGTCACAAGCTACGAAGTGGAGTTGTCCCTCCAGTCATCAGGAACCAACTCAGCCATTTTAGAAAAAGCCAGAAGGATCCAGAGAAAGGAAGATCCTTTTTTTTAAATCTAGTGGGGAGGGTTCTTTTTTTTTTCCTTCCCCTCTTTCATTCCAAAAGGATAATGTTGACTCAGTTATTCAGCTCGGTTGAGCCCTCGATGGGACACTAGAGATCCCCATTCTCTCTATCTACTGAAACAGTGAGAGGTGTTGGGATCCAGGCCAGAGTATCCACCTGGGGAACTGGTAGAGCTCCGCATAAAACACATTCTTTCCCCTTCATTCCTGTGGGCTAGACGTTAACATTCAACGATCCTAGGGTCTAAGAAATGGCCTCCTTTTGCCTAAACTAAATGAAATCTAATGAAACAGAAATCCAGGTCAGTGTAGTTCACTGTCAAACCTTCAGCTCCTGCATTGCTGGCAGCTCCCCTTGTAATAATTAAACAGAGAGGCATAGGCAGGCAACAGTGAAATCCACTGCTAATCTTGCCCCTCATCAGCCTATCTTCCTAAATGTTCCTTAATTAAGGTTTCTAAATGTTCTGCATTCCCTCCGCAGCCAGGGTACCAAAATGAAGCCGACTGCTTCAGGGATGCCCAGCAACCCGAGGTGGAAGGTCTTCCAGGGGTATTTCTCATCCAGAACATTAAAAAAAAAAAAAAAAATCAAAGAGAAAATCCAATAAATGGAAATGCACGTGAGAGCGAGCAGAGAGATGGGGACAGAGAGGGCTGAGAGGGAATTTTTTTTTTTCCTAGAGGATTTCACTTTAAGGATTCTGAAGGCGTATCGCTGGCTATATCACGGCTTCTCCAACACGCCGGGGAGTGAATGAAACAGCTGTCACATTTAAACACACACAGCGGTAATCCTCCACTGAGCACAATGCCAGGACAGAACAGAAAATCTATCATCACTTACAATGCATTCTATTTATTTAGCAACTCATCCCCCTTCACCAAAAGTTCCATCTGTGGGGTTGAAACTGGGGCCACATGCCGCTGGTGGCTTTTTGTGGTTTGGCAGCTCCTGAGGGAGGGAATGCGGGAAGTGGTCAGATGTAGTAGGTGGGGGTTTGAAGATGTCAGAATCACAGAACTGGGATTTTTCAGATGACCGAGGTGAGTGGCAGAGTGAACCCACAGGTCCTTCCCATCCAGAGGCAAAAGGAAGGTGGGAATTGCCCCTAAGTCCTCCTGTTTCAACCTCCACCTCTTTCTCAACATCTCCGTTGGTGGCTCAGTTGGTTGAGCGACTGCCTTCGGCTCGGGTCGTGATCCTGGAGTCCCAGGATCGAGTCCTACATCGGGCTCCCTGCTCAACGAGGGGGTTTGTTTCTCCCTCTGATGTTCCCCTTCTCAGGCTCGATCTCTATCATTCTCTCTCTCTCTCAAATAAATAAATAAAATCTAAGAAAGAAAGAACTGAGATCTCTCTTCATTCTGCTTCCATGAGCTCTGTCTCCTCCCAGGAGATGTGTGCCGATCACTAGGGGCCTATGAGGGAAGCAAAACTGCTTTTGAGGGGTCATAAAGCAAGCTGTCTGACCAAGGATTGCTTTGCAAGAACACTCTGGAGAGAAACTCTAAAGTGCCTCTACATCAATAGGATCTAAAAATATTTACTTATTAATTATGGTACATTAAACAATGAGGATTGCACGTAGTAGATCTGGGAGGAATTTTAAAACCATATGTGCAGTTCCCTATAAGGAAACCAAGGCCTGGAGAAGCTGCAGCTTTCCTGAACCCCCTATCACCTGTGCTTCTCAGGAAATGCAGAGCCGGGACCAAGGACCCCTGAAACCTGGTTTAGCACTCATGTCAGTGAGAATGAAATTTGAGTGGGAGAATGGATGTCTTTAAGGGGATCTCAAATGGAAAAAAATGAGCCAGATTGGGAGAATGACAAGAAAGACAACTGAATGACACAGATAAAGAAATCTACCATCATTAGCCTTGTAAAAGCCCTCAGCTGGGGCCGGCTCAGGACCCATAGAGAGTGTCCGAGGACCAGAAGAGAAGTCAGGAGAAAAAAACACAGATTGTGGGAGGGCTGACAGACAGACCAACAGATTAAAAGCTAATCAAGAGGCTGCCGAAAGATACGTTAATGAATAGCCTTATAAAAGCCTGTTCAGCTTAATTCGATTACACTCAAAGACATTTAATTCAGATAATATGTTTTCACCTGGTTCGCGTGAGATTTTGTGCCAGGCACTGCAGGTAGCACAAAGGTGAATATGCACGGTTCTTCTTCTAGTAGTTTCTATCTGGAATCCAGGAATAAATAATAATAAACTGTGATCTGGGAGAAAGAGCACCAGATTTGGACTCAGACAGATGGAGATCTGAATCTTGCCTCTGGCACATTCTACTGTGTGACTTCAGGCAAGGCAACCTCTGTTCCCTCTCCTTGTACATCATACAGTTGCTATCAAATCTAAAAGTTGTACAAAGCTCTGTCTGTTAGCAAAGTGCAACAAATATTAGCTTTCTTTTTATGCAAATACTCCACTATAAGGCAAAAGTGTATTGGGGAATAATGGAGAATAATGAAGAGTTAACTGTGGCTGGAGCCTAAGGTTCATAACATAGGGGGAGACCAAGTGGAAAAGCCTGAGGATAATGCACACAGGCCCTGGGATGCCAGGCTCAAGGTTGTGTAGGGACTAGGGAGAGTCTAAGATTTCTGCTTGAGTCAGTGTTGACACAAGACGTAGGCTTTAGGAGGAGAGGGAAAACCCCAGAAACGAACCCACTGTCACAGCCCAAGTCAGAATTTATGAGTTTCTTAGTACCTCGGATCCCTTGCTTTACTTTCTCTTTTCCCCTTAGCACTTATCATACACTAGTACTTAGTACTTCTACCATACGGCATTCCTTACATATTTATAAAGTACGTTTCAAGAGGGCAGAGGTCTTTGTTTGCTTGGCATATGGCAGAAGGACATTAAATACTTCTTGGAATGAAAAGGAAGGGGAAAAGGACAAATGGCCCCACAATTCTGTGCCTCAGTAGCTAGAAGGATGGTATTTATGGAGTGTGATAAAGGAAAGGCAGGTGGACAAGTCTGGACAGCAAACTGACCAGCTGTTTTCGATCACCTCTGAATAAAAGTAGGCTTAAATACAATTGTGAAAGATTGATGTTGAAGATTTTCCACATTAAGTGTGGCCTAGTATTTGTGTGTGTGTGGCTAGCTGGAACAGAGAGAAAGGAGGGACTGTGACCACAATCTTTCTGTGGTTCAGATGCTTGGCTGTCTGATTCTGAGGGGCTGAGGAACCAGAATGATATGGTGGTGGAGCTTCAGGGCCAGCCCACCTTTCCAGTGCCACGCCCCCACTGCTGAGCCTATCTTCCCATCTGTCCTCAGGAGCCCCGCCCTGAGAATGCACATCCAGGCCCAGGGCCTTGCTGGCAGGGTTAATGAGCTAGGCTCTGTCTGTCTCTGTTTCTTAGGCTTTCCCCCTGCTTCCCACAGTTAGCAGCTTTGGAAATGTGGAACACGTCATAATCCTTAACTCCACTGTTTTGAGATGTCCCTGCAATGGCTATAATAATCATCTTACAAACAACCTAGAACAGGCTCTAATTGCTTCTAATGTTGTATTCCGGCTGGGCTATGGGGAGAGCAGAGACATGCTGACTGTCACAACCCTGCTCTGATTATATGGTACCTCAGGGAGCGTTTTCACAGAGGAAAGGCAACAGGCCTATTGTTCTTCCTTCTTTTTGGTGAGCTGGCTCACTGGAGCTCTCCCCACACCCAGGCAGCAGAAGAGAGAGGATCCCAAGCCAGCAGAGGAACTCAAACCTTCTGGTACTCTGTGAACAATAAAGAACAGTTTGAGGTACAGACAAAGGAGCAGGAATGTATTCTTGCTTCTCTTAACTACTACCGGTGATGGTGTTTATGAGCCGGCTCCTTTTACCACTGGAAAAGTCCTTAAGTGTTAATGGCCTCGTGAGACAAGGCACCAACCCAAGACTGTGAGATGTTCTGAGTCAGTGAGGGCATAGATGAATGGGTCAGTGGATCATCGACTGAGCCACCTCTTATTGAGAGTCTACAACACACTAGGATTTCATACAAATTACTGCATCTGTCCCTTTGAATAACTATCACGAAGGTTCTCAAATCACCCTCTTCCCACAGATGAGGAAATGGGGGGGTCGCAAGAGTTAGGTGGAGTTGTCCCAGAATCACAGAAAACATCACAAGAGAGAGAAGCAGGACTCAGGCATCCAACCCGATGTGGTTTCTGTCTACCACCCACCTCCCTTAATACTCTAGTTCGGGGACATTGGTTCTGATTGGGTTCAGACGGTCATCACTTGGATAGTCATAAGATGGACACTCGGTCGATCCTCACAGCTCTCTTCTGTCTCCACAGATCCTGACCCAGCAGGCTGAGCATCTGTTCTGGAACCACCTTCCTCCTCTGTGGAGCATCTTACCTCCTAAGCCCGGTCGGGAAGCTCCTTGCCCTGCCTCTAGCAGCCCTTCGGCTTTACCTCTCCAGTTCAGCTCGTGATTACGCCAAGTCACAGAATCACAGTTGCTAAAAAATGTACAATATATATGAAATATATATATTCAAAGAGCTTTCCCATTACTATTTTATTTCATATTTACAACAGCCCTGTGCAGATCAAAAAGGCAGTTGCCATTATTTCCCATTTTACGATCAAGGGGACTGACGCCTAGAGAAGATCAGTCTCCCACTGGAGGGAGTTGCTGAAAGAATGAGCACGTGCACCCAACCGCCGGACTACTGGGCTAACACTCTCACAAAGACCGGACAACCAGCCTGGATCAGACCCAACCCCACTCCAGCTCCTGTTTATCTATTGGAGCAAAAAGGATGGAATATGGCTTTGTTTGGGGAAGTGGAAACAAGAGTGGGAGATTCTGACAGAGCAGGCAATGGATCCCGGTTCGATTCTTTACATCCTGGTGTATTCCTGCCCTAGGCAACTTCCTAACCCCTGAAAAAATAAAATAGAAATCCTACAGATTTATTTAAAAATCCTACCTCTGAAGATAAAAATCTTACCAGCAGAGTCCTGCCCCCAGCTTCCCCTGTATTTGAGATAAGTGAAAGGGGTTAACCTTGGAGGCAAGTAATAGCTTATCTCACACAGCTTCCCATCCAGAAGACCTCTATAGGGGCCGTCTCCCCGCCGGGATTCAGGTCCTGGGAGACAGCATGTGGGCCTGAAGCTGAGGCTATCCGCCTTGAGGCTGTTGTCACCTGCCCAAGGGTTCCTTAGTCCTGGCAGATGTTCGCAGAGGCCTCCTGCTCCTTCTGTCTAGAAGCTGTCTCAGAGAGGCAGAGCAGTGATCATTTACCCTGCTATGCACACAACATTAGCCACTTTCCCAGCACACTGCAGACATTAACCCCTTCAGGTCCTGTGGCCCAACAAGTTGGCGAGAGCGGGAAGAATTCATTAAACCAACGTCCCATCCAATGAATCCCCCTATCTGCCCCACGGTTGACAATCTGATACACTGAAGAGTGAAATTCACCTGCCTTGAGTATTTTGACAGGATGCAAGTCACTGTGAGAGCCAGTGAAAAAATACCTTGCTCTAGATACACATTTCATGCATTTATTTCATAAATATTGATCGTCTTGCCTACTATGTGCCAGACACGTATTTGTCAAAGGTCGGTACAGAGGTTGGCTATCTAGTCAGACAGACGACTAGGATTTCCTTTGATATTATCTTTTTTCCTTTTATAATTTATTATCCATCCTTTGGAGCCTCTAACGTCCCAGTAAGGCCCAGAGAAAGCCTGGAAATCAGATCGCTAAAACGAACCCCGTACTTGAAAGAAAGACCGTATCTACAACTGACATGCAAAATCTCTGCCTCGCTGCAAAAAAATATAAATAAATAAATAAATAAATAAATAAATGGACAAACAACAACAAAAAAATCCTCTCCCCTCATTAGTTGACACCTCCCACAATGCACTGCAAAGTCAATTTGCGTAGACAGGCACAAAAGAGCCCTTTTCATTTGCCATGGTGGATTGCAGCAAACTCCGCGTTTCCTTCATGTAATTAAGCCAACGTGTCAAAACAATTACCTCCTAGAGACAGGGACTGGCTGTCCAGATTTCTTTCTTATTTTTTAAATTTCCTTTGAGAAGAGTGATCAAGAAAGTAGTTTGCAGACGAGGGGGCCCCTTGTTCCCATTCGGCTCGCCCTTAAAAAAGGTCACCGCAGGACTCCAAGCCTGGGGACCCTGAGCGTCTGCAGTTCGATCCCCTGATAGCGCGAGGGGTGGGACGCGGTGTCAGGGACGAGTGCGACGCCAGGTGTAGGAGCTACAGGAGAGCAATTTGGCAAACAATCCAGGACAGTGTAGGAAACAATTCTTTTATAAATGAATACATGCATTTGGTAGCTGGAACGTAAAGCCATCTTGCGAGAGTGCGGAGTTTAAAAAAAGCCACCAAGGCAGGTTGAGGCATTTTGACACCGGAGCTATGACTGCTACAACAATCTATTACCATAAGAAGCACCCTCCACGCTAGGTGTGTGTTTGTTATAAATCACTCGGCTCCTCTCCTTTCTCCCGCAGTTAATATATTTTCTTTCAGCGAGTATTATTCGCTGTGCATTACCAGCAATAGTCAGCTGTTAACATTTGTGTCTGCAGTTAGGATTTTTATTCAGCTAATATTTTCATTCAGTAACACTCACCAAGCGTCAACTTTATTCGCATCGTATTTGCCAGGAGTATTTCCTTCTATTAGCGTTTGTTTCTCCCTTTAAGAATTTTATTTGCTAGGTATTTTTATCCTGTAAGGACTGTCAGCTTCAGCTAGCCTCACCAGAAATTCTGATCACTGACTGCAAAGAGCTCTGAGTTAGTGGGGGCTTCCCAGATGAACTGTCTGGGCCTCGGTCTTTGGCATCTTTAAAATGGGGATAATAAAGGTCTTGTGAATGTAGGGGAGCTAAAATTCAAGGTGTAGCAGTCATGGCTGAATTAAAGCATAACTCCAGGTTATTTCAATAAAGGAAAGAAAGAACTGGGAGCCTGAGAGATATAAATACCATTCATCTTGTCATAAGAAAGAAAATGATTACAAAGGAACTCTACCGAGAGAAAATTGGCTGCCTTCAGAAATGGCAAGCTTCTTTTCACCAACGCATTAGAGAAGTTGCCAGACTTTCTGCTGGGCCCCACCTCAGAGTGGGAGATTCTATAAGTCTGGTCTGGGGTCTGAAAATTTGCATTCCTAACAAGTTTTCAGGGGATGCCGTTACTGGTAGTTGAGGGACCAAACTCAAGGAGCATTGACTTGAAGTATGGGATAATGGTCTGGGAGAACTGCTGCCCTATAGAAAGAGACTACTCTCCCTCCTTCTTTTCCTCCCTTGATATCTTCTCTGTACTTTCCTTCAGGAGTATTTTGTCCTTTCAATGGCTCCAATCTCTAAAGCTACACCCCAAACAGCAGATATGGAGGTCCATGCCAGTGAGCTACTCTACAGGCTGCATATAGTCTGAAGTGTGGGCAGAATGCAGGGGAAATGTTTGCAGCACCATGCATGTAAAAGGAGGGAACTCCAATTTCTTTTAAATCTACTGCAAGTGCAGTGACATATTTAAAAAATATATATATATAAATATTTATATATAATAAAATATATGTATATATATATTTTATATAAAATATATATTTATATATAATATATATTTTATATATTTTATATAATATATATTTATATTATATAAAATATATACTTTTATATATTTTATATATACTTTATATAAAATATATATTTATATATTATATAAAATGTTATATATTTTATATAAAATAAAATATATATATATATTTTTTGTAGCCATGTAAATTCTACAACCAAGTAAGTATGCCTGGTCCTTAAACCTAGTGCCTAAAAGGTTTCTCCATGTTATTACACTAAAAAAAGGAAAGAAGGAAAGAAGGAAGGAAGGAAGGAAGGAAGGAAGGAAGGAAGGAAGGAAGGAAGGAAGAAAGAAAGAAAGAGCCAGCTCAATGCATCTCTGCCCCATCCCTAATGCCTTCTTACTTCTACTGCCCAGCAGTCCTCAAGCCCTTCTTTAAAATCTCTTATCATTCGAGGAATTCCAGCTACAACTAGGTGTCTTATTATGAGCTTCGTTTCTCAGATTAGATGAGAGATGGTTTCTAGGGCCTTTCCAATTTTAAATTATTTGCCTCCATACCGGGACAAAGACTCAGAATATCACAGAGGTGACTCCTGGGCTTGGAGCAGTCAAAATTATTTCAAAATGCGTTATGACATGGCAGCTTTCACAGTCAGCCCCACTCTGTGGTTGGCGTTTCCCCCCCATCCGCTCATGACAGCCTGGTCCTGGGACTACGGGGTGAGAAGTGAGCCCCAAAGCCAAGCTGGGATCCTGCCAAGCCCAGTCTACTGGAAACGTGGTGGTACCAGATGGGAAGAGAGAAAAGCATGGCTGTCCTGCAGACATGAGGACTGAGAGAGGGCACAGGCTGAATCCAAGGACTACAAAAAGAGAGGAAGTAGAGCTGGTGGCCAGCTGCCTTTCTAAAGGGTGCATTCCGGCACGATGGCAAGTACAATTACGGAGCTGACCCTGGGCTTGACATGACATTAGAAAGCTGTCAGCCTCTAATTAGATTCTGGCACACTCTGCTTGGATTTTGGCTTGCCAAGAGAACCCCCTCCCACCAGTGTCCCCACCTCCAACTCCATCCCCTACCAAGCCAAAGCAACGTACACCCCATTGTGATTCTGTAGCGCTCCAATAGAACGGTCATCCCTCCCCCAAACCAGAACCTCGGGGTGCTGGTATCCTTTTTTCTCCTGAGCATCTGCTGCCCAGAGGAGGATCATGATGACCATCCGGGAAAAGCAGCGAGACTTATCTTCATGCCAGCCCCGTGCCTATGCTCCTGAGATGCTTGCTGGGGTTTAATAAAACTGCTGTGATCCTTCAGGCACACCATCCCTTGGGTTTTTTCTTTGTGTTCTATTTTGCATTTCTCAGTTGGTTGACATCACTCAGCTGTCAAAATCATTTCCTTGAGACTGCTAGGGAATCTGGATTTGAGGCTTCCAGGTTTGTAAATTCTGTTTATCAGAGAAGAGTGTATCTACTGGAGGGACCAGGAAAAGTGGGGGTTCCAGCCAGAACATAGCAGGGAGGGAGGTTGGCGAAATGGTGCTGAGGACAGCAACATAAGCCGAGGAAGACTGCCTTCTATTCAGACTGACACAGATCCCCAGATTTCACAGAGCTTATTGGAGGAAAGCAGGGTGCAAAAACGTGTGTCTGAGATGAGATGAGATGATTCCCCCCATTCCTGATAAAGGCAGTCATTTAGGGTCATGAGTCTCAGACATTCCTCAATCTAATTCTTGCACATCTGTTAGGTTTAAGGCATTTATTCCGATGTGCTGGGAAAAGCATGTTTCGTGCACAAGTTCTATCTATCATCTATTTATCTATCTATCTTTAGATTTATTTATTTATTTATTTGAGACAGAGAGAAAGAGAGAGAGAGAGAGAGGAGGGGGAGAGGCAGAGGGAGACAGAGTCTTAAACAGACTTCCTGCTGAGCAGGGCTTTATACCAGAACCCTGAGATCATGACCTGAGCCGAAACCAAGAGTCTGACGCTTAACTGAGTGAGCCGCCCAGGCGCCCCTCTATCATTACTGAATCCTCAGCTCCGATTCTGGCTCTACCACTCACTAGTTGTGTGATTTTGAGCAAGTTATGCAACCTCGGTGTACCTCTCAACTTTTCTCACCTGTAAAAGGGAGGAACGATACTTAACACCAGAGGTTTGTTGAGGAGTAAATGAGGCCACAGTTGTAAAATCACTATGTGTCTGCCAGCAACTTAAAAACTCTTGAATCCCTCTTGCTCATCCTCTCTGCTTTTTCATTCATAGGAGGGGAATTCACCCCCAGTATGTGTATTTCCCAACCCACCACCTTGTTGACCCATGAGAATGCATAATGCTTGTTTATGTCTATTATGAATGCATTTGGCTGCAAATAACAGAGAATCTGATTTAATGTCTTAGCAAATATGGATTTGGTTCTATCGCATAATAATCTGGACAAGGGCTTTGCTGGCATTGATTCAGTAGCACCATGGGTCAGGGCCGTTGCCTCGGATTTCCTTGATCTTGTCCACAGCCGTATCACCCCGAACATCTTCGATCTCGTCTGATCCCCTCAGTCTTTCCTTCATGGAGCAAGACCGTTGCTGCATCTTCAAACACAGCAAACACATTCAACCACTGCAGACACAGAGCTGGGAGCTGGGCCTGTTCTTGAACTAAGAGCCTTCCCAGAACTCCCAGGGAACTTGGACTTGCATCTTCCAGGTCAGAACTATGTTAAAGGACTATGCCACCTCGAACCGCAGAGGAGTCAGGGGAAAACTATATTTAATTGTCCCCATCTCTATATTGCAGGAAGCAAGGGGGGAAGGAGGTCAGGAACACAGTGGCGACCAGGGAACGGGGTCTGCCACGATGCCCGACAGCAACACATTTCTTTCTGGTATCTTCCTTTAGTGTAGCTAAATACAAAGACACCAGAGTACAAGAGAACGGACAGCTTCCTGGAATCTAGCTGTAGTGACCATGATTATTGGTCATGGAAGGAGCGGCCACAGACAAGAATGGAGGTTCATGAAATGGAGCAGGAAGCATCATCGGCTTCCGAGCTCCCTCCCATGGGAGTGTTATTTCGATAACAGTAGCCACCGTTTAGTGCACTTTGATTACACGTGGGTTCCTGTGTGCAGTGTTTTAAGTATGTCGTTGTACTTAATGCCTCAGAACGGGGAGATAAGTATAGTTACCCACCGATGGAATTTAAAATGGAGCCTGGCTGAGTGGGAAACTGAGAGACGACCCAGAGCACGTATTAGAGAGATCTGCAGAAATACTGCTCAAAGGATCCAGAGTTTCAGTTACGCAAGATCAATGGGTTCTGGCGATCTAAGGTACCATATTGGATACTGGCAATTTCCTAAGACGATAAACCTTAAGTGGTCTCAGGGAAGAAAAAGAAAAGAAGGAAGGAAGGAAAGGAGGAAGGAAAGAAGGAAGAAAAAGTGGTAAATATGTGGGGTGATGGATATATTAATTAGCTCGACTGTGGTAGTCATGTCACAATGAATACGTATCTCAGAACGTGAATTTCTACCTCAAAACACACACAATTCATATGTGTCAATTATACCTCTAAAAAAGCTAGACTAAAATAATATTTTATTTTACTTTTTTCAAGATTTATTTCTTCATTTGACAGAGAGAATGAGCGAGCACAGGGGGAGGGCAGAGGGATAGGAACAAGTGGGGATGCTGAGCAGGGAGCCCGATGCGGAGCTCGATCCCAGGACCCCGAGATCATGACCTGGGCAGAAATCAAGAGTCGGCTGCTTAACTGACAGAGCCACCCGGGGGCCCCTAAAATAATATTTTAAAATAAACGCTATTGTATACATAAAAAGAGAAAGAAGACAGGGTATACTGACATAAACAAGCCTTCTAAATACTTACTTAAGTGCAGGAGAAAGAGAGTGATAAGGGTAACGGAACTTGAGGTTAGACAGACCTGAGTTATAACTGCAGTTGTGTCATCTGGTTCTAGGGGCAGGCCACTTACGACGGATCCTCTCTGAACGTCTGTATCTTCGTCAATAGCACAGCCATAATAGTAACGCTGTAATGAAATCAGGAATAACAGAAAACGTACAACACGCTGAATGTGCTGTGTTCTAAGCACCACACACACGTGCACACACACGGGCACACACACACAGTCTCTGTGGGGAATTCTTATCCCCGTTTTACAAATGAGAAAACTGGCATACAGATCGCCATGCCCGAGGAGCCAGGATCCACTTCTCACGCTCCGGGACCACTCTGCTGACCCCAGTGCTATGGCACGGAACCTTTACGGAGGCTGCTTGTTAAACACGGGCCCACACAGCTCTCAGCTGGTGCTGTTACTATCCTTCCTCTGAATATCATCTATCTTTTCATTTTCTTCAAGAGATCTCCAGATAATGCTCTAAGACCAGCGATTCTCATCCAGACACGAACCGCACCCTGCCCCAGGAGTGAAGTGGGAGAAGATATCTGGAAGGGTCTGGAGACATTTTTGGCTGTCACCTCTGGAGGTGGGGGACACATGGTAGCAGCGTCTAGTGAGTAGAGACCAGAGATGTTGTTAAACATCCAGCTCCCCACAACGAAAATATATCAGACCCCAGATGTCAACAGTGCCAAGGCCGAGAAACTCCTCTACAAACTAAGAACTACTTCTTGATGGTTATCAAGATGGCAGCCTTAAAAAAAGTGACCAATACGAGAAGAATATGTAGAATAATCTGGAAAAAGCAGAATCCAGATACACCATAGGGAGGCTATCCTCTTAGTCTGAGCTGCGCGTGTAACCAGTGAGAGGAACTGGCAATTTTTCAATGCTGTCTGTGAAACTTCCACTTGATGGTACAGGTTTATGCCTAAATTAAATGTATAATAAAACGTATATTGTCCTTAGGCCCCAGGGATGGCTCCTACAAACTCACAAAATCTTTTTGTGTGTGTTCATAAAGTTCTAGGTAGTTTTAAAGGTCATTCCCTGAAATGTGTTAACCTTACCTGACTCTTAGAATAAAGATTTTGGTGCCCAAACAGGACAAACCATGTAAACAGCATTGCCCACCGAACCCTCTCGATCAAAGTGCTTTCGGTCTCAGTTTTCCACGTACCGCGTCAGACATAGAGTGATCCGAACCGAAGAGGTGGGAGGGTTGCTAAAAACTGTTTGGAAGAGGCAACATTTGGATCCCTCCTTCCCTGACTTAGCCTTGACCCCTTGTACCTGATTCCATCTTAATTATAATAACCACGACAATAATAACTGTCAACACTGACGGAATGCTTTGTACACACTGGCCATGGTGATAAAGTACATGGCTCAGCTCACATAATCTTCACAACAAATCTGTGAGGTAAGGACCACTGTCTGGCTTGTTTGACATGTGGGCAAAGAGAAGCAGAGAGCTTAAAAAACTTGTCATGATCACATTTATTACGAGAGTTGGAGCCTCAGAATGAACCGGTGTAACCAGATTCCAGAATCCCTGTTGTTAGACATGACCCTATGTGGCCTCCCTCTGGGCCTCTATGCTGACTACTTCCTTGGACAGAACAGTGTTGGGGATGGCCTGGAAATTCATGGGAATACTTGCCCCTTTCTATACCAATGACAGAAGCCCTTACAGACCGGATCTGGATCAGCCCTGGGACCCATTAACAGTATTCCATCTGGCAGGAACATGGGACTGAATATCAACCCTCTAGGCCTCATTTCCCTCCATTGTGAACCAACGAGTTTATCTCACCCTCACAGAACTTTTAACATTTCTAGCCTGTTCCAGCTATTGTGGGACTGAATTCTCTAAGTTCCCCTTCTACTACACACTAAATTTTCTTAACTCCTACATTGGCCCTTCATTGCTTCCCAGGGGGACCTTGGGAAGGTTCATCTACAGTAAAGCCTTGCCAACAGTTCCCGCAAGCCTATTTCTGTACCTTTCATGTATAACAAGTTTCATCTCATTGTCAATCTTTCTGTCCCCTTGATCACTCAAGTGGCCCTTTTCCGATTGTATTCCATTCCATTTCAGAAAATGTCTGAAGACCCAGAGGAAATGTGGAGTACCCAGCCACTGAATATCCTGGATGTTAACTGCCTCCACTTAATCAAATCTGCCCCTCTTCAGGATGTTTTTTGCTAACACCTTGCATAGGGATGCATGGAGTCAGAAGCACTTGGAAGAATCGCATACGCTCCTATATCTGTTTCTATAATAATAAATAGAAGAAGGAGGTGGAAGATTATCTATAAGAAGGCACTTTACTATTAGCCCTAGATACCTGATATAATTTAAGTTACAACTCTAGAAGTTGGGTAATGCGAAGTTCACGTAATAGATAAAGAAATGGAAAATCAGAAAGATGAGGTGACTGACCCAAGGATACCCAGTTAAGATTGACTCAGGATTTAAGCTGGGCCCCTGCTCTTCCTGCTAAACCACATTGGCTCAGTCATGACCACTGAGGACTGTGATGGTTAATTTTATGTGTCAAATTGACTGGACCAAGGGATGCCCACATAGGTGGTTAAACTTGATTTCTGGGTGCGTCTGTGAGGCTATTCCTGAAAGAGATCAGAATTGAAAATGAGGGACCAAGTAAAGCAGATGGCCTTCCCCAACGTGGGTGAGCATCCTCCAATCCACTAAGGGGCTGAATAGAAGAAAAAGATGGAGGAAGACTGAATTCACTCTCTGCCTGACTGTTGAACTGGATCATTAATCTTCTCTTGCCCTTGGTACTCCTTCTTCTGAGACCTCCAGCCTTGAACTGGAACCTACACCATCAGGTCTCCAGCTCTGAGGCCTTCGAGCTACACCATGGGCTTTTCTGGATTTCCAGCTTGCAGATGGCAGATAGAGGGAATTCTTGGCTTCCATTGTGTGAGCCATTACCTTATAATAGTTCTCTTTCAAGATATGTATCTATAGGTAGGTAGGTAGATAGATATCTAGAAATCTCTTTGTAGATAGATATCTAGAAATTGCTTTCTAGATAGATTATAAGTATACATATGGATATGGATACGGAACTCCTATTCTGTTTCTCTGGAGACCCCAAGTACAAGGACCATAAAGTCATGAAGAGGAGAAATACATTTCTATTTCTAATCTGTGTTAAGGAATTGGAACATCAAAGATGATTGGAAGGGATCGTATCCCATTTTCACAATCAAGAGTTTGGGTTATCCTCCAAGACCCGCCCTCCTCCACCCACTCATCAGTGGCTCTCACATATTTGGCCTCCTTCAAAGCAGATTGTTACTTAGCTGAGAATCTCTTAAGACACCATAGTCAAGCTTTCCTTGATTAAGTGAAATTGCAAAGAAGGGGCAGTGGACAGACACCTGGAGGGAAAAGAAGAAGATCGTGGGAGGTGATGACGTTCAGAGAGTTAGCTGTTAATGGCAAAGTGTTTGCAAACAATGACCACCATCCTCATCACGGCCCCATTTAAGACGTGGGCATTTGTACCATAACTGCCCTCAGTAGAAGCCTCTCTCCGTTGTTGCATTTGTAAGACAGCACTTATAACTATCTATTGGACACTAGTCTCATAGCTTTACCTACATTAACTCATTTATCCCTCAAGCAACCCTATGGCATAGATGCTATTATTATTACTATTTCACGAACAAGGAAAATGGACTATAGAGAGGTTACATAGCTTTCCTGAGACCACCCAATTGCAGAGCTGGAATTCGAACCAGGCAATTGGCTTCAGAGTCTGTGCTCTCAACAATGACAAGCACCTAAAACCATCAGTTTCGGTGGGATGGAGGTATTGGCTGTGGTTCTTCACAAGTCCCATGATTAGAACTGGGAGCTGAAATAGGGAGAGACTGAGACTCAGGGAAATACACGGATGTCAGCTCTGAATTCTGGGAACTGGGATTCCACCTTGTTTTTCAAACCCGACCTCTACCCCCCTCCCATCCCACACTTTGTGTCTAGCAACAAAAGCTATTGTCTTTTCATTTGAAGGGCACTGTACCTGATTCTGTGTTATCATAAGCTCGCTAATTTCCCTGTCCTTGTGAATCTTGATTTACTTCCATATGCTTTTCTGGGGACTGATTTCTTCCCCTGAACCATAGGCTGGGCGCTGGAGAGGTAGAGCGATGGCTGGAAACAGATTTTTGCCCACCCTGACTTCTGAACACCATCCATTCCAGGATTTCCTTATTGCTGCTTTCAGGAACCGTCTCAACCAGTCTTCAGCTTAGCAATCTAGCTCTGTGCTGGGCTTGTCACCTGTGACCCGGGTTGGAGGAAAGCTCTGCTCCAGCCTTCCACAGGACGCGGTGCTCTGTGTGCTGAACCGACATTCCGCCCTCAACAGCTGTCTCACCAAGTGAGCGGATCTGGCTTCAGGTCTCTAAACATCTGGCAACTATTCCTTTAACTAGACCAATCTCAGTCGTGTCCTGAGATTAGGAAGAATAAAGGAATTTAACACGCAAAATAGTGAGAGGGATACGGATACTTTTTGGAGGTTTTGAAGAAACCTTGGTTTCTGTCAGGGGTTTGGGATATTCTGCTAACTTTTCCCCCATGTGTTAAAGCCCTTTGTCAGAATCTACTTTTATTTCTCTGTCTGTAGCTTTCATTTGCATTAGGAACCCTTGCGCCTTTAGAAATAACTTTATTTTTGGAGTCTGAACGGCCCAGGTTTGGGCACAGAAGAGAGAACATGGAGATCAGTAAAAGTGACCCTAAACTCAAGGGAGAGTAATTAATTATTATCATGAATAACTGTTTAATGCTCTTGCTATTGTTGTTTGAATCCTGAAGAAAGGCAAAGATTTTGAGCCATCTCCTACTTTTCTTCACCAACTTGGTTAGAAAGCTCATCTTTTTTTTTTTTTTTTTTAAGATTTTATGTATTTATTTGACAGAGAGAGAGAGATCACAAGTAGGTAGAGAGAGAGGGGAAAGCAGGCTCCCTGATGAGCAGAGAGCCCGATGCGGGGCTCGATCCCAGGACCCTGAGATCACGACCTGAGCCGAAGGTAGTGGCTTTAACCCACTGAGCCACCCAGGTGCCCCCAAAAAGCTCATCTTTTATTAGTTAAAGTTCCGACACACTTAACATGGTCTTTTTTTTTTTCTTTTCAACTAAGTCTTTCTTTTTCTTGCCATATTCCAGTCATTAATATCACCCAATTAAAATCTCAGGGATGAATATGAAATGGTATCCTTTGTCTTGTGAAGAAACATCCCCATTGATTTTGTTTTTTCCCACACTTGTGAGCTGACATAATGAGGCCAGCAGAGTAGAGTAAAATGCTGGGTGTAGGTAGAAACCCATTTATGAGGGTATAAGAAAAGGCTGTTGAAAAGCTTGCACCACAGTTTTCTGCACAATGTGAAAATAGGAATGGATCCAATGGACAGCAGTGTAAGTATCCAATATGGCACAGAGGGCACCGATGAACAATTTCCAAGTGGTAAACGAATGTGCCAGTTGGTGGGGCTTTGAGAAGCAAAGAGAGATCCTACATAGGTGTCTGGATTTCCAGCATCTGACCAACTCTGGGAAAAGACACCAGGAAGAACCTTCGGTTGATAATAATAATGATGAAAATAACAATCAAGTGAACGGGAGCTAAGAAGTACTGGGTCATTATGATCAGTTAAGCATGCACAAAGTTGTTACATGTGCTAACTTCTTAAGATCTACAGTATTATAAAAATCCACATTTTATAAATAAAGATATTGACACAGAGATTCATATGCCTGTTTGTCTAACCCTAAATGTCTTAATCTTAGTGTTTGCACCGTATGGTTTAGTCACTTTCTAGAATTCAGAACATGTCCCTGATTATTTAAAAAAAAAAAAAAAAAAAAGGAAGGCTAAAGCATTAGGTGAGTCAACCAAGAACGTTTTAGAGAAGGAAACCAAGGCAGAAACTGGGTTCAAAGTAGCAGGTGGGCACAGGCTGAACTGAGATCTGTGCAGATGCCCCAGGCTCACCCTGGGGCCCTTCAGATCTGTCTCACTGATGGCAGAGAAAGCCTGGGGGGCAGAGACCCTTGGAAGCTTGGAGGTGGTGGTGGACCACCACATGCAGCATTCCTTTGGTTCAAGATGGAGGTGTGTTAGGCATACTACTTGCATTTCAACCCTATCAAATCGAATCAGAAGTCCAAACAGGCTAGGTCTGCAGCCAAAGCACACCAGTAGCTTCTTTGCAAGGAACTGGCAAAGAGCAAACCTAGGGGAACGAGGCGGCGGCTGACCTGCCCTGGAATATAGACATCTAGGGCCAGAGCCTCTTGATCCTCTGCCCTCTGATTTTCTCCTGAAAATAGCAGAGTAGAACCTGCATCATCGTGGTTCTCTCTGTGTCATTGTTATTCTCAAGAGCATCCGATTTTGCAGTTTTATTTGGGCATTTTTCACTTTCTTCTACAAATTTCATTTTCAGGCTCTTTGGTCAGGTCAGCAACTCTTCTCCCACATTCGCTGTGAGATGAACATCATCTCTTGCCAGGAACTCTTTGTTCTGGAAAGCCCTGGTCCAGGAAAACAAATCCTGCTTTGACACCATCTCTATAGCCAGCTGCTCCTTACTCATATCTTACTTTCTCTGCCAAACTTAGAACTTTCAATTGGAAAAGGAGCTGAAAAAGCAATGCTTGTTATTCTCACTATTTTCTTCTTTCAATCTTGTATCCAGAACTTCAAAATCATTAAAAACACCTATCGGTTTTGCTCTGATTAGATACATCATTGGGTCTCACATTCACCAGCAGAAAAGTAAGTCAATGTGTTTGATGTGTTTGGGGAAATGTTTTATTTCTGTATCCCCTTGGATACCTACCCCAGGGATCATAAGGAGTCTCCCGTGTCAGCCTTACTTTCTTCAACTATCTCTCCTGCAAAAGAAAGCAATTGACTATTAAAATTCTTCCTTTCTTTTTGGAAGATAATGAAGAACACCAGCTTACATTAATATTTGTATATAATTTAAAGTATCCTGTGAAACACAAGACATTTCTTCCCAAAGACTCAACATTGACATACTTGGAAAGATCTACATACCTACTATACAGTTCTTTGAGATAGTGCTTCCTAGTCGGGTCTGAGATACTAAGCAGGATGGATTTGGGATGGGCAGAGAAGATGGGACACGGAAGTCTAAGTTGATGAAAATATACTGAACCCTAATACATAAAATATGATATAATAGTAAAATACATATGTATATGCAGTCAAAATCTAGCCTTGCTAGAAAACACTGTGTTGAACGATAGCAAGAAATGAAGGATTTGTGATACAGTATACCTCGAGATGATTTTTCAAGCTTGCACGCTAGGTTGGCATGTCTGGACTTTGCAAATAACTGAAGAGTGTTTGATAGTTTATAAGTAAGAGACTTGCTGATGGAAGGGCGGTTTCCGAAAGATTTCCTTCAAAGGTTATACAGAGGTTAGGCTACACCTCCGGGGAATTAGCGCAGAGGAATAAAAAGAACTAGGAAGCCCCTTCAGTGAGACTTTGTATCTAGATTGGGAGGGGATGCATGGTGGGTAATGAGCAAAAGATGTAAACTGACAAGGGTGTGGAGTGGTGCTCATTACTTCATAGTAACTAATATGAACAGAGACAAAGGCGGTAGGAGGTTTCACTTCTGTTTCACTCCGGAGCTTGCCCTCTATTTCCTCAATAGGAGAATAAAAACTTTATTTATTTATTTTTTTTTTTTGCAAACTCTAAATGGTAAGTATCTTGTGCAGTCCTTAGCTTTCGTGTGCAGCTCAGTGCTATAGGCAAGCGAGCTGTTTTCACGTGTGTTTCGACAACGAAGAGAAGTGTGATTATTCCTAGACTTGGTTTCTGATCTGTGTACCGCTGACTGCCCCCCCCCCCCAATAATGTGACTGAGCAAGGCTCCAGGTGCTTCTTGCTTCCGCCACAATGAAAGCACGCTGTGCACACTTTTGTACCTTGGTCCACCACGGTGGATGTTTGCTCTAAGTCATCGTGTCTGATGGGAACAAACTTGCATTTTCCGCGGGGGTTATTCTCAAGAGATGATTCCAAGAACTGGCTTCTCGTTCTGGTTTATTAGTTCACAGCACATTGGGGCTGAACAAATGGACCAAGAGCTTCCAGGGCTTAGTAGGATTTACAAGCAATTACTGGAGCTCCGAAGGCAGCTTCTTGCCCAAGAATGCCGAGTTGCTGAAGGCGCTCCCGGAACTTTGTTCTTCGCTGGCGGGGACACTCATCCTTCAGGGAAGAAGGAGGAAGGGCAGCACTTCCCACAATCACTCTCTTACCTCTGGCTTCTCGCTCCTGCACAACCACTGCCCGAAAGCTGAGTCATTTTCCCACGCTTCAAGTTCTACCTGAAGGTTCTTCGAAATTCCAGGAATAAAAGTGTTTGAAAGTCGATTCCTTTCTCACAATCCAAATTAGGGGTTTTATTTGTTTGTTTGTTTGTTTGTTTTGTTTGTTTTTAAGTGGGAAGCACCTCTTCTGCCAAGGAGGTAGTGACCTTAATAGTTAAAAGCACAAGCCCTACGGTCAATCTGACCTAAAGTCTACTATTTTCTGTCAGTTTTCTAATTAGGAGATTAGATTAATAAACTGGATAAATACATGAGTTACTTAGCCTTAATGTCCCCATCTGCAAAATGGGAATAGTGACCTGCTCTGAACTTTTCTGAGGATTAAATGAGGCGATGTATGTAAGCCACTCAGCATACCTGAACGTAAAATTTGGTGGATTTACCCACACAGGCAATGCTGGATGGCTGAGACTCCCTATTTCAGGGGCTACCCTTGTAAAACTTTTACATATAGGACAATCCAGAATGTGAGTTCTCTGAGCCAAAATAATAATAATAATAATAATAATAATAATAATGAAAATAGAAAAACAGAGGGAAAACTCTGTTCAAATTCACCCATCTCTCAAGTTACTCTTTTCATGGGAGTTGGTGTGGGAGCAAAGAAAGTCCAGAAGTATCCCTGATACATGTATCCCTCATTCCCTATAAGGAAGGAAACATTGGGAGTAAAGAATAAGTCCCCTTCCCAAACAATAATGTTCAGGAGTTGTTAGATGATTTTCACTTAAACATATTTTTCTACGCCATTGTGTCTTTTGTAAACATTATTTCTAATGGAAACATTCCGACATGCAAATGATTTATGTAGCCATTCCCCTATTATTGGACATTTCATTTTTTCTACTGTTTTCTATGATAAATAACAATTTGGTAACTAACTTAACATATAAATCTTTGTCTGAATTTCTGATCATTTCCTCAGGATAAATTTATATGAGTGAAATTACTAGATCAAAAATGATTTTAGGATTCTCATTACATTTTGCCGTGTATGGCCAAAAAGAAAATACAAGTTATAATCTTAATAATAGTAAATGAAATTGCTGGTCTCAAGAGCTCCTGGCCAGAACTAAATATTGTTTTTTTTTTTAAAGCACTATTATTTTATTTGAAATAAGCAGGTATCTTATTGCTATTTAAATCTGTACTTAATTCAGTAATCTTTTTCTTATGTTGACTAGCCATGAGCAATTTATCTTTTATGAATATCTGTTCAGGCCCTTTGCCCAAATTTTTAAGTGCTGGAGTTTTAGTTTGTTTCTTAACACTTTGCAAAAGCTTTGAAGGCATCAACTAGAATTTTGACAAGTGGAGAAATGAGGATGAGGCAGTGATATCAAGTTTGCTATAATTGCAAATT
Organism: Potos flavus; assembly: GCA_028534135.1. NCBI lineage: Eukaryota > Metazoa > Chordata > Mammalia > Carnivora > Procyonidae > Potos > Potos flavus. Next base: position 19,315,020 of record CM052884.1, on the reverse strand, counting down.
CTAGGTGATGGAAATTTTATGAGCAGAAATATAGTTGCAGGAGATCTCAAGTAATGTATGGCTGTAGCAGTAGTTTAGTCAGAGAAGTATCTACATAAGAATGCACTAAGAATTAAGATTTTTCAAACTTTGCAACTATCGTGTGGACCTTTTCAAACGCCAGAATAAGAAAGTGGGGCTTCATTCGGTGATGGGTGGGAAAACACGATTATTTCTCTTATGTCAGTGTTTTTTTTTTAACTCCGGCTGCATATTTAAACTAAAAATGCCAACCAACAGTTGGGCCCCGCCCTGGACCAGTTAAATTAATTTCTTTAGATGTGCATTGGTAAACCAAGACTGAAAACAAATCTTTTGAGAGATACTGGAGGGAAAATGAAACTCACCTGGGGGCACCTAGGTGGCTCAGTCAGTTAAGCGCTGGACATTTGGTTCCAACTCAGGTCATGATCTCAGGGTCATGAGATCCAGCTGGAGTCAGCCTCCATGCTCAACACGGAGCCCGCTTGGGATTCTCTCCCTTCCCCTCTCCGGCCCCCCTGCCCTTCCTCCCTGCCCCCCCACCCCCCGCTCTGGTGCTCTCTCTCTCAATCTCACTCTCTCTTAAATAAATAAATAAATAAAATAAAGTCTTTGTGTTGATGCGATGGAAGCTGAAGAGAGACAATTATAAGTTATATTTCACTGGGACAGCAGCTCTCCCAGGAAAGTAGGCTAATGATTTTTAAATGGTTCCTGAAACAAGGAAGGAAACCCGAGGGAGTTAGTGTCAACCATTCCTGGTAAAGGGTGGAAGAAGAACTTAGGACAGAAGAAAAAAAACGTGTATTTGTTGTTGCCTTCTTTTGTTTGGGCTCATTAGTCTTACTTTTTGCTTTTATTATTTATTTATTATTTATTTATTTATTTTTTATTATTACTTTTTAAAGTTGTGGGGCTAATGTACAGCATAAAATCAGCCATAATACCAGGCTTGCTAAAATACAACACAGAGGCCGCTGGGGAAGGTTTTGGAGAAGGGCATAGGCCTTTGGAATGCCGAAGTTGCAGGACCACTCTGCTGTTGGAATGCCTCAGGGAGTTGCCTTCCTGAAGCTTTCTTAGCCCAAACAGCCACCCTGGGATCTAAGAGATGTGTGCATTGTCCCTTAGGCTGCATTCAGTGGATTAGCATATCATATCTTTCCCGTAAGCAGATCCTCCTAGCTTCACTAAGACCCCTTGTCACACATCACATACTTGAGAAACAGTGATAAGGATTTATGATTATCCGAAGGACCAGTAAAAGTGGGAACAAAGAAGAGCAAAGGGTCTTCATCTCCGAGTGCTGACCCCCTTGCCTTTTCCTCTCTTTCACAGCAGAGTTTGGAATCATCTTGCATCCATCCGTCCACGGATTGCTGGCCATTCCCAGCATTAAAGGAGAGACAGAGATAACGTGTGTCAAAGGGATAGATGTTACAAGATGGGGATAGGAAAAATGAACAGAGGAAGGAGAGTTTAATTGCTGTAAGGATGCCTGGGAGAGTGGGGTGCCTGGGTGGTTTAGTTGGTTAAGTGTCTGCCTTCTGCCCAGATCATGATCCCAGGGTCCTGGGATCAAGCCCCGCATCCATCCGGCTCCCTGCTCAGCGGGGAGTCTGCTTCTTCCTCTCCTTCTGCCCGTCCCCCTGCCTGTGTCAAATATCTTTAAGAAAAAAAAAAATAAGAAAGAAAGAAAGAGAAAGAAAGAAAGAAAGAAAGAAAGAAAGAAAGAAAGAAAGAAAGAAAGAAAGAAAGAAAGAAAGAAAGCAATCACAGAAGGCAGGAGGGAATAGAATAATGAAAAGTAGACCAGTGATCTTCAGAAAGGAGGAGAGCCGACACGTCCTGTGAGCTGTGAGAGAGAAGTAAAGGTGGGGAATGGTTAGAAACACAAGCAGACATCGAGGTTAGAAGAAGAGACCTGGGGGGAGCCAGCAATGCCGAAGTGTCAACTTCTCATTAAAATTGCAGGGCGGATTGTCAGCTGAGAATGCTGGTGTAGGAGCAAGTTTGAAATATGTATAGAGTTGCAGAAAGAAAATCATGAAGAAGTCAATGAGCCTCAGGGCAGAAGCTTAACTGACTGAGCCATCCAGGTGCCCCAAGGCAGCGGGATTGAGAAGGACTAAACATAAAAGGCTACCCAGGTGGTTTAATTATCTTATTGCCGTGTAACAAATTATCCCAAATGCTTCAAATGTCGTACTATATCGGTATGGCTTAACTAGACCTTCCACTGGACTGTCTCAGAGGCCAAAATGAAGGTGTTGATTGGGCTGTAGTCATCTCAAGGTTTTCTGGGGAAGGTTTTATTGCAGGATTTAGTTCCTCCCTGGCTGCTCTAAGACCCTCTGTTCTTTGCAGGGTGCTGGCCGAAGACTGTCCACAGTTCATTAGCATGCTGGTCTCAACAGTGTGATAGTTTGTTTCATCAAAATGTGCAACCTAAGAAGGCGGTAGAAGGGATTTGGATAGCAAGACAGAAGTCATAACCTTTTGCTGTCTAGCCACAGAAGTGACATTCCATCAAATTTCTGTTACTCCATCAATCAAAATGAGTCACTAGGTCCAGTCCACAGTCAAAGATGGACATTAGACAAGGGTGTGAATACCGGGAGGCAGGTTTGGGGCCATCTTAGTGTCTGGTTATCAGGTCAGGATTACACTAGATATGACTTAATGAGTATTTTTAAAATATCCAAGTTCATTTCTTTAAATAGTCTCTAATTCTGGTTTTGTTTAATTATGCTTCTGCTAAGAATTTAAAACAAATTAAGTCTCTAGGGATTTAAAAAAAGGTATCTTTGAAACTAGGCTGGTATAGATGTGAATATCAGGAGGGAAGAAAGATAAATAAATAGAAAGGGAAAAAAAGCAAGGAAGAAAGGAAAGAAAAGAAATAATTAAAACTGAGTCACTACATGTGAAGATGAGATTGGGTCTGATGATGTTACTGTTGCAAGACTCAGGTAGCAGTTATGTGAATGAAGACCCAGGAAGTTGTGAATGTTGGAGTTCTTGGATGTTATCTTAGTGACCAGGATGGATGCTAGTGTCATTGACTACAATGATTACATGCATAGGGGGTCTACTTTTCCCAGGCACTGTGCTAGTCTTCGTGTAACAATTACAATGATGCTGATGTTGGTGATGGTGGTCCTACCATTCATCAATCATATTAGTTTGTTCAGGCTTTGCACTAAGTGCTATCTCAATTCATCCTCACAATAACTCTATGATAATATTAGTTCGGGTTCACATAATGGAAATTAAGAATTTGAAAGTTGAAGTAACCTGCCCAAGGTTACAAAACTAACAAGCAGTCCAGAATAATGGTAATCTGGATATGGGCACTAGGGAGTCTGTCGGTGGTTTTAATTGCCTTCCTACAAAGCCCAAATAGTTGGAAATAGGGTGGGAAGCCTAAAGTCAGTAAGGAAGCAAGTGTGTGAACCTAGAAGGGTATAATTTTAAAGAGATGACATGGAAAGATGAGTACATTTTGGAAGATAAAGAGAGGTAGAGCTCTGATGGTCTGATAAATGACTGGGTTAGTTTCAAAAAAGAATAAGAAACAAAGGAGAATGATAGCATTTTTTTTTATCAATTTAATCTAATTTTAATAGCTTAGGAAGGATGAGACATGCAGGTTTTTATCAGAGGAGAGAGAAAAAATCTTGCAGACCATAGTAAATTAGGAATGGAGACTACAGTGTTATAATATTCTAGAAAATCCCATTTGTGAGATTTTTTCATGGTGATAATTTAATCATGAGCTAGCAAGGTCCTCAAGAAGACTTTTGTCCTAGGGACTTGCCATGTCTTGGTGACATTTTTCAAAATAACAACAACAAAACAAAACAAAAAAATGCACACTGGCTTTGCTCTCATGATGATGATAATCTAAAGTTTAGGGTGACCTTTTAAGCCTGGGTATTTTGAGTGACTTGTAATAATTTGCTCAGACAACCAGCATAGACTAGGACAGTTGCAAACAAATTGTAACTTATGCCCATCTCCCTAATAAACAAAATAGTCAAAACAAATAGTCAATAAGCAAACAAAAGAAATAAATATGTAATTTACAAGTTTATGAGTCCTCTACAGGAAACAAAATTGACTTGCCTAGGATGATCGGGGAAGGATTCTCTTTGGAGGTGACATTAAACTAAGACCCAAAGGATAAAAAGGAAAGATTCATGTGAAGAGGGAATTTAATAAGACCTGACATGGTGAATGACTCTGCCTGCCCAAGGAACCCAAAAGGTTGCTGTGTCTCTGGACCGCCCCACTGAGCGGAAGACGTGAGAGAAGGCTGAAAAAAAGGAAACAACCAGGAGGTCAAACAGGATTTTTTTTAAATGCAATAGGAAGCCATTGAAGATGGTTAAATGATCTAGTGAGATCATCCAATGTAGTTAGACTGGGAGGGGGGGGCAGTGGCTGCCATGTTGAAAGTATTTAGCAGGACAGCAAAAGTGGTAATGAAGACCAAGACAAATGAACGAAATCTATATATAATCTGAAGATTTAAAAACTCAGATACGCTGGTGGTCAATGTATGGGATGATAGAGAAAATAATGAAAAATGACTTCCAGTCGTCTGGCATGAGCCAATGGGTGGATAGCCAAGGGGAAAGCTAATGGGGACACAGAATCAAGAAGAAGCTGGAGATCCAGATTTGAAAACAAGCAGAAACCAAGGTACTTGTGGGGGCAGGAACCACACGTGACTCATTCGAGCTACTGCCAGAATGAAACAGAATGACATCCATTTTCAGTGTTTTTGAACCTCTGTGCAAGGAAGGGAGTATCTGAATGGCTTAGTTGGTGTCATGTTCCCATCCCTTCACCAGACTATCACCAAGGGGAAAAGTTCAATTCTTTTTTTAAAGATTTTATAATTTATTTGACAGAGAGAGAGCAAGAGAGAGCAGACCCCAGAGGAAGAGGCAGTGGGAGAGGGGGAAGCAGGTTCCTTGCTGAGCAGGGAGCCCAACGAGGGGCTTGATCCCAGGACCCTGAAATCATGACCTGAGCCTAAGGCAGATGCTTAACCCACTGAGCCACCCAGGTGCCCTGGGAAAAGCTAAATTCTTATATGAAGTGCACAAAATAGTCACTGAACAGCCAAACCAATGTCTGACGTGTACACAGGAAGCTATTGAGAAAAGAGATTTAAAACTGCTGGGGAGAAAGAGAAATCCTCAAGCACGGTTGGTGAGAACGCAAACTAGTACTGCCACTGTAGAAAACAGTATGGAGGTTCCTCAAAAAATTAAAAATAGAATTACCATATGATCCAGTAATTCCATCACTGGGCGTTTACCCAAAGAAAATGAAAACATTTGAGGCACCTGGGTGGCTCAGTGGATTAAAGCCTCTGCCTTTGGCTCAGGTCATGATCTCAGGGTCCTGGGATCGAGCCCCGCATCGGGCTCTCTGCTCAGCGGGTAGCCTGCTTCCCCCTCTCTCTCTCTGCCTGCCTCTCTGCCTACTTGTGATCTCTCTCTGTGTCAAATAAATAAATAAAATCTTAAAAAAAAAAAAAAGAAAATGAAAACATTAATTCAAAAAGATACATATGCGCCCCTATGTTTATTGCAGCATTATTTATGGTAGCCAAGATATGGAAACAACCCAAGTGTCCATCAATGAATTGTTGAACCACTATATTGTACACCTGAAACTACTATAACACTGTAGGTTAACTACATTTTAAAAATACTACCTCATTTTAGAAGTAAATTAATTTTTTTAAAAAACCTGAAATATGCAATGGTCCAGCTGTAATCAGGAATCCATCCACTCAGCCACATGGGAAAATCTGAGATGGGGTGGGGGGGTTAGGTGGTAAAACTGTTCCTGAATTATACTCAGGAATGCAACACGGACGGGGTCAAGCTCCTGCTTTCCTGGATGTAAAGGAGATGAGTCATTTTCTACAAACCACTTTACCCCACTCTGATCTAAAAATAGCATAATTGCTAGCATTTCTAACAGACATATCTAATTTCCTTTTGGGTCTGCATTTGGTGATAATCCAGAGGAATTCGTGAACCCGGCTCCTCTTCACTCCACCAGGCTGATTTAGCTAATGATCTGTTAATGAGTTGTTAATCACTTATTCAAATCGGGAGGGTTGGGTGACTGAGCAGGTGTTAAACCGAAAGGAGAATCTACTGCTGTAAAAGCTCGCAATTTCCATTTCACCAGGAACAAGCTCTTCCTTGCTCCCTCTTCACTTTATGTGGTATGCGTGTGGTTTTTTCCTTCCACATTCTGGCAGGATCTTGAATAAACATGCCTCGTGATGTGCCCTAAAGTGCTGACAGCCAGGGTGTCCTGGTCTTGAATGTTCCATCTTGGTTGCTGATAGAGACCGTAATACTAGTAGAATAGCATTTTGGCTACACCAATTGGAAAGTCATTGAGCTTCAGAAAAGTAATAATTGTTTGATCTACCAGTAAGTTTCTGGCAACAACAAACTGTAAAATTCTAAATAACTGCTTGGAATTATATAGCATATGAAGATATTTTCACAGGCATGATCTCGTTTGATCAGAAATAGCAACCCTGTGACGTGAGGTGAGGAAGTATTTCCCACGTGATTTGATGGTGAGGGAGGTTAAGAATTTTTTCCAAAGTCCCTGAGCTTGAAAGTGACAGAACTGGATTTTAATCCAGGTGTGACTGACTCCGAATCCTATTTACTGGACCATTGTTGCCTCTCCTAGAATCTGAAGTAAACATCTTAAGAGATATGGAATTGATATCATATGCTTCACGCATGAGACGTATTCTGCCCCTACATTGGAGTTACTGAATGGTAGACAGGAGAACACTTCCTTTAGAAATACATGAGGCATTGGTTAAAACTCTTTTTTTTTTAATTTTAATTTTATTTTTTCAGTGTTCCAAGAGTCATTGTTCATGCACCACACCCAGTGCTCCATGCAATACGTTCCCTCCTCAATACCCACCACCAGGCTCAGCCATCCCCCCAGCCCCTCCCCTCCAAAACCCTCAGTTTGTTGCTCAGAGTCCACAGTCTCTCATGTTTCGTCTCCCTCTCCTATTTCCCCCAATTCACCCTTTGTTTCCTTCTCCCAATGTCCTCCATGTTTTTCCTTATGCTTCACTTCACATGTAAGTGAAACCATATGATAATTGACTCTCTCTGCTTGACTTATTTCAGACACCATAATCTCTTTCAGTTCCGTCCATGTTGATACAAAAGTGGGCTATTCATTCTTTCTGATGGAGGCATAATACTCCATTGTATATATGGACCATATCTTCTTGATCCATTTGTCTGTCGAAGGGCATCTTGGCTCTTTCCACAGTTGGGCGATTGTGGACATTGCTGCTATGAACATTGAGGTACATGTGGCCCTTCTTTTCACTACATCTGTATCTTTGGGGTAAATACCCAGTAGTGCAATTGCAGGGTCACACGGTAGCTCTATTTTTAATTTCTTAAGGAATCTCCACACTGTTTTCCAAAGTGGCTGCACCAACTTGCATTCCCACCAACAGTGGAAGAGGGTTCCCCTTTCTCCACATCTCTTGATCTCCATTCTAGATCTACCAGATTTGAGAGTAGGTCCCTTGCATCTGTATTTTATGCATTCCCCAAGCTGTGTTTATGCACACTAACATTTGGGAGTTTTAGTCCCTCACTGATTGCTTTACCCATTACCATAGCCAACACATTTAATAAGATTAATGACCTAGTCTCTCAGACAGAGCATACTGGAAGCATAACATTAGAAAATGGAATGGAAAAGAAAAAGAAAGCCTTTTTGAGGGGAGCACACATATCAGGAGAGGTGATATCTGACAAACTCCTACTGAGAAATAAGAAAGAAACACAAAAATGTAGGCACGGGCCTATATTTATGACAGTAAAGTGCAATAATGGAAGTTAATTATGCCCATCCTGACTCAAGGGGGAAAAAAGTTTAAATTATATTCAGTACCTTTTCTCTGTGAATACCAGGAAAGACATCATAAATGTTTAAAATTTTTTTTGTGACAGAACTTTAAACAAAAACTTATTTTAATACTTGTAGAGATAACATTTATCTTTAAGAGCTCCCTGAAGTAAGAAGAACATTTTACTGTAAGTTAAAATACCAGGGTTCACATCCTACCCTTGACAACAACTAATTTTGTAATGTGGGCAAGGTTTTTAACCTCTATTTTCTTTTCTTTTTTTTCTTTTCTTCCCATTCTTTTCTTTTTCCTTTTTTATTTTATTTTTTTATTTTTTTTTATTTTGAGAGACAGCATGCTTGAGTGGGGGAGTGGGATGGGGTGGGGAGGGTCAGAGGGAAAGAGAGAGAACCTTAAGCAGACTCCACTCTCAGTGTGGAGGCCCATGAAGGGTTCGATCTCATGACCCTGAGGTCATGACCTGAGCCAAAATCAAGAGTTGAAGCTCTACCAACTGAGCCACCCAGGTGCCCCCTCTATTTTCTTAACTTCAGCTTGCTCACAACTGTGACATGCCTAAACTGTGAGGATAATATTAAAGGCCGTGAAAGCCCTGTGTATATGGCAAAGCACTGTATAGTTGTTAGATATTATGAGCACCTGAAAAATCCCCATACAGTATTTATTTCCTCATGGTTCCAGATTAATAAGGCATCATTGTATTCTATTTGTTGGCTAGAATAAGGATACAGGGCTTATCTCTTAAACATAACTATGAGTCCAATGAAACAATTCACCAGAATATTT
>CM052884.1:19279134-19305750 GCA_028534135.1 Potos flavus | reverse complement strand
ATAAAATCTTTAAAAAGTGGGTATTAAGAAGGGCACGTATTACATGGAGCACTGGGTGTTATATGCAAACAATGAATCATGGAACACTACATCAAGAACTAATGACGTACCATACGGTGACTAATGTAACATAATAAAATTTATTTTTAATTTAAAAAATTTAACAGTGAGATTTTAAGGCACTTGAGCCATGACATACTACTCTGCTCCCCCCAACCCAGCTTAGCATGATAGAAACCACACCTATGTGGATGTGGCCAAGAAGATGGAACTCTCTGTCCAATTCCTAGTCAGGGACCACAGTACTTCTCAGGATGGACAGGTAACAGTCATTTCTCATTTCCCACAGCTTCATGTTGCAGAAGTTATATTCCAGGTAAGTACAGCTGAGAGGTCAGTAACTCCCTTTCTTCACCCAGGCCCACTGATAGAGTAGAATCAAAGCCACCTGAGAATACTGGGGCCCTGTCCATCCATACCCACCTTGCTTATAAGGAGAAGATCCTTTGCAGGAGAGAAAAGTCAGAAGACCCAGAGTCTATTGTTTGCACCCTGAGTGTAAAGCAGAATATGTCTCTGAAAGAAGCCACTGTCCTTGTCCCATTTCCAAATCAGTGACATAAAGATTTTGCCCAGGAGGAGAGTCAGGTCAGAAAAACAGAGAATTGTGAAACTCTTCTCAAGGGAGCAAACGTTATTTGAAACAGAGTACTGTATAGGGGAATTCAAGCCTTGAAAACAGTGAAGATTTTGGTGTCAAGCAATTAAGAAAACGTTGGTAGCTTCATGAGAGCAGTAAGATAAATCATGGTCCAGCTAGTTTACCAGAGAGAACCAGAGAAATAAAAAGGTAAGAAGAGATCTCCCAAAGTTAGAACTAACCTCAAAGATTGATTTCAAAAACTATTCCTGCTCAGAGTCCCAAATTTAATTGAATAAATCAGGGAAGCAATTTATGCCCATGGGTATTGTCAAAAACAATAGAACAATTAACTAGCAATTAGGGCGGTTTAAAGCTGGATGGAATGCCAACAAAGGCAGAGAGCTCATAATGGAAAGGGACTAAGGAAGCCCTGCTAAAACCACTGTCATCCCAAGGTGACTGTGTACATACCCAGGGCAGTGCCCTCTGTGGAGAAGATTCCCATTGTGGGAGAAATATACTTCAGTAAAATAGTCCAGCCAAGTCACTAAGAAAATAAACAAGCAAACAAGAACAGAAAGACCTGTAAGAGAGGATAATTATCTAGAGTTGCTAAATTATCCAAAATGTCCAGGTTTCACCAAAATAATTATAAGACATGCAAACAAATAAGAAAGTGTGATTGTACACTAAAAAAAAAAAAAAAAAAGCAGGCAACAAAATTGCCTTTGATGTAGAAAAGGATTCACATGTTGGACTTGACAAAGACTTAAAATCAATAAACTTGAAGATAGATGAATAGACCACATGCAATCTGAAACATTGAGAGGAAAAGAAGAAAATTTAACAGAGACACAAAGAAATGTATGATGCTATAAAGTACAAGATATTTGTAATGACATCAGCAGAAGTAGAGAATATTGCAGAAAAAATATCCAGAATGTATTTTATTTTATTTTTAAAGATTTTATTTATTTATTTGTCAGAGACAAAGTACAAGCAGGCAGAGAGGCAGGCAGAGGCAGAGGGAGAAGCAGGCTCCCTGCCGAGCAAGGAGCCCAATGTAGAACTCCATCCCAGGACCCTGGGATCATGACCTGAGCTGAAGGCAGCCAGTTAACCAACTGAGCCACCCAGGCATCCCCAGAATGTATTTTAAAAAACAATGGCAGAACACATCTCAAATTTGATGAAAGGTATTAATCTACACATCCAAGAAGCTCAACAAAATCTAGGTAGATTAAATGCAAAGATATCCAAACCCCAATGCTTAATAGCAAAAATACAGAAACAAAAAGACAAAAATCTGCAAAATAGCAAGAAAAAACATCTTTTTTTGTGGATATCCACAAGCTGATTCTAAAATTTATATGGAGAAGCAAAGGACCCATTATAGCCAACACAATATTGAAATAGAAGAACAAAGTTGGAAGACTGACACTCCCTGACTTCAAGACTTATTTAAAAGCTTATTTTAACTATAGCTTATTTTAAAGCTATAGTTCTCAAGACAGTGTGGTACTGGCAAAAGGAAAGGTAGATAGATCAATGGAACAGAACAGAGAGCCCAGAAATAAACTCACATAAATATAGTCAACTGATCTTTGATAAAGGAGGAAAGGCAATACAATAGAGTAAGATAGTCTTTTCAACATATGGTGCTGAAAAACCTGGACATTTACTTGCTTAAAAAAGAGAGAGAGAGAGAGAGAATCTAGACAGACTTTATAGACTTCACAAAAATGAATTCAAAATGGATCACAGACCTGAATGTAATACATAATACTATGAAACTTCTAGAAGATAACATAGGAGAAAACCTAGATGACCTTGGGTATGACAGTGACTTTTTATTTTATTTTTTTTGACAGTGACTTTTTAGATAAAACACTGAAGTTTCCATCCATGAGAGAAATAATTGATAAGTTAGACTTCATTAAAATTAAAAACATTAAAATGGTACACTACTTTGGAAGACAGTTTGGCAGTTTCTTAACAAAACTAACCTGACTCTTCATATGATCCAGCAATTGTGCTCCTTGGTATTTACCTAAAGGAGTTAAAAGCTTCTGTTGCCACAAAAAATGCACATACAGATAGTCATAACAGCTTTATTCATAATTACCCAACCTGGAAGCAATCAAAATGTCCTTCAGCAGATGAGTGGATAAATAAACACTTGGACATCCAGACAATGGAATATTATTCAGCGCTAAAAGAAATGAGCTATCAAGCCATTAAAAGACATGAAGGAATCTTAAATGAATATTACTTAGTGAAAGAAGTGAACCTCAGGAAGCTACATATTCCATTATTCCAACTATACGACATTCTGGAAAAGGCAGAATTATGGAGACAATAAACAGTTCAGTGGTGGTTGTGGTTGGTGAGAGGGGAAAAAATGAACAGACAGAGCACAGAGGATACTTAGGACAGTAAAAATACTCTGTATGATGTTATAATTATGGGTGTATGTTATTATACATCTGTCCAAATCCATGGAATGCAAAACACCAAGAGTGATTCCTAAAGTAAACTATAGACTTTAGGTGATTATGATGGGTCAGTGTTGGCTCATCCTTGGTAAAAAATGTATCATTCTGGTGAGTAATGTTGATAATGGGGAAGACTATCCAGGTGTAAAGCAAAGTATGTATAGGAAATCTCTGTACCTATTTCTCAATATTGTTTTAATTTCCTTGTGACCTCGGATGAGGCAATGCTTTCTTGGATAGTACACTAAAAGCATAAACAACCAAAGAAAAAATTAGATTCCTCGGACTTCATCACAATGAAAGGGATGTTATTAAGAAAGTGAAGCAACCCACAGAATGAGAGAAAATATTTGCAAACTATATATGTTACAAGGATCTAAAATCCAGAATAAATAAAAAATTCTTAGAGTTCAATAATAACAACTCAGTTGAAAATGGGCAAAAAAGGGATGCCTGAGTGGCTCAGTGGGTTAAAGTCTCTGCCTTCGGCTCAGGTGATGATCTCAGGGTCCTGGGATCGAGCCCCGAATCGGGCTCTCTGCTCAGCGGGGAGCCTGCTTCCCCCTCTGCCTGCCTCTCTGCCTACTTGTGATCTCTCTCTCTGTGTCAAATAAATAAAATCTTTAAAAAAATAAATAAAATGGGCAAAAGATCTGAATGAATATTTCAACAAAGAAGATATACAAATAGCCAAAAAGCACTCACAAAAGAATGATCAACATCATTTGCTCCTAGGGAAATGCAAATCAAAACCATCATGAAATACCACTTCACTATATCTTTTATAATAAAAAAACAGAAGTAAAGAAGTGTCATTAAGATGAAAAGAAATCGGAACCCTCATGGGTGGTGCTGGTGGAAATGTAAAGTGGTGCCATCCTTTAGAAAACAGACTGGCAGTTCTTCAAAATATTAAACAGAATTTCCACATGACTCAGTACATCCATTTCTAAGTATATCCCTGGAGAACTGAAAGCCTATGTCCACAGAAAGGCAGAAGAGTCATCCATAATATTCAAAAAGTGAAAGTATCCCAAATAACAAACTAATGAATGGATAAATCAACTGTGGGTAGCAATACGGTGTAATATTTAAAGTTCAAAGGAATTAAAAAGAAGAAGATACAGCCCATGGCCCACCATGGATGAACCTTAAAAACCTCATGCTAAGTGAAAGAAATCAGCCTCAAAAGACCATATATTGTGTAATTCTATTTATATGAAAAGTCCAGAATAGGCAAATCTACAGAGACAAGAGACAGAATAGAAAGCACTTGCCTGGAGCTGGGGAGTTTGGTGGGAAATGGGAGATGACTATTAATGAGTAAGTACAAGATTCCTTTCCAGGTTGATGAAAATGCTCTATAATTGGTTTTGGTGGTTGCCCAACTCTGTGTAAATACTAAAAATCATTGTATCGTGCACTTTAAATGGATGAATTCTGTTTTGTGAATTCTATCTGAAAAAAGCTGTGTTTTAAAAAAACTGCTTGAGGAGTGTAATTTTTATGAGAATGTAGTTTTGTGAGACCATGGATAAGGGATCCCCAACTCAGCCTGGAGGCCCAGGATTTTAGGGAAGACTTCCTCTGGGCAACAATTCTTGAGTTTTAAAAGGAGTCATCCAGCCAACCAGAGATAGAGAAAGAGTGTGTGTGTGTGTGTGTGTGTGTGTGTGTGTGTGTGTGTGTGCACGCAAGTGTAAAAGAGAGAGAGAGAGAGAGAGATCATGTTGTGATAGAGTGATTCCATAGAAAAACTGCATATAATTCAGAGGTAATATGAACTCAGATAATGCTTGAAAAGCAAGCAAAGGATATAATACAGTTAAGAAGTTCAAACTTAATTCTATGCCCATTGTAAAACTATTGATGGACTTTTTAAAAAAAGACTGATTTATTCATTTTTAGAGAGAGAGAGAGCACAAATGGGAGGGGCAGAGGGAGATGGAGAGAGAATCTCAAGCAGACTCCACACTGAGCATGGAGTCCAAGGTGGGGCTCAGTCTCACAACCCTGAGATCACAACCTGAGCGGAAATCAAGAGTCAGATACTTAACTGACTGCACCATCCAGGTGCTCCAAACTATTGATGGACTTTTGATTAAAGACATATGATGATGATGACATTTGCGTCTTCTGCACTGTAGTGGATATAGTCTTTGAGAAAAGGAGAAGCAGAGTGGGAAGGATGAAACTGAAAGTGGTGAGAATGGTTGAGACATAGGCAAGAAATAAAGACGGCATGATGTAGACCAAGGAGCATGCAGGTGAAGAACTGTAGAGGAGGGAGCAGATTCAAGAAAGACAGAGGAGGTTAACAAAAGTCATTCTGTCTGGTAGTTTTGGGATATTGCTTGCAAAGGGAAAAGTAAGAACAGAGAAGAATCCAGGTCTAGGTCCAGACTGCCAGCAAAATGATCTAGTAATACTTGAACCAACAAGTGAGCTAGAGAATACAGGAAGAGGACTGGGTTTAGAAAAAGCTGTGGGGGCACCCGGGTGACACAATCATGGAGCATCCCACTCTTGGTTTTGGCTCAGGTTGCGATCCCAGGGTCTAGAGATGGAGCCCCGCCTTGGGCTCCACACTCAGCAGGGAGTCTGCTTGAATTTCCCTCTCTCTCTCTCTCACTCTCTCTCTCCCCCTCTGCTCCTCCTCCCTGCTCTCTCTCTCTCTCTCAAAATAAATAAATCTTTAAAAAAAAAAAAAGGAATCAAAAGCTGTACAATTTTTGCTCTTAAAGATCAGGTGGGTGTCTTTTTCATCTAGTAGATCCAACATATGCCACACTGCAAATCAAATAGCTACCGGCACATATTGCAACAGTGTTAGACTCCCAGATCAAGTGCGCAAGAGTTCAAGTCCCTGCTGAGCCAATTCCCCAAAAGCTGAAAAGGAAATAGCCAGTGTTTGGGGCAAAAGTGGGAAACAGTCAAACATTCCACTGGTTTCTAAGCCTGCCTGGTGTTCTATAAAACAAGGTGCCTGCCAAAGTTCACGGTGACAGGACTGTGGAGGAGAGGATGCTATTGGAGTGGAAAAATAGGAATGCTTTGCAGAATTTTGATTTAGAGCCTCCGCTGTAAATGCCAGTTGTTTCACTAACTTCATTTTGCTAATGCAAGAACAGCTTTTGCAGTAATAACATATTTCAGTGTAAATGTCTTTTTAATAATCCTTAATTTGAGTCCTAATTCCCTTGATAGCCACTTTGAGGAGACAACTGCATTCTGAAAGTAACACTGCAGAGCACATTTGAGAAAAGACTAACCATATGTGCACACACACACATAATCAGAAAGATGTTACATATATTTTAACACATTATCATATTTTTTAAATGTCGTCAAAGGAAGACCCTGAACCCTGTAATAAGCAAGCATTCTGAATTTCATAGGCATCAGCAATTAACAGCCCATACCTTATGATCAGTCAGAATTTGAGCAGGATGGAGATAGAAGACAGAGACGTAATAACAGACAAAGACAAAAGAGATGACTAGAGAAAAAAAAAAAAAGCACAACTTATAATGTAACCACAGAAGCCAGGGCAAGCTCGCAGCAATGGGGACAGCTGAATATATTTTATCATTGGATCTGATATAATTTAGCAACATTTTTTTTTTTTTTATCTAGTGGAGAGAGCCAACAAGCTAAGTCGGGATCAATGAGTTGACACTGATGGGTCCAGAGTAACAAAGCTGCCAAGAAAACATTAATGCCAACAAAGAAATATGTGTGTGCCCTCACCTTTCGCCTCCTAAGCCCTTGGTAGAACAAATTTACTTTTGTGTTATAGAAAATTGCTCACAGTAGCAGCCCCCCCCAATCCATTCCCAACTGTCTTCTATTCTTCTCACCTGCAGTAATTCTTAACTCTTGCTCTGAGAACAGCTTCATGAGACCAGCTCTGAAACTGGGGCCAGAAGGCTCAGAGAGGCTTTGTCACCATAAAAGAAACATCAGCAATGTCATATGCTTATACGGCACATTTTACCTAGCCTGCCATATGGGAAGAATTAATTAACAAAAGGTAAACTTGCATCTCTACCTTCCAGTCAAGTCAATTCTCCTTATTATCAATGCTTTATGTTTATCATTTTGCATTCCTCTTTTGTTGTACTTATCAAAATGTTCTTGAATAATTAATTGTGTTAAGTGTTTTTGGTTGTCTGTTTACCTGACCGTGAGTTCCATGAGAATAAGGACTGTGTTTGTTCACTGATCTCATGGACAGTCAGTCAATATGTGTTTAGGGGTGAAAGGAGAAGATAGAGTTGGAAGAGGGAGAAATGAAAAAGAAAGAAAGGGAACAGGTGAGAAAAGAAGAAATCTGAATTCTTGGTTATTTGTGAGCTAACTATATACCTACGTATTTCTCAGGCATTGTGGTTCTATATATTTAATAAGCATTTGGGTCACATGACCCTACTAGAATTTTACTCATACATAAGATATCTTATAATTTATGATCTAGGTTCCACTTGCCCCAGTATATGCCTGCTACTGGCCTGCCATTTCTTTGTCCATTACTGTGAACAGTGAAGGCAAGATCAGCTCAACATTTTACGGAATTTCAGTCTCAAGTCCCAACATTGCAAATATTTGAACAGAAAGGGAAGAAAAGCACAGCAGAGCTATCTGAAAGAGGAAAAAATAGTAAGAATAATTTTATTTGACCACGGCTCTCTACATTTGCGTTGAATCTTTCCATCACTTATACACCACTTCAAAAGTAGCCCCATTCACGAGAAGTCTTAAACATCAAGAAACAGGTAGCAAAATAATTGTTTCTTATTTCTGGCGATGTTACAAGTACAAAACACCACACACACACACACACACACACACACACACACACACCCCAAACAAACAAAATCCTAGTAATGGCCTCCTAAAGGTACTCTCACTTTCTTTCAAATTTTCCAAAAGATGTAGGTTCTAGGGCACTGAGCAGTAGCACTTTCTGCAATGATGACGTTCTTTATTGGTACCATCTCCAATATGGTAGACGCTAGCCACATGGCGTTTATAGAGTACTTGAAGTGTAGCTGATGAGGCTACAAAATTATATTTAATTTTATCTAATTTTATTTCATTTACACTGAAATTTTAATAGCCGTGTGTGGTTAGTGGTTATTGTGTTGGACAGCTCCTGATAACACCAAAACAATTTGGCTAATGAGGAAGTTGGGCCTTGACCGACCTCATACTCTTTGACTTTCCAATTCCAAAAATAGTCTGAACAGGCACTTCTAGTAATATCGGACTATAGTTCAATTGATCAATCATTGCAAGTATATGCAACTGTGCAAATAAATTAACCCCGCCTTTCCATAATTTGGATTGAAATGTCTATTGCTGGACTTACTTCTGGTTTATACAACAACAAAGACGGGGGGAATTGTCTCTAAAATGTCATTGTTGGAATGCACATGCCTTATGTGGAAAGAAATGCACAACTCTATGCCCTGGTGGGTCTGGGTGGTACCGAATATGGAAGACGGTCTTGGGCAGGAAAGATCAATGGAAATTTGAGAGGCTCGAATTGAGAGAAGTGGAGTGGTTAGTGCACATTCTGGATCTGACCAAATCAGAGATGGAAGTGCAATGAGTGTTTACAAGCAGAGGTTACTAGACTATATAGCAGTGAAAATCAGTCTGAATGTCATCGTTAGCACTGTTGACTCCCAATACTCATCTTGGATCATGAGGCACATAGGAATAAATTTCCACCAAATAACTGCTCCTAAGAGTGCAAATAAACCTTAGGAATTATCAGATCTTAGTTATCAAAGTTTCTTCTCTTTCTCTCCCTTATTCCCCTCTTCTCATCTCTAACTTAACAACCCTTTATTGCCAGTCTACTACATTTCAGTCTCTGTATGAAGCATTAGGGACACACCACTAAACTAGACCTACATCTAACCTTTAAAAAGCCATCTTATGTTGGGGAAACAAATAAGCACACCATATTAAGCTGACTTTAAAAACTCACTGAAAAACTAATGCCAAAATTTTTGAGCTTCTGCTAAATGAGAGCTGGAATAAATACATAGTATTTGTACATAGTTCCAGGCCCAGACATCACCACCACCAAGCTCATTGCCCTTACGCGTACGCAAGCAAGCACATACATATACACATGCATACACAATAACTTTTTCCCACTTTGAAAAGCCCAGAAAAAAAAAATGACTTGGTAGGCTTGGTTTTTTTCTTCTTTTGTTTTATCTTTATAGAAAATACTCATAAAGTGATTTTTGACCATCTTTGCTTTTCCAGGATGTCAAAGATAACACTATTAAAAATTTCTAGAGTGTTTTATTAATTCATTTTGGTTTTGTTACAGATTTTACATTACTAAGGATATGAGGTATTGGTCAATGGGATGAGATGGGAACAAGGTAAAGATCTTGATGCCACCATCCAGGCTGACAGGCTCTGCAGCCCCATGCATTCAAGAAAAGCTCTAACTTGGGCGTTGGTATTGGATTGTTTACACTGATTTGGAGAAGGGGGATGTGGTCCTGACACACTTTTAGTCCAGAGGGATCCGTTGATTTTATAATTGAGCTGAGTTTAAAATGTGAAACAGATTGGCTTTGCTGGCAAACTCAGAGCACAGGTGTGTTTATTTCTTCATAAAACAATGGTACTCCTCTACAAAGCCCCAGGACCCCAGATGGACCCCCTATTTCTCTCCACATAGCCTCATCACCTGAATCACAGATGGAACCCACTTAACTCATTCCTTATGCCTCCTACTCCTCTCTTTGGCTCACTTAATTACCCAGAGCTATTGCTGAGTTATTTTTCAAGGACACATTTTTTAAATTATATCTCTTAGTTTACCAATGGGCATACATTTTAAAAAAATAATCTGATGCCTGATATGAATGAGTATCTTCGTTCAGTAGTGAAAGTGCCATCTGTTCCTTAGAGTTTCAGTTTCATGGAAATACTGTCTTTGGTTTGACTGCCCTTGGTCCTCACCACTACATTATCCTCTTATAATACCCCCCCCCCCCCGCAATATACCATCTCAGGCTCCATCAGAATAATTCCACTTTCTCAAATTTTTCAATATTGAATTAAATAACCAGAGCACAGAGTTGCTTTTTTATGTCTCTGTATTTATGATTCAGAGTATTCATAACCCAATCCCTACTATTTACCGTAGATCTTAGAGAAGAATATGACAAGAGGTTATCGTTTCAAAGAACATACACTAAATAAAGGCAGATAATAAATACCTTTAATACATGGCCATGCATATGATAATATAAGTACGATAACAAAAGTAGGATGTAGATCTGAGGAAGGAGGGCAAGTTCATTTGAAGGGCCAAGAAAGTTCCCCAGAGGAGACTCTTCTTTTGTATAGTTTGATAGGAGCTAATCATACACAAAAGCAGGAGATTATTCGAGACTTTGAGGATACAACAATAGGTAGATATAAGAAGCTAAGTATTTGTTGAGTACTCGTTATATGATAGATATTTAGTATGCATTTATATACGATGTTTTTTTTATTCCTACTGCAACTTAGTGCCAAAGATAATGTTTTTCTATCTTATGAGTGAAGGAACTGGAGCTTAGAGAGTATAAGTAAATGACCTAAAGTCACATAGTTGGAAGTAGAGACAGAATTTGAAACCATATCCAAAAGTCTTTCTAATCCTTCCATTATATTCTGTAGGATTTTCTCAGCTGTTCCTGCTTCATGGGAAACAGAATTGGCCACGTTGGTAGGCAAACATTATCCTGTGTTCTCTCCTTTCCCTCCTCCCCCAAACACACACTTCTATTCCTGTCATCAAATAACAGAACATCAAGTACAATTTCTTTTAGGGAGTGACTACTCCACAAGTAAGCTCTGGGAGCTCAGCACGCCCAGACACCTTTCTGGTAGGATGTCATCTCCTATGGAGGTCTCTATTTCCCTTGACCATTATTCCAAACTCTTAGGGAAACTCCTGGCAAAGTTATGCTAAGGATAAAGTTAAAGTCTGCCTTGACTTTCTTCAGACTCTAGGCTCTGGAAGTCAGTCCAAAGTCAAGAAAGCCAACAGTGCTTTTCCTGGTCATTAGGTTTATCAACTCTGCATCTAGTGTACGCTCCATTAAAGGAGCTGTGTGACATCTACAAGAGAAACAAAACAACCGTCAGGATGACAGTAGTAGCAGCTCTTAAAATAACAAAACCACTTCCTCAGGGGGGAAAACCTTAAAAGTGAAGTTACTTTCTCATTTAGTTATCCCTACTCATTATTCACACTAAAGTACACTTAGCAAAGAAAACGCAAGGCAGCCCTTTACTGCAGTGAGTGGATTCTAACTTTATACAGGATGACAGTTTTCTGACATCTGTGGAGTTGCTCTCGGAACTTGTTCTTCCTGGGAATTAGACTGATGTCTCTTGGCCATGGCTGGTTAGCTCTGATGGTTAGGGCACTATGATAATAAGGCCAGGCTCTTGGGTTTGATGCCAGTGGCATCTAGTCAACCATGCCTTGTCCCTTTCCATTCATTCCACAGACATTTGCTGAATGTTTACTATTGCCAGATCATGTGGAAGGCAATAAACAAAATGAAAAGAGGCCTATTCTTATTCTGAAGGAACTCGCAGTTTAATGGAAAGACAATGACAATAGAGTAGCACAGACAGAATAAGTCATCGGTGGACAAATGATCAAAGTGCTCTGACGGCAGACGGAGAAGCAATCCCAGAGCCTTGGCAGTTGTCAGGAAGTGGTAGCATCCTTGGAAGATAAATGAACTGCACAGTGAAGAAACAATGAGCCTCACAAGCCTTTCAGGTCATGCACACATGTACAGAGATATCTGTTGCTAAATACGACACAATTCTGCCTGTGAAAAATATATGAACATCCTGGAAGAGCCGTAGATAATTCCGACTAAAACCAGCACCAGGTGAGTAGGCCCCAGCCCCTGGAGTGAAAAGTCCCGAGATAGATTTCAGCCTAGGCCCGCAGCTCCTCTTCCAAAGACCTGGAGTGTTAGTGAGTTAGCAAGGTTAATGAGGGCCAGTGCAGGTCCCCAACCTGATCCTTAGGGGCACTATGGCCATAGAAAAATATGTCCTTCCACCCATAACCATGGAGGAAGACAGCCAGTAGTATCTATCTGACCAATGTCTATAGAGGGGGAAAATATGAATGGATCAATGCAAATCAACCATTCCTGAAGAAAGAAATCTCAAATTGTATAGCATGCAAATACTAGATACACAAGGCAATGCAGTAATATAGTATTAATCTCACCACAGTGCTCTGACAAAATTACTCTGCTGAATTTCTGATATTTGGAATGAGGGTGCTCTCCACATTTAACAAATGAGGGTTCTGAGTCATGTAGCATAGGGATGACTTCCACTGAGTCTCTGCCATAATTTAGGAGTAAGGGCAGAAACAGTGCCAACGAAGAGGTTGTTCCAAGAGTGAGGAAACAATAGCCCTGTTCTTGGCAGATGGCTAATCTATCT
The DNA here is from genome assembly GCA_028534135.1 of Potos flavus. Lineage (NCBI taxonomy): Eukaryota > Metazoa > Chordata > Mammalia > Carnivora > Procyonidae > Potos > Potos flavus. The sequence goes on along the minus strand of CM052884.1, from coordinate 19,293,105 downwards.
AGAATGGGAAGAGGGAAGGATCCTGGGATCTGGATCCAGACTGTCTTTGGATCTGTTCCTACTTCTGCCACTGTTCCACTGTGTAACCTAGTACAAGTTTACTGAATGTCCCCCTGCCTCAGTTCTTTATTTGTATAATAGAATAATAATTCCACTGCCGCAGTATGGTTGTGAGTTTTAAATAAGAGATTGGATGCAGAGTACTTCAGAGGACATGTAGTAGAAATCAAAATATGCCAGTGGCCTTCTCTCATTTGGTTTGCATCCGAAAAATGTGTGCCACCTCCCAGATATGCAAAGCTCTGAGGTCCTGAGTGATAGATCTTCTAGAAATCCAAAGTCATTATTTGAGCTGTCACTTTATTCTGCTATTTTGAAAGATCTCTTTAAAACAACCCCAACTCGTCACTGGGATAGAATTAGGGATTTGCATTATTTTGCTCCTGCTAACCTCTGGTCCTCTAAAACATAAGAGGGTTGAGCTAACTGACACATTATATGTTATAGAAGCAGGCAGCTCACATTCAGGTTGAAGATTAAACTGAGCCTGCCTATTGCCAGAGCCTTATTTACCACCTCTGCATGTTAACTGTTGCCATTTAGGAAGCCTGGGCGCTGTAATTATTACCTGAAGCAAATAATATAGTCAGCACTTTATAAGAAATGCAAACTCCTCACCCTTCCTTTGGTTCTCAGAGCAATACCATTAATTATGATAAATTCTTCTGATATTTTTGTGACTATGGTAGGTAATTTCTTAGGTATTCCTCTGCAATTTGACATCAATCATTGTCCACTTAGCATAAATTAGGGCCAAGACTCCATGGCTAAACTTCACCACTTATTATGCCTCATTCAGGGCAGCTAATTCCTTTCTTAAATATGTATTTAAAAATTTTAAGGTATTTTTTAGCAGTGGGGGTTTTCAGGGCTACAGTTCTGTCGTTTCCCAGCCACAAAGCCCACGCAGAGATTGTAAGCAGCCATTCTATCTTTCCACCCTATGAGAAGGATGAATTTCCTAGAAGATTCAGGGTTTGGGATTTTGTATACAACATTTAATTAACACATCCCTCTACTTTGTCTAATTGTCTATTGCCTTCCTCTTATCCACAACTCGTTTAATAAACTTGATAAGGTTGATTCTCATTAATTAAAAATCTGCAAAAGTACTGGAGTGCTGATTGCTTCTTTTCAGTGGACTGAAATCCTCAGAGTAGAACATCTCAGGAAGGAGGATCGGAGTAGTAGTATCCATGTAGTAAGGGCGCATGACATTGGGACACCAAGAAGAACTTCCTAAGGAATTTGTCTGATCCCTCCTTTTTTTCCTCTCCTCGCATAGATTCAAACACATCAAGATGCCCCCAGAAAAATGGCTGACAACTCTCCAGAATAACATGTCCATGTAAAGGAACCTACTTGCTTATTGAATCTGTCCTTAAACTTGAGGAAATCTTACGATTTCTATGACACAATAATTTATTGGTAAGCATTTATCTAGCGATGTTCCAGAACTCAATAAGGCACTGTTGACACGAAGCAAGTGTGGGCTATGGCCCACTGAGGAGCGTGCAAGACTGCTGGGTGACAAGACTTGTGCTCCTAGAATGGAATATAACGATGACAACTCCCACAGCTCAGTTGTCTGGGATTGAAAATAGCTTCTCCACATAATCAGACATGGAAGGAATCAGAGGTCTGAAGGAGTAAGCGAGGATCCGTGAGGAAGATGAAATTTGAGTTGCACCCGAAGAATCCTGATTGGGACAGAGCAGTGGGGTGTGGTGGATGTTACAATAATCATACCAGCATGAGAACCAGTTTGTAGATGAAAAGAGTGAACTCCTTCACGAACCAGGGGGAACCATGAACCATGGTTCATGAATCATGATTCATGAACCATGAACAAGCAGGTCTGCCTGCTCTGTGATAAAGGTCTAATTGGAGAGTACAGCATTGGTTGGGTTTGCTGAAGCCAAACTTGACAGTGCCCCTGCTCTTTAAAACTTAGGACCTTGGCCCAAGACAAATACTGCAATTTAAAGGAGAGGGGTGGGAACTTCTTTTTATTAAATAGAGAGGATATTCTAGTTACCACTAAAATAGGCATACTTTACCACTAGAGAGTACAAAGAACACTGATTGTTTAACAAGACAAAACAAAAATGTTAGACTCAAGATGCTGAAACTCAACTTTTCATTTTTATAGATGAGGCTGAGCCTGTGCCCTTTGGTGGCTTACAGTCAAATAATCTGTCAGTGGCTCAGAACTGTTTTCTCGAGGTCTAGAGGGTCTTTATTTATTTTTTTTCCCCTTAATCACCCTCGACTCACTCCAACTCATTCCTCTCCCTCTTAAGAAGGAAAACTTCCTAATGATCATTTACCAAGGCTGTCCCATCCCCTGAAGTCCTCTTCCGACTCAGGTTAAGATCATTACATATTCTACCGTTGAGCTCCAATGTCGCCTCTTTAAAGAGGCTTTCCTGATTCTGGGGACCAGTCATGGTGCCTCCCCTCTGCTGAACTCACAGAACCTTCCATCTGTAATTCTGATGGCTCTGGTTCTACTCAAGTCTTGTTCCTTGCCTCTTATATACTTGCCTCATCTTTGAGATTATAAATCTCTCCAGGACAGGAATCTTGGTTTGCTTGTCTTGGTATCCCCTCTTGGCTTAGCACAATATCTTCACATAACAGTTTCCTAAGTACTTAATGAATTTGTTGAATTATTGTACCAAACAAGTAACGACTAAATACAATGTGCCTGGGCCACGAGTAAAATGACAAATTGTAAAATACAGCAGAGGATGATGCCTCTAAAATGTATATCAGAGCATTTTCTGACAGGTAGCCCAAAATATAATAATAATGATAATAATAATAATAATAGTTATCACCTACAATGTGCTAAGCACTCATTGTGACTTAGAACATTACCAATTTCCAATTTACGGGCATTCTGCCTATAAAGAAGCTACCAGTTGAGACAAGATATCCTCCCCTCTAAACTCACTCTGGGAAACACTGGCAGGTCTGATGGATTTGCCAAGCTATCTGGCTTTGGTGGGAACTGAAACAATTTGTCAAACTCTAAGGGTTTGTGAGCATGAACGTATATGGGAAAGGAAGTTTAATGTTGCCTGGAATGTGAATCCAGAACTTTTAGCCAAGGGCAGACAAACCAGAAACGAAATAGCCCAAGGACACTGGAGTAGGCAGCATAAATGCTTGTGCAATTGGCTCTGGTTAAAGGTTGACAGTGGGGAAGACTGACAGCCTTGATTTTTAGGCAGTGAGAGCGCTAGGTTCCCACAGAAAGGGGCCCCAGACTCAAATTAAAGCAGCTATTTATAGGGATGGAAGGGGAATTGAATTCCCAAACCACCACTCTGGCCCTTGGCTTCTCTTCTGAAGCTTCTAGTGTTTGGGGGAAATGCACGGTGAGTCAATGAGCATAGCGAGTCAGAGAACTGCATGTAGTTGCAGCTTGAGGAACCTGCTGGTAAACATCCATGGTCTCAGGTCTCTCTATAAGGACACTGTCCTCTGGGGGTGCATGGGTGGCTCAGTTGGTTAAGCATTCTACTTTTAGTTTCAGCTCAGGTCAAGACCTCCAGGTCGTGATAGTCTGAGATGGTGAATAGAAGAAAAAAGTCTCAGTGAATGTGGAAATGTGCTGGAGGGAAAGGAAATTAGAAATGATCTATGTGATCTGAGTGGGGTCTGGAGGTTGGGATGGGTTGGGTGCAATGGAAGATGTGGCGGCTCTGGAACTGCCGGAAGCCACTATCTGCCCACTTTGGGCACCTAATAAAAGTGGTCTGTTCCCAGCCTGGTCCCTAGCTCTGTATTATCCAGCATCATGACTTTAATTCATCGAAATCTCTGCTTAATCTTCCTTAAGCCTCTACAAGTACTCGGTTTTTACATTTTCACTTGGACATCTTAAGAGGTAAATTTAGCAGAATTTGTCCAATACGGAACTTTTGATAACCTACCCCTGTCCAAATAGCTTCTTCCTGCCCCCCATCCAGTTTTTCTCATCAAAATACAGCATCTCAGGGCATCAACCCAAATACCACTGTTACATCATCCATAAATACACTATGCTCTTATTATTACCATGGTAAGACACACCAGGATATTTCACTAACGTGTCTGTGTCAAACCCTGTCAGCAAAAGTAATATTGATTTACTGTTAATGAGCATTGTTCTAAACTTTTCACATATATTAATTTGTTTTATCCTTGTAAAGATGACAAGAGGTGGAAAATACTATTATCCCCCATTTTACTGTTGAAAAAACAGACACGGAGAAGAGTGATAACCAGGTGAGGCCACATAGTTGGTAAGCGGGGGGATCCTAATTCAGGCAGTCTACTCCAGACCCAACACTCTTCAGCTATATGGCACACAGTTGCTGGAGCCAAGCCTGCCAGAAGATGTCATGGTTCCTGAGGAAGAAGTGTTCACAGCAGGCTCTCCAAGACAGATTGGTCAGCTTACTCACAGAAATCTAATCCAATATGATAATCGACACTTCTGTCTTCATGCCAAGGTCAGACTTCTCTTTTCTACCCCCACTGTCTGTGGCAGGTGATCGGTCTGCCATCTGGGAAAGCAAGGTAGCCCACTGCTTCTGCCCTGTGGCTCTGTGTCCCGCTGACTCTGCGGGGGGATCGGGCGACAGAACGGGGAGAGGAGAGGAATCATAAACTAATAAGCACAGAAAAGTGCTCATCTCACCCAACAGTCTTAAGGTGGCAGATGTGTGAGTTGCTTCTATGGACTGTGGGTGTTTCCCTGGGTTCTGAGAGTCTCTCCTGCTGGGCTCCTATACTATGGTTCCCAGGGTGCTGACAATGCATTCTACTCTTCCAGCTGCTGCTTCCTGCTAAGCACAGGTGTCTTCATCCGTCCCCTCCACACAGACTTTTTCTTTGGAATCCATAATCTTTCAGAGCTTTCAACAGCCCAGACTGATTCTCAATCTGCAGGGTTTAAAAGTAAAGTTCATGATCCCATGTGGCCCCTGCGGCTCTCCTTTATACAAAGCAAAGCACTAGCCCTCCTCTCTTGCCCTCCAGATTTTCTAAGTTGAGTCAGATATTGGCTCACCATCGTGGCCAAAGACACACTAGTGCCTTATCTCAAGGAGGCCTCTAAATATGGGCCCGCAGGAGCATTCCCATGGCTCTCTCAAAAATTCTCTTCACCAAAACCTCCCAAATATTGACTCCTTTGAAATGGCTCTGTGGATGAAGGGAATTCGAGAGTCACAACACGATTTGGAAGAAATTCTGCTTTGCTCATGCCTTATAGTGCACTGGCCTCTCGCTTTGGAATTCCTATTGTCTCTAGGTGCTTCAGTCCAAAGTTCCAATTCAGCATCCTTATTGGGCATTTATTTTGTGCCAAGCACTGTTATAAGCATTCTAGATGTATTACCTAAATTAAGTTCAAAAATAATTATATAAAGTAAGAAACACCAATGTCCACATTTCAAAGAGCCTACAACTTAGATTACAAATAAAGTTCAGTACAAAGTATGAGCTCTTACTCATTTTAAACAAAGGACTTGGACTTCCCCTACATTGTTTACATTTGCTGTCCCTACCATTTTACTTGATGGGAAGCTTTTTCCCATTTGGCTTTTATTCCTCCCAACCACATTAAAATGACTTTTCTGAAAGCCGTTGAGCACTTGTTTCCAGATCTTAGAATCTGATGTAGTTGAACTCTTCTACATTTTGAAATACTCTATTTTCTAGGATTCCATGACCACTCCCTCTTCTGATTTGTTTCCCACTCCATTGGTGCCTCTTCTCAGTTGCCCCTTTGTTACTTCTCCATCTAGCCTTTATATGTTGACCCAGATCTTCATCACGGACCCCCTTCCCTTCTTTATTTACATTCTCTCCCTTGGCGGTCGGTGTGATGCCTTGAAATCTTATGTCTATTCTTCACCCTGGCCTCTACAAGTACTAGATTTATACATTTTCATTTGGACATCTTAAGAGGTAAATTTAGCAGAACTTGTCCAGTATGGAACTTTTGATAACCTACCCCTGTCTAAATACCTTCTTCCCGCTCCCCATCCAGTTTTTCTCATCAAAAAATAGCATCACGATGCATCAACCCAAATACCACTGTTACATCATCCATAAATACACTATGCCTTTATTCTCCACCTTCCCTCCATCATCAAATCCCATTGGTTTTACTTTTTTTTAAAAAAGATTTTATTTATTTACTCTTTTTAGAGAGAAAGAGAGAGAGCATGAGCAGGGGGAGGGGCAGAGGCAGAGAGAGAGAGGGAGGGAGACTCCCAAGCAGACTCTGAGCTGAGCACGGAGCATGATGGGGGGAAGGGAGCTCGATTTCAAGACCCTGAGATCATGACTTGAGCTGAAACCAACAATCTGATGCTTAACCAACTGAGCTACTCAAGCATCCCGCATTGGTTTTTACTTTCAAAATGTATTTCAATCCTCTCCGATTTCATAATCATTGCATTAATCCAAACCGCCACCCCTTTTCTCCAGATTATTATGATGGATTCCAGATAATCTCCCTGATCTACTCTTATGTTATTACATCTATTTATATGGCAGGCAAGGTGATTTCTTAGAACCATACATCAGATTGCACCGCCCTTTGACTTAAAGCCTCTCAACACTCTCATTCGGATAAAATCCAAATTTGGTTCCGTAGCCTAATTCTTTTTCCTTCCCATCGCAAATGTCTTCTCTTTACTAACTATGCTTGAATTCCACAGCCTACCCTTTATTTCTGAGCATGCGAACCCTTTCCCACCTCTGGAAATTAACATTAGTGACACAGTGTCATTGAAACACTCTTCCTCCTGCTTTATGCAGTTCTGATACCTCCTTCAAACATCAACGTGGACAGCACCTTCTCAAAAAACCCATTGCTGACCATTTAATTTCAAATGGCTTTCTCTAGTTATTCTCTATCTCACCACTCTCTTTATAGCCTTCATAATATCAGCATAGTCTGTAAATACACAAGGTATTATTTGCCCATGTGCTAGTTTGTTGGTGTCCTGCATTGGTAACTAAACTTCAGGGAAATATAATCTTTATCAATCTTCTTCCTTGCTATATTCATGTCACTTCTCATATAGTAAGTACTCAAATGTTTTTGACTGACTGGATGAATAAAATGAATGAATGAATGAATGAAGGGATAAAAGGTTGAATCATGGTATGTTGATAGATTGAATATTTTGTAAGGTAGGCAATATATCAAGTCCCTGAATAAAATCTGACAAATGAATAGCCTACAAAATATGAAATGAGAATGTTGATCTTGTTTTCAACCGACGCCCAACTTTCCCACAGCTACCTGAGCCCCCTTTGGAAGTTAAAACCACAACACTCTCTTTCTGGGTAGGTTTCAGAGTGAAGGCGCAAAGAAACTCTGGACATCTGATGAGCCTGAGGCAACCGGGGAGAATGGCAGTTAGAGGAAAATGCCCTTCCCATCAGAAAAAAAGTCTCCAGTCAGCCTTCAGGGTCCTGAATGATCGCAGCACTGGAGGCTCCACTTGGAAGATTTTAATCTGAGAAAAATGGTTTAATACATAACATGCTGTGGGGATATTTGTTTGGGAGCAGATTGAGCTTAAGTCAAATACCCTGCATTTACAAATCCAACTGATTAATAAACAGCCACAGAATTTTGTTCTTTGTTTACAATACACTCAGGAAAATGGATGGATTTTATTATTCTACTTATTATTTTTTATCAGCAAAAGTAAAAAAAAAAAAAAGTGATTTCACCCATCCTTCCTAAGCTGTAAAATGAGAGAGGCAGTATGATTATACATTGCTGGAAAGAGATGCAATTGTAGGGAATTATAAATCATATTCTTTTGTTTGGTTGGCATTTTTTGTTTATTTGTGTCTAATGCAAAGAGCAGGAGATTTACCATAATTTGCGTTCTATAACCTGCAGTACATGTGACAGGAGAAAAAAAAATCTATTAGCAAAAATGTGCTTTGCCTTTCTGGGCCGAAAGCAAAATAGCACCAGGTTGAAATATTCATCTATTTCTCCTGCCAGGGCTTATTCCTTTTAGTGACAGTCGTCTACCCTTAAAAAACAAACAGACGCATGTACCCTTAAAAAAACAAACGGACACAACTACCCTCAAAAAACAAAAAAGCCAACAAAAACTCTTACGGATTTTCTCAAAATGATTTTGGTCAAAATACAAAGCTATGTCTCCTGGTCTGGCCTTTGCAGCTCATTAATAACTGTAGTGATATACTTCATTCCGAGGAGAAAAAAAGATGACTTCTCTTCGGTTTTGCTTGTAAAACAAAATGCGAGTGACCAAGTGTATTTTGCACAGATTCGGAAAGGAGGAAAATGCAACTGGGAAATACGTCCACAGCATTGTATCTACCCAAGGTGGGAACGCTGTATGGGAAAGAATTCTTCAATTGGGTTTGCATATGCTCTGCATTCTGAACCCACATTTCATGGCGGTATTCAAGCCTGTAAGAGAATAATGCTTGAATAAATGAGCAGGTTTTGTGATCATTTTCTCCGTGCCATTTTCTCTGTAGCCATTCAGGGCAAGTCAAGAGGATATATATTTAAATGTTAGTATAAAATCTTTAAACTAGACAATTGGAAAGTCGTTCAAGCTCTGAGGATAATAAGATATGAGACTATGTTCCTAAGAGAGTCTTGATATTTTAATCCATTCCAAATAATTTTAGTTTTGTGTTATATATTCAATGACATACTCCAGGGCAGATATAAAACAAGTAAACCCATATGTCTCTTTGTGTGTGATCTATTCATTTACATACAAAGTTGTCCTGAAATACACACACACGTAGTAGAGATACTTATGATAAATGGTCAGAATGGATAGAGATATTTGATTTTTATGTGTTTATTGTTTAGAGCAATTTCGGATTCACGGAAAAATTAAGGGAAAGTTACAGAGATTTTCCATATATCTTCTGATCCCACATATTTATAGCTTCCCCTATTGACAACATCCCCCACCAGGATGCTACATTTTGTTGTAACTGATGAACCTGCACTGACACATCATAATTACCCGAAGTCTATGGTTTACGTTACAACTCCTTGATGTTGTACATTCTATGGTTGAACAAATGTATAGTGACGTGTATGCACAATTATAGCTTTACATGGAGTACTTTCGCTGTTCTAAAAATCCTCTGTGCTCTGCCTATTCATCGCTCTCCCATTCCCCTCAGCCCCTAGCAACCACTGATCTTTCTGCTGTCTCCCCAGTTTAGTACTTTCCAGAATGTCATATAGCTGGAATCATACAGCATTGTAGCCTTTTCAGATTGGTTTCTTTCATTTAGTACCATGCATTTAACTTTCCTCCATGTCTCTGCATGGCTTAATAGCTCATTTCTTTCTGTGATGAATAATATTCCATTGTCTGGAGATAACACAGTTTATGTATCCACTCACCTACTGAGGGACATCTTGGTTCCTTCCAAGTTTTGCAATTATGAGTAAAGTTGCTACAAACATCGATGTGAAAGTGTTTGTGTGGACGTAAGTTTTCAACTCCTTTGGGTAAATACCAAGGAGCACGACTGTTGGATCTTAGAGTAAACTGCCAAACTGTCTTCCAAAGTGGCTGTACCATTTTTCATTCCAATCAGCAATGAATGCAAGTTTTCGTTGCTCCACATCTTCCTTGGCATTGGGTATTGTCAGTGTTCCAGGTTTGGGCCATTCTAATAGGTGCGTAGGGGTATCTCATTGCCATTTTAATTTTCATTTCCCTGGTGACATATAATATGGGGCATCTTTTCATATGCTGTGTGCCATTTGTATATCTTCTTTGGTAAGTTGTCTGTTAAGGTCTTTGGCCCATTTTTAATTGAGTTGTTTGTTTTCTTATTGTTAAGTTTTAAGGCTTCTGTGTATATTTCGGGTAACAGTCCTTTATCAGATGTGTCTTGCAAATACTTTCTCCCAGTCTGTGGCTTATCTTCCCATTCTCTTAACATCGTCTTTCACAGAGCAGAAGATTTTTATTTTAATTTTAAGGAAGTCCAGATTATCGATTATCCACTCGTGGATCATACCTTTGGTGTTGTATCTAAAAAACATTACCATATCCAAGGTCACATTTCCTCTTGTGTTATCTTCTAGGGATTTTATATTTTTTTGTTATACCTTTTGTTCTATGACTATTTTGAGTTAATTTTTGTGAAGGGTGTCAGGTCTATGTTGGATGCACTGTTTTGTATGTAGATGTCCAGTTGTTCTGGCATCATTTGGTGAAAAGACTATCTTTGTTCCACTGTATGAAACATGGGATGTATCTCCATTTACTTAGTTCTTTGATTTTGTTCACCAAAGTTTTATAGTTTTCTTCATATGAATTTTGTACATATTTTGTTAGACATACACCTAAGTATTTAATTTTTGGAAGTGGTAATATAAGTAGTATTCCTTTTTTTCATTTCAAATTTTACTTGTTCATTGTTGGTATATAGGAAAATGATTAACTTTTGTATATTAAACTTTAATCCTACAACCTTGTCATAATTGTTTATTCATTTTAGGTTTTTAAAATTGATTTTTTTTATTTCCTGCATAGACAATCATGTTATCTGTGAATGAAGAGTTTTATGGCTTCCTTCCCAGTCTGTATACTTTCCTTTCCTTTTCTGGCCTTATTGCATTAGCTAGAATTTCCAGCTCAGTGTTGGAAAGAAGTGGCAAGAGGACACATCCTCACTTTGAATCTAATCTTAGTGGAAAGGAGTACCATTAAGTATCATTCCCACCATTAAGTAGGATGTTAACTATAGGTTTTTCGTAGACATTCTTTATCAAGTTGAGAAAATTCCCCTCTGTTCTTAATTTACTGAGAGTTTTTATCATGAATGGATATTGGATTTTGTCAAATGGGTTTCTCTACAGCTGTTGATATGATCATGTGATTTTTCTTTTTTAGCCTGTTGATGAGATAGTTTGTATTAATTGATTTTCAAATGTCAAAGTAACCTTGTACCCTGCACATCTGCGTAAATCTCACTCAATTAAGATCTTTAACTTTCATACATTTAAAAATTCAATTTGCTAATATTTCATTGAGGATTTTTGAATCTATGTTCACAAGATATATTTGTCTTTAGTTTTCTTTTCTTGTAATGTCTTTGTCTGATTTTAGTATTAGGGTAATGCTAGTCTTACAGAATGAATTAGGAAGTATTCTCTGTGCCTCTGTCCTCTGGAAAAGATTGTAGAGAATCAATTTAAATTCTTCCTTTAATGTTTGGTAGAACTCACTACTAAGTCCAACTGGGTCTCGTGCAAAACTTGAGATTTTTATGGCAAAATGAGTTTTAGTTGTGTATGATATGATAGAAATTTCACAGGATAAAAGCCAAAAAAGGGTTAGGGTTTGTTAGTTCTGGGGAAGCCAATATTAAGCATGATATCCAACCTGTGATCTAAAATCAGATGTATGCAGGGGTAGAAGGAGGAGTTAACAGAGGAAGATAAATGCTAAAACTTACCAAGGAGCTGACAGGAGTCAAACAGAAGGTCTTTTGCTACAAAAATGAACTGAGGTTAAATAACTAAGAAAAGTACCGGAAGAATGTGAAGAGCAGTAGCAAACAATATTTTGGCACAATCCAGCATAATCTTCCTGAATTTTATTCTCTATCGTAGAACAGTTCTCATGCTAACTCTGGCCCATGGCACCCCATAGCATCACCCATACCCTGATGTTTTGATGGTTAATGGGTTAATTGCTGGTTTGGTAAGAGTTAAATCAGGAGAATGCTTGCTTTTTAGTAAACACACACACACCGACTCTCAAGCACTTTAACTCAAATAATTTTTATTAGTTTCCTGTTGCTCTGGTAATCTATTTCTGTGTAACAAACCAACTGAAAACTTCTTTAAAAATATACCTATGGAACCTAGGGGTAAGGCATTTGGACAGGGCATAGAAGAAACGGCTTTTACAATCACATGATATCTGGGACTTCAGTTGGAAAAATTCAGACTTTGAGTTGTTGGCTGGGGCTTGGAATGATCTGGAGGGCTTTCAGGCATGTCTGGCAGTTGATCCTGGCTGCTTGCTGGGTCCTCAGGGAAACCGTCAGCATGGCCTTTCCGAGTGGTCTCTAAACATGGACTAGTTTAGGCTTCTTCCCAGCCTGGATGCTGAATTCCAACAACGTGTGCTCCAAGAGAACAAGGTGGGAGTGCATAACATGTTTATGATGTAGCTTCAGAAATCATAGTCTCACTTCTGAAGTGTATCCTTTATTGGTTGTCTCAGTCAAAAAGTTATTTCCAGATTCAAAGGAAGGCCATAGATATTACCACTTGGTGGGAGGAAAGTCAGAGTTCTATAGGAAGAAAAGCGTGTGGGATACAAGATATTGTCATGGCCGTCTTTGGAAATATAAGCTGCCATACTAGCAAATCAGTAGAAAAAATACCAATAATCTACTAAGAAGGGAGTAAAATGAAATGATTTTGATCTTCAAAAAATTTTCAGTATTCAGCTAATAGTGGGAAATATTTAAAACTCTCTCACTCGGCAGAATTTGAAAGACTATTTCAATAAGTCAGAGTGATCATCTGTGCTTCTCTAATTTGAGGACCGCCATCTTACTACACTGTTGGGCTCTTGTTATGGACCAAGCTACTGAAAAACAGAGGTGACTTCTCAGCTTGTTGCTTATAAAGGCTTAGGATTTGTGTGTATACTCTTCAGATTATGAAAGCAAGAAGGTGGGGAATGCAGCTTTCAAAAAAGTCTGAAACTGTGATAAAAACTGATGGAAAGAGTTTTGAATAACCAGATCTCTTAAGGAGATACTAGATCCATTCATACAGCACACTAACCTACTTGTCCCTCCCCACAGTCTCTGAGGGATCAGGAACCTGGCTGATGGTCTTCATATCCACCTTGGGCAATACCAGTATCTCGGGAGACATGAATGCCGATCTGGACCACCTCTTCAATATCATTGCTTTTTAGTTCCTCAAACATCATCTCCAATGACATTTTCCTTTCCACTTATGCTCCTCATTCCCATAGTTAGGTTCTAGGCCTTTTCATCACTCATAACTTCTCTTATTATCCATCTCCAAAGTGATTGAGAATTTTCATCTGTTAACCATCTACTTTTACCTAATTCTTCATTCCTCTCTTTTGTTCGCTTTTTATCTATCCCAGATTAGTATCTTATTATCCATCTCAGATTACATGGTCCATCTTTTCAATAATATTCTTACCAATGCCCTTAAACTCTGTTTTTCCCCTTTTTTAATCATTCATTCTCCTAAGGGCTTAGTCTTTTGAAAGTCAAAACCAGGAAGACTCCTTTATTTCAACTCTCCCATAAGTCCTTTTGAGGAAATGTTGAAGCATGGGAAAAGACAAAAGAAGAGAAATGCCTAGAAGGAAAAACAAAGTTGGCTAATATTTTGTAAAGACTATCTGGCCACCATCAGGGAGATTCAAATCAAAACCACATTGAGATACCACCTTACATCAGTTAGAATGGCCAAAATCAAAAAGACAGTAAACAACAAACACTGGAGAGGATGTGGAGAAAGGGGAACCCTCTTACGTTGTTGATGGGAATGCAAGTTGGTGCAGCCACTTTGGAAAACAGTGTGGAGATTCCTTAAGAAATTAAAAATAGAGCTACCCTATGACCCTGCCATTGCACTACTGCGTATTTACCTCAAAGATTCAGATGTAGTGAAAAGAAGGGCCACATGTACCCCAATGTTCATAGCAGCAATGGCCACAATCACCAAACTGTGGAAAGAGCCAAGATACCCTTCAACAGATGAATGGATCAAGAAGATATGGTCCATATATACAGTGGAATATTATGCCTCCATCAGAAAGGATGAATACCCAACTTTTGTATCAACATGGATGAGAC
>CM052884.1:19249916-19278634 GCA_028534135.1 Potos flavus | reverse complement strand
TTGATCCCATTTACGATTGCACCCAAAATCATAAGATACCTAGGAATAAACCTAACCAAAGAGGCAAAGAATGTGTACTCGGAAAACTATACAGTACTCATAGAAGAAATTGAGGAAGACACAAAGAAATGGAAAAAACGTTCCATGCTCATGGATTGGAAGAACAAATATTGTGAAAATGTCTATGCTACCTAAAGCAATCTACACATTTAATGCAATCCCTATCAAAATACCATCAATATTTTTCAAAGAAATGGAACAAATAATCCTAAAATTTATATGGAACCAGAAAAGACCCCGAATAGCCAGAGGAATGTTGAAAAAGAAAACCAAAGTTGGTGGCATCATAATTCCAAACTTCGAGCTCTATTACAAAGCTGTAATCATCAAGATCATACGATCTCTCTGATATGAGGAATTTAAGAGACAGGGTGTGGGGTTGTGGGGTCAAGGGAGGGAAAAAATGAGACAAGATGGTACCGGAGAGGGAGACAAACCATAAGAGACTCTTAATCTCAGGAAACAGACTGAGAGTTGCTGGGGGGTGGGGAGGAGGGATAGGATGGCTGGGTTGTGGACATTGGGGAGGATATGTGCTATGGTGAGTGCTGTGAATTGTGTAAGGCTGATGATTCAGAGACCTCTACCCCTGAAGCAAATAATGCATCATATGTTAATTAAAAAATGAAACAGAAGAAATAACAATTGACACCACAGAAATACAAAGGATTATAACAGAATATTATGAAAAATTATAAGTAAAAAATAGGACAACATAGAAGAAATGGTCACATTCTTAGAAAAATAAAATCTTCCAAAACTCAATCAGGAATAAATAGAAAATTTGAACAGACTAATTACCAGCAATGAAATTGAATCAGTAATCGAAAAAAACTCCCAACAAATAAAAGTCCGGGACCAGATGGCTTTACAGGAGAATTCTACCAAACATTTAAAGAAGAGTTAATACCTATTCTTCTCAAACTGTTCCAAAAAAATAGAACAGGAAGGAAAACTTCCAAGTTCATTAGCCTGATGCCAAAACACACAGACACCACTAAAATATAGAACTACAGTCCCATGTATTTGATGAACATAGATGCAAAAACCCTCAACAAAATACTAGCAAATCAAATCCAACGATACATTTAAAAAAATCACTAATCACTATAGAGTGGGATTTGTTCTTGGGTTGCAAGGGTGGTTCTATATTCACAAAGCAATCAACATGATACATCACCATTAGTAAGAGAAAGGATAAAAAGCATATGATCTTTTCAATAGGTGCAGAAAAAGCAATTGACAACGTGCAACAACCATTCATGATAAAAAAAAAAAAAACCCTCAACAAAGTTTGTTTAGTGGGAACATATCTCAACATAATAAAGGCCCTTTATGAAAAACCCACAGGGAAGATCATACTCAATGATAAACTACCGAGAGCTCTTCCCCTAAGGTCAGGAAAAAAAACAAGGATATCTACTCTCACCACTTCTATTCAATATGGTGCTGGAAGTCCTAACTGCAGCAATCAGACAACAGAAAGAAAAAAAGGGGGGGAGGTCCAAACTGGTAAAGAAGAAATAAAACTCTAAATATTTGCAGATGATACGATACTGTATGTAGAAAACCCTAAAGACTCCACCAAAAAGCTTCTAGAACTGATACATGAATTCCGTTAAGGTTGCAGGATACAAAATCAATATTAAGAAATCCATTGCATTTCTATACATTAATAATGAAGTAGCATAAAGAGAAATTAAGAAAGAACTCAATGGCATCAAAAATAATAAGTTACTTAGGAATAAACTTAGCCAATGAGGTGAAAGACCTGTACTTTGAAAACTATAAAACATTGATGAAAGAAATTGAAGACAACACAAAGGAATGGAAGGATAGTCCATGTTCACAAATTAAAACAAATATTGTTAAAATGTCCATGCTACCCAAAGAAAACTACAGACTTAATGCAGTTCCTATCAAAATATCAGTAGCATTTTTCATGGAACTAAAACAAATAATCCTAAAATTTGTGTGGAATCACAAAAGACCCCAAATAGCCACAGCAATCTTGAAAACGAAAAACAAAACTGGAGGTATCATAATTCCAGATTCCAAGATATACTACCAAGCTGTAGTAATCAAAACAGTATGATACTGATACAAAAATAGATGCATATGTCAATAGAACACAATAGAGAGCCCAGAAATAATTGTATGGTCAGTTAATCTTGATAAAGGAGGCAAGAATGTGCAATGGGAAAAACTCTCTTCAACAAACGATTCTGGGAAATCTGAACAGCTACATGCAAAAGAATGAAACTGGACTACTTTCTTATACCATACACAAAGATAAAATAAAATGGATCAAGGACCTAAATGTGCAACTTAGAACCATAAAAATCTTAGAAAAGAGCAGAGGCAGTAATTTCTTTGACATTGGCCATAGCAACGATTTTTTTAGATATATGTCCTGAGGCAAGGGAAACCAAAGCAAAAATAAGTTATTGGGACTACATCAAAGTAAAAAGCTTCTGCACAGCAAAGCAAACAATCAACAAAAGACAATCTGCTGGATGGGAGAAGATATTTCCAAATGACATGTCAGACAAAGGGCTAGTATCCAAAATATATGAAGAATCTATAACTCAACACCCCAAACCAAATAATCCAATTAAAAAATTGGCAGAAAACTTGAACAGTTTTCCAAAGAAGACATCCAGATGGAAAGCAGACATATGAAAAGATGCTCAACTTCTCTAATCATCAGGGAAATTTAAATCAGAACCACAATGAGTTATCCCCTGACACCTGTCAGAATGGCTAAAATAAAAAACATAAGAAACAAGTGTTGACAAGGATGTGAAGAAAAAGGAACCCTCTTGCACTGTTGGTGAGAATGCAATCTGGTGCAGTCACTTTGGAAAAGAATATGAAGGCTCCTCAAAAAATTAAAATCAGAACTACTCTATGATCCAGTAATTCCACGACTGGGTATTTACATGAAGAATACAAAAACACCAATTCAAAAAGATATATACACCCCTATGTTTATTACAGCATTATTTACAATAGCCAAACTATGGAAACAACCCAAATATTCATGGATAGATGAACAGATAAAGATGTGACATATATATATATATATATACACACATACGTATATATATATATAATATGTATAATATTATATGTTATAATATATATGTTATATGTTATAATATAATATAATAATATAATATAATTATATGTTATATTATTATATATGTTATATTATATCTATTATATGTATAATATATAATAGATAGAATATGGAATATTATTCAGCCATAAAAAAGAATGAAATCTTGCCATTTGGAACAACATGGATAGACCTAGGGGGTATAATGCTAAGTGAAATAAGTCAGAGAAAGACAAATACCATATGATTTCACTCATACGTATAATTTAAGGAACAAAATAAACAAAGAACAAAAGAGGCAAATCAAAAACAAACTCTTAACTACAGAGAACAAACTGATGGTTTCTAGAGGGTGAGGGGATGGGTGGAATAGCCGAAGGATGTTAAAAGGACACTTATCAAGATGGACACTGAGCAACATATAGAATTGTTCAAGACTGTATCGTACACTTGAAAATAATATAACACTGTATGTTAACAATACTCAAATTAAATTTTTTAAAAAGAGGAAGTGTCAATGGCCAAGGGTTAAACAATTTTTACTTCATTAAGGATAATACTTTCAATGAATTTAAATATATCAAATATATTTAAATATATGAGTTCCTAATTATATACACACTAGCTGCATATATACTACCTATTTTATATATATTCAATAGAATAAATATAAAATAGTATACAAAAACATGTATGTGCATATACATGCAAATTAATCACCTTCAGGTGAATAAGAAATTGATTCACTGCAGTAAAAACTGGTATATAAACAAATCAAGCATTATTCTGTGTTTCCCCTGTAAACCGTATCACTGGATAACCAGGTGGTTGATGAGAAGTATCTGTTTATAAAAGGATTCAAATTAATAAATGCAAAAGAAATGATAAAAATATCACCATTGATAACCCCTAATTAATGAATAGATTCAATGCATTGAGCATAATAAACAGATGCTAAAATCCATTAAGACAGACAATGTGTCTCTTGATGAAAGTGCACACCACCATATTAAGACCTGCTAAGGGGATGGGACCCAAACCTGATGGAGCCTCTCGATCAAGCTCACAATTTTCAGGAAAGACAGAGAACAGAAGAACATATTGAACATAGCTGTGAATATTAAATCAGCAAAATCCAGTCTGTGGATTTTTGTTTTCGGTAGGTAAATTGTAAGGAGAAGAAAGAGTTATAGGCGGGGCATCTGTAAATTATAAAGGACTTCAAAGACACACCAAACAAAATAGGAATTAAGTTTTAAGTTTTAATGTCTATGATTTGGGTGATTAAATTTCATAGAAAGGCAAGAAAGCGATTTCAACAAAATTCAGGATGGTGGCCATCTTTTGGAGGAGAAAGAAGGATTTGTGATTGATACAGAGCAGAAGGAGATGGTGGTGAAGTCCTTTTTCTAGACCTGAGCTTTGGGATTAGGGTGTTTAAAAGTAAACATCTTCGGGGTGCCTGGGTGGCTCAGTAGTTTGAGCAACTGACTCTTGATTTTGGCTGACTTTATGATCTCAGGATCGTGAGATCGAGCCCCACACTGAGCCTGGGGTCTGCTTCAGATTCTCTCCACCCCTCTGCTCCACCCCACCCTCCCCTCCCAAGTCTCATGCACTCACTCTCTCTCTCTCAAAAAAAATAAATAAATAAACATCTACATTAAGCCATATATTTTTGTGCGGTGTTCTGTATTTGCTTTTGACTTTACAAAGAAGGTTAAAATATATTCAACACATCATTGAGTTGGCAATAAAACAAAGAAAATCCTAGAAGTCCAAAACTGTAGCAAAAAGGTGAATTCATAGAGGTCAATGAGGACTGATGCTAGCTCTCAACCTGAGGGCAAATGCTGCATCTTGAAGTCTTTGAGCCTCTCTGTGCAAGGGCAACACAAGGCACTGGTTCGTGGTATCACAGGGTCCCTGTTAGAAGCGAATTAAAATCCTCTCCAAAAAAGCAGAGCTTCAGATCAGGCATCAAAATCAAAAAGTTCCCACAGATAAAGTTCCAGAGGGTGTAAGCTCATAGGAAAAATGCCAAAACTCATCAGAAAAGAAGGAACCAGGACAATGAAGCAGTGGAAATGATGGACAGCAGAGTCAGACCTGTAAAGAATTCAGAAAATGCAACTGAAAGAAAATACTGGAACATAATAAAGATGCTGACTATGTTCTAAGAGAGCAAAGACTTGAAAGCGACCAAGTAGATTTTTTTTAAACATCGAGTGTAATTCTATAAGTGAAAAATAAATAAAACCAAAATTTATGACACCAGGGAGGGACATCCAACTTCAAGTATGATGAAACAGCCTGTGGCAGAGCAATGTTCTTGCCAAGAAAAATTGGAAAAGTAGAATAAAATACACAGAAACACCTATTTCAGGAAATTGTAGAACTAGTAAGGTAATCAGATTTTGAGGGGAAAAAAATTTAGAAAAGAAGAAACCTCAGGAAAAATGGAGCCAACCTTCTGCAACAGATTTTTACCTCCTTTATTGGCCAGTTTGTTGTACAGAACAATGGTCTGATGGGCCAAGCAAAGAGCATAGGCAGAGGGACACCTGCCATCAGGTGGAGAAAACAGAGCCACTTTGGACAGTCTGATGCTTACAAATGCTTACGTTAGAAGGGAGGAGTGAAGATCTGAACCTAATGCTACCATTTTTTCCTTCAAGACATGTAACAAATTCTGAAGCTTCTTGGGGCCGGAGGCCAGGAGGCCAAGCAAAAAGTCATCATAAAAGCACTGGTAATCTCACATTGCTGGGAAGGAAAAGATGAGATTTTTAGGACCTGCCAGAGAGCAAAGGCCTGGAAGGATATCCCAGGCTGTCATATGGGGAGGGGACAAACCAGAGACAGATGAAAGCAGACGGCACAAAATAACAGTAATGTTTTTTTGAATCATTTAAAAATAGAGAATTAAAATGCAAGGTAGCAAGACTATAAAAGGCAAGAAGAGTTTAATGGAGTTAAGGTGTCGTGTGATTCATGCTCTCTCAAATGAGTTATAAAAAATTCAACTAAACTATTAAGAGAGCATGTTGTAATCTCTACATTTTCCACTGAAATTGGAGTAAAATACATACATAATCAAATACAGGAAAACAAATGAAAAAATTGATTAAGCCAAAAACAGACTAAAAAGAAGAATAAAAGTAACATGCTACAAAGATACAATAGCAAAATGGTAGATACACAATTAACTAAGTTAGCAAGTTCATTAAATGTAAATTAGACTAAATCCAACTAAAAGACTAAGAACTCCAGACTCGAGCAAGCAAACATAAGTCACTTACAAAAGATGTTCCTTAAATCTGAAGATACAGAAAAATTGGAAGTATAAAGATAGAAAATATGTTCCTAATTAAGTACTACCCCCTTCCCAAACACCACCATGAAATGTGCATAGTTTTAAATATATGGCAATTTAGGCTTTAAAAAAAAAAAAAAGCAAGCAATATGAGAAGTAAAGAAGGCATTTTTAAATAATAGGGTCAATCCACTAAAAAGATATCATAATCCTTCATCTCTAGGTATCCAGTAACATAGCTTCAAAATATAGAAAGCAAGAATTGACAGAACTAAAATGAGAAATAGATAAACCCACAATCATAGCGGGAGACACAGCTCTATTCCTCAAAGCCAAACTAAGGATAAAAAATTGTAAAAATATAGAAGATCTGGACAACATAAATAATATGTGTAATCTAGTGGATATTTATAGACTGTTGACCCAATAAGCTACATGAGTTGGCAAACTTTTACTTAAAGGTCCATATAGTAAATATTTTAGACTTATAGGCCCTATGGTCTCTGCAGCAACTACTCAATTTGCCATCATAGGTGAATGTAGACATAGATAGCATGGAAATGAATGGACATGGCTGTGTTCCAATTTACTTTATTTACAAATGCTCAACAAATTTCAAAGACTTGAGATCATTCAGAACACGTTGTCTGGCCACAGCGAATTTAAGTAGAAATAAGTGAATAAAGATAGGTAGAAATTTCCCATTACACAGTTAAACATACACTTTAAAGTAAACTCTAGATCAAAGAAAAATCACAAAATAAATTAGAAATATTTTAAACTAAATAAAAATAAAAATATCACATACCAAAACTTATGGGATATCCTAAAGCTGTACTTAGAGGGATATTTATAGCTAGAAAACCAATTATCAAAGAATCTATGTCAGGGATTTAGAAAAAGAGTGGAATAACATCTAAAGCATAGGCAACAAAATTAAAAATAAACAAGTGAGACTACATCACACAAAAAAAGCTTCTGCATGGCAAAAGAAACAATAAAATGAGAAAACAACCTACAGAATGCGGAAAAATATTTGCAAACCTTATATCTGATGAGCGGTTAATATCCAAAATACAGTTGACCCTTGAACGACACAGATTTAAACTGTACAGGTCCACTTACATGTGAATTTATTTTTTCAAGAAATAGAGCACAGTACTGTAAATATATTTTATCTTCCTTATAATTTTATTAATATTTTCTTTTCTCTGGTTTTCTTTGTTATAAAAATACAGTGTAGAATACATACATAAAATATGTGTTAATCGACTGTTTATGTTATCTGCAAAGCTTCTGGTCAACAGTAAGCTAATAGTAATTAAGTTTTGGGGGAGTCTGAAGTTATATATGGATTTTTTACTGCACGGGGGTGGGAGTTGGCACCTCTAAGTCCTTTGTTGTCCAAGGGTCAGCTATATATAAAGAGCTCATGCAACTCAACAGCAAAAGATAAAAATTAAAAATTAAAAAATAATCCAATTTAAAAATCAGCAGAGGGGGACACCTGGGTGGCTTAGTCAGTTAAGTATGTCTTTGGCTCAGGTCATGATCCCAGGGTCAATCGAGTCCAGAATTGAGCTCCTTATTCAGCAAGGCGTGTGCTCCCCCTGCTTGTGTTCTCTCTCTGTCTCTCTCTGACAAATAAATAAATGAAATCTTTAAAAAAATAAAAGTTAAAAATTTTTTTTAAAAAATCAGCAAAGAAACTGAATAGAATTTTACAAAAGAAGATATACAAATGGACAATAGATACACGGAAAGCTGCTCGACATTACTAATCATTAGGGAAACACAAATCAAAACCACAGTGAAATATCATCTCATGCTTGTTTGAATAACCAGCATCAAAAAGATAAGGGATAACAAATGCTGGTGTGGATTTGAAGAAAAGGGAATCCTTGTGCGCTCTTAGTGGGAATGTAAATTGGTACAGTCGCTATGGAAAACAGTATGGAAGATCCTCAAAATATTACAAATAGAACTACCATATAATCCAGCAATTCCACTTATAGAAATATAATTAAAGAAAATGAAAACACTATGTCAAAAAGACATCTGCGCCACTATGTTCACTGCAATACTATTTCTAATAGTCAAGCTATGAAAAAAATTACCTGTTCATTGATGGGTGAATAGATAAAGAAGCTGTGGGATGGAGATCTATCTATGTATCTATCTATCTATCTATCTATCTATCTATCTATCTATCTGAGATTATATATATATAATCTCTTGACCTTCATGATAACACAGATTACCCTTGTGGGCAATATGTTAAGTGAAATAAGTCAAACAGAAAAGATAAATACTGTATGATTGCACCTATATGTGGAATTTGACAAAAACAAAAACAAAAAATCCTCATAGAAAAAGAGATCAGATTTATGATTACTAGAGGCCAAATGTAAATGTTGGGGAATTGGAGGAAGGTGGTCAAAAGGTACAAACTTGCAGTTTTCAGATAAATAAGTATTGGGGTTGTCATGTACAACATGTCAACTAGAGTTCGAGTAGTTCCTAAGAGTTCTTATGACAAGGAAAAAACCACTTTTTCTTTTTGTATCTGTATGAGATGATGGGTGTTAACTAATCACATCACCATACGTGTAAGTTGAGTCACTGTAATATACACCCTAAACTAATACAATGCAGGATGTCAATTTTATCTCAATAAAACTGGAAAGGAAACAAAAAAGAGAAAGTAGTAAGTTAAGCTCATAGAAAGTAGAGACAAATATTAAGAATAAATGTATACATTAATGAAATATTTAAGAGGTGTACAACAGAGAAAATTAACAAACTAAAAGTTAGTATTTAAAAAGACCAATGAAATTGAGAGAACTTTTCCAAGACTAAAAAGGTAAAAGAGAGAGAGAAAAAAACTAAGAAGAGAGAAGCAAAGAGAGAAGACAGAATGAAAAGATCAGAAATGAAAAGGGAGATATCACTACTAAAATTAGTAGTGAATTTAGCAAGTTACTTAGATAAAATTAACCAAAAATCTATTTTCTGCACACAAATATAAGTGAAAATTTAAAATAAACTCTACCATTTATATTAGCAGAAATTCAAATAAGTAATAAAAGTTGTATAAGATTCTACAATAAAGGTATTAAACATTTTTGAAAGGAATTTTAAAAGACCTAAAAAAAATAGATAAATAAACCATATTCAAAATTAAAAGACTCAAAATTTTAAAGATATTATTTTCAAATTGATCTATCGAGTTGTATGGAATCTCAATAAAAACTCCAGCAGCATATTTTTTATAGAAATGAACAAGTTGCCTTTAAAATTTATATGGAAATACAATAAAAATTTTTCAAAAAAATATGTGTTAGGTCAATTGGATAGTTATATGAAAAAAAAAATCTTTATCCCTACCTCACATAATACGTAAAAATTAATTCCACATGGGTCATGGTTATAAAAGGAAAAGAACAATAAAGCTTTTAGAAGAAACATAAGAGGATATTTTTATGACATTGTGGTAAGAAAAATTTCTTTAATGCATACGACCACCAACCATAAAGAATATAATATGATATGATATATCATACTGCATTAAAACTAAGAAATTTTATTTATTAAAATTAGGAGTGTAAAATATGCCATAGAGTAAGAAAAGATATGTGTAGTGTCCAATAAAAAATTTTCATCTAGCATATTTAAGTACTTCTAGTTGTTAATATGAAAATGCAAACTACTAAAAAGGAAAAATGAGTAAACTCTTGAATAGGCCTCTTCCAAAAGAGAATATCCAAATGGCCAATGGAAATATAAAACTAAACTTACTTTCTTTAGCCAAAGAAGTGTCAGTTGAGGGGCGCCTGTGTGGCTCATGGGTTAAAGCCTCTGCCTTCGGCTCTGGTCATGATCTCAGGGTCCTGGGATCGAGCCCCGCATCGGGCTCTCTGCTCAGCAGGGAGCCTGCTTCCCCCTCTCTCTGCCTACTTGTGATCTGTCTCTCTCTCTCTCTGTCAAATAAATAAATAAAATCTTTAAAAAAAAAAAAAAAAAAGAAGTGTCAGTTGAAGCCACAATGTGACTGGACACTTTCCAGAATGACTAAATACAAAATGTAGATAATTCCTAATCCAAAGATGTGGAGCAACTGGAACTTTGACACATTGTTCATGGAAGTATAAGTTGGTACAAGAGCTTTGGAATGGTCTTAACAATATCTATTAAAGCCAAATATATGAATACCTATGAACTAGCAATTCTATTTGATTACAAAGAAACACATACATATGTATACCAAAAGATATACATGTGGAAGTTCATAGCAACACACTTTGTGATGGACAAATACTGAAATTAACCCAAATGTTTATTGATGGTTGAATGGATAAAAGCAATAAAATATTCTTACACCCATGAAAATGAGCTACATTTAGATTCAACAACATAATGAATGTCACGAACATATCCTTGAGCAAAAGAAGTCAGACATAAACTTATTTACCATAAGGTTCCATTGGATAAAGTTCACAAAAGGCAAAGCTAACCTATGTTTTTGGAATGTAGGGTACTTATTAATTTTGGCGAGTTAGTTTAGAGGAAGGATCATGGAGGGAGACTTTAGGGTGCTGGAATGTCCTATTTCTTGGTTAGGTGCTGCTTACGTGGATGAATTTACCTATAAAAATTTCTTCAAACTGGCACTTTTAATTTCTGCATTTTTATGTGAGTATATCACATAGCAATAAGGATTTGTTTAGGGGCTCCTGGGTGGCTCAGTCTGTTAAGTGTCGGACTCGATTTCAGCTTAGGTCATGACCTCCAGGTCACGAAATCAAGCCCCACATTCGGCTCTGCACTAGGCATGGAGCCTGCTTAAGATTCTCCCTCTTCCTCTGTCTCTCCCCCCACCTCTCTCTGTTTCTCCCCCCCAAAAAAAGATTCATTTAAAGCAACTTTAAAATAAAAGTATTTTCAAACAAGCCAAACTGAGAACATTGTACCAACAGACCATATACAGAGGCATTTCTGAGGGTTTTTATGTGGAAAAAGTCAAATGATTCCAGATAGAAGACATGAATTCAAGAAGCAGTAGTTAACAGAAAAGTTAGTATATAAGTGGTTAAAGCAAACAAATATGGATTTGATGAGATCGTATTAATAATTTTTAGTATGTTGGATAACTTTAACTTTCAGTTGTGAGACGGAGAAGGTCTGAGAATCTAATGTGTAACGTGATGACTATAGTTGGTAAAGCTATATGTGTAATTGAAATTTCTTAAGAAACTAGAACTTAAATGTCCCCACCCATCCTCATCCCACCCCCCGAAAGGTAAATATGTGAGTGATGGATGTGTTAATTAATTTGATGGGAGGAGTCTTTTCACAAGTAGAATAAATCAAAAAGAATTATATCAACAAGAGAATAAATTATTGGGTAAAAAGTATAAGTTAAATGGAAAGTGACCAAAAAAGGGTTCAAAGTTTCTTTTATTGATCATGAAGAGAGTTATATACATCAATTTAGTAATTTTAATTATTATGTGTGATATAATTTATTGGTTAATCACTAAAAGAGTAACAATATTTTATATTATCTCTAAACTAATGGGGTAAAAAAAATCTTGAAATCAAAACTTATATATATATATATTTACATTTATACATACACACCACACCATACAGTATTAGTTATCTATTATTGTAACAAATTACTCCCCAAACCAAGGTTTTAAAAAAAAGCAATCATTTATTATCTTTAAGTTTCTATGGGTCAAGAACTCACGAGTTGCTCAGTGGAGTAGTTCCGGTTATCTTTTGTGAGACTGCAGGCGAGATGCTTTTCAGGGTTATAATAATCTTCAGATTTGACGGGGATTGAGAGACATGCTTCCAACATCACTAATGTGGCTGCTGGCATATAGCCTTGGTTCCTCGCTGGCTGTTAGTTCCTGACCACATAAAGCAAATACTAAGGAAACTCCAGAGGAAAATTGATGCATCATCCATTGTTGAGGGAGATTTTATTGCCCCTCTTAGTAATTGATAGGTAAAAACCAGTAAGGATAAAAAATTCTGAGCAATAAAATCGTCAGTCTGGTCTAATGGACACTTACAAAGTATCGGCCAATAACGGAGAATATATTTCCTTTTTAAGCACACATGAAACATTTACAAATATTGACTGCATAGTAAGCCATAAAGCAAACCTCAACAAGTGTTCAAAAGCTATGAAATCATCTAATATGGTGAAAATAGAAGTTAACAATGAAAAGAAAATAGGAAAAAATATTCACTTGGAAATTTAAAACACTTTTCAATAACTCAGGCATCAAGACACTGTCATAATGGCAATAAGATAAGATTTAATAGGACACTATAACCAAAATGCTTCTAAATTTACAGCCTCAAAATATACAACTTTAAATTATTATTTTAGAGAAGAAATAATTTTTAAGAGGAGTCAAATATTCAAATTAAGAAATCAGAAAAAGAATAGCATAATGAAAGGAAAAAAGAAAATGAAGAATATCAGAGAGGACATTAGTAAGTGAGATGAAAACTACACAAACAGCAAACATGAGCTCATTTAAAAACTGAAAAAGAGACTAATCACAGCTAGATTGACCAAGAAAAAAAGAGACAGCACAAATAAACAATATTAAGACAGATTAGGGGGGAGGGAGGAACATAACTATGAATATAGTAGAAACTGAAAATGTTTAAAAATGTATTATCAATATCTTTATGTTGATAAATTTGAAAACTTTGATAAAATGGACAAATACTTAGAAAAGCTACACAATTCACTCAATAAGAAAAAGACAACTCAGAATAAGTCTAAAATAATTTAAGAAATTGAATCAGTAATCAATAGGTCAAAATCTTCTCCGAAAGAAATCCCAAGGTCAGATAGTTTTACAACAATGTTTTATTAAAACGTCAGAAAAAAAATTTTACACAATTTCTACCAAAGAAGAGAAAAATAAATGGCACCCTAAATATTTTTATAAAACATTTCTCTCTTTTCTTTTCCATCTTCCCTCTATTCCTTCTTCCCCCTTTCTTTCTTCCTTTCTTTCTCCTTCTTCCTTTCTTCCTCCTTCCTTCCTTTCCTTTGTTCCTTCCTTCCTTCCTCCCTCCCTTCCTTCCTTCCTTCCTTCCTTCCTTCCTTCTTTTCCTTTCTTTTTTTTAATGTGTCAGTCTGATTATACATTTCCTATTCCAGATGTGGAATCAGTCATTTTCTCAAGGAATCTGTGATGGCTGCTTTCTACCCAGCCAGCGCACTCCCATCTGCTATGAGTTTTGACTGCTTATAACTCACAGTAACTTAATAACTTCTTCAAAGAACAGCCCTGCACTATTACCAAGCTTCCTCACACCCTTACCGCAGTAGCTCATGGCCAATGACTAACCGAAGTGGGGGACAAAAGACTTGCCTTCAGTTGTAAGTAACTCTGTAGTGTCATCTGTGCACCAGGCTGACACTAATCTCTAGTCAAGCTTGCGTCCTTCCTTATTAGCTTCTGACCCTTACCCTATCCTGTTTTCCTCAGCTCTCCTGAGAGCTTTCCTGCAATAAATCACATTCGGTCCCACTCTCTGGTTCTGCTTAAGGAACCCAACTAAAACACAACATTAGTTTGTTTTAGTGAGAAATTATACAATGGCATGGGCATTACTATTGGATCAATCATTGTTTTGAGACCTTTTCAGTGGAAAGAGCTATGAAATATTTCTTTTTAATGAAAAAATTTATGAGTTCATGCTGACATTTCCAATTCAATTTCATGATTACAGGGATTTACTTAACTCCTCTAATTTTATACCTGCATTTTCCTCTCTCCCACTGAAAATCGTGGCTCCTGATACATCAACATATCTATTTGCTAAATAAAGGTTCTAAACATTGTTGACACAAGAACATAAACTGATTATGAAATAATACAATCTTTTGAATATTCAAGTTTACACTGAGATCAATATTGTTTATTCAGAGTATAATTAATGTTTTAACTCATTTGCAAATCTATTATAGAATAGTCCTTTAATTATGAACTTCAGCTAAGTGTTTACATTCTAAATAGTTTCTCTTTTTCAAGAATAATGTTGCCAACTATCATTTCATTCCTATGAAACAACATATCTTACCACCTGATATTCTATCTACAGTTATGCCCACAGGTATATAAGGATATGTTCTCCAGTTGATAATTTCTTTTCTTAGTGTTTGCTACTTGTAATGACGCTTTGTTTACCTTCTGCCTCTCATATTTTGTGATAGTCTTATTTATTTGTTTATATTGAGAAATAATAGACAAATAACATTGTATTAGGCTTTTTTTTAAAAGATTTTATTTATTTATTTCACAGAGAGAGAGATTGCAAGTAGGCAGAGAGGCAGGCAGAGAGAGGGGGAAGCAGGCTCCCTGCTGAGCAGAGAGCCCCGATGCGGGGCTCCATCCCAGGACCCTGAGATCATGACCTGAGCGGAAGGCAGAGGCTTTAACCCATTAAGCCACCCAGGTGCCCCAACATTGTATTAGTTTTATGTATACAACATAATGGTTTGGTATATGGAATTACAAAACCATGAGATCTCCCTTCATTGACTACAAAACAATTTGATTCAGATCAAAAATCTCAACAGATTGTTTTTTAAGTAAAGTTGCATGTAAGTTTTTTGGTAGAGTAAGGCAATTCTGAATTAATCAAATAGTTTAGGAGGACTTTTCCTATCAGATATTAAGACTTATAAACTATGGGGGCGCCTGGGTGGCTCAGACGTTAAGCGTCTGCCTTTGGTTCAGGTCATGATCCCGGGGTCCTGGGATCGAGCCCCACATTGGGCTCCCTGCTCGGTGGGGAGCCTGCTTCTCCCTCTCCCTCTGCTTCTCCCTTTCCCTCTGCTTTTCTCTCTCTCCCTCTGCTCCCCCTGCTGTGTTCTCTCACTCTCTCTGTCAAATAAATAAATAAGATCTTTAAAAAATTATAAACTATGGTAAAACTATACAGTAATAGATCAACTGACAAATGGAACAGAATGAGAGTCTAGAAAATGATCTCCTCACAAATGGAGAATTAGACTCTCATCTTGTTCCAGAGCTGGCATTGCCAATTAGTGAAGAAAAGATAGACTTTTAAATCAATTATTTTAGACCAATTAGTTTTTCATTTGAAGGAAATGAAAATTGATTTCCATCAAGTCTCATCATATGCAAAATTTTATTACAGTTGGATTCTATATCATACAATTTTTAAAAGACAAGGTAGTCTGTAAAGAAAATGAATAAACAAACCAGAAATAGGGCACTGGTATTTGCAAATGTTTGCAATATTTGACATAAAATCAGTATAAAGAATATGTAAAGAATGACTATAAATCAATAAGAAAAAGATAAGCAAATTAAAAGTTGGCAAAGAGCTTAAATTATCATTTCACAGAAAAGAAAAGTTGCCATGAACATAAGAAAATACGCTCAACATTATTAATGAGACACCTGCAAACTAAAACCATAATACAATGGCATTTTACATTCATCAGAAATTAAAAAGTCTGACAATTTTAAGTGCTGAAGAGAATAGGATATAATAATAATAATATACTGCTGGCAGGGTAACATTGATCATTGATCATTCTGGAAAACAATTTAGCTTTGCCTAGGCTCCAGGAATTCTAATTTGAGGCATATTCTGGTATGTGCATGCCATCGGAATGACAGAAATTTTTAAGGAAATGTATAAATGACTTGTAATACATCCATATAATGGAGTACTATACAAGCAATCGATATAAATTAACTCCATTTATATGATGAATCTCAGGAATATAAAGCAAGATTAAATGAAAAGAAAAAAAAACAGGTACTGAAGAATACATTTAATATCGTTCCACGTATAAAGTTCAGAAAAACGTACATGTGGTTAACAATAAAGTAAAGCAAGGAAATATAAAACAGATTCCAGGATTATAATGTAATCATTCGAGGGGGAGAAGTGTGGGGAGTGATGTAAATATATAGAAAGTACATTCAGGCCTTCAAAGTACTGCTAATTTAATTTTTATATGTGAGTCATTGTTTTGTTGCTTTTTAAGCCTGAACATTTATGAAAGCATTTTTGTACAGATTAAATATTTCAGAAAGTTTTGTTTAAAATTAAGGTATAAAAAAAAATTAAGGTATAAATTAAGGTATAAAAAGGGAAGGGAAGGAAGGAAGGAAGGAAAGGAGGAAATTATAAAAGTTATAACATTATAAATTATAAATTATAAAAATTATAAAAGTTATAACATTTTCAAAAACAACAACAACAAAAAAACAAACAAATTGATCACTTTAAATAAATATTTATTAAGAAATTAATATGTGCCAGAAGAAAAAAGATTTATGATTAGGTAATGAGTATGCCTTTAATATATTGAATAGATCTGAGACCCAGAGATGATTTTCCATAGGTTGTCCAATTGCTAAGTGGTAAGCCAATATTTTAAACCAGTTCTTTGATTTCATATTTTATCATTTCTTTGATTTTAGCCTGCTTTCTAGGAAAATTGCAAGCCAAAATTTGGAAGTTTGGGAGTCTTTAATATTAATCAGGAACCTCCATTATGAGGGAGTCTCATATCAAGACTAGGCTTTAAAAAATGGTTATTAGGTTATTTATGGACATTATGGTTTTTTTCTTTGTGAACTAACATCCTGTACCACTCTCTTAAAAAATTAGACTACTTTCCAAGAATAATATAAAAGACAATACTCTAATTTAAATGTTTGATTTATTTGACTATATTTTTTTAACTTCTGTGTGAAAAAATAATCACTATGAACAAATTTGAAAACCAACTGGACTTTGGAAAACAAAACAGTTTATACCAGACAAAAACTTATAAATTTATATCCCCAATATATAATGATCTCTGGGTAGGAATAAACAAATAAAACAAAGAAGTAAAACTCTCTCTCAAAAAAAAAATAAAAAAGAAATCCAAAACAAAAACAAGCAAAAGATACAAACATAACATTTCAAATAATAAATGCTAAAGATTCAAAAATACTAATTAATCAAAGGAACGTAAAGTGGAGTTTTTATTATTATTTATTATTATTATTATTTTATTTTATTTAACCTATCAGTTGGCAAAAGATTGTCAAGATTGAAAAGATAAAAAGTTGTTAGAGTTTGGCCATACTTCCATTTTTATGCTCTCTGTTATTAAAGTAACTTGGTTTCACTTTCAAGAGTGTATTTGGCAATGTTTCAAAAGACAAAATATGCACATCTTTTGACTAAGCAATTACACTTCTAGAAATGTTTTCTAAGTAAAAAAAAAAAGCTTTTCAAAAGCATATGTTTTTGATGGTTTATCACAGTATTACTTGCAATAATTAAAATTTGAAACAATATTTATCAATATTGGTTTAGTCAATTATGGGATTATAGAAATGAGATATTATGCAAACACAGAAATGATCATATTAATCAATATTATTGACATAGAAAATGTCTGATCGTTGGTTGAAAATGGATTCTAGGACTTATGCTGAATTCTCTGGATGATGGAACTTCACAGGATTTTCATTTTCTCCTCTACAAATTTCTCTATTTCACATATATGAATAAGCAAAAATAATAAGCAAAAATAATAATAATAAGCAAAAATAATAACAATAAAAAAAGAGCAAAAACGAACCCTCTAACACACATGCATATTATTAGCAAATAGGTTTTCAGGAACATAACAGCTACTACTTACTGAATATCCAATTTATGCTAAAGGTGAATTTCCCGAAACTCTGAAAGGTAGGGCTCCGAGAAGTTCAGTAACGTGCTCAAGTAACAAAGGAGTGTCTCAGTCATTATTTTGAATCAAGTACCTCAGGCTTTCTCTAATCCATGCTATCACATAAAGCAGCATCTCTTAACCTTGAATCAATGAACCACATCGCCATGGACAGGTCTCAGAGGGTCTGCGAACCTGCTGAAATCATAAGCAGAATTTCATTTGTATGTGATTTTTTCTGGGGTAGAGTCCACACCATTTATCATGAAGTTACATTATAAGATCTCAAAGAATGAAGGACTCATCCCTTTGAGGGAACATGGATTCCCCCAAAATCGTTAAACCCTTTTGATGGTGCTCAAGCTTCCCAGCTGAAGAAAGCAGTATGTTTCCCCCATTTCCCTGCTGGCCACTCCCAGCCCCTTGTCTCTGTGAGTTTCGGAAGTTTTCTCTCTTTTTAAAAATGGTATTTATGTATTTATTTAAATAAAGATTGTATGCATTGAAGCTGTATGACATGATGATTTGATTTATGTATTTTTGAGAATAAGCGGGCAGCTGCTCTGTGAGGCTCCTTCCCATGACTCTGCTGGCTAGCAACCTCTGGTATATAGCATGGATCCAGGCTAGGCTACCTTGGGACAACCTACTGCAGTCCAGTGCATGTCTGCATGACCAGGGTCTCCACCTTAGTGGAGAACATCAAATAGGGCCAAGACCTCTCCACAGTTGCATTTTCACCTTTGTTCTGACACTAACCATCTGGCCACCCCCTGGAGCATTCTAGAATTCAATCCGAGATCTAACCACCAGGAGTTGGTGCAGACCCCACAGGATGAAGGTCATGATGCCAACAAAACTGCCCGCATTTCAGGTGCCTGCCACACTTTGAGGGTTCCCAGGCCACCCATACTTCTGAACAACTAGTTACACAGTCAGGGATTTCCCGTGACCCGGTCAGGTCTGAGAATTTGCTAGAATGACTCCCAGAGCTCAGGGAAGTGTTAACAATTACATTTGTATTATAAAGGATGGAAATCCCAAAGAGCCCAAGGAAGAGACACAAAGAGCATGCAAATCTTCCAAGCCCTCTCCTTGTGGAATTAGGGTGTGCCCACTCTCCCAGCATTACATCAATCTGTTCACCAACCAGGGAGCTCTACTCAGTGTCCAGAATTTTTATTGGGGTCTCATTACATGGGTTTGATTGATCAAATAGCCAGTCATGTGATTTAACTCGATCTCCTTGCCTTCCCTCTTTGGGGGTGAAGCTGACTCAAAGACCCAACTCCTTAATCACATGGGTGGTCTTTCTGGCGATCAGCCTCCACCCTTAGGTGGATCCACCATGAGTTATCTCATTACCTAACCTCAGGTTTGATTCGAGCTGCTGATGAATAATAAGGATACTTTCGTCGCTCAGGAAATTTCCAGGATTTTGAAACCGCCATGTCTGGAAACTAGACAAAGACCAGTTCTTCCTTCTGTAACAACCTTCCTCTTTCAATATCTGTTTTCCACTTCTCATTTTGACTTCTTTCCTTAACTTGCTCTCCTGCCTTTCCTTAGCCCTCTTTTCAACTGCTCCTCTGACTTTGTCCTGTCACGAGATTTTCAGACTGAAAATGTTGCCTACCGTTTGATGGAGAAACTTGCAGGAAGACACACTTATAGGCACTATACAAAACACCAGCTGTTGAGATGATCTTTAAGACAAGGTTATACAAATGAACCCTCTGGTGACTAAAGGCAGGAGCAATAAAAGATAAAAGTCAGACATGTGATGCAAGGGATAAAAACTTATGAAAATTTTTCTTTGATTGAAAATGTTTCTACATTTTTAGGGCACTTGCAAATTACGTGAGGATCTTCTTAATGTGCAGCTTCATACTTAGTACTTCCGAGGACCAAGAGTGTGCACAGGGCCACCTACGTAATGTGTGAAATCCAGTGCAAAATAGAAATTCAGGGCCCCTTGTTGAAAAATTAAGAATTTCAAGATGGTGACAGCAGTACATTGAACCAAACACAGAGTCCTTGTGAACATGGGTCACATTCGATGGTCCTTGGTTAATGCTAATGATCCATTGACCATAATTTGAGCAGAAACAATTTGAGTAGGATTAGGGACAGACAGGTCCCCCCAGAATGGGCCACATTGGCATGCAAATTATCTTGAGCTGAAGGCAGTTGAGACCCTGCCCCTCCCTGAACTACATAGAAGACTCTAAGTTGGGGAGTCTTTCCTAGAATAAGGGTCATTCACAGATAAATTTAAGCTGACTGACCCATCTATAAGGCAAGGCAAACATCTAATTACCAAACATCTGCTTTTCTTATTGCCCTGTGAAGTGCATTTCTTTCCTGGGAAGTTCCAGACCCCTACCCACTTCTCCTTATTTCCGGATGACATACATACCTCATTTTGCCTATCTTTGGAATGCATACATCTTTGTGGATCCCCTGTACATACACGATTAAATTTGACTTTCTCCTGTTAATCTGTCTCTTGTCAATTTGATTCTTAGCCCAGCTAGAGGGAAACTTGAAGAGGACAGGAACCCTTGCTCCTTGAAAAAAAAAAAAAAAATCTAAATGTTCTAAATTGCCTGCCTTCCATATTGGATTTATAATTTTGTTGGTTTATTGACTTTTGATTTTCCTTACAATAAGATATTTATTTGGTAAATTAACCAAGCAATTTGAATGCTAGGATTATTTCAGAGACAAATGTTTGTTTTTGTTTTTGCTGTAGGATATTCAATAAATATTTGATAAATTAGTCAATAATATGGTACATGGACATATAAGAGATTTGTTCTTATTTTCTCTTGAAGGGTAGCAGAGGATACAACCCCAAACTATGCCTCTTTGGCATAAGGATTATTTTGAGCTGATTATTTTGAGCGACTGCAGACAGAGGAGAAGCTCTGAAAACAGAATGGAAGGTACCCTTTTGTAAGGAAAATTTACATTATAAAGGGGGCCTGTACCAGGAAGAGAGCTATTATCAGAAAACTTTTTACCTTATTTAAGAAACTTATCTACATAATAGGGCAATTTTGTTTACCTAACATCTCCTCCTCTCACTTTCGAGAGAATTACCTCCCCCATATCTTTATGTGACTCTGGTATATATGCCATTAAAATTGTTTTGTTTTGTTTTTTTCTCCTGCTAATCTGCCTTTTATTATTGGGGGGAGGGGAGGGTCTTAACCAAAAACCTGGAAAGGTAGCAGAAAAATTGTTTCCTCCCCTACACCAGCTTTCCCTCCTTCCATTCCTTTTTTCTTCCTTCCCATCACTTTCTATCACCAATTCTGGACTTTGAATCACCTGTCTGAGACTTTTCTTCTTCCCCTACCCTCAGTTCCTTTCACAGTGATTTCTCCAGGAAGTTTCCCTATTGTCAGGACACTTTTTCTCCATCCTCGCGTGTGACTGTGGCACCTCAGTCGGTCACTCTGGTAAAAGAAGTGATCTGCCTAATTTCTAGAGAGCAGCGGTTTTAATTTTAAGTATCCTTAATTTTTGCAACCATTTTCTTATGGAAATATTTCTAAAACATATTATACATAGACATTGTCTTTCAAACAGAAGATGAAGAACATAGTGTAACATACGGTAGAATCCTTACAGGTACTGTGGTGAATCTACCTGCTCCTTCCCAAAATGATCCAAGCCTCTGAAACATTGATTTCTTGCTTTTATTATTTCCTGTTTGTAAAAATTCTCCCCAAATGGTCCCCTCTAAATTCCTAGTATTGTCAGTTTGTTTGCTTAAAATAGAACTTTCACTGTCAAACTTTGCCTTTTTTAAATATGGTTTTGAAAGACCAGATAGCCAAGCTTACTATGATAATTCTGCAGCAAATTCTGTGGCAAATTAGTCATTTATGTAGACCTGACTGTGGATAGAAGGAATTCATTCACTTATGAATAAAGAACTGAACTTTAAGCTTTGGTACATGGATTCTGGAACATCGATTCTAGATAGTCAGGGAAAACTTTAAATTTTTTACTCCTGTATTCTTGGCGAAACTACCCATGATTCAGATTGTTACAGTGTTTTCAGGAGTTTGACAATAAAGTCCTCAATCTTAATTTACATTTCGGTTCCAACTGATCACAAGATTTCTATGTATATTTTTGAACAGATTAGTCCGCCATTCCCAACTTTCTGTGGTTTTTAAATTTTTTTAGAAATATGAAATATCTTCAATCCCTGCCCTTAGAATGTTTCTAAATTCATATGTAATAAGCCACTTTGATAGTCAACGGTTGTTCATTGGAGGGGCCAAGGTGGCACATTTTGGTCCAGCCTGCCCTTGGTCTCTGTAACGTCCAACATGTAGCTAATTTGATATCTTCATTTTCACTATATCTTTCTCATAACACACACACAGAGAAATAGACACTCACATACAGGCGCACATATACACATATTCCATTAAGGAGAAATTGGAAAAAAGAAACGAAAAAGGAATTCCTAAGGTGAGCAATTTGGAGGAGAGAGATGAGGCACTAACAGTGGTGAAATAAATACACAGCACAGATTCCTGTTCCTTATGAGCTTATGTTTCCATCAGGGTTACTGAAGCATTTTCAACTAGAATACTAAAAATTTCAGAGCACAGAAAAGCTCTCCAGATTTATTTAGGCAAAACAAGCAAAACATAACCCATGACACAACAGAGCGCCTTTGGGGGGCTAAGGCAGGAGCAGGAGCTGAAGGAGGGGGAGAGGGGTAGGGAGTTTGGTGTGGAAGGCATTCTCTAAGACCCAAATTCCAGAACCATGGCTGGAAAAAGATATCTCAGCCCAATTATGTTGTCCGTGCTAAAGCGACTAAATAGCCCTAAAATTACCCAAGCCGAGAAAAGGAAATTTGATACCCCTGCACTCAGATCAGATGCATTTCCCATAGCACCATTTTTCTGTATAAAAGTTTCTTGTCAGAAATTGTGTTGTTTTCCAAAGCCCTGTGCTTTCCTCCTTCTTGACCTCAGACACCCCCGGGCATGTAGGCGCAGGAAGAGAGAAACGGCTCGGGCAGAGTCCTACAATGGTACACAATTCTGCCATGAGTTCATCCTAAATCAACCGAGAGCCGCAGAAGATAGGTCTTCCCAAAACACTAGAAAACAGCAAGTCTATTTTTTTCTCCATCCATGTAGCTTTGGGGCCACCAGATGGCGCTGTTGCAGACCAGCGCTCACAGCCTCTTGATGCAGTGTGAGTGTGAGAAATGACAGGAAACGTTCAAGTGAACCCCAGAGTGTGTTGGTTGCGTTTCCCTAAGACGTATTGCACCTTGAAGGTGATAACCGTCCTTCCAAAGTTCATTCCGAAACAGCCGGAAGCTACAAAGGGGTTCGATCAATTGAACGTTACAAGCCAGGTTACCAGTAAAAGCAAAGATGTTTTCAGGGAGCGGAAATGTAAGAGGTTGATGACAGCAGACCAAGAGACAAAACTCACTGAAACCCGTGAAATCAGCCAAAACAAGCTCTCAAAAACTTCACGTCCCTGCTCTCTTCTGTTTTATTCTGTCCATTGATTTGACTTGATCCCCCAACCGCTGTTCACTGCAACCCATCACTCACTCAGGCAACACGGGAACACACTCACATTTTAGAATGCGAGCGTCGCAGAATTACCAATAACCACACTGGTCAACCAAAGAAAGTTTCCATTGATTTCCCGTGTTGTAAATTGATCCAGATAATTTCTGTAGCTTAAGGGGCTCATTAACTCACTAATTTGAAATAATCTGAACATAAGCTGGGCTGAAGTTTTCTCCTGCCCTGTGTCCAGACTCATTTAACTCCGTTTCTTCGAGCACACCGCTAAGAAGGTCGAAGCTCAGTGTTCAATACCCACTTGATTTTACTGCTCCTCTAACATACTCCTTGCTCTCCCGCTCCTAGCTCTTTGGTCTAGGATTAAGGTCAGAATGAAGGTAAGGAGTGGGAATAGAAAAAGAGTGTGAATGGAGAAATACAAATATAATCTAACTACTGGGGGAGGGGGAGGACCTCAAATCCAACCTCTCATTTGGGTTCAAAGTAGCATAGAGTTAGCCCAACACACACTGTCTCTCCTACTGAACGCAGCGGTGCAGAGTTCATGGACTATCTCTCTGAGGACGCTACATAATAAAATAGTAACAGAAGGGTTAGGGAAGAAGACTAAAACTCAAAGTACCACCAAGGTGTCAGGGAGTTTCACATTTTTCTTCCTCTCTCCCCCAGGGTGAAAGCAGAGTAGCATAAAAGCTGGAAGTCGGCACTGACCTGTGCATAGAGAGGCATTTCAGGAGAAGCCTGGAAAATAAATAAAACTGCCCCCATTCATAGATGACATGATTCACTGTATGTAGGAAATCTCCAGGAACCTACAAAAAAGCTCCTAGAAATAATACCCGAGTTTAGCAAAGTCACAGGATATAATAAGGCAACACACAAAAATCAATTGTATTTATATATAGTAGCAATGAACAGTTGAAAACAGAATTTTAAAAAAAAAAAAAAGCACTGCTTACAATAGCTTTAAAGAACATAAAATACTTATATATAAATCTCACAAAACCTATACTGGATCTCTCTTCTCAGTACTGTAAGATGCAGATGAAAGAAATCAAAGAAGGCCTAAGTGAATGGAGACACATACAATGCTCATGAATCAGAAGACAATACGGTAAAGATGTCCATTACGAAATTGATTTATAGGCAATACAATGCCAACGGTGAAAAACAAACAACCCAACTAAAAATGGGCAAGAAACTTGAACACTTTACCTAAGAGGATGTGTGTATAGGAAAACACACACACACACACAAAGATAAGCAACATCACTAGCTATGAGCTATTGGGGAAATGCAAATCAAAACCACATGTGATATGCCCGCACAATTATAAGATGGCTAATATATAACGTACTGATAATGCCAAGTGCCGGCAAGGACACAGAGCAGCTGGAACTCTCACACATTGCTAGAGGGGATGCCCAATAGAGCAGCCACTTTAGAGATGAGGTTGGCAGCTTTTATAAAGTTATGCATACATACAAAATAAATAAATAAAGTTATGCATACATTTACCACAGGACCGGGAACCCTGCTCCTGGGTATTTCACCTTACAGATATGAAAATTTGTGTTTACCCAAAAGGTTATGCATCCAATGTCTACAGCTGCTGTATTCAAAATTGCCAGATCTGGAAACAGTCCAAGTGTCTTTTTTTTTAAGATTTTATTTATTTATTTGAGAAAGAGCCTAAGCCTGAGTTGGCGGGGAGGGGCAGAAGGAGAGGGAGAAGCAGACTCCCCGCTGAGCAGGGAGCCCCACACTGGGCTGGATCCCAGGACCCTGGATCATGACCTGAGCTGAAAGCTGAACCGACTGAGTCACCCAGGTGCCCCAATCCATCACTTTTGATGAGTAAATGGATAAACAGACTGTGAGACGTCCATGTGGCGGAGTACCACTCAACAATAGAGAGGAGCACGCTCCTGTTACCCACGACGACCTGGGTGAATCTCAAAGGCATTATGTGGAGTGAAAGCAGCCAGTCTCCAAAGATCATAGAGTGCATGATTCCACTGATACGATAATTTCAAAAAAGACAGATCTATAGTAATCGAGGATTTATCAGTGTTTGCCAAGAGTCGGGGGTCTGGGGAATCTACAAAGTGGTTACACAAGGGACTCTTTCGGGGTCATGGAACTGTTTTGCATCCTGGTTAATCTAATCTACTTCCCCGTCCTTCTGTACCCGCTCTGCTTCCAGGGCTTAGCCGCCCTTGTCTGAACTATTTTAATGGCATTGTAAACTGGGCACCTTGTGTCTAAGTGCTCCTCCCAGCCCAAATACCACACATATTTTCTAAAATTCAACTTGATTTCTGTTACTTCAGTACTTAAAATTTTTCAGTGGATGAGACAGAGGCCAGCCTATTTAGCAGAACATTCAGGACCCTTTAAAATTAAAACACGATCTACCTTTCTAATATCATTTACTGCTATTCTTCTCTATACACCAGTGATTTCATAAACTTATTTGTTATTCTCTGAACATATTCCAGTTCCATCACCATCTTTGCTTATGCCATCCCTTCTGCCAACCAGAAACTTCCTCCATTCTACCACCTGGTGAAACACTGCTTGATTTAAAGAACTAACTCAAA
This sequence comes from Potos flavus, assembly GCA_028534135.1. NCBI lineage: Eukaryota > Metazoa > Chordata > Mammalia > Carnivora > Procyonidae > Potos > Potos flavus. The sequence continues at coordinate 19,252,197 of CM052884.1, read as the reverse complement.
TATTACTCCTTTAATAAAGACCTTCTCATCATCTGCTGTTGGGAAGAATTAAGTAACACACGTATGGCATGTGTCCATCACAATGTATAACTATCGTAGGTACTCAAGAAATCTTAGTTACTGTTAACCAAACCATCTCGTGCTCTCTCATAGTATTTCTTCATATTTTCTTATAGCTCTTATCTCCCGTATTGTAAGTAGCTGCATATATGCCTGTTTCCCTTGCTGCAATAAGATCTTTCTGAAGAAAGAAATTAAGCACTGCGTATTTTGACAGTGTTTGTCGTTGAGCCTAACATGTAGAAGGTGCTCCATAAATGTTGAGCTGGGGGTGGGGGGGGAGGAAGCAAAAGAAGGAGAAGAGGAAGAAAAGAATTAAGAGAAGAGAGATCACAAGCTAGCAGGCGAGTCTTCTCCCAATAATGCAGAAACACTGAGCTTCTAATTAGCAGGACAGATGCCCCCAGAGGACACTGGTAGTGTCTTTAATGATTCTGCATCCTCTACTTTATCAATGCCAGGGAAGTGGGCAAAGATAACCTTCTTATGATTGCAAGGAGCCGTAAGGTGACCGTAGATGTTACCAGCTAACCTCCGCCCAGCTTCTGGCATGAATTTAAGTGAAAACAAACCACATGCCACTGTACCAGCCTCTCCGGTTTCCTGGTGTACAAGCTAATTGGGTGAATAGTACAACCTGTATGGGAAAATTTCAGTATGTTCTGTTATTCCTTTGCACACACAAAATTAAGGAAAATAGCTATTAGTGTTAATAATTATTAATATGACAATAGTATTCACTGTGCACCTACTATATACAATAGGCATAGTGCTTGGTATTTTCTATAAGTTAATCAGAAATAAAGAAAATCCAATCATGATTTATATTTACCTGAATGAGGAGCCATTTTCTTTTTTATTAGTGAACACAAACATGAGTAATTCATAACATTTTGTGTGTGTGTAGGCTTCACACCCAGCGTGGAGCCCAATGCAGGGCTTGAACCCACCGCAGGGCTTGAACCCACCACCCAGAGATCAAGAACTGAGCTGAGATCAAGAGGCAGACCCTTAACTAACTGAGCCACCCAGGTGCCCCTGAAAACACATGAGTAATTATTTTTAAGATTGTATTTTATTTATTTGAGAGAGAGACAGAGAGAGCATGAGCAGAGGGAGGGGCAGAGGGAGAGAGAGATAAACAGACTCCCCACTGAGTATGGAGCCCTAGGCAGGGCTCCATCTCAAGATCCTGAGATCATGGCCTGAGCAGAAACGAGAGTCAGATGCTTAACCGACTGAGCCACCCAGGAGCCCCAAGACGAGTATTCTTAATTCAAGATTCAGGAGACGCAGTATCTCAGGCAAGGAAAGCAGAATGCCTGGAGAAAGAGAATAGCATGCTCTGATTCGTCGTATGACACTAATAACTCCCTAGATCCGAGCCACAGTATCCTCATCTATAACATGAGGGCTTTAATCTAGAGCAGTGCTTCTCAAACTTGAATGTGTATATGAATTACTCGGGGTTCTCACTCAAAAGCAAGTTCTTTTTTTTTAAAGCATTTTTTTTAAAGATTTTATTTTATTTATTTGACAGACAGAGAGAGATCACAAGTAGGCAGAGAGGCAGGCAGAGAGAGAGGGGGAAGCAGGATCCCCGCTGAGCAGAGAGCCTGATACGGCGGGGCTCGATCCCAGGACCCTGAGACCATGACCTGAGTCAAAGGCAGAGGCTTAACCCACTGAGCCACCCAGGCACTCCCAAAGGCAAGTTCTTATCCAGGAGTTCTGGGGTAGAAATTCTACATCCCTAACAAGCTTCCTGGTGATGGAAATGCTCCTGTTCCTTGGATTGCAATTTCAGTCGCAAGAATCTAGGTAATCTATGAGGTCTCATTAAGTTTGAAAGTTCTAAACCAAGGAAGGCATCATCTGAAGGCCACATGGAGATCTCTGGATTACAGTTTCATAAATTCTGCCCGCAGCAGGAGCTAAGAATGATAGGCGTCTCTCCTTTAGGATTCCTTGCGTCAGGATAGAGATTTGCTCATATCCAACCTCCAAGAAGAAAAGCCATCGGGGAGAAAACAGGAGTGTGAAAGTCATAGACCCTGCACTAATTCCAGTGATTCCCCACGCCACATTCCCTGCCATGAAAAGTTGCAACACCTTTCAAAAGCCCTATGTAATTCTAAAATCCTCCTTTTCCTTCCTGCCTCCCACCCACGCTGCCACACAACCCAATTTTTTGGAAACATCCCCCTGAGGCAAACTAGAG
>CM052884.1:19230277-19249416 GCA_028534135.1 Potos flavus | reverse complement strand
AAAAAAACTGGATTAAAGAACATTCCCGAATAATAAATCCAGTCATACTAGCCTATTACACACCCAAAGAATTAATTAGAAACCAGTTAATCTCTAATCTAAGAAAATAATATAGCATATCTTGCTTTAATATGTTTGAGTTTTGACTGACATTTCATTTGCTCAAGAGGATTTTTTTTGCTCTTTCCTGTCAAGAGATGTTGGCAAAGCTGTGTGTAATCAACTTTTTCATTCTGCCTGGCAAAGACTGTTAGCCATTAAGACCGGGAGATGTACAGCGGCTCTGTCATGGGTGTGGATATACAGCATATGGATATACAGCAGTGAAATAGGAAGTTCTTAATGAGACATCTCAGCCCCCGAATGTGACCCGCTTGAATACCATTCAAACTCTAACACCTCCAGTGCTTTCTGTTGGCATTCTGCAAGAGGGAAGAAAGGAGGCGACCGGTAAATTGTCTTTCCTGAGTCTGCAAACACCATTCCCAGGTGAGGTGCCTCCATTTCCCCCTCTGGAAAACAGTGATGGAAATGACCTATCTTATTTAATCAGTGTTTCTAATACTTGATTAGCCCCTCAGGCCAAAGCAGCTAGGTTAGGCTAAGAATGGAAAGTCCTCTACAAGGGGCTTTTACCTTTCCTGCTTCTGGGAGAGATTCAGTGTGCTCCAAAGCAGCTGACAGTGGCAAAGGGATTTTCAGGCCCGTTCAGCCTAGGTGGATGGAAAATACGAAACTATGGGAAAGTTAAAAGTTCAACTGGGCTCCAAGGGGAGCCTAAAACAGAAAATGGGCCAAACAAAATAATGTATATTTTTAACTCATAAATAGGCCAGCAAAATTATATTCAGTCTTTATAAACTGTTCTGATACAAATCTAGCCACTAATATCCTCCTTTGCCTGCCCATCCCACATTTTTTCTTCTTCTTCTTCTTTTTTTTTTTTTAAGATTTCATTTATTTATTTAAGAGAGAGAGAAAGCACGCATGAGAGGGGAGAGGGGGTTGGGAGAAAGGACAGATGGAGAGGGAGAGGGAGAAGCAGACTCCCCACTAAGCAGGGAGCCCAACAGGGGGCTGGATCTCAGGACCCCGGGACCGTGACCTGAGCTAAAGGTAGATGCTTAACCAACTGAGCCTCCCAGGCACCCCCCCCACCTGTATTTCTTAAGTCACTTTATTTTACTACATGAAGAAAATAATAGGAGGCTTTGTTAGCAAAGGAATCAAAGAATGTAAGTAATTACTCAGATCATTTAAATTATTATGGCTATTTAACTCCAATTACGTGAGTATTTCAGGAAGTCTTTTATGTTCCACCCTTCCCCGTGCTCCCAATAAAAGTTATCTGAGTAAATATTGCTGTTTTCGTATACACTTTTTGTGTAGATAAACCAAGTCCTCCATTTTCTCACTGGGACCTTAACTATTAAATCTTTCTAGCACCTAGATTCTATGATGACCTGTAAGTTGTAAATCACCACCTTGCCTTCAGATATTTGCAAACCAAAAATTCATTCATTTACTGTTTGTTTGTTTTTTCTTTTTCAAGAAACACTTCATGAGCATTGGCCCCTTGCCAGGCATTATTTTCTATTCACGAGAGTGACCAAAACCAAATAGTGGGAAAGACAAAAAGCCAAATAATCAAACAAATAAACCCTACTTAAAAATTATATTAAGTACCAGTTCTATGAAAGCTTAAGACTGGGGGACTTAACCTGTTCTTTGAGTGACATTACACCTGAGAACTAAAAGATAAGGAGGAGTCACCTGGGTGAAGGGTATGGTGAAGTATTGCAATCAGAGAGAACAGCATGCACAAATGCCCTGTGGTAGGAAGGAGCACAGTGTATTAAAAAAAGTGAGACGTGACTGGAAGCTAGTTGAACATAGCACAAACTGTACAAACTGTACAAACAATGAATTCAGGTGAGGTGGTCAGGGAAAGCTTTCTAGGCAAAATGGGACTTGGAGCTAACCTGTTAAGAAAGTAGAGATTTTAGAAAGGAAAATACTATATATTCCTGGCAGCTGGCACAGCAAAAACAAAGGCATGAAAGTACGAAAGCATTAAACATGTTACTTCCTTTTTATTGACGTTCTTTCAATTTATGTGTATGTGACCTGGTTTATTTGAAAATCAAAGAAATATGTTGCCATATCGTAAAATTGAATTCATACAGAGAGGGACCTAAAATGAAAAGGATCAGTCCTTCTTATATAAAAATTAACTCAAAATGTATTACAGACTTAAACGTAAAAAGTAAAACACTCAGAAAAAACATAGAAGATTTTCAGGGTTTAGGGCTAGGCAAAGAGTTCTTAAACTTGACACCAAAAGCACAATCTGTTAAAAAAAAAAAAAAAAAACTTGATAAATTGAACCTCATCAAAATTAAAATTTTTGTCTGCAAAAGCCCCTGTGAAAAGTATGAAAAGATAAGCTAGAGACTGAGAGAACATATTTGCAAACCAAATATCTAACAAAGGACTTGTATCTAGAATATATAAAGAACTCTCAAAATTCAACAGTTAAAAAAAATGCAATTAGAAAATGAGCAAAAGACAGGAAGAGACATTTTGCTGAAGAGGATATGCATACAGCAAATAAGCACATGAAAGGATGCTTTACATATTAGCCATGGGTGGAATGCAAATGAAAAACCTTGATGAGATATCTCTCTACACCTACCACAATGCCTTAACCAAAAAAGCAACAATACCAAATACAGGCGAGGATGTGGATCGAAACGGGATCCCTCCTACATTGCTGGTGAGAATGTCAAGGTGGTGTGGCCATTTTAGGAAACAATTTGGTAGTTTTTATAAAATTACACACCAAATTGCGATATGACCCAGAAATTGCCTTCTTGAGAATTTATGCCGGAGAAAGAAAAACATATTCACACAAAAACCTATGTGTGACTGTTCGTACCAGTTTTATTCATAATATCCCCAAACTGGAAATACTAGATGTCCTTCAACCAATGAGTGTGTCACCAGCTAGACCCCAAGACCTGACTTGACTGCCCACCTCCTTCTATTCACTAACCTCTGTCTTCTATTTCTCCATAAGCTCTTCTTTCTGGCTTACCTCTTAACTCAGGCAAATGAAACCAGAAACCACCCCTCAGGGGATGGCAGCCACTCTAATAAGACCTCCCACTGGCCCAGACCACCCAGATCTTTTGAGCTAAACCCATGATTTGCGCCTGCACAGAAGGACCTTGGAGTGACCTCTGGAATGACCTACCATTACCTATACCTCATTTTAATATTGAAATCTCTGCCCAAGGGGGAGCCTTAGCCCTATTTACATAAGATACGATGTATATATCGGCATCGTAGGATGACGTGGCTTCCCCATCTAAATAGTCATCCTAACCCTAAGCAAAAGGAACCCATTCACCCTCTCCTGGGGAGTCATGGCTTTGGAAGCCATTCCCCCAATCTCCTTATTTTCTGCAAGTAAAAGTTTTCTCTGTGTGACAACCCAGCGTGGTGCAGTTTCTGGCTCACCAAGGAGCAAACTCACATTGGTTTGACAAGTGGTTAAACCGTGACACAAACCTAGCATGTAATACTATCCAGGAATGAAAATTAACCGACTATTAATATGCACAGCAACTTGGTGAGTACTTGGGGTTATATTGAGCAGAAAAAAGCCAAAAGTTACATACCATATGATAACATTTATGTAACAGTCTTGAAAAAAAATTATGCATAAACAACATATTAGGGGTTGTCTGAAGTTAAGGATATAGAACATCATTTATTAAAAAAATAGAGATATTTGCCATTCAGAATATTATCTTCCCTTGGAACATTTTCTTCTGACCAGTCACTAGGGAAGTAGCAATCCCAAACCACCTTAGCCCGGTAAAAGATTTATATGATTAAAGCTAGGCTTCGGTCCATGCGAGATCTGACTCATTTAGGATTTACCCTTGATCCTAGCATATTTCCCTTCTATGCCCTCACCCAAGCATAGGAGACTCATCAAGGTCCCTGTGTATACAGACTGTGAACCCCAATATTTGTTCCCAAGTCATTTGAGTCTGCTAAAGCTCTACCCAGCTCTGCCTCTTAAATCCATAGATGTCCCTGTGATTAAAAGCTTACCCCTCTAGGCTTTCTTCTTAGGAAAGTTTGGCTCCCTATATCTTCACTGCCTTGTTAATTCCCAATACTTCAAACGGATTCTTTTCTCCAGATTTTCTATTTTTGTTCGTTGAGAGTGTTCAGTGGAAGAGGAAGTCTCAACTGCCTTCTTATGTTGACTTTTATATAACTTCTCCCACTTTTCTTCTGGAGACTTCACCCAGGCCATGAATCCTTCCTCTCCAATATAAAATTTTTACTCCTGATATTCGCCCTTGTGAAAGATCAAAATTCTTTGTCCTCCCGTCTTGAAAATATTTGTAATCTCATGTAATTGGAACTTTTTCTGGCTATGGTCGCTCAGTATGACCACCATTTTCATTCAGATTTTTGAAGTAATTTGCCATATTATCTTCCAGTCCTCAGAGTTACTAACGAGAACACGGCTTCAATGGATCCAAGAAAATTTGTTCTTTCTCTGCTTCTCCTTCCTTTGCCTCTTTGTATCCTTCTCTCCCTCCTTCTCCTTTTCCACATCCTATTTTCTTTCTCCTCCCCTTCCACTCCTTCTCCTCTTTCTTCTTTGTTGATAAGTATTTCCCTTCTATTTCTCCATGGTGCATTTACCATCATTGATCGATATCAATGATCGTTATTCTTACTCTTGTTTTCCACATTTTTACCCTTATGGGTTCTCATAATAAAATGTAAGCAGCGTTTTCTATTTTTAACTTTTATCCCTTCTTTTATATTTGTATGTATGTATTTCAGCAATTGTATCTGTGATTTTTCCCTTAATTTTTCACAGTTTCTTCCTGTTATCTCGCTATTCCATTCTTGTAGTATTATGTGCTTATTTTAGAAACGAAGTAATGTCTTTTCCCTAAGAATGTTAATTTTTGCATTATCTGTATGTGGTGTTTTAAAAGTATGTCTACACAATCTTTTCCAGTCCATTCCTCAAAAGATAGAGACTAATTCCCTTCCCCCTTGAGTGTAGGCTAAATTTAGTGACTCCCTTCTAGTAAAGAGAATTGTGGCGGAAGTCATCACCAGTAAAATGCCAAATTAAACAGTTTATAGTATAGAACTACAAATGTCTATGTCCTCGAGTTGATCTGCCCTAGTAAGTTGCAGAATAACTGCTCAATAACAATGCTTAAGAAACATTTCCAATTTAAACACAAGTCGAAACACTTTAGAAAGGTGACATTTAAAAATAGAGAAGCAAGTCACTTTGATAGCTTAAATTACACAAGCTACTAAAGGTAGCTTTTAGGTAATTGGGTAAGTTAAACTTTGTTTTCCAGAAAAGCAAAATTTGCCACAAAGGACAAGGCAGAAAGTAACATATTCAATTAGTGGGGTATGTGATTCCATCTAGAACAGACTGATAGATTGTTGGCTGGAACTGGAACAACCCAGACCTGATGGTAAAAACAAGCCATTGGAAGTAACAAAACTTGGTTCATCATCTATCATGAGGCTGGATGCCCTGTTAACTTAGTGGCATAAATTATGAGTTCCCGATTGTGTGGATATTAACACACAAGTTTTTGCTTTGTTTTGTTTTAGTATTTGCATATATCAGGCACAGAGCAAGGTGCTAGAGATAAAACCGCAAAACACAGACATGGGGTCCGTTTCGAAATTTATTTTCTCGAGAGAAATAGGAACATTAATCAAATAGTCACATAAATAATTATTTGACAAAGTCAGCATTTCCCAAACTTTGGAACACGCAATTTATTAAAAACAAAAATGTATTGAGGCAACACCAATAAAAGATCATAAGATATAATGTGCAAATGAATGAAAGTAGACAGCAAGAAGTGGTATCACAGATTGCTTAATTACTGTAATAATTTGTGATACAAATTTGATTCATGTGGGTTTTTTATTCTCTAATAGAAAAAAATCCAAATTATAGAGAAGAAAATATTTTATTAAAAACAAGAATAAACAAGATAATAAAATATCACAATACATGTTAGAGAATAAGACAAGATATACAAGATAGACCAGCAAAAACAAAATAGACCACATACATCAATATGATAGTTTGTAAATGCTGCCCATGCATCAGTGAACAAACTGAATGTCATTTGCACGTGCATCAGGTGATCAATCATGCGACATCTTGGCATTCTTCATGACTGCACCCCACTTCTTAGAAAGCAGAGGATAGCACAGTAAAAAGAACAGGCATAGAAATATCTTTAACATTTTTCCATACATATATACATATTTTAAATACTTTTTGTAAGACAATCTATTCCACGTATCGCTATCTTTTTTCATGGGTACCCCCTCTCACCCAAGTATCTTCTTTGTTGACATTCCATTTAAGTACCAATGGGGAAATCCCTGGAGGAACGTGTTTTAACTCTTTCTAGAAGAGCAAGACAGTTGAAAGGTAAGAATAGAAATGGACCTCAGAGATCATTTTAAAGTCAGAATAATATAAAAGAGGAAATTCAATGTTTTCAGAGAATTACAGTATTTTGGAGATTTAAAATATCATAAAGGAGGAGTGCCTGGGTGGCTCAGTCAGTTAAGTGTCTGCCTTTGGCTCAGGTCATGATCTCGGGGTCATGGGATGAAGCCCCATGACAGGCTCTCCGCTCAGCAGGGAGTCTGCTTCTCCCTCTCCCTCTGCACCCGCCCCCGCTCATGATATCTCTCTCTCTCTCAAATAAATAAATAAAATCTTTAAAAAAAAATAAAATATCATAAAGAATATCTAACTAGACTTATAGAAATGATGACATTGTACATAATGCCTAACCAGCATTCATGTAGTGTCGGCCTCGAAGTTTTCACCAATGCATTCATTCCCCCATTTGTTTGTTCAGTAAGTATTAATGGACCGCTTCTGTTGTGCCAGAAGTAATTATGAAACCTCAGAAAACAGGGTCTTTTTTTTTTAATTTTTCTTTTTAAGATTTTATTTATTTATTCGACAGAGAGAGAGAAAGATTACAAGCAGGCAGAGAGGCAGGCAGAGAGAGGGAATCAGGCTCCCTGCTGAGCAGAGAGCCTGTTGCGGGGCTCGATTCCAGGACCCTGAGATCATGGCCTGAGCCGAAGGCAGAGGCTTTAACCCACTGAGCCACCCAGGCGCCCCAGAAAACAGGGTCTTGTAAGCCCTCAAACGACTTACAAGTTAATCAGGGATCATGATAACCACAAGGTCATGCTTGACATATGTACGCTTCACTAGGAAAAACATTAAATACTATGAAACTTCAAATCAGTTAAAACTTAGAGATTCAAAATTCAATCTTGACTTTATAAAAATATGCTACTTTTTCACGTGCAATGTTTGGGATACAGAAAGAAAACATTCTAGGTAAAAGAACTAATGTTAATAGAGGCATGTAGCTAGACAACCACCAAGTGTTATTGGAACCGCTACCTCTGGCTGGGACCGATGTAATGACGTCTTTATTAAATTCCATATTTTTTTCCCTTTCCACCAAAATAATGAACGTATCCATGGATCCCGAATGTTTTCTCGTGCTCCTTTGTAATTCCTCCTTCCCGTCCCCCTTCCACTAACACTAGGCAACCACTGATCTGCATTCAGTCATATAGCTTCACGTTTCCTAAGATTTTATGTATGTGGAATCTTACAGCGTGTGCTCTGATTTTGCCTGAATTCTTTCACTCAGCATCATTATATTGAGATTTATCTGTGCAGCTGTACACATCAGTAGTTTATTCTGTTTTATTGCTGAATAGTATTCCATTATACGGATATACCACAACAGGTTTACCCATTCGCTTATTGATGGACATTTGGGTTATTTCTAGTTAGGGGCAATTACAAATACGGCTGCTTTAGCAAATTCTGCACCAGTCCTCGTATAAACATATGCTTTTCTTTCTCTTCCATATATCAGTAAGAGGGGAAAGACTGAGTTAAATAGCCGATGTACCCTTTTAAAGAAACTTCCTTTTTAAAGAAGCTTACCTTTTTAAAGAAACTTCCAAACTCTTTTCCAAAACTCTTGTTTATACCATTTTATATCCCTGCCCGTAATGTATGAATGTTTCAGTTTTTCACATCCATGCAAATATTTGGTACAATCGGTCTTTAATCATGGATATTCTACTACACATGCAATGCTATCTCATGGTTTTGATTTGCTTTTCCCTAATGGCTAATGAGGTCAGGCATGTTTTCATGTGCTTATTTGTCATTTATGTATCTTTTACCTACTTTATTATTAGATCGTTACTGAGTTTTCTTATCAAGTTTGAGAGTTCTTTGCAGATTATGAGACACAGGTCTTTTATCAAACACGTGGCCTGCCAGAATTTTCTCCTAGTCTGTGACTTGTCTTGTCATTTTCCCTACAGTGTCATTTAAAGGGCATACGTTCTTAATTTTAATGAAGTTCAATGTGTTAATTTGTTCCTCCATGGATTGTGCTCTTCGTGTTGAGATATGTTTTATGGCCTCAAGTAGGGGTCAATAAACATTTTCTATAAAAGTTCAAATAGTAAATAATTTAAACTTTCAGGCCAAATAGTATCTGTCATAGACACATAGCTCTACCAGTTGTCATATAAATTGGCATGGCTGTGTTCTCATGAAACTTATTTAGAAAAATATAGAATGGACTATATTTAGCCTGTGAACCACTGTTTCCTGACTCCCAACCTAGAGACTGGTCTGTCTGGGTAAAAGTTCCACGTATGGTTAAAAGAACGTGTATTGTGCTGTTGTGAGAATTGTTCTATAAATGCAATGAGATCGAGTTAGTTGATAGAGTTAAGTCATCTATAGTCCGGCAGTCTTTCTTATTTGCTGTCTGCTTGTTCTATCAATTATTAGGAGAAGAATATTGAAATCCCCAACTATAATTGTTAATTTGTCCATTTCCTTTAACAGTTTTGCTTCACAGGCGTACCTTGGCGATATTGCAGGTTCAGTTCCAGACCATCGCAATAAAGCAAATATCACAATAAAACAAATCAAGTAAATTTTTCAGTTTCCCAGCACCTATAAAAGTTATATTTACAGCATACTCTAGTCTATTAAGTGTGCAATAGCAGGATGGCTATAAAGACAAGGTACATACCTTAATTTAAAAACGTTTTACTCCTGGAATGCCTGGGTGGCTCAGGCAGTTTAGCGTTCGACTCTTGATTTCAGCTCAGGTCATGATCTCAGGGTCATGAGATCGAGCCCCGTATCAGGCTCCACCCTGAGCATGGAGTCTGCTGCAGATTCTCACTCTCCCTCTCCCTCTGGTCCTTTCCCCCAGCTCATGCTCTTTCTCACATAAATAAACAAATAAACAAATAAAAATACTTCATTGCCAGAAGAGGCTAACCATCATCTGAGCTTTCAGTGAGTTATAATTTTTTATTTTTTATTTATTTTTTTGCTGGTGGAGAGTCTGGCCTCAGTGTTAACAGCTAACCACTGATCAGGGAGATGGTTGCCTGAGGTGAGGTAGCCACGGCCATTTCCTAAAATAAGACAATAATGAATTTTGCCCCATAGGTTGATTCTTTTTTTCACGAACAATTTCCCTGTAGCAATGGGATGCTGTTTGATGGCATTTTACCCCTAGTTAGAACTTTGCTCAAAACTGGAGTCTGTTCCCTCAGACCCTGCCTGCCTTTATCAAATACGTTCCTATAACATTCTAAATCCTTGGTCGTCATTTCGACAATCTTCACAGCCTCACCCAGAGTAGATTCAATTTCAAGAAAATGCTGATCACTGATCACCATAACAAATAGAGCAGTAATGAAAAAGTTTGAAATATTGTGAGAATTCCCAAAACGTGACACAGAGTCACAAAGTGCGCAAATGCTCTTGGAGAAAATGGTGCCGAGAGACTTGTTTGACACAAGGTTGCCACAAAACTTCAATTTGTTGGACAAAAAAAAAAGGCAGTATCTGAAGTGCAATACGGGGAAACACAATAAATGGGCCAAGTCTATAGTTTATAGCTCACTGGCTGGAAAACTGTTTAAGATTACGTTCTCTGCTGAATCGTCATCTTTATCATTATGAAATGATCCCATTCATCCCTGGTAATAATCCCTGTCCTAAAATCTACTTTGCTGAACATGAATATAACCACTCCAGCTTTCTTTTAATTACCTTTTACACGTTTACCTCTCCCGTGCTTTTACTTTTAACTTATTGTGTCTTTATATTTAAAGCGGATTTCTTATTGGCAACATAGAGTCGGATCTTGCTTTTTACCTAAGATGACAATATTTACCTTTTAATTGAGGTGCTGAGAACATTTACACTTAATGTGTTATGGAGAGTTGTGTTTAACCCTACTGCTTTGATATTTGTTTTCTATTTGCTTAATCTGCTCTATTTTTCTCTTTTTTTTTCGCTTCCCCTGCCTCGTTTTATATTAATTAAATATCTTTTTATTCCATTTTTGTCTCATTTTTAGCTGCAACTTTTCAGTATTATATTTACTGTTTCCGATATACTTTTTTAAATTATCAAGGCCTACCTTCGAGTGATACTACCTTTCATGTAAGCCTACAATGGTTTACTTCTATTTGTACTCATTCTACCTTTGTTACTCCTGTCATATATTTTCTTTCTACGTATGTTATAAATGCCACAACACATTGCTGCTGTATTTGTTATAAGCACCCAGTTATCTTTTATATAGATTTGAATAATAAAAAAGGTTTCATATTTACCCATATAATTACCATTTTCAGTAATCCTCACTGTTTTTCTTAGTTACAGATTTCCACCCACCAAGTTTCTCCTTCCTTTAACATTTCTTAAAATACGAATCTGCTAGTAATGAATTCTTTTAGCTTTTGTATGTCTGAAAATATCTTTACATCACCTTAATTTTTGAAATGCAATGTCATAAAGGTAAAGAATTCTAAGTTGAAAGTTTTTTGAATGTTTTGCTTTTCTTTTTATTGCCTTAAAGATATTCCCCTGTCTGGCTTGGTTGTTTCTCAAGAATCTGCTATCTTACTCTTTTTACTCTTCATGGAACGTATCCTTTTCTGGTCTGACCATTTCTTTAAATTTAAATTTTAGATAGTTAACATACGTGTAATATTGGTTTCTGGAGTAGCATTCAGTGATTCATCACTTACATACGACACCCAGTGCTCATCACAACAAGGGCCCTCCTTAATCCCCATCACCCATCTAGTCCATCCTCCACTTCCCTCCCTCCACCAACCCTCAGTTTGTTCTCTATCGTTAAGACTCTCTTATGGTTTGTTCTCTATTGTTAAGACTCGTACAGTTTGTTTCCCTCTCTCCTTTCCATATGTTCCTCTGTTTTCTTTCTTAAATTCCACATATGAGTAAGCTCATATGGTATTAGTCTTTCTCTGACTGACTTATTTCACTTAGCATGATACCCTCTAGCTCCATCCATGTTGTTGCAAATGGCAAGATTTCATTCTTTCTGATGGCTGAATAATATTCCATTCGAACACTCCACACCTTCTTTGTCCATTCATCAGTGGATGGACATTTGGGATCTCTCCATAGTTTGGCTACTGTTGATAATGCTGCTGTAAACATCTGTATGTATCCCTTCAAATCTGTATTTTTGTATACTTTCCTTTGGATAAATACCTAGCAGTGCACTTGCTGGATCGTAGGGTAGTTCTATTTTGAACATTTTGAAGAACCACCATACTGTTTTCCAGAGTGGACGCACCAGTTTGCATTCCCACCAGCAGCATAGGAAGGTTCCCGTTCCTCCACATCCTCTACAACACCTATTGTTTCTTGTATTGTTAATTTTAGCCATTCTGATCTGTGTGAGGTGGTATCTCATCATGGTTTTGATTTGTATTTCCTTGATGATGAGTGACGTTGAAGATCTTTTCATGTGTCTGTTAGCCATCTAGATGTCTTTTTTTGAAAAGTGTCTAGATTTTCTGGTTATCACTGATTTTATGTAAAGTGATTCTTATGTGTCTTGTGTAGTTTCTTTCATGTGTCTTGTGCTTGGGATTCACTGAGATTCTTGGATCTGTGAGTTTATAGTTTTATTGAATTTGGAAAAAAAATCATCATTGTTTCTCTAGCTTCTCTGAACTTCCAGTCCCGTTTCCTCAACTCAGGGAGCTGGACCACATCCTGGAAACCTTTTCCAGGCAGTAAACTGGGACAATCATAGTGCTCACCTCATTTGTTTTCCATCTCTGAGGGATCACTGTCCTTCATCACCTGATATCCAGTGTTTTAAGAAACATTTTATGTAGTATTTTGTTCATTTACTTAGTTATTTCAGGTGGGAGAGTAAATTCAATCCTTATTTCTCCATTTTGCCGAGAAGCTGAAGTCCATACTTATAGGTTTTTAAGGCTCCCCCTTTTATTACTCGTTTTAATTTTTATTGCATTGTAATCAGAGAAGATCATGGGTATGCACTGAATATTTGAAATTTCTGAGACTTTTTTAAAGGCCTAATACATGATCTATGTTTATAAATATTACAAGCATCCTTGAAAAAAAAAGTATCCTTTTTTGTCTGTTGACTATAGAATTCCATATATAGTTGCATTAGCTTAATAAATTTATTGTTTACATGCTTCATGTACCTGCTTATATTTTGTCCCTTTGTTCTAACAGTTTTTGAAAAGAATATGTTCAAACTCAATCTAAAATTTTTATTTCATGGATTTCCTATTTCAGTTCTGGTAGCTGTTGTTTAATATATTTAGGGACTATATGGATAGGTCCATACGTGTTTATGATGAACATTCCTTACTTTTTTATAGTCAATTTTAGCAGTATGTGATGTCATTCTTTGTACCTTATAATATCATTGCCTTAATTCTGGTTTTCAAATATTAAGATTCATCTTACGGCCTTATTTGTTTGTTTTTATTTTTCTCACTATAGCACATACCCTCCCCTCATATTTACATACTATATCTTTCTTATCCATTTATTTTCAACATTTATTAGCCTATTTTAAATGTACCTCTTCTGGATAATATATAAGCTCTTGAAAAATATTTACCATAACATTAGAAAACATAGGAACACATATAACAACAGATATTCAATATCCTGTCACAGAAAATTATTAAATTATTTATAATTATAAAATTATACTATTGAGAGAAATTAAGGAATACTTCAATAAATACAAGTATAAACTATGTCCAAGTTTTGACCGATTTAATATTATAAAGATATCAATTCTACCAAATTGGTCTATACATTAAATACAATTCTAATAAAAATCTCCAGAGGTTGTGTTGTGGAAATATATAAGCTGATTCTAGAATTAACTTGAAAATGCAAAATAAGAAGAACTAATGCTATTGTCTTAGTCTGTTGAGACTGCCATAACAAAATACCATAGACTGAGTAGCTTATAAAAATCACAAATTTAAAAAAAAAAAAATCACAAATTTATTTCTCTTAGTTCTGGAGGCTGGAAAGTCCAAGGTCAAGAGGACAGCAGATTTGTTGTCTAGTGAGGACCTGCTTTCTGACTCATAGATGACTGTCTTTTTGCTGCATCCTCACATGGCAGGAGGGTCAAGGGAGTCCTCTGAAATCTCTTTTATAAAGACACTACTCCCATTCATAAGGATTCTACCTTTATGATCTAATCACCCCCAAAGGCTTCCCATCCTAATACCATCATATTGAGGTACAGAATTTAACACGCAAATTTGGGGGCAGTCATAAACATTCAGTCATAGCAGTAAACCTAAGGAGAACAAAGTTGAGTCTTACTTTACCAGGTATTGAGATTGTAGTAATTTTTTTGAAGAGCAATATTGGCACAAGTATAGATTAATAAATAAGTTGAACAGAACAGTGTCTGATTTCAGACCCACATCTGATTTATGATAAGTGTAGTACTATGACCATTGGAAAAGAATTGACTAAATAACTGACTAAATAGGAAATATACTATTCAATCAGGTCTCTGTGTGGAAAAATGAAAACTGACTCTTGTATCACTTTATTTGCAAAAATAAATTCCAAGCAGATTGTAGATATGTGATTTCTATAAATTAATATAGAAATCAGGATATAGAAACTTTTCTTAAGCAAGACACAAAATCGGTAGACATGAATGAAAAGTTGAGAAATTATACCAGTTTACAATAAATAAGTTTTGTTCTTCAGAAAACACCATTAAGTAAGTGAAAAGTCAAGACAGTAAAAAAGTAAAAGATGAAACTCACCATGGTCATATTCCATAAATAAAAAACAGACATATATCAATAAGAAAAACACCCAGTAGAAAACAATGAAGAACTTGAACAGCTACTTTATAGAATACATTATTAAAATGGCCAGAAAACATGTAGAAGTACAAAACCTCATTAATAATTAGAGAAGTATGAATTAAAATAACCCAGAGGTATTACTAAAAGACCTCTCAATAGGATTAAACATTTTTTAAAAACAATGTATTGCCAGTGTTAGCATTGGCAAGGATCTAGAACAACTGGAACTCTCATCTATCCCAAGTGAGAGTCTACACTGCATGATTACTTTCAACAAAAATTTGGCAGTATCTAAGTCTTATTCTGTGACTTATGTGTACCCAGAGACATATACAGGAATATTCACAGCAGTTTTATTTGTGGTAATCCCGAATGGATACAACCCAAATGTCTATCAAGGGTAGAATGAATGTTGTTTTTACACAATGGAATATTATACAACAATGAAAATGCCTTAACTGCAGTTTGTAGAACCCATGAATTTCATAAAATATTTTTGAGAGCAGGCAAACACAAAAGAATATATATAGGCGGTAAGTCTATAAACAAAGTAGGAAGTAATTTATTGAAAATCAGAAGTTTTTTTTTAAGATTTTATTTATTTACTTGAGACAGAGAGTGCAAGCAAGAGAGAGAACATGAGCAGGGAGAGGGGCAAAGGGAGAGGGAGAAGCAGACTCCCCACTGAGCAGAGAGCCCAACATAGGGCTCCATCCCAGGACCCCAGAACCATGACCTGAGCTGAAGGCAGATGCTTAACCAACTGAGCCACCCAGGTGCCCCCAAAATCAGAACAGTTCTTATCTTGGAAAGACAGTGGAACCCACGATAGGAGGGGCATTTGGGGTTTCTGGGGTGTTAGCACATTTATTTCTCAATAAGCACATTTTCTTTTTAATAAACTGGAAAGACTATCCTTTGCCTTGTGTTTTTCCTTTATGTCATATTTTACATTAAAGATTTTTAAGAATAAAAAAAGTCCATATAATGAACTAAAATGTATCTCTTACAGTTTTATTAATTTTGTTTCTGTCTTTTGTGCTACACAAAATAAACTTTACCCTCACTTTATAGAATATCCTTTCAAGGATTTAAATATAGCAAAGCCATGTGGCTAAGGTCACACAGTTATTTAAGTAATAGCAGGGTTGAATATGAGATTAAGGTTCATTTTGTTCAACTATTCATCCACAAAGTGAATTCTTTTCATAATGTCTTGTCCAAATTGATCTAGCCAATACATGGATGTCTCAAAAAGTGAGGAACTCATGAACTCCCAGGAGATGACACCATGTGGCAGATATATAATTAAAGCCCTGTGATAATGGTAACATAATACTTCTTCCTCTCTCTCTACATTATACTGGTAATAGTCTTGGCTGCCTCATAGATACTAATAGTTGTGACTAATTTCACTAACTTCTACCATTATTCTTTGGAAAAGATTATCCTAAAACCTTGGCTTGCGTTGATTAGAAAGAAGGTAGCAGAAATGACAGATTTCATGGAGCGTCTTTCTAACTACAGATTTTCAACCTGTCAAACCACTTACGTACGTAGTTTTGGCGTTTCATAGGGAGGGATTATTTTTTCTGATGACTTAAATACTAAAGAAGGCATTTAGGCATGAGGGCCAAGGTGTGTGTCTTTCAAAGCAGGAAGGAAAAAGGTAGAAAATTCTAGAAGGTAGAAAGGACCTCCCATAGTTTAATAAACAAATCAGGTGGCCTGGTAATTTAAAATGGTCTGGTCCAACCCTTTGGCTTGCCGTTATGTTTTCTGCATATTACCACAAAGAATAGCTTCGGGGTTTTTGAAAAGTCTGTACAACAATTAGATCATGCACCAATTTATGAGTCTGAAGTCTTGGTTTGAGGGTTCGGTTAACTCCACTGAACTACTTCAGAAAAATTGCAGTTCCTCACCTTCTTTGTGAGTTGATAGGTTAGTAGACTCTTAGATGTTGCAAGCAGCTAGAGTGTTTGAACTTGGGAGGCAAGTAGATCTTTCTCAGGAACTTGTTGAGTAGCATGCTAAAGGCAACGGTAGGCTGAGTTTTAGAAAATCTACCAAGTCATCTAGTGTTAGAGGGATATCTCCATTCTTTCTTTGTGCCTATACTCTGGATGTGTCATCCAGAATGTCTTTGCTCTTTTCATTTCACCAAATCCTACCATGGATGTATAAATGTTTGGTCTCCTTCAAGATGTCTCAAAAAACCTTCTAGGAAACATACTTTTTTATAATTTCTTTTCTGTTTGTTTTGAGTCTGTTTACTAGTTTGTTTACAAACTGGCACAAAATTTAGTTCTGAAAAAATGTACATTCTCACCAGTAGTGGGTTCCTGCATGGTATGATCATCACCAAAGCTACTGTATAGACAAGTTCCAGGTCCACTTAAGACAGAGAGAGCATGCTCCATCCTGTCTCTGTCATTACGTGCAATTAAAATTCTTGGATAGACTGAACAGAGCAATTATCTAAAGACTCTGAAAAGTAAGTGGTAGTACATATGTTGGAGAAATAAATCAGAATGTAAGTTTCAATAGATTTAGCAGTGAGTTTCCTGGTTTGTTTTACCTTCCATATCTCTTAGCCTGGGTTCCAAGACAGGATATATCTGGAGTTGTGCACCATGTGTGGACACAAAAGTCTCTAAGAGAAGCCTCTCCTACTGATACCTGAAATGGGAGAGGGGGCCCCCTACAGGACAGAGAAAGTATGACAAACTCTGTTCTCATTTCTTTCTTCCATCAGGCACCCAGGCAACCCCACTCCCAAAGCTACAACTATTCTATGGCAGTTGCTATAGAGGCCAAACATGCGCCTAAAACTCCAAAAGAGGGAAATCATTCTCTTTGACCAGAGGAACTATGGTCTAAAGAGTGTACAGGGAATCCATGTTGCTCTTTTCTCTCCCATTAACCACCTGACCCTTGGCCCTAAAGGCTGACCCAACTATGAGAGGTAAGCAGCAAAACACAGACAGACTGAAGTCTCGGGGTTTTTTCCCCAAAGAACAAGGGTGGACCTCTGGGTTCCAAAAACTGTGAGTGAGATAGCACAGAGGACAGGCTATGAGAAAGAAAACTCCTGAGCTCAGCCCAAGCTTCTCGTGGAAGGATGTGTCCCTAAATGTGCCTGGTAAACTCTCAAAAGCTGTGGGACCTGATCTATGGGTGAGGCCACTGTCAGGTTGCAAATTGTTCTTGGGAGGTCCAAATAGCACTAAAAAGCCTTCAAAAACAGAATGGACTTCAGCAACATAGCCCACAGAAGATGAATCAGAATTTGTGGCCCGAACATAACCAGATTGATTGATGGCTTGAAAAGCAAAAATAAAAACACAGTCTCTGTAAGACTTTTCAAAGACTCAGAGTCTCATAACATAATTTTCAAAATGTCCAGGACCAATTCAAAATTATACAACACACACAAGAATAAGAAAATTCGACAAATTCTCAAAGGACAAGACAATAATAGAAGCCTTGAGATGATACAGAATAATCAGATAATTTGTCAGAATTATCTTACAAGGACTTTAAAGTAGCTATTATCACCATCATGAAGTAAAAATGAACACCCTTGAAACAAACGAGAAGACAGAAAGGCTCAGCAGAGAAATGGAAGCTATAAAATAGAACCAAATGGAAATTTTGGAATTGAAAAATACAATAATTAATACAAAAGTCAGTGGATAGGTTCCATAGCAGAATAGAGATGAGATAGGTAAGAGGCAGTGACCTTGATGATAGGTCAGGAGAAATTATCCAATTTAAACAAGAATTAGAAAACTGGTATTTTAAAAAAAATGAACAGGGGCGCTTGGGTAGCTCAGTGGGTTAAAGCCTCTGCCTTCGGCTCAGGTCATGATCTCAGGGTCCTGGGATCGAGCCCCGCATCGGGCTCTCTGCTCAGCAGGAAGCCTGCTTCCCCCTCTCTCTGCCTGGCTCTCTGCCTACTTGTGATCTCTCTCTCTCTGCCAAATAAATAAATAAAATCTTTAAAAAAAAAATAAAATAAAATAAATGAACAAAGGCTTAGGTACCTGTAAGATAATATAAAAACACCTAAAACACATGTTATCAGAGTCCCAGAGGAAGAGGAGAAAGGATTTGGTGCAGAAAATATATTTTAAAGAAATAATTACCAAAAACTTTTCAAATTTGTTGGAAGATATAAACCAACAGATTAAAAGACTCAGTGTATCCCAAACAGGATACACTTAGAGAAATACATGCCCAGATATATCATAATCAAAGTACTGGGGAAAAAACATTAAAAGCAACCAAAGAAAACAGCACATTGCACGTAGGGGAACGCTTGAATTGATTGTAGTCAATTCAAATGACTACAGATTTCTCACGAAGCAGCATTGTGGTCAGAAAATAACAAAATAACACTTTTAAAATGTTGAAAGCAAATAACTGTTGACCCACAATTCCTTATCCAGTTATTTTATATCTATATTCAGAAACAAAGGTTAAATAAAGATATTCTAGAATGAAAGAAACCAAGAGGATTCGCCGCCAACTGATAAGCTCTGAAAGCGACACTAAAGAAAGTTCAGAGAAAGAGATCTGCTATGACAAGAAAACTTGGCATTTTTGGAATGAAGAAAAGCAATAGAAATTTCAATTCTGAATCTATATAATGGACTAATTTTTATCTTCTTAAATCCTTTAAAATATATATCTTAAAATATAAAATATATATAACATTTTCTGAAGGGATTTCCAATTTATGTTAATAAGTACAATGTGAAAGGGGAAGGGTAAAAGGACCTATATGCTGGAAA
>CM052884.1:19200007-19229777 GCA_028534135.1 Potos flavus | reverse complement strand
AAGATTTCATTCTATTTTATAGCTGAATAATATTCCATTGTGTATATGTATATATCTTCTTTATTCTTCTTCATCCATTCATCTATCCATATGGACACTTGAGTCACTTCCATATCTTGACTACTGTAAATAATGCTAAAATAAACATAGGGTACATATATATTTTTGAATTGGTGCTTTCATTTTCTTCAGGTAAATACTCAGAAGTAGAATTATTGGGTTGTATGATATTTCTATTTTTAATTTTCTGAGGACCACTATATTGTTTTCCACAGTGGCCGAACCAATTTATATTCCCACCAACGGTGTACAAGGGGTCCTTTTTCTTCACATCCTTGCCAACACTTGTTATTCCTTGTGTTTTCTATATAAGGCATTCTGACTGATGTGAAGTGATATCTTATTGTGATTTTGATTTGCATTTCTCTGAGGATCAGCGATGCTGAGCATCTTTTCATGTATCTGTTGCCCATCTCTCTGTCTTCTTTGGAATATTGTCTATTCAGGTCCTCTACCTATTTTTAATCAGATTATTTGGAGTTTTTTTGGTTTGAGTTGTATGAGTTCTTTATGAATTTTGTATATTAACCCCTTATCAGATATATCATTTGCAAATATCTTTTCCCATTCAGTAGATTGCCTTCATTGTCCAGCTTTTCTTCAGGGAATTCTTCCCATATACATTTGAACTTCTCTCCATTTGCATGGCCTTATACCCAGGTAACAGAACTTTCCCCCACTCCTTATTTTTTGCTTCTTCAAATAAGTTTCAGCTTTTATGCCAAGCAATTTAACTGTTTCTTCATTTCATGGTCTTCTTCCAAAGTTTTTTGGAGCTTCATCTTTCATGCATATGAGCAAGATATTCCTCTTAAGAGAAACTCATGCCAGTCCCCTAGGAGACAAAATAGCAGTTATCTCTTGGGATTTTTAAATTTTTTTTCTATGTTATGTATAATCAAAGCAAGACACAAAGTCAAGAATACCTCAATGTCTAGATATTTTAGACTCTTACGGTAGTGTCAATTTACCCAATGATGCTCTAACTCTTCCTTGACTATTTTATGCTTATGGCCAACCTGAAACAGCCAACTGTGGTCACTTGGCCCATGAAAATGATATTAAATTTCACATGAGCTCCTATTAAATACAAATTACTAAATATGTGATCCTTTCTCAAAAGGTAAACTGATAAAAATCTATATGAGGTATATAATAGGGAGCAGAGTTTTTATTTGCTAGAGAAAGAAAATATGTCTCACTTCCACTTCTGTTCTGGGACAAGGAGCTTGAGAAATAGTCCAGCTCCTGTCCCAGTCTCCTTCCCTAAAGCATGACTGCTAACTAACAAATTACAAATTCTTAGTATTTGAAGAGGGCTTACAGGATACCCAATCTTACCTTCCATGGGATTCTTTATAAAATACTTTTGAACTTTTATTAGAAGAATAGCAATATTGTATTCGGAGAACATTAGATATTAGAAAGTAAGGTATGCGTGAGTATAGGACAGCACAGTGTCTTGCACACAATATCAGCTCCACAAATGAAATGTTAACTCCTTCCCACCTTTTCCTTTACCTCATACTGACATGAACATCCCCCTTTTGAACTTGATTCATCAAACACAGTTCTATCAAATAAAGAAAAAAGAGAATAGATATTTCATCTTTGACCTGAGCTTAAGATGCTTAAAGACAACTGTGTTCCCTTCTCTTGTAGGTTCCTTCAACATTATTTTACTCCCTTGACTCTCCTAATTTTCCAACTCTGTGTTCCTTGGTTCCTCGGACTCACAAAGAACAAAGCTCCAAATTTTGCCCCAACGGGCACAGAGTATGGAGAGGACAGCCTCGGCTTTGTGTTGACAGCCAACTATTAGCATGAGTCCCCCTTGTTCTTGCTTCTTATTGAAGAAGAACCATGCCATTAGTCTAATCCTGAAAATTGAAGCCATCCAAATGTAGAGATATGTATAAATGCTTTTTTTTTTCCTGATGGACGATGGTTAGACCTTATTTCCCCCATTCAGCATTTAGTGCATCACTTCTTTGAAGTACAGGAGATAGATAGATAGATAGATAGATAGATAGATAGATAGATAGAGATAGAGATAGAGATATATTTAAATATATATACTTTTAAACTTCAGACTGTGCTATTTGCCCTCATAGGTTCGACCTGTCAAGATCTTTCAGACTTGTAATTGTTACCCAGAATTTGAGTTATTTTAGCTCTAATTTACCCAAATCTATGCCTCTTTCTAAACATGCTTACGATATTAAAAATAATCATAATGAGCAAGATAAGCAGCAGCGATTTTATGATATACCAGCTTAAAATGTACCGGGATTTGTTTTAATCAGATATGGTAAGACACACAGGCATGGAAATGACTGTCATGAAGGAAGAAGTTGATACTCACAGATCCCTGGAAGTAAGAGGCACAGCATGTCAGGCAGACCCACACAGGGAAGCACCAGGGTCATTCTGGAGGGAGGGGAAAACATGGATGTGAGCCTTTATATGCTTTCTGTGGGAACTGATAGGCAAGCAAGGCAGGGTAAACAGGATAGGCAGGTTTAGGATTGTCTAGTTTGAATAATTACAGTGTGCTCTGGGATATCGGGGTAGTCCATCTAGTACTTAGCCCTGGGGTCACTTAAGGCAGGGGGATGGTATCCCAGACTGAAGGCCCCTGATAAAAGAAGGCAGGTGGGGATATGGGCTCTGAATTCTTTGGTTTGCATTTGGAGAGGACACTCCCTTGAGAGTGTTTTCATCTCTAGGAATTAGCTAACCTTTGGGAAAGGTGGTCTCCTCCCATTTGGTGAGGCCCCAGATGTCAGAGCGTTAAGAATATAGAAAATGAGAAAATACAGTTAGTACACATGCCACTAAAGATTTCTATTCGAGCCATCTAAAATAGCCACTTGAAAAAGAGAAGAAGCTTCTCTTATACTGTGCTGCCCACCACCAGGCACTGTGTCAGGCACTTCCTATCGATTAACTTTAATCTTCATTATTTGCACATAAGTTAAGTATCCTCCTTGAAGAATGGGCAAAAATCAAGCAACTTGTTCAAGACTGACAGATGTAACAGCGGGCTTGGCCTGGTAATTCAAGCCCATCTGGCTCACAAGCCCAAATTCCTTTTGAACGGCCTTAACCGTGCACAGCCTGGTTTGGATGCAGTGGCTCATCCAACACGAATCCCAGAGATGGTGCCTAGCCCATACTTGCCATATTATCCAAAGGGGCATTAAAATAGTTTGGCAAAAATCTAGCTGCAAGCGAGAATGTACCAAACCTAAAGTCCTACTTTCTCAACCTCTCTTTTAATTCCTACTTTTTAAAAAAGTGGCTAAAATTGGTATATAACTAAATTTTTTAACAATGAAGCATTCTTAGTACCAGTTCAAATTCAAGTTCAATTCAAATTTTAATTCAAATCGTCTCCTCTGCTAAGCGCTTCTATCATTAATATAAATATGATATATATCACATAAATATATATCATATATAATCATATATAAGATATAATACACATAAGGTACAGTAATATTTTATAATTTTTATATTTTAATATATATTTAAGTTTCCAGGGTTAATTGACAATGTCCTAGCCTGTAGTTTAAAATCCACCTTTTTCAATAGAGAAAGAGTAGGACAATGTTTGTTTATCTCAACCAGTCTCTGGCATGGCTCCATTCTTCAAAAGACATCATGACTGATGCCTGAATTGTTTCTACCATTTTTTTCTGTACCCCGGGGTTTAAATTGTTTATGCCAAGTAACTTGAACATAATTATACAGCCATTTGTTCCTGTAGCACTATGGTTTTCCTTTCGTTTCTTTGCCTCTGTTCCTCTTCTATTTTAGGATTTATTTTCTAATTATAGAAGAATAGAGTTAAATAGTAAAGAAGATAGTGGACCTTTTTTTTTTTTTTTTAATGGGATTGGCTCTCACATTTTGCTATCAAGCATTATGTTAGCTGTTGATTTTGGATAGATACCCTCTTGCAACTGAGGGCTTAATCTTCTAAACCTAGTTTCTTTAATGTGTTTATGTTTTTCTAAAAAAAAAAATTAAAGGCATATTGATTGTCATGAAACCTTTTAGAGCATTTTTTGAGGTTATTTTTTGTCGTATTGGACTTAGAGATATGGCATAGTAAAATCACATCTCTCCTAGTAATATACCAGCCTTTCAATCTTAGTACAAATCCTACTTGGTCATGGATGATTATTTGAAGATAACTTGAATTTGATTTGCTAAGAATCATTTTTTGTTTTGTTTTGTTTTGTTTTGTTTTTCCTGATAGGTGGGAGCTTTCTTATACTGGTCTTTTGGTGACATTCAAGCTTAAGAAAATGAAGTGGATAACAATCTGTCATTTTCAATGTTTTAGAACAGTTTATGTAGCCTGGGAATTACCTCCTCTTTGAAATTCTGGCAGTAAAATCATTTGATCATGAATCTATTATTAAGGACTATTGATAATTTATATCACATGACTGCTCTAATCAGATTTTCTACTCTTCCTTAACTTAATGTTGGCCATTGATCTTTTTCCTATAAACTCATCCATTTAATGTAGTTTTTAAGTTAGTTAGTATAGCATGCGTATAATATTTTCTTGAATTAAAAACAAATCTCTGCTGTTATGCCCCCATTTTAAAAGTTTGTTTTTATTTTCTGTCTTTTGCCTTGATGGGATTAGCTTTTTGTCATTTTCATTCATATTGGAATGTTGCGTTTAAAGAAACAGTTCTTGGATTTACTGATAAATTATATTTTTTTGTTTTTGAATTCATTAAAAGTCTCTTTTTATACTTATTACATGTTCTCCATTTTTTTAGGTTTATTTTGTGGTTGTTTTTCTAACATATTGAGTTGATCATTAAATTCTTTATTTTATTATTATTTTAATAATGAAAGTATTTAAGATGATTGCCTCTGAGAATTAACTTTTGCTGCCTTGCACTACAATAATAAGCAATTTTTAAATTTCCATTATTTTCTAAATAGCTTATTATTGTAATTTTGATTTCTTTTGTCCTAATAGGTTTCCTAAAGAATGTTTTAAATTACCAAATTGCTGGGTCTTATTTTTATTTGTTTTTTAAACTTTGGTTATTAATTTACAGTTTGCTATGTTGTGACAGGACATTTTCCTGGTCAATTTCTGATTTAAGAGTTTTATTTGTGACCTGGAACCTAATCAGTTTTTATTGTTCATTGAAATTTGAAAATAAAATAGACGCTCTGAGTGTAACATACAAAGTTCAATATATGGGTTATAATTTATTATATTAAAATTATCTAGGTCTTTAAGACATATTTGAATGTTTCCTGTAACAAACATATTTCAATCAACTTCTTATTTATCCATTTGACTTCTTATTTATCCATTTAACAATGAGCCTGGCACCTTTTAGGTAGGGGACATAATGAACATAATGTGGGAGCTCCTCTAAGGGCAGGAGCTAAACACTGAGGCACTGAGGAGGCTAAAGGAATACTCCAAGGTTGCCGGGTAAGAAATAACATGAATCCTTTATATGCACACATATACATATATATGCCCCACTTTTTCAACATACATAGTAATGCTTCCATAAATACTACGATTTCTGTACACACTGTTTTATACTTTACTCTTTATCATTTTTCTTTTAATTTTAGTTTTAGTGCATCTTATTTTATTGTGTCTTCATGAATGTTGAGTGGAAAAAACTGGCACCAACAGCCAGACATTTTTAAATGGCTTCAGTTCTCCCTTAATTATGCTTGGCTTATCCTTTTATAGTTTCATGATTTTTTTCCTTTAATAGAGAAGTTGTAGGTGAGCCATTTTGCGTTCCCTTTCTGCTTCCTGTATGCATCACACCATCTTCCTCAAACACCTCCTGCACAAACTTCAGGTCCTCTAGGCTCCAGCTCTTAACTCCAGTCATGGCTCCAGGCACCAGTCAGTCCCAAGAAGGCTCTCGCCAACCTACACCACTGCACCGCTGTGCTGGGCTCCCCTCCTCTCCTGCCCAGCGTCTACGGTGATGGCTGGGGGAGCCATCTTGGTTCTCGCGCAGGCACAACCCCGAAGTGCAGGGGAGTAAACACCCAAGGCACCACCCTCAAACCCCAGAGAATGGGGACTGATGGACAACATGCCCACCTTTCATTTCAAGGTCAGACAGACATGAGAGCCACCTCAAAAATCTCCTCAGAAGGTCCCATGGCTCCAGCACCAGTCTTTCTCAACAGTGACCAACTCTAATTCATCCCTGTATGGACTTTCCCTCCTTCCCCGTTTTACTCCCTCTGCCTCAAGCTTGCTTTTAGGAATGGCTTCCAAATGCATTACCTGCATTCAAGCCTTTGTTTTCGGCGTTGCTTTGTGGGAAACCCAGCCTGAGGGTTGAAACACCTTTCTTGCTCATCTTGCTCTACACACAGCTTTTAAATTTCTTTGGGCTTTCTTTAAAAGCATCTTCCTCAATTCTTTGTCTTATTTTAACATTTAGGCTACCTAACATTATTCCTATAGCCTGGCGCTGCTCTTCTGTATTCTCTTGATGTTTATTCTCCTCCTTCAATATTTAATATATGTCCTTTTAGAATATGAACTCGACTTTCAGCTATATTCGTTCCTTTAGATTTATATTCTTTTTTTCTTTATCGTTAGCATAATTTCTGGTTATATGGGGCTTCAAGTGCTCAGACCATCTTATCTCTCCCAAGCTGTGTTATCTTTCAAGTCTCTTTACTTGCGATCACACACCCACGCACATGATCTGATTATTTTTAACTTCACTGTTCTGAAGTCACCTCTGTGTCTTTGCAGGCTTTTGTGAATATCACAAGATTACTCTCTCCAAGGTCCTTGCTCCTCTCACAACAGTACCAGTTTTGCCTCAGTGGACAGAATTAAATCAGTGCAACAATTTCCTCCTTGTGACTTTCTTTACCAATAGAAGTACATCGTGTCATGGTTTTCACAAGTTGCTCCACTTCCGAAAGATTCAGGCTCTCCAGCGCTGCCTGGATAGTCTCAATAACCATTAGGTCAGTATCTTTCCCCTGGGAGTTCTGTACCTCTGTGCTAGAGGTACTTTAAGGTACCTCTATATGGTGGGTTTACTGTCTCTAACACTACTCTGCCATTAAAACACTTCTATCCATTTCTGCTTTCAGTCCACATTCAAATATGTGCCATTATGCTCCAATTGCAGGTTGAAGAGTACTACTGATACTCAAATCTTTACATGGTACTCTTCTTCTGCAATTTCTAGTAGACTCATTTTGTTGATGCAAGGTATTCCCTCTCTATTACTACATTGTAGCCATCTTCAAATCCCTCTCAATCTCAGTACTACATGAATGAGATCATATATATGTGTGTAGCCATATATATACACATACAACTTTGTATATACATTACTTTGTACTGAAATAGCCATATTTTATTATGGACAGTATTCAGTGTCTAACATGTAGATACTTGAGGTCTATTGTTATTATTCTTATTATATTCATTATTTTCTCATTGTTTTTTCCCCCAAGGCACACATTTTGTCTTCCGTGGTATTAATCAGTTTTATCTGGGCCTTCCTCTGATTTTTCATAAAATGTTTATTTTTTAAAATTTTTATCACATTGGTGAGTATGTCTTCACCCTCTTCCAAGTGTTTGAGTAAGGTCTCTGTCATTTCCTCAAAGGAACATCATTCTTTTATAATGAGCCATGATGCAGAAAACCAATTTTTTCCTTTATTATTAGTATATCAGTAGATTATTTCTCATATCTTCTTCCTAGTAATAATAAAAATAACAACTGCAGTTATAAGTAATTGAATTCTTTGATGCACCAAATTTAATGTTTTTTATGTACATTGTATCTAATCCTCATAACAACCATGACAGATGACTCCTGGTCCCTTTTCCCAGTTAAGAAGACTGAGTTCTCATAACTAGTAAGTGGTGGATCCACTATTCACCCTAAGTCAGTCTGATTCCAAATCTTTTTCTCTTTTCACAACTGCAATGTAAATAAAGACTATGCTTCCAAAGTTGTTGTCAGGTCCCTTGGTTGCTATTGTCACCAAGAAGATGGGAAAGAAAATTCTTTTAAAGCCTAGTTGTTCAGGATCTCCTCGGGTATTCAGATTCAATAAAGACATTTTCTGTTTTTCTTTTAACTCGACTTTTTTTCCCTTGTGAAACAGACGAAATAAGTACTCTGAGAATTTGGTGGTGTAAGTGCACAGGAAGGCAGCACATTTTGCAATTTCCCATGTTATATGTACATTGGCCATTTCTGTGGTGCTCCCCATGACATATCTTGTCCTCTTGGACCCACAGTGGGATTCCCTACACCTGCTCCATTGCTCTGGGTACCACAGGATGCTGCTGCTTCTGCAAACATCTTGGCTTAGACCTCTACTGGAAGCTACCCCAAACTCTTAGGTAGCCCTTTTTTACTTTTTATATTTAGTGCCCAGTGGTAGAAGTACGGACAAAGATGCACCACAAATGAGTTAATTAATAATAAAAATATTAAGTATTGTGAAGTGATGTTTAAGTAGAAGAACTGGGGCGCCTGGGTGGCTCAGTTGGAAAGGCGACTGACTCTTGATTTCAGCTCAGGTCATGGTCAGAGGGGTGTGAGATCAAGCTCTGTGCTGGGCTCTGCACTGGATATAGAGCTAACTTAATATTCTCTCCCTCCCTCTCTGCCTCTCTCCCTTCCTCTGTCCTTCTCCAAAAAAATGAATAAATAAATAAAAATAAAAAGATAAAAGACTTTACAGATACATTCTTTCTACCTACTTGCAAATGTTTGAGGAAATGATGGAGAATTGTATTCTTACCTAAATGAGTGTCATTATTACTTCAAAATTCACTGAATTCATTCATCCACGAGTCCAGAATCTGACACTGAATGATGTCTACACTGTCAAACTGGGCCCTCTTGAGTCAGGTTGATACCAAAAGTCAAAGAACCTTGATTCTTTTTGTGGAACAGATTTTTTTTTCTCTTTTGAATAATGTTTAGTTTTATTTTACAATTATGCACTCCCACTGTAGAGTATTTTAAATGTACATCAGTGTATGCCAAATAAGTGAGACCCTTACAATCTCACCTCCAAAATATAACCACAATGACTTTTTAATGTCCCTTTCTTTCTAATAATTCTTCCAGGATAAAGTATGGCTCATGCTCACATCAGAGCAATCAGTTTTCATGTTCTTTTTCATTTAAAGAGACAGTTATTCCCAACCCACTCTATGTTTCCAGAGATTTTTTTTAAAAGTTTTTATTCAAATTCCAGTTAGTTAACATACAGTGTAAATTAGTTTCAGGTGTACGGTATAGTGATTCAACACTTCCATACAACACCTGGTGCTCACACAAGTGTCCTCCTTATTCACCACGGCTTATTTATCCCACCCCCAGTCCCCTCCTTTTTTTTTGTAGAACAGATTTAAAGGACTTCCTATGCAATTCCAAGTTCCACTGTTTACTAGCTCCATGTTCTTCAGAAAATTACTTAGACTCCGTGCCTCAATTTCCTTACCTTCTACGAAGCTGGATTTTAATGTCCCCAGCTACCATGTAAGTCCACAGTCCCCTTAGTGTCTCAAATATCCATGAGCTGTGTAGTTTGAAAACCTGTGATGATTTCTGTGATGTTCTAAAAATCTCTGTAAACTTCATATCTCTTGCTGCATCGCCACTGTGAAGGTGGAATGCTCAACTCGGCAATTACTTCTTTTGCACAAGTATCCATATGGCTCCAGACCTCAGTCCCACGGTCTCTGAAATGTTTGCTTATTGTCTTTTGCAGGATCTGCCTTCTTTTTCTTGTGAGAGCAAATTCTTGACAGCCAATAAACGAGTTATTGGTTTACTTTTCTTTCCGAAGAAAAGTGAAGTTACATTTTTGTTTTCTAGGTGAAATTGGAAAATACATCTAAAAGAGACTAAGAAAATTTCCCAAGGTCATATGGTGACGTAGGTGAGGAATCAAACCGGGATCAAACCCAGATCTCCTAGACACTAAATCCTCTGTTTTTAATTTCTACACTGCTAGTCCTGTGGGAAATACGTATTCGCAAATAAGTTTATTTTTAAAAATGCAAATGGCATACTGAAAAGCTGATAAAGTTTAGGAGAAAAGTAAGGTTTTTAGGATAGTGCTGGAAAAGGATTTGGGATATTCTACATGAAACTGTACAGAGGAGCTGAGAGGATGGTGTAGACCCTGGGAACGCTAAGGAAGAAGATTCTAAGGGGAGAACAGCAGCATCAAACAGGTGAAAACTCTCTGAGGACAAAATTAATCAATTTTACAAATCTGTCTTAGGATGACAGTAGTTCTCAAAGTTCTGTATGGGTCAATACCCAAAACGTTTTCCAGGAGATATTTCTCTCTGTCGTTTATATAATTAAACTCCAATCATGCTTTGTACGGGGAAAAAAGTGAAGTACCCAGCAACCACGATTTTTAATAAATATTAATGGATGAGGAGGGGAGAGAGGAATGGAGACAGCAGAGGAGTTTGGCCTTGGGACATCATGCAGAACCCACCTCTTTAGTTTTGATATCCCCAGTGGACTAGATACTAGTTTTGCTACATTGATTGCTGTTTCATAATATAAAATTTAATTATCCCTATTATTTTACAATAAGCTTTTCTGCCTTGGGGCCTCAGGCACAGGGTACGGTTAGTAACAAATCTAATAAATAAAGAAATAAAACACTTCATTTCCTTTTCAGAAGGAAGTGGTGTTTTGCTCTCTATGCTTTGAGCTTAGGGGAATTCACTTTAGCTTTCCCAAGCACGCTTGTTCTTTGGCTCGGAAAGGCTACCATCCAGGGGCCCCAGGACTTCAAGCCCCAGGAACCACTGTGCTCCCTCCAGCAGGGACCCCCGTAAACAGATGTCATCTCCATACATGCTCGCGGGGGCTGTTTGTTACTCTTTAAGCTTTTATTACTGGATTCCCCCTCCTTACATTTGTTCAGGCCAAGAAGCAGGGAATTAAGAACTCTGACTCTGATGAATCCTTTACCCACTTACATTTTATTTACCACTTATTTTCATTTGAGAAAAGCTTCTGATATTAGCCCGATGCAGGTTAGCAGATACAACACACAGCTGCTGAGAGATGGAACAAGGCTAGTGAGGGGGTAAGTGAAGTCAAACACTAAGCAGATTGCACACAATAGTTTAGTAAAATGAGGAATAGATGAGATGTATTTATTATTAAGCTGTCCAGACTTCAGCGAATATGCAATAAAGGATCCTCCATCCAAATATATACTGTAGGTATCAACATCTTACATTTAATAAGCCTCTTAGAAGCATAAATGATGCACCATCACTAGGTCTAGTGCAATTGAGGATACAAAGGACTCTGCAACAAACACTCTGCCTTTAGAGGCAAAATATAGGAACTCCTGGAAAAGAAGGAAGAATTAAATGTTCTCTCAAAGGGCAAGTTGGATCAGGTAAAGGATTAGAAAGGCTTCATGGAAGAGATGGTGCTTACAGTAGGCGCAGAAATAATGCTCTACTGATATACACACCAACAGGAATGAATAGTAAACATAATACAGATAAAAGAAACAATTCCAAAGAGTGCATCGGTCTCTCTACATATCAAAATTTTAAAGATTAATATTACGTTGTTTTGAATACATAAACAGGCGGAACTAGAAAGGAAAGTGAAGGGGAGAAGGGAGGTGGCCCAGGGCTCTCCCCCAGCTCCCTGTAGCTGCTGGTAATCCTTGAGATTCCTTGACTGTCGCTGGATCACTCCAGTCTCTGGCTCCACCGTTCATGGCCTTCTCTGAATAAATGGTAGTATTCACTCTTCTGCCATATAAGGTAATACTCAGCTATTCCAGGGAGTAGAATGCACACATTCCTTTTGGGGGCCACCATTCAACTTACTACAGACTGGATGGTAAGCATTTCTGAAGATAATAATATAATCACACATCTTGGCATCATAATACACTTGCTTTTTTTTTTTTTTTTAATAAATGCTTGACCCTTACTGACAGTAATATTTTTATTTCTACCTGGATAATTCCCTACCTCCTTTCTTTAGAGATAGTTCAAAGTATTTTCAAATCTCAGTCCCTCAACTATCTATCTTACTTTCAGCAGATGACTTTGCCTCATGTTTTACCAGGAAAAGCAATTTCACTCAGTACAAGGTCCTTAAAATCCTCTATTACCTACCATTCTGATTCATTAAACAAAGCACCTAAACTCTTCTAAGTATTTGGGCTATATCTGTGAATTAAAACAACCACAAAAAGTGACAAAATTACATAAGGAGCATTCTAGCAAGGGGGATAAAAACTAAATATAATAGCGAACATGTAATATGTTATCTGATGATAAATACAGACAACCCTTGAACGACATTGGATTTGAACTGCATGGGTCCACTTATATATTTGGGTTTTTTCCAATAAATACAGTACAGTAGGGTAAATGTATTTTCTCTTTCTTATGATTTCCTTAATCGCATTTTCCTTTCTCTAACTTACTTTATTATAAGAATACAGGATATAATGAATATAACAAAATAGATATCAAACAACTATTTATGTTATCGGTAAGGCTTGGGATCAATTATAGGCTATTAGTAGTTTGGGGTAAGTCAAAGTTAGACATGGATTTTCAGCAGTGCAGGGATCTGTGCCCTTCACCCCCCTGCGTCGTTCAAGGGTCAGTTGTTCAAGGGTCAACAATACAAGCTTAGTAAAGAGCAAAAGCCATAAGAAATTGTAGGTACTAAAATTGGAGTTAGGTTAAGCCTTGTTGTGAAGGTAACATTTGAGCAGACTCAAAGGAAGTGGTGGAATTAGCTGGCACATATGAGGCAAGAGCACCCAGATCCAGGGGAGGGATAGAGCAAAAGCTCTACAGTTGGAAGGACGCCTGGTGTCTTAAAGAACCAAAGCAGAAGCCAAGGTAGCTGGAGCAGAATAGGCAAGGTGAAGTGTGGTAGTGATGTAGTCAAGAAGGTGAGGGAGTGTGGAGAAGGGAGATCATGCAGAGTCTCATCAATTGTAAGGACTTGGGATGTTACTGTGACAGAAATGCAAAGACATCCCGGAATTGTAAAAAGAAGAGTGATATCATCTGACATGGATCTTTAATGAGCCCTCTGGCTTCCGAGTCAGAGTAGACTTTGAGGGTAGAGGGGGGCAGGGAGCTTGGTTACGATGTAGTTATAGTAAATTATGTGACAGCTGATCATGATTCAGATTTGGGTCATAGTTATAAAGCTGGTGAGAAGTAACTGGGTGGGGGATATATTCTGAATAGAGACAACAGAAATTGTTAATAAGGTGCTAGAAAAAGAAGGGCTCTGAATGGCTTGAGCAACTAGAAAGAGTTGTTTTCAACAAAGATGGAGAAGACTAGGGTAGAGCAGATCTGGAAGTGGGTGGAGCAGGTCGGTAGTTTAGGTATGGACATAGAGAATTTGAGAGATCTATCATACAATATAATTATTGTGTTATTATATAACAATAACTATTATGCAATATAATAGAGGGACCTATTATTCAATAAATAATTGTATACAATAAATGTATAACTTGTATGCAAATATAATTATATTGAATACAATAGATATTCATATATCTTATTAAAATAGCAGTATACATCTAGATATATCTAGATATACAAACCCTGAATTTTGGAGATAATCCTGGACTGGAGATACAACTCCCATATTTCTCTAAATCTTTACCTATAAGTCCTTTATCCTTTCTGGCCCAGGGGAAGAAGTGGTACACTTTCCAAGTCTAGCACCTTACCTATGGCCTTGATTCCACCCTTCACACCTCCCCTCCAAGTTCTTCCTTTAGCTAGGCTCTATTTTTCTTTTGAATCATGAGTGTCTGATTCTACTTTGGCTTTTTTTTTCCCCATTCCCCAAATCAACTAGAGCCTTTTCTATCCAAATCCACACCTGTCTACTCATGTAAATAAAAAGTTTTTAGAACTGTCTTATTCTTGCTTCACCCTCTTGCCTTTGTTCCATCTTTCAAGGTCCAAAGCCTTGAAAGAGTTGTCTCTGCCTGGCATCTCTGATTTCCTGATTGGGATTCATAGCACTGCCCCCTGAAGGCCTTCCCACATTCCAAGATCACCATTCCTCACCATGATATTTTTTTAACCACAACCAAATTGGAGATATTACAAATAGTGGCCAATCATCTCCTTTCTCCAGTCTTCAGACATTAAGAGGAAGATGTAGGTGTCATCTAAAGCAGTAGCAAGATTCAAAATTGGGCTTTGACACTTTAGAATTGACAGGAGGAATCCTAATGCCTCTCCTATTGGCTCACACTGTTCCAGCCCCAGTCGCCTCCTTGCTAGTCTTCAAATACTCCAAGCTTTAGCCTCAGTGCCTTTGAATATGCTATCCTGGCAATCCTCTGCCCCTAGATATTCACATAGTTCACTCCCTCAATTCACGCAGGTCTTTGCTCACATATGCATACATCAGAGAGAGCTCCTCAACTACCCTTCTAAATTTCCCATGGCTTTACCTGCCTTTTTTCCTTTACTGACATTTTTACTACCTAACATATCATATAGTTAGGTGTCTTATCTGACTCACACACTGAAATGTAAGCTCTGCAGGAGTAAGGACATTTTCTCCTTTGTTTGCAGCTGTTTCCCTAGTATTTGAAACAAGGCCTGGCACATAATAAGTTCTAATAATTATTTGTGAAATGAATGTCTTTGTGGTTAAAGGATCTTGATAGATTCAAGGACTCTCCTGCCCAAAGAGCTGGCAGCAAACTGGGCAAATAAATACCATGAATAGCCTCCTTTTTTGCTCTCCCTTGTGACCATTAGGACACTACATTGGGTGTGGACTGGAGTGAAAAATTAAAGAGGACAGCAAGGTTAAAAAACAATCATTTTTTCATCATCAAGTAAGTTTTATAAAGGATCCAGAATTCCTGGTTAATCTGAGAGCAGCACATAAGGAGGGAGCGTCCCTAACCCTTTAAGGCTACAACAAACAAAAAACTATTACTAAAAACTGGGCTGACAAAGCATATATAGCATCAGGATAAATTCCTTCCCAGCCATCTTTCTTGCCCTGCCTCCCTTTCAACCAGATTATCCCTCTGATACAAAAATTCAGAAACCACTACTCCTGAAAAGATGAGTAAGATGTATTTTGATTCCACTGAGCCTGGGGAAGCTGTTTCAAGATTTGGACACAGTAGCAAAGGCCTCTCAAGTGCAAGGGTGGAGAGGCTCTGCTGAGTTTCACTAGAAGAAAGAGAATTGGCAAGAGTGGAGTGCAGATGAGAAGACATTTGGAGAGAGGAGGAGGAAAACTCAAGGGGTACCTAAGAACCAAGATTATGAGATGGTGAGTGCAGAGGTCTCCTACTTATGGATGCAGCTTTCAACCTCCTGCTCTGCATACAATAAAGAGTCTCTAAGAGCCTACCACTGGTACCTCCATGCCAATCTGTTCCTCCACTTCCTACTGACGTCACATATGAGCAACTGGTGCATGTGGTTTGTTTCCTTTGAGCTTTCATGAGGTTTTACTTAGTGAGACCATCCCACTGTGTTCATACTTTGTTTACCTACAATACTACTATATGGTATTGAATTGAAGAGCATTTGAAAAGTGGGATGAAAGGAAATGAAAGCTTGTCCTTACCTTGAATCACATATCAGGAGCTGAAATTAGATCCCACCTACTGGGAAGGGAGAGAGCCTGTGTCACCCAACAAAGCTCGGCCCCCTTGGCACATCCAAAGCCTCATATCCCTACCCCCTGGCTTTGGCACCAGGGGTTCCACGGCTGTGCCCAGGATAAAAGCACCATCCCCAGCTTGCTCTCAGGCAAAGACAGCCTGCTTTTAATTAGGAGCAGGAGCTGTTGTTAGATTGTATTTTTCTTTCCTTCTTTTTTTTCCCTATGCTTGATGGCATGATGTGTGTTACATATTTAATTAAAGAGGATCTAATGAGTGCTTCTAACAGCCCTGGGGTCAGAAGAGCCACTGCAGAGATTCATGCAAATGAGCCAGGCTTTATGGCTTCCCTAGTGAGCGGCAGTGATGTTGTCCAAAATGGCAGAGTCTGTGGGAGCCCATCAGCTTTCCAACTTCCACAGGAAAATACCCAAGGGGAAAGCACGCAGAGGGTGGGAAGTAGAATTTGCAGACTTTGTGTCTGGACCCCGAGATAAGTCTAAATGCATAATGGGGTAGGTCTAAACCTTTTGAAAAAAGGTTTCAATCAACCCAATTCATTGACCCAATTGGGTCAGTGGGCTGAACCAGAGAGCAACCCAACAGGATTAAGACTCTTAAGAGATGCTTTTGGACAGAGGAAGGTGAATCAGAGAAGAGTGAAGGAAGGAGAGGTAAAGCAAAACGTGTTAGGACATCTGGATTTTATTTTGTGGGAAATGAGTCATTAAATGTTTTTTATATGCACTTTCTTCACTGTGCTCTATTATATCTGTTATAGCACTCTCTTGTGATTTATCTACAGACATATCTATATCCCTATTAGACTCTGAACTGACTCCTCAACAGTGAGGACCTCCTACCTCTTTGCTCCCATGACTCCTACTCTCCTTCCTCTGTTAGATCAGTTGTACCAGATATCTTACCAGATTATAATTGCCTATTGAGTTTCTGTCTACTCTGCCTAATTGAAAGTTGATTGAATGTAAAGATTCTGTGTTTTTTCCTGTATGATTTTTGTCTTATTTGTGCTTATATGCCTAGTGTCTACCACAGTGCCCAGAATATAGTATGTCCTCAATAAGTTATTGAACGAATGAATGGATAAATGAATGAATAATACAAATGTAATCAGTCTCTTTTCAGGCCAGTCTCAGCGTACATGCTGCATCCAAACAAAGACAGACTGCAGATTTGCCCCTGAAATCATTGGAAAATTTTTCCAGATTTTACTGAAAGTCAGCTACTTGGACAAATGGGGAGAATGATGTTATATTGTATATTATATCATAAGATTTCTTTAAAATTCTCTTTAAGATACAGAATAAGAGGGGGGCCTGGGTGTCTCAGTCAGTTAAGCATCCGCCTTTGGCTCAGGTCATGATCTCACGGTCCCAAAAGGGATAGAGCTCGTTGTCAGGCTCCCTGCTCAGCAGGGAGGCTGCTTCTCCCTCTCTCTCTGCCCCTCCCCCCCACTTGTGCTCTCTCACTCTCTCAAATAAGTAAATACTTATTTAAAAAAAGATATAGAATAAGAAATTTAACACATCGTCCTTGATTGGATCCTAGTTTTGAAAAAAAAAATTAGGCATCAGCTATTAAGGACATTTTTTAGATAATTGGGGAATAGTTGATATTAGATGACATTCAGAAATTATTTTTGTTGTGTGTTAATAGCCTTGTCATATAGTAGTTTGTCTTTGTGGTGGCTTTTAAAAATAGCTACAAAGTCTTTCACAGCCTCCCCATGCAGAGGAGGGGATCTATGTCCCCTCCCTTGAATATAGGCATGTTTATACCTTCTGTGGCCAACAGGGTTTGGTAGAAATGAAGCTGGAAGGTTTCCAAAGCTAGATCAGAAAAGCCTAGTTCTACCTAGTTCTCCTGGAATGGCCATTCCTTTCTTAAGATGCTCCTTCTCAGAACCCAAATGCCATGCCGTAAGATGCCCAAGCCACAGGGAGGGGACACACATGGATGTCCCATCCCACAGTCCCAGCTAAGGCCAGACTTGAAGTCATTCCTGGGTTTATCTGTAGAGTCCTTCAGATAATTCCAGCCCCCAGACATTGGGATACTCCCAAATGAAATCTTGGATATTGTGGGTCAAGAGGGAGCCATCCTTCAGTGCATTACTGACCCATAGAATCTCTGAGTATAATAAAACAGTTGCTACTTTGGACTACTAAGTCTGGAGTGGTTTGCTAAGCAGAAACAGCAACTGCAACTGTCTTTGATATTTTTTTGGACATGCATGCTGAAGAACTTAAGGATAAAGTGCCATTATAACTTTAGCTTATTTTTAAATGGTCCCCACAAAACGTGTACAAAGATAGCAAGGCTAGATCAAGCAAATACAGAAAAACAATGGCAACTGTCAAATATAGATGGTGAATACATTGTTCATTGAACTATTTTTTCTATTTCCTTTACATTTTTTACAACAAAATTTTCTTTAGAAAGTGCTTTTATTTATTTTTTTTAAGATTTTATTTACTTATTTGACAGAAAGAGAGATCACAAGTAGGCAGAGAGCCAGGCAGAGAGAGAGGGGGAGGCAGGCTCCCTGCTGAGCAGAGAGCCCAATGCGGGGCTCGATCCCAGGACCCTGAGATCATGACCTGAGCCGAAGGCAGAGGCTTTAACCCACTGAGCCACCTAGGCGCCCCTAAAAAGTGCTTTATACACCTGTTTCCCCAAAGTTCTATATCTCAGGAAAACATAGATGTATCGCTCACTCATCTCTTCCGTCTCCCCCAAATCCCTTCATACAATCCTCTTTGAATGGGTCTTAATTCATCCTCCTTTTTCCGACAGGGGCTCTTCTTGTTGACACCTGGGCCTTTCCCAGTGAAGAGTCAGCCAAACCTGTGCCCTGCAAACCCCCCCTCTCTTTGAGATCTGTCATTTTATAAGGCAGAGGAAGGGACTAGGATTGTAATAACAAATACTTTAGCATGTTTTCTTTCAAATTAATGGCATAATTTTTTAAAAAGACTTTTAGAAACGACTGGGTTAGTAAAAAGAACAGAACAGACCTTCATCAGATTCGGTATGTATTGGCAAAACTAAGACCAAAGCCTTCCTGCATTCAAAACTTAAAATTTCCAAAGCAATGCTATGGATGCTATGGGTTATTATTCTCATAATCCTCATAATCTTGTAATCCATAATTCTCATAATCTCATAAAAGAAAGCAAAGAATTTTTCTAAGTCATTGTAGGGCAAATAAACCAAAAAAAAAGGAACATTTTTTTAAAAAAGCTCAGATCAAAAGTGTTTTTCCCTCTATCCTGACTCCCTTTAATCTACTCTGGAAGTTTCAGTGTGACTCCCTCCCTCTTTTCCCAGCTCCTGGTCACCCCCAACCAGCTGTTCCCCTGTCCTCTCAAAAGCCACTGCTTTTCTGAGGAGTAGAACCAGGTAAACCTTGGAATCTCAATCCTATTGAAGAAAAAAATCTCTTAACATTCTTTTTGGGGGAGGAGGTGCTGAATAATATTCCATTTTACTGATTTACCACATTTTATGTAACCATTCATCAGTTTTACTTACATTTTTTTTTAGTTATGCATTTTTTTTAAAGATTTTATTTATTTATTTGAGAGAGAGAGAGAGCAAGTGAGAGGGCACAATAAGGGGAGGGGCAGAGGGAGAGGGAGAAGCAGACTCCCCGCTGAGCAGGGAGCCAGACTCAATCCCAGGACCCTGGGATCATGACCTGAGCTTAAGACAGACGCTTAACCAACTGAGCCACCCAGAAGTCTCGTGAGTTATGCATTTTCAAAAGGAAAATAAGCTCTAATTTATGGTGACATACTGCCTGGCTGGTAGACAACAATAATATGAAACCTTAAATACCAGATTCTGTGGTTCATAAGTGGACCCTGACCACACAAGTGGAGGTCAGAGTTGAGAAACTACGTAGTCGGGATTTACTTACATTCTTGATATGTTCTTTAAATACCTGCCCCCCCACCCTGGGCTACATAAACTGAAACCACTTTTCTCCCTGATGACACCAATTCCTGTATACCGTTTCCAAAAATAGTAATAATTATTACAACAATAGTCAACATGGAAGCCAATTGTTTATTGAATACCTACGACATAGTTAGTGCATTGATGCTACTCTCTTTTATTAATTATTTCAATCAATCTTCAGAGCAACTCCATGAGGTATATACCACCAGTACTGCCATTCTAAATGGAGGAACCCGAGGGACACAGTGGTTGAGTAGCTTACCCATGGCCACCCACCTAGGAAGGCACAGAACCAGAATAGAAACTGACGAGGTATGACCAGGAACACTTGCTTGAAACCATCATGCATTATTGTCTCCCCTACAGGCTTCCCAACAAGCTTCATTTCTTCACTCCCCACCCCTGACCACCCACAGCCAGAAGAAGGGGGGTGCCTGTGCACCCTGCAGCATCCAGACCAGTGTCCCTTTGTCCCCAGGTATCTGCTCATCTTTGAAGCCTACACCATACCACCCTCATTAGCTATAGAGTTCCAGGACACTCATTGCTTCTTCCTTGACTTCAGCATGTGAATGTCACTCCATTTTGTGTTCTTCCCTGATTCTTTATGCCAGAATTCATGCGGATAGCTTGTAACTGTAACATCTTCAGGGACTAGCGGATCTGTGTACCCTCACAGCACACATCACCACCGCTCAGAACTTATTCTCCTACATCCGGGGTCTTGAACTTGCAGCAGTTCCTTTCCGGCTTATGTCTTCTTCTTCTTCTCAGTGTCCCTTTTGCTCTTTCTAAACTGTCTTTGTTTTAGCCATGAGTTGCCATAAGCATGCCATTTCTTCTTCCCCCGCAACTCATCACCTCCGTTCTTAGCTCACTCCTCTCCCTTCACACCTTAATGCTGACTCATTCCACTACCACCCTCAAACGCTTTGCTCTCCTTGCCATGTTTCTCCTTGGCAGCTCTCAACTTTGGGAAACTACCCTGTGCTTTTCCTATTCCCCCTCTAAGGCTGTGAAATGTAACTGGAGACTTTCATGAAAACATGTTTAATCTTTGTTAACCACACGTCCTAGTCACCTCAGCTGGACTTTTCATCTCTCCTACGGTCTCGTCACATACTTAGTTCTCATCACTCCACATTCCATTTCCTTGGGAAGTTACCTGAAATCTCGCTATGTCCTCATCCACTCGACCCACGTGTGCTCCAGCAGAAGGCCCCGAGAATATTTACGCAAATCTTCCAGAAGCCTAGAATGCCATTCTCTTCAGCCTTTCCTTCAAAGTCCTTGTACTGAAAGCAGCCCCCCCTGCTTTTTCTTATGACCAAGCTCACCACTTAGGTTCTTGCCCTACCACTTTCTCCTTCTCGAAGATCTTGCTCTCCCAAAATTCTCCTCAGAGCGCCTGCATAGCGCAGTCAGTTAAGCGTCTGACTCTTGGTTTCGGCTCAGCTCATGATCTCAGGGTCATGAGATGGAGCCCCACGTCAGGCTCCCTGCTGAGTGGAAAGACAGTCTACTTGAGGTTCTCTCTCCCTCAGCCCCTCCCCCCACTCTCACGCTCTCCCTCTCTCTCTCTCAATAAGTAAATCTTTAAAAAAAATTTTCATCTTCTGTCTTACTGCTTCAATCATTTTCTCCTTCTCTGGCTATTTTTGCTCTATTTACAAACAGGCTTTGATCACTTCTTACCCATAAAATAAAATGCCCTTCTGCTCTCTTGCTGAGCTCTCTTAGTACCTCTAGGCGGCTACCCTATCCCCTCAAGAGAGTGCACTCCCAACCCCTCTGCATTCATACCCTAGCCATCCATCCACTAGTTAATGCTGCAAGATGGCTTTCCTTCACCAGCCTCCCGGATTGGTTCTCTTGAGGACAACAGTGATCTCTGAATCTCTAAAGCCAACCATTGTTTCTTAATCCTCATTCCTGCCTTCTCTAAAGAATCTGAAACTTTTGATTATCTTCTATGTCATGAAAATCTATCCCCCAGGAATCTCCTTGTTTTCTCAATTCTCGCTCTCTCTAGCCTATTCCTCTTTCTCACAAAGAGACGTCTGATATCAGTCTTTTATCTGATGGCCCCATAAGATCCCTTTTGTTTCCTAAGCTCCTTCAAACTGTCAGCTTTATCTAAATTTATTCGTAAAGGCGACTGTCCAGCCCCTGCCTATTTTGTCTTGACCTCCAGACTGGCTTTTCTGATTCTTCCAGATATCTACGTGAATTGTGCAGACATTTCAGACCCACCATCCAACACTGGACTGCCAGTGTTTTGAGTTCTTACCATAACTAGCCTACTCCTATTTGCTGCCAAGCCCACTGACTTTGCTTCAGCACTGCCTCTCCTACTGTAGTAGGTCCCTTACCCACCATCCCCCGGAATGGGC
This sequence comes from Potos flavus, assembly GCA_028534135.1. Taxonomy (NCBI): domain Eukaryota; kingdom Metazoa; phylum Chordata; class Mammalia; order Carnivora; family Procyonidae; genus Potos; species Potos flavus. The sequence continues at coordinate 19,207,627 of CM052884.1, read as the reverse complement.
GTCAGCAGCGCATGCAATGTAGTTCTCCTTACACTGGGCCTATTTTCAAGAGTCTTCAAAGGCTCTCTACTGCCACTGATTCAAATTCAATCTTTTTGATCTGGCAGTCAAGTTCTTCCATTCTCTTGGGCACCCTAATTTTTTAGCATATTCTCTTCTTCTATCATGTATTTATTCATTTACCTGGTCAGCCAATATGTGAAGAGTTCAAGTTCTTTTTAAAATGGTGTGTCATTGGTACATTTATAAAGCAACGGTGCCTGCCTCGGCGTGCTCTTTAGGAAGAGTATACTGATTAAAGGCTTGGGCTGTGTGGTCACGTTAAAGCACCTTAGAATCCTAGTTGTGCGCATTTGGAAGCTGTTCTGCCCTGGACAAATTATATAATTTCTCTAATCAATGTTCTTATCTGTAAAATGAGTGTTTTAAGAATGAAATGAGATACTGCAAGCAAAGGCTGCCCAGAGTACCTAGCACATACATAACATTTGAAGCCCTTTCTACTTTTATCTTATCAAATTGTTTTGTAAGGATGGATCTTTGCTAGTTCAACCTGGGCCCCACCCAAAAAACCTGAATTCCAAGCCACTTCATAAATAAGGAATGCAATTGTTTGCAAATAATTAGGATTGAATCTCACTGGGCAGTGTTCTATTGTCCTTGGTCGGGAGAACGGACCCAGTGATGTATCTAATCTTTCACTTTCCCGGGGGCCACTTAATGTGGTAAGTAAAATTGTCCAAGACAAAGTAAAACTAGAAAATGAGCGTTTGGATTTTCTGAGTAGCCAAATAAAAGTCCAAGGATTCATTTACTATTTAAAATCTGCCAAATCTCTGACTCTGATCCACCAACCAGCTGGCCATGATCTTTCTGAACCTTGAAGAAGTTATCTGAGTTCTGGTTCTGAATTCTCCAGGAGGTCTCTGTGTGACCAGGCTAAACTACATACAGTTTCTGGGCTTTCATTTTCTCAGCCTCAAAATGAAGAAAATCGGGACTCTCCCTGCTCTCTCACCTAAAAGCCCAGGAAATGGCACATATTAGGCACTCAATAAATAATTTGCTAAATGAATAAATTAATATGTGAATGAAGAGCTGCTCTGCAGTCCAAATGAGTTATTAGGAGCAATCACATTTTGAAAAACGAAATAATAATTTAAATTTACATAACAAGTTATCAAATAGCAGACGATGAATACACTAACGGCATAGGTTCAAGGCTTAATGAGCTTCCCTGTACTCCTCTCACTTCCCAAACCCTCAGACTCTTCTAGAAGCCTTTATAGTAGCAGTGTGCAGAACGAAGAGCCCAGAAGCCATCTTCCTGAGCAGCTGTCTGTGTAATGCCAGCACTTGGGGACTTAACTAAATATCAATAATTTCTCCAGGATGCCTGTCACCAGTCTCCTTTTAGCATCAGATGAGGCCGGAGAGCTCGGAAGGCTCCTGGGCGCAGCACGAGTTCCTGGCTCCTGTCGTGGTCTGTCTGCTCTCCGTGTGACCCCAGCCGGCAGGCACCCCCCAGAGGTGCCTCCCTCGCACGCGAGCCCCAGAGCTCACCCGGATTGGCTCCCGGGTCTCAGACCTCTCAGCTGAGAGGCGGTGACTGAGGTAAACCTTGGCACCACAAACCCCACAGCCATAAATTTCACTTACGTCTAGTAAAACACAGGCATCCAGTTAAAGCCATAATCCTATAAGCTTGCCAGCGATCAAGCTCACGGTTAAAAATGAAGACGGACGGGTGCACTCAATCAATACCATAGAGGTTACAGCCTGCCGTTTGTAGGCTGTTCTACATGGAATCTTCTGCCGTTCTTGATGCTGTTTATTTTCTGCCTGGGTAGAAATAACAAATGTTCCTGCTTACTCTTCCGTTACATTGTCCTGGGCACTGGAGCATGGCTGAACCCTGAGGCCAACCAGATGTGGGACATGCAGGAGCAGAAAGAGCCCTTTCCCTGGTGTAGCACACTCCCCTCCATGGTCCTTCTCTGGCCGGACCACGGATTCAGACTCTGGTGCCTTGAGGGTACTAGGGACCTCTACTCCAAGGGCCTCCTCCGACCTTTACATTGATTTCCTTGGCCCTCTGGCCACCCCCCACTGTCTGTGCCTACAGGACCAATTTATAATGTATTGGGTTGCTATGGTTCTCCCATTTACAGGGAATTTGGTTTAAAGATTAAAATATTGGAAGAGCATAAAAAAATAGCTAGCCAGATAATGTTTCAGCAGGCAGCAGCTCTCTGAAACTGTAAGAGGAGGAGCTGAGTATAACTTCCAGCATTTTCCTCAAGATTCATCCAGCGTCTCATTGTGTGTCTTCCTCCTCCCTTCCCTCCTGGTCATGCCATGCTCTCCTTCTTTCCCTTCTACCTGTCACCCTCCTCTCCTTTCTCCATCAATCCCTTCTCATCCTCCTACTACCCTCTGTGCACTGGACCAACACCTACTGTGTGCACAGCCCTGTCTGCACACCTCTTTTCTTCCTCTGGTCCTGCACGATATAAACTAAACTTACCCGGTTGTTGAATGAAAAAGAAATTAGACTTTTGTTTTCACTGTACTCTGACTTTTCCAAGAACAGAATAGCTATGTATGTCTCTCAATAGATTTCTTTGACTCTAAATTAATATCTCCCAAAGGTCTCCTTGCCTGTTTTACTAGCTGAAATAAAGATTTACAATGGGAAATTTAAATGATCAGGAAGGAAAATACATCTAAGAAACACATGTAGGAACTACCATTTGTTAGAATCAAAGAAGATTTTGGTGACTAATGCCTTTTTTTTTTTTTTTTTCTGTCTGCAAATTCCTAATGAATTTGTCTACTTGGGCCTTCTGACTATTAGCTTCTCAGATGTGGACGTCTCCAGTTGGCTCTGGTACCAGGGACTGGCATTTGCCAAGTCTTGTTCATTATCCCGGGGGCATGAGTCATTACAACATATAGAAGAAATGTTTCTGGCAGCATGCACTTCTGATCCCTGCAAGTAACAACATCAGAGAAATAGGAAGGCTTTGGAAGAAATTCAGTCCTAGTTCTCATGTCAGTATCTATGTTTCTCTTGTCCAGGGATCATGCAACTCTGGAATCGGGGGAAAGGGATGGATAGGTAACATAAAGAGGATTGCTAAGAAAATCCAACGATATTGCAATATTCTTTCCTTAAAAATCACACAACTCACTTTCACAAAAACATATGCACTATTCTCATAGAGGCATGATATGGCTGAACAGAGAGACTAATTCCATAAGCTTCGTTGGTCAGATCCTAAGGCTGGAAGAGAACACAAGAAATCATTTACACTCTATCTCCAACAAGGCTACACGTCTGCCAAAAAACGAACCCCACCTGTCCAAGTCAAGGTAGCTGATATGGGGGGAAAAAAAACACAACTATAAAACAGGCTCTCAGTCATCAAAGGCATCTGTAAATAACAAGCAGAATTGGCAGTCTGGGCACTTGACCTGGTGTTTAATTGTCAAGACAGCCCCATGACTTGATCGTTGTCATTTCTATTTTGTAAGCGAAATGTCATGGCCAGAACTGAGACCTACACTTGGGTCTTCTGACTCTGCGGTGAGTCTGGCCCCCACACGGTGCTGCCCTCGCTGGGCTTGGGTTGTCTTGACACCCAAGGGAACCAGTCCATACGCCATTTGGCACTTTGGGCAAAGAAGACATTATCTGGCAGACTCAGTCCCAGAAGAGGAGCTGAGTGTTTCTTTCCCTCTCCTGCTTCTCTATACCGGGTGACAGGAATAAACCCCACAAAAAGAGTAGGCTTCAATGAGTGTGGATAATCTCCTTCAGACACTGGTGGATGGGAAATATATAGATATATACACTTTGTCATTAAAATAACCCTGTTTTTCTAAGCTGCTAATAGGATTATTCAAAATGTTTAAAGCAAAATCCCGAAGCCTGTTACTGGTTTGCCAAAGAAACTAAGCCTTTTTCTTTCTTTTTCTTTTTTTTTTTTTCATCTTTCTCTGAATGTTGATTCTGAGTCAGGCAAATAAATGGGCACCAGTTCTTAGCTCTGCCAGTCACTCAACAAGCGAGGAGTTCTCGAGTAGGCTTCCCCAACACCGAGTCCCTCAGCATCGCCTTCTTCCTTTGGTCCCCCTCTCTGCCCCCCGCCTCCCCCGCCACACACACTGCCCTTCTTTGTTCCACCCCAAAACACAGAGTCATCAAAGGCTATCTGGGCAAGCTTTCCCAAAGTAACTGAAACAGGAAGTTCGCCATTTTCTCCTTCTTCCACTCAGCACTCAGGTACTCGGTTGGAAAGTAAGAACTCATAGTTGTCTGAAGGTTATTTTGCAAGTGCTCTTAAGTCACTTAAAGCTAGTACGTTTTCTCCTGTCAATTAGATTTTAAGGATTCTGAGGACGAAGGTAGATTTCTGTTCCTTTATTCTGAGTTGTCGCGTCTCTCTCTCAATGCAGCATCACCACCGCACCTCGTGAAAATCCATTCATTGACATCGGCCCAGTGCGTGGTGCTGACTGATTAGGAGACCAAGACCAGGGTCAGAGGTCAGCCTTGGCAAAGAGAACTGCTTTTTGTCTCAGGGAGTGATCCCAGGTCCAATTAAACGGTGTGGAAAATCTTTCTGGAAAAGAGCACCCAAGCAGATAGACTGAGGAGTGAGATGCGTAGAGACAGAATATCCACAGCAGTCAAACCCTCGTAAACCTAGGCTTGCAAGATGTTTAGAGAAGCTGTTTATGAAATGCAAAGCAGAATGCCTATCCGGATAGATCGAGAGCTCCTGCATGTTTTTTCTGCCTCATATCCTCTGTTCACCTCTTTTTCCCAATCTCCATCCTCCCCCTCACCCATACACCCTACGCCATGGGCACTTAATATCACTGAGACGAGACATAAATATCACCCCTTTATAAAAGTCTTCTCTGACCATGAGCAGCCCTGCCCACACCTTCTCTAGCTCTACTCCCAGCTGCACAGCTGTCTCTCCTAAATCAGAGCCTCCAGGACACTTGGAGTTTAGCTCTACTTGCTCTTTTCCCACTGTAATTAGCTCATATTCATTTTTCAAATTTCTAATGCCAAGAACATAAGGAGAGGTCATTGAGGGCATAGTCAGCAAACATTTAAGATATGAAAGAATTAACAAATGACTGAGTGAATCAGATTGGCAAGTCCTGTGTCCCCTTAGCCAGGTGTTATCTCCACTTGTCATTCTTCCATATGTTCCCACCCTAAATACAAAAGGCTGAACTCCAGGTCCCCCATCCTTCTACCTGGTGCGTCTCAGATTCTGCAAATAACGGTAGGAAATTACAGGATGATCATATGATGATGTTTAATTTTAGAATATCGTTTTCTCCTGTGACCTCCCATTGTGTATATATACGTGTACAAACACCGGTGTGCTACAGTTGCCGTCTACTTAGGTGGGTGGCAAAGCCCTCCACGGATTGTGTTTGGAGGGATAGGTCATTTGTCTGGGAGATGTGGGAGGAAGAGTTGATATTATGGTGAAAGAGACAATCAGTCTAATAGGGCCATTAAATTGACAATGGAAGAAAGTACTGCTCCATAGTCCCCCAGAGCAATCAGGGTGCCCTAAAATGGGAGACTGGCAATGATAATAAAAAAATACTGAACCTTCTCCGCCTCCCTTTTGTAGTTCCCCTGGGTCTGGGTTTCAGTAGAATCTGTATCAGGGGAAGGCTCTGAGTACGTCTGTTGCACTCTGATGCTTGCACTCTTGGAGCTAAGTGACCAGAGAACAGAAAGAAATGGCAGACATGCTAAGGGGGAAGGAGGCCATAAAAATGCTAAGAGGGGAAATTGGAAAAATGGGCAATGGACCAAAAAATATTTGGGGGCCTTGCAGGGGAGCTAGTGTTTTTTGAAAATTACTTTTTCTGCAACAAAAACTTGATCAGAGATCTCACCTTCTTTTGGGAAAATAGAAACCATCACACATAAAGTCTCTCTTCCTCCAAATGTCAAATCTGCAAATCTGTTTTTCCTTCACATTTCCTCTTCCTCCCTTCTGTCACAGATGAGCACTCTGGCCACTCATTTACTCAAGTGAAAGAGAAAGTTATCCTTGACTTTGCCCGTTCTGTCATCTCCTTCAAGTGAGGCAGCAGCAAATTTTCAGTCTCTCTTAGATGTCCGCTTGTCCATCTCAACAGTCCTAACCCTTAACAGGTCAGCCCTCTCTCTTACCTGGACTAGTTCAATAGCTTCTTCACCTTAGTCCAGTTTCCACCCCAGGCCTCCTTTGATCTATTCTCCACACACAAGTGGAGCAATCTTGTCCATTTCCAAACTGTAACATGTTCCTATTCAGCTCAGAACCCTCAGATTATGTCCTATTCTTCTTGAAAGTCCAAGCTTCTTCCTGTGATCTTGTAAGTCCTGTAGGATCTGGCCCTCCTTGCCCCTCTCTCTAGCTTCTGGCCACACTTTTCCCCGTTCACTAGCCAGTGACCACGATGGTCTTCTCTGGGTCTTAGAACACACCAGGCCCTTTTATTCATCTACTTACAGTCGAAATGCTCTCTCCTGCTACTCGCTTCGCTAATCCTTACTCCTCCTTAAGCCTTTCCTGTCGGCTCTGTCTAAAGTAGACCCTACCGTAATCCTCTCTCATTGTCGCCTTACTGTTTTTCATAGACTTTTTTCCTGCAACAATTCAATATATGTGTTTATTTATCTGGTTCTTGGGTCGCTCTGTAGCATGTAAGGCTCCGTGAGGTCAGGCACCCTAGGGAATGGTCTTGTTCATGGCGTTACCCCAGAATACACTATCATGCCTCGAACATACAGGCTTTGGGTTCGTTGAGGGAACTCCCACAATTCAGATGAATTGAAAAATAAAATAGGGAAGTAGTATAATTATAAAGAAATGTACTTTTATGACTTTCAGGACATACAACGTATTCCTGAGGAGGCCTAATTTATTGGACGGATAAGACTCATTTGTAGCTGGCAGCCTCCATTTGTACCCATCTGCATCCCGGTAATTAATGCCAAGTTCTTAGAAGCAGTCTGTTTCCTTAAAGAGGCAGACTCTGTGTTTAAATTTGATAGAAGTGGCCTGGGTAACAACAGAACTTGACTAGATCATCTTAAATTGCTCTCTCGTTTGTTCCTATGTGAAGGTTTTTTCAAACCAATTGTAGACATTTAATCGGGAGGATTTTGCCCTCTGTTTTCTCTCTTTATTAAAACCTAAAAGCTACAAACTGTTTTTTCTGCTAATTATAAACAAAGAATATGTCCTTCGTACATGAGATAATGGATGTGTGTGCAAACGTGTCGTGTGTGTGTGCACAGGTGCGTGTGTGTATGTGTGTGTGTAACGGCTCACTGCCGCTGTCCCTATCGTTGCAATGAATAACGTGTTAGAACCTCCTATTACCTTTTAATTCAGGTGAAGAATGTATTGCCGCCAAGCCTCCCTGTTATTTTGTTTCTATTCAGAATACAATTTTTAAAAAGTGGCTTAATTCCATATAAATAGTGGTAAATATGAGTTCTGTGAGGGCAGGTGACAAGGTCTGCTTTGTTTGTCCCCGATTCACCAGACAGCACACAGCATCATGTCTGCTGCCTGCTAGAAG
>CM052884.1:19185027-19199907 GCA_028534135.1 Potos flavus | reverse complement strand
CAACTCAGAAATGGTTGGATTAAGAATGTCAAACTTGGCCTTTAGGTAATCCTCAGTGCAGAAGGCAGCAGAGTTAAATTTGAAGGGAAAAATGGTTAAAAGATAAAGAAGTTCTGAAGCAGCGTCAGGAGCTAGCACTCCTTCTTTCAGGGAACACAGAGACGTTTTCCAAAACCCCCGTCGTCAATTAGACGTCGTGGTATTTTCAGCACGTTCCCCATGGCCCGCCTGGTGTGGGCTGCAGGATGGCAAACACAGCGGGGAACGGTGAAGACCCTCCCAGACGTGCCACCTCTCCGTTGGGGCACCCTCCTCAAGCTCTCAGCTCCAGGGGTGAGCCCGGCAGCCCGGGCTCAGATCCTGTCCCTGCCACGTTCAAGCTGTGGGAACCTAGACAAGTTCCTTAACCTCTCTCAACCTGTTTCTTCTCTGCCCCAAAGAGGTGTTAACAGTGTCTATTATTATACAATGCTGTTGGTACGCATTTACCCGGAACAGTATTCGCGACAGGGCGCGGCGCATAGTAACTGCTTACTAAAGGCAGCCCTCTTGCCATCATCTTCCTCTTCATTCTCCTCCTCAGTGGCACGCATCCCTTGCCTCTCTCCCTTCCCCAGCACCACAGGGCGGCACACCAGGACCACCATCCTACCCTGGCCAGACCGTGAGGACTCACCCCAGGGCTCTTCCCACCAACCCCCCTCCCTGACCCTGACTTAAGCTCCCTCCAGCTATGGCCCAAGCTCTGAGCCTGGCCACTTTGGTTCCAGAAGCTCTCCTCCCCAGATTCCTCCTGCTCACCACTTCTTTCTTCTGTCTGATGCTGGCTATGCTACTAGATCAATCCTTCCTGCTGCGGACAGTGCAGACATCTCACTGCTCCCACATAGCTTATGCCCATCACTGTGGCCTTAATCAGCCCTTTCTAAATACCTAGACCATCTTCCCTCACCTTTCTGCTTCTTCTATATAGATTCGGTTTAATGCCACCTTCTCCATGAAGCTTTCCTTGACTATAAGCTCAGATATCAAACCCTGATTTTCTCTAACACTTTAGAGCCTATTTCTCTCTTTCAGGGACCTGGTTAATCAGACACCACCTTATTCATGATTCATGTAGAATGCTATGTTGGAGAGCAAACAAATCTTGGTTCTGTCTGTGTGACTTTGGAGACGTTATTTAAATTCTCTGGGACTCCGTAGAACACATATAAAATGGAAGCAATTACACACACCTTGACTGATTGTATAGAAATGAAGTCATCTAAGACAAGTCATGTAGCACAAGGCCAAGCTCATTTTAGGCATTTAATAAACAGCTCTTGCATTGGCCTGTGTTTGTGTAGGTCTGGGACCCCTCCAAGGACAGGGTTTTATATTTCTTAGCATGCTCCCTGTTGCCTAGAAATATGTCAATCTCCCTATACGCCTTCAGTTTATGATTAATACCTATTTGTCAAATGAACAAATGAATGAATAAAATGTACTTCTACCCATGAATCTTCCCCTGGCTCAATTAATGTGTTTGCCACCCAGCTTTTCTGGTGCTGTGTGTGTGTGTGTGTGCGTGTGCATGTGCACACAAATGCACATGTGTGCACAAATGCACATGCATGCATATTTTGCAATTCCTCTAATAGACTCACTTCCATATGTAAAATCATTAGAACCCTCCAGAAATCTTCATGTTGATTTCCAATACCAAAGTGTCACAAAACTGAAATTCTACCATCGGAGAGCTTGTCCTGTGGGTTAAGCATTGGACTTGCCCAGCAGTCTTTCAGGTAATATAAAGCCCTGTGTCAAGGTCTGTATTCATTAGCTTGGCTGCCATAATAAAATGCACAGACTAGAGGGCAGAGACAACAGAAACTTACTTTCTCACAGTTCTAGAGGCTGAAAAGTTCAAGATCAAGGAGCTGGCAGAGTCAGTGTCTGGTGAGAGTCCTGTCTTTGGGCTGCAATCAGCTACCTTCTCACTAGGCCCTCCCATGGCCTTTCCCTGGTACATAGAGGCAGAGAGTGAGATCATTCTCTCTTCATTATTTTATAAGGCCACAGATCCATCAACTGAGGACCCCATTTTTATAACCTCATCTAACTTTACTTACCAACTAAAATATAATCACATTGTGGGTTACGGCATCAACGTATGAATTTGGTGATGGTGGTTGGGGGAACCATTTGGGCGGTAGAAAGATCATTCACATCCTAATGTAAATTCTGTTTTCAGGCACTTTCTCCTCTCTGTCAAGGCAATCTAGGTGGAGAGTACAGTCCCCTAAGTGGGGAAATGACAAGTGGGGTACTGCTGGCAGACATTATCTGGAGCCCCCCGAGCACAAATTCCTTGTTGCAGAAGTATCATCCTGTCCCAATACATTGTGCCATCACTATAAATTTGTCCAAGGAACTCATAACCCCACTTCCCAAACCTTCAGAGCTATGGGAAGGAGGATGAGTGTGGACCATTAACGTTCATCCATACGACCCCACCACTGCCATTAAATCTGGCCTTCCAGCAACTGCTGGAGACTCGGGTCACTTCTCCGTAGCAAAGGGACAGCGTAACTAGTTTCCAGTAACTGTCCATATCCATTGTGAAGATCAAAGCCATAAAGCCTACCTCTGCTCGAAACACAGGGAAAAGGACATTCGAGAGGCAGGAAAACAAAAATTGAGTTGTCAAAACTCAGTGTGAACCAACTTTCATAAGTCACTGCAGGCCCAGAGGGGCTCTGCAATTGTTGGTGTTCTGTATTGTTATTTATTTGCTCTCTAGTTGCTCTTAAACTAGAATCTTCCCCTTACCTTTATGTCTGGTGTGTGAGTGAGTGAGTGAGTGTGTGTGTGTGTGTGTGTGTGTGTGCGCGTCTGTGTGTGATATCATGATTTTTTGAAGAGTACCAACCAGTTGTCTTGGAAAATCTCTCTTCCATTAGCTTCCTGTTGCTATGAAATAAATTACCATAAATTTAGCACCTTAAAATAACACACTTTTGCTATCTCCCAGCTTCCGGTCAGGAGCCTGGGCCTGGGTTAGGCAGGTCTTCTGCTCAGAGTCTCCCCAGGCTGAACTCAAGGTGTGGGGGCTGCGGTCTCATGCGAGGGTTGGGGTTCCCTTCCAAGCTCACTGGTGTTAGAGGAATTCAGTTTGTTGCAGTTGTAGGTCTGAGGCTCTCCATTTCCCAAGGCCACCACCTGCCATTTGACCCTCTCCACGACACAACAGCTTCCTTCCTCAAGGCTGAAAGGAGAACATCTGTTGCTAATTCTTTCCCTTTTAATTATCTTAAAGTCAACTGACTTTAATTACATCGGCAAGATCCTTTCACCTTTGCATGTACAGACCATCATCAAGGGATTGACTATCCCATCATCACCCACAGGGCCTGCCCCTCCACGGTGGAGGGTTACACAAGGCATGTGCAACCAAAGCCAGGAGTCTGGGAGTGCGTCTTAGGAATCTACCTATCACATTCTCCATTCTGGACTTGCCGGATTTGTTTATTTACTCGTTATTAAATTCAGGTTACAGATTTTTGGCAAGGACACTGATGAGGTGGCTCAAACGGGTTTCCTTGTCTCCAATATCTCTGATTCTCCCTTGATCCCTTTACGCCCTGACACACACACTCCTTACCCTCTCAGAGGTAGGGTTCTTCTATAACATGGTAGAGAAGAAGGTTGTCCATGTTTGTCTAAAGGCTCTGATCCCATCATGATATTAACTGACTTGAATGGACACCACCCCTGGATGCCCCCATAAGTGGAAGTATCAGGTACTAGTTGAGAGTCCTGCAATAAGACTGCCTGAATTCAAATCCTGACGTCAGTACTTACTAACCAGTGGCTAAGTTTTCCATTCTTCTATTAATATCCCTACATTGAGCCCACCCCTAACATTATCCGGGCCCAGAACAAGTGTACACGTGGCAGCCTATATCAAAAGTAAAAGTTAAGCAAACAGATTAAAGAAAGCACATTCTCTCCCCCCAGCTTGACAAATACATGTTTATAATCACCTGGAAACACAAGGTTTGAATTTAGAACTCTTGATGGTATAGGCGATAACACACCCCAGGCTTACCCTCCTCTTCTCCCCTTCCCATACCTGGCTTCTCCCCACATTGCAAGTCCCGTGGAGGACTTGCTAGTGGTCAAGATCACACAAAAAACTGACCTATCTCGTGAGGTTGGATGAGAAAAATAGAAGAACATACGCGTTGAGTGCTTAAACCAGTGTCCGATGCAACGTAAGTTTTTAATACAGGTTACCTCTTATTATTTTCAGATTCCCTATGGATCAAGAGGTAGATATTCCCAGTTTCACCAGCACCTAGCACAAGCCCCTTGCAAATCCTGTTTTTTCTAGCCTCTTCTCAAACCTGAAGGCAAACACAGAAGGAAAGCTACAGACGAGTTGTATTCTCAAATCAATTTCTGCAGCCAGGGATGATGATGTGTTCTAAACCATGCAAGTCAAATTAAAATCCCTCCATATTCCCCTATCTCAGCTAGAGCCTGCCTGATCAAACCACTGCTCACAGACAGGGACAAAACACACATCTCACCGTGTTTGACATCCCAGATTCCTTTTTCACTTGGCTCATATTCATTCGCTGTCTCTTGGAACCTCTCATTCTGTTTGTTAGTTATCGTTAATTACAGAATAAATCAAAAATACATGCTAATCTGGAAGAGCTTGTCTTTGAAATGCTTCTTTGTGCCTTCCCAGTTTGTAGAGAGCTGGGCTGGGAAGGCAAATGTATCCCTGGCTGGCAGACTTTGTCTTCCTTAGAATTTAGGTGTGATCTATATTCAAATGACAGTTTAATGAGCCTTTTCCTATTTCCAGAAACCTTATCACATCATTAAAGCGTAGAAATGAATAATACATCTAGCAGTTGGATTAAGCTGAACTTGAGACCTGATGCATCTTCAAAAGGGGAAGAAAGTGGAGCAGAGGCAAAATTGAGGAATGCTGAGCTGAAAAGGAGGAGTTAAATGAGGGGTTCGGGGGGTGCTATTTTTATCTGATGTACCAACATAGGTAATTGTCACCAGCATTTTTCAAAGTTTTAATGTGGCACTCCTGTTTCTTTGAGCATGGCCTGGAAGAGAACTTGGGCAGATCATCATCTACCAGTCATCATGGCTTAGGATGAAGAGTTCACCTGCAATGACTTCGTTGTAAGCAAGGTGCAAGCTGCCTTCGTTAGTGTCCATGCCAGTCCCTACTTCTTCCTCAGGAGTAGAGGAGCTTAGGGTATTTAGAGGTCTGAGCCCTGGGGTCAGAATTCCAGATATGTCTCCTAGGAGCTGTGTGTCTTAGGGTTGAGCAGCTTGGCCTCTTTTAAAACCTCAGTGTTTTTCATCTATAAACCGAGAGATAAGAAATGCACCTGCTTTGGTGGGTCGTGGAGAGGACCCAGGGAAAAAGCCCAGATCAAATTCTCAGCCTGGTGCTTGGTAAACAGTAAGGGCACAATGCCTGTCAGCTCTTCCTTTTCATTTCTTGGTATCTTGGTCTTTCTTCTACTGAGAATGGCCTTCACTCAAGTCCGCTCTGTAACCTCAACCCTCCCAGCCCTTTCTCCTTCTGAAAACTTCTATACATCTTTCAAAACCCAGTTGAAATGGTCTCCACCATCATCCTCTCTGATACCCTTAGGCAGATCAAATGTTTGCTTTATCCAGACCTCCGTAATTCCCTCAACAGCCTTTTGTGATCAAAAGGGCACTTTGCTGAGATTTTGGTGTTTTGCAGTGGGTCCTTGAATGTCGGTGGAACGAGTCTAGATTCCCTTTTCTCTCCTTTCCAATGTTTAGAAATAGAGGTGATGGCATATTTCCAGGTGGCCTCAGGGCTTTCTGTCCAATGCTGACAGATGCACATGTTGGTGGTAAGAGCTCTTTATTGCCCTGGAGAAAAGCCCTTTGATAGACACTGCCAAGACAGTGCAGATTCTAACCCAACCACGTCCCATACAGAGTGTTAGTATGAAAATGGTAAGTGAAATCTACCCCCATTCCATTGCCCTGGACAAAGGGTCCTGGATAGGTTGGAAACCTGGAAGGCATCCCTGACTGCTCCCTTTCTCTTGCACATCACATGTTGGACAAGGCAAGGCAAGGGTCTCTCGGCTCAGGATTCCTCCACTTAACCCCTCTGCATCTCTCTCACCCCATCTCTCGGCTCACATACTCAGGATCTCCCTTCAAGGTCCAAAGTCTTTTCCCACCTGGCTCCTGTCCATCTTCCTGAGGAATAAATCTAGTAAGATTCTCTTCCTTTAACGAATGGCATTTTTCCTGACAAAAGCTAAGAGGTAGAACCCTCCGTCCTCTGATCCCAGGTTTCTTTTAGATTTGCTTCCTACCGCTTTCCTTTGTGAGTGTTATCTTGAAGCTAAACCTCTGTGCCATTGTATTCCTTCAGCCAGTGATCTCTTAAATGTAAAAATCAAATCCTGCTACTCCTCTGTTTATACCAGTTTTTGTATAACCACATTGGAAAATGATCTGGAAGTTCCAGTAAAACCAATCATGTGTACATGCTAGGAACTAGCAATTTCTCTCCCGATACGTACCCACCATGAACCCATGTGTAACTCACCCGAAAGATGTGTATCAAGATGTTCAAAGGAGCATGATTTCTGATACACCAGAGTGAAATATACCTAAATGCCCCTAATAATATAATGAATAAATTACATTATATTTACCTAATGAAATACCATACATGAATCATAAGAAATTTCTAGAGCTAGGGGCATCGGGTGGCTCAGTCAGTGAGGCATCTGACTCTTGATTTCTGTTCAAGTCATGATCTCAGGGTCCTGGGATCAAGCCCCATGTTGGGGGTCTCCACTCAGCAGGGAGTCTGCTTGAGATTCTCTCTCTCCTCTTCCCTCTGCCCTTCCCCCCACTCTTTCTCTGTCTATGTCTCTCTCTCAAATAAATAAATAGAAATTGTCTAAAGCTATATGCAACAATATGAGTGAATCTTACAAATATAATTTTGAGGAAAAAATGCCAAGCATAAATAGTATGAACTGTGTGATTCCTTTCGTGTGAAATAGAAACACAGGTAAAACTGTTAAAAGGCAGGGCAGGGTTGCCCTTGGGGAAGGAGTGACTGCAAGGGATTGTTGTGAGTTCAGCTGTGCCTCCCAAGAAGATGTGTCCAACTCCTTCCCCCTGATACTTGCGAATGTGAGCTCTTTTGGAGATAGAGTTTCCGGAATTGTCATTACTGAAGACCTCAAGATGAGATCATTCTGGATCAGGGTGACCCTGAAAGTCTAGTGGCTGGTGTCCTCCTAAGAGAAAGGAGAAGACGTGGGACACGCAAAAGGGAAGGCTATGTGAAGGCAGAGACAGGGGCTGGAGTGGTACTTCTATGTGCCAAGCAGGGCAAAGGTTTGCTGGCAGACCCCAGAAGCGGGGACAGAGGATTGGAGTGGATTGTCCCTCAGAGCTTCCAAAAGAAACTAATCATGCCAATACCTTGACTTCAGGCTTCCGGCCTCCAGAACTGTAACGGAATACATGTCTGCTATTTTAAGCCACTTAGGTTTTGGGAATCTGTTACAGCAGCCCTGAGCACCCCATGTAGGGGCATTACGTGGGTTACTGAGATGCAGCTAGAATTCTGTTTCTTGTTCTACGTTGTTTAGGAAAATCCATCGATCTGTATACTTGATCACTGTGCATTTTTCAATACAATAACTTCAAAAAAGTTAAAAGTATATATAATGACTTTTTATTACACTTTGAAAGCTTCCTTCATATCATAGTGTAGCAGTCAGAAAAAGACAGGTTGTTGTCCAGTAACAAGTAAACCCAATTGACCCACAGCATCGAAGGTCTGCATCTCACCCATGTGGGTGACACATCTTCTGGGGATCAGCTGTGGCTCTGCTTCACATCGTCTTTGTGAACCAGATCAAACTTTAACTGTTCCTGCAGTTTTTCCAGAATTCTCCAGGTGGACGAGTAAGACAACATGAGTGTCTTTCTCCAACTGCATTACTTTTATTTGGCTACATGCTTGCACATTTATTTCTGGCACTAGGTGTGAACGCCCAGACTGCTGGCATATCATCTTTATAGAGCATAATGATTGGAAGCACATTTTTTATATCAGACATGACGTTAGACAGACTTGAATCCCATCTCTAGTGATCTTCCACTTAATTTTGGTACCCACCTGCAAAATAAGGGTAGTACTACTAGGACATTATATTAGGGTGAGGATTAAAAACATGTGTAAAATTCTTTAAAATCCAAGGTATAAAGAAGGCATTCAGTAGACTCTTCGCATCCATATTCATCAGGGATATTGGTCTGAAATTCTCCTTTTTGATGGGGTCTCTGCCTGGGTTGGGGATCGGGGTAATGCTAGCTTCATAGAAAGAGTCTGGAAGTTTTCCTTCTGTTTCTATTTTTTGAAACGGTTTATGGAGAATAGGTATTATTTCTTCCTTGAATGTTTGGTAGAATTCCCCAGGGAATCTGTCAGGTCCTGGACTCTTGTTTTTCGGGAGGTTTTTGATCACTGCTTCAATCTCGTTACTAGACATTGGTCTATTCAGGTTGTCAATTTCTCCCTGTTTCAGTCTTGGAAGTTTATAGGTTTCCAAGAATGCATCCATTTCTTCTAGGTTGTTTAACTTATTGGCATATAGCTCTTGATAATAATTTCTGATGATTGTTTCTATTTCCTTTGGATGAGTCGTGATCTCTCCTTTCATTCATAATTTTGTTAATTGGGGTCTTCTCTCTTTTCTTTTGGATTAGTTTGGCCAGTGGCTTATCGATCTTAGTGATTCTTTCAAAAAACCAACTTCTGGTTTCGTTGATGCAAAAAAAAAAAAAATAAGGCATTCAGTAAACATTACCTATGTACTTACTATTATTGCCTACCTACTACAAGTCAGGCTCTGATCTAGGGTTCTAGAATTAGTGGTGACCGAGTCAAAATCTAGGCCCTTAGTGGTTAGGCTGCTATAGTTATTAAAACTGTTATTTATATGTCCACTAGCTAGCACGGTGCTTGACACATAGTAGATCTACAGCAAAAATCATTGAACAAATAATTCTCAGTCTCTTACTCCAAAATGCCAAGCTTACTCCTAACTTCTTGTTTCTTTAATATTTTTTCCTCCCTTGATTCTCATTCCCATTTTTTCATGAGTCATTCCTCTAAAAAAAATTAGCTTTTTGGGTGACTGTTTGAGCCTAATCACGTTAGCGTTGCATACATAATAATCCATGTTAACAGATGCCCTATTTATGGGGAAATGTAAAGCCATGATGTGGGGAAATTAGTCATCTCATGTTTTTGTTGAAGAAGCAAAACACGCAGTAAATTAAGTCTAGTCTTCTTGAAATTCTGCATTTAAAAAAAATTGTGATAGAAACTGGGGAGCACACTTCGTACAATGTGGCATTAATTATTTAGTCATTCTGAATAGGTTTCAATTGCATTACATGGAAAAATAGAAGAGCCCTCCAGTGGCCAAATAATCCCTCTCAAATCCCAAGGGTTATTTGCTGCAGACGGCATCTCCAACTGAATGAAATGCCTGCTTTATCTTCTGCAAGGAAAGAAAGAGGGCAAGACCTATTAAAGTCCCATTTTCCCATTTTAAAAAGGACTCTTGTCTGATTCCAAACACTTCAGACAAGTTTGAAGCAAATTGTTTTATCTCTTAAAGCAGAGATAATACCCTTTTTCTGATAGCTAACCGCTGCAGTCGAGTAACACTTTTTTTTTAATTGAGCATCTACTATAGGTCCAGCACTGGACTTTGTGGAAGGAGACAGCCTACAGAGGGAGAGAGAAAGGGGAAGTAGAACGTCCAGATTCTATCCTCGAGGGGACTGTGGTTGGCTGAGGAGAGTAAACCAAATACTTCGGACAATAAAATGATCACGTATAATGTTAAACTTGGTGTTTCTTGTCAGAAACTATGTTTGTACTCTTCGGGGCAGGGAAAAGAAAGTGCCTTATAAGAATTAATAGGGGGGCGTGGGTGGCCCAGTTGGGGAGGTGTCCAACTCTTGGATTCAGCTCAGGTGGTGATCTCAGGGTCATGAGATACAGCCCCTCTTCGGGCTTTACACTCAGCATGGAGTCTGCTTGAGATTCTCTCTCTCCCTCTGCCCCTCCCACTGGTGCTGTCTCTCTCTCCCTCGCTTTCTCTAAAATAAAAAAATAAATCTTTAAAAAAAAAAGAGTTAATAAAAATTTATTTGCAATTTACCGATGGTAAGCACTTCGCTAAGTATTAGAGGGGCCAGAATCAATACAGGCATGGTGCCTTGCTTTCTAGGACCTTAGAATCTGTTGGGGGAGAATAACGATGAATAAGCAATTGCAAAGAGCTAGGTCAAATACTGAGAGAAAGTACAGGAGCCGTGAGGGCAGAGGGAGGAAGCATTGAGCCAAAACTGAGGAGGAAATGGTGGTCAGGGAAGGCTTCCTAGAGGCTGTGACTTTTAGGCCAGCGCCTGAAATGAAGAGACATTTCTTAGCCTCATGATGAGGTAAGGGTTAGAATGTTCTAGGAAGAGAGAACAGAGGATGCAAAGAGCTGATGGTGGAGAGGGTGAGGGATGGTGGAGAGGCTGAAGGATGTTCTGTGTGGTTGGAGCAGAAGAGAAGGACATGGGAAGACAGGAGGCAGGGACCATGTCTCAGGAATGGCAACTAAGGCAAAGTCCCACTGCCCATCAGATTCCCGTAAGGCCCAAACAAGCACTTTCGTCCATAATCTTCTGTCCGATCCCCACGTGTCTGATCAGAACTTATTTTTTATTTCCAATTCCCCAAAATTGGCATTTTTATTCTCGGTCCTGGCTTAGCTTCGAAATCCACCCGCCCTCCTACATCGACCCCTTGGTGCCAATGAGTTTCTGGGTCCTGGTCTTCCCTTTCACTTGTAAAGACAATTCAATCCTTCCACGTGACATTTTTTTCAATATTATTTACAAAACCATTTCCTCCCACCCCTCCTTCTCGGCCCTCGATCCACACCGTGGGTTAGTTCCTCAGCTGGGCCCAGTCGGAGTTCCTGGAAGGAGTCAGCGGTGAAGCCTGGGACAGGCGGGAAGATACTGGAGCACCTGGGAAGCCAGCAGGTGTTTGAGGGGGGCGCCTGGCTGCTTTCACTCTTACCTGTGAGAATCACCAAATCAATCGAGAAGGTGGGAGGGAGTGGCCCAACATCAAATTCAGGACAAGAGAAAATCAGGGTGGTTTGGATATGTAATTTGTCAGCGGGATGAACAGCAAATCTGTCCTGAGCCCCGGACTTTGTTGTGAAATGATGTTCCTACCTCATATCATTGTGCCTAAGCCCCTCAAAATGAATTCACCCACAGGGACAACAAGCGAGGGCACTCCCCTCTTCTGGATCTGACCCAGTTACACGTGAAACCAGCCCCGGCACCCCCGGCAGACCTCATCCCAGTCGCCATTAAGCCTTCCCATGCTTCACTGCCATCCTGAAAATGACCTAGCCTTCAATATGGGAAAGGAACGATTCTCAAAGGGAAGTAAGCATACTTTCTTTTTTCATCAGAGAAAACACGTTGCAGGGGTGATAAGAAAGGTTAGACCTTTGAGCTACGTTAGCCTGAAGGGTCAGGATGACAGAATCACTCGTTCTACTTGTGCAGAAAGTAATTTGGGCGCCACAGCTTTCTGCTAAAACCGAGAGCAAACCGAGCAATTTCCATCAGCCAGGACTGCACGTTACCTGGCGCCAGATGACTTACTCCGGTTGTCACCGGTCCCAGTGAGGTGGATTCCCAAGGGAGGACGCATGTGAATTTTGAAACTGTAGAGGATTTTTAAACCGTAAACAACATCCCCCGAATCTCTGCCTCCTCGCATTGCCATTGCCGAAAGTGAAATGTGCATCTAGCCACTGTTGGACTTCCTGTGTTTGCAACTCTGCTCTCTTTTGGGACAAATTTTCAACCTCGGGGCCGTTTCAGTCTTTGGTAACAAGATTGAGAAGGGTAAAGGGTCTATAGATTCTTATCCGAACAATTCTAGGCTTCTGCTGCCTTTTCTGAGGGTCCTGGGGAGAAAATGCCGTGTGAATTTCATCACCCTCCTATGGTGTCCACCTTCTCCTCCCGAAGGGTTTTCTCCTCTCCCTCCTCCTCCTCCTTCTTCTTCATCTTCTTCTTCTATTTTATTAGGACAAGAACACTTAACTTGAGATCTCCATCTTAATCCATTTTAAGTGCATGATTCAGTTTTGTGAACTATAGGCACAAAGTTGTCCAGCATCTCTAAAATATATCCACCTTTCTTAACTGAAACTTTACGCCCATTAAACAGCTACCCCTCATCTCCCTCCCCTGCAGCCCCTGACAATCATCATTCTACTCTGTTTCTTGAATTTGAAGGAATTTCTAAGGCTCAGTAGCAAAAAACACACACAAAAAAAAACAAAAAACAAAACCCAAATGACCCAGTTTAAAAACAGGACAAGGAACTGAGTAGATATTTCTCCCAAAATGACATACCTCTGGCCGACACGTGTATGAGAAGATCCTCGACATCGCTCATCATCGTCATCATTGGGGAGATACAGATCTACCCCCCACCCCCGAGTTTCTGAGTCATCTTTAAGCCCAAGGAGGAGGAAGAGAAATGTGCTAGGGTATGTCAGGGACCAATGATGCCATAAGACCGTGTGTGTTGGGGAGGGTGATCAGGAGAGGGAGATAGTGGGACATTGGTGTGGGGCTGGGCAATGGGTTCCCAGAGACGGCATACATGTGGCCTGGGAGTAAATGCTTTTAGCCTGCAAGTCAGTTTTCAGTCCTGTCTCAGGCACGTACTGGCCAGAAGAGCTCAGCCAAATCTGAGCTCTCTCTTAGCCACTGCTTCTTCACCTATGAGAGCGGGAATAATAACTATGTGTTCACAAATATGGTAGGGAAGTCAGAAAACCCAGACGGCAATAGGGCCCAATACATAGAATAAGAATAGAAAAGTTAAACCCAGCTTTGTGTAATAGAATAGGAAACCAGGGACTGGGGCAAACTAGAAAGTGCACGCCCCAACATCAAGCATTTTAAATTCAATTTCAAATGAACGGATCAATGTACATCTGCCGCCCACCTTTTATTCTGTAGGAAAATGCCTAACCCTAAAAATGAGGCTGTGGTCGTTTTATTCTTATTCTTTCCTCCCAGAAAAGTCCCAGCTCAGACATTCCAGATTCATCTGAAGACATGTGGCCTAAGCCAGAGCCTGCTCAGGAACCTGACCACTTGCATTTCCAGGAGAACCAGAGGCCCTCCCTCATGGACACCGAGCAAGAACAGCCCATTCATGGCCGGAACCAATCTCTATTTCCAGATGCTTCCATAGTTTTCCTCGGCTGTGGTGTGCCCCTTCTGCCTCCCACCTCCCTCTCACTTTTGCTGCCAGCCCAAATCCAGGGACGGAGGGAAGGGCTGGCGAGGCTGCTTGGCTGACATCGCAGTCGCTGGGAGCCACGTGTCTGCTCGTCCCCTTTGGTCTCCTCCCACCTGTGCTCCCAACACCCAATCCAATCAGGCTTTCAGGAGAGAAGCTTGTCCCTCCTAAGTCCTCCTTATTCAAAAGCAGGACGAGGGTCTTGGAGGGTCTTGACCTGTGGGCCAGATCAGGAGCAAAGTAGGTGTAATTTCTCCCTTTTCTTTGGGTAAGCCTTTCTCCTAGAGGTTACAAGCTGAACGTGGACTCAGGCTGAGAGAGAGAGAGGGAGAGAATAAAGGGGAATGTTTTGGGTTTTCCCCTTCGACATCGATGCCAGCATCGTGCTGCCTGGTCTGGGAGAGACACGAGCATCTCGTAGCTATCTCGTAGCTGACTTCTACTTGCTGTAGTTATTAGAACCTTCTGGAGTATACTTCAAGAGACTTCTCTTTGCATAGCAATTATCTGACCGGTGTAAAACCCAAATAACCAAATATGCCCCCCGAGTCCCCGTTTCCTGTGGAAATCATGAGTCTGGGGAGAGGGAGGCAGGAGCACTGGACCAGGACCTCTGAGTTCCCAGCTTGGTCCCATCACCACCTACTCCGACGACCTGGAACCACGCAGGCAGGGGAATCCTCTCCTAACTTCACCCTCTTCACCAGTAATGAGATGGGATTGGAATACATAATCAGTAAGTTCCCTACTAACATCAAAATTCCGTAATGCACCCTTAATGAATTCAGTAATTTTTTTTCCCCCTTTGGAATATCCATCTTTGGTTTCGTGGTCTAAGAGATAAGAATTAAGAATAGTCAGAATGGAATTAAGCCCTAAGAATTTTAACCGTCATCCGATTTCTATGAGGCCTTGGCTGGTTCTCTACTCTTCTTGGCGCTCCCAGGTCAAGCGAATATTAAGGGGAACAGGAAGTGCCAACAGAACACCCGAGTCCCCAGAATTAGTCCCAAGGCTGGTGCTTGTGGAGCCCATGTCCTGCCATTGCCATCAAGGCCAGTCCCAAACCTGGGGACTCCAGCTCCGGGATAAACAAAACCTGTCGCTGAAACGCCTGGCCCAAGGAGGTGCTTTTCCCTCTCGAAGATTTTGCAAAACCAAAAAAATCGGGGAGGGGGCAAAGGGGAGAAATAGCTTTATTTGAAGTAGAATCATGAATCTAAAGAGAATGTGTTCAAAGATTTCTACGATGCACGAGGAGCTCCTTAAAGTAATAGCAAACAGTTTAGATCCATTATTTAGTTTCCGTGGAAAATAAACAACAGGGTCGAGTAGAATAGTAATAGTGGATTTAGTGCTCAGTCCCCATTCATCTTCTGTGCCCATGCATTTTTAAGACAGGAAAGCATTTTCCCAATTACAGCTGG
>CM052884.1:19170629-19184927 GCA_028534135.1 Potos flavus | reverse complement strand
GGATGGAGGCTCTAGAGGTTTCCAAGCCCACTTGGCCGTGCTCTTCCAGCAGAGATGTCTAGAGCCAGAATCCCTGTACCCTCAGGCTTTGTGTTTTGTTCCTCCCTGCATTCACTCTAACCACTCCCTGCCTGCGGTCACGCGGCATTCCTTTCTACGACCATCCCTATGAATCTTCAGGGTGCTGCCGAGGGGTCCCCAGACGCCTAATCAGAAATCCCGCCACATGTTCCCGCAGCCCAGCACAGAGACCTCACTCTACCCCATCCCACCCTCCGCAGGGAATCGGTCCAGTTGTCTCCTGGAAAGCAAAGAGAGGAGATGATACAGCTTAGAGTGTTGCCTTCGCCCGGACAGATACGGGAGCTCTGAAATGTGGGCTCTCACCATCTGACCACACTTCCTCACTTAAGAAATGACTTCACAAACCCAAAATAGCAGTAGCCAAGAAACAAAACACAGTGAGGTCGCGAGGTTCGGGCACTAAGAGCCACATGGAGAAATGAAATCAAAAGTTCAGATAAATATTTCCCATCGGATATTCAAGGTGGGGACAGAGTCTTCTCGTGGGTGAGCCGGGGCCCTCTTGGGACAGCTCTGTTCCAAGTAGGCAGCAGAGAAATTCGATCGAATGTTTCTACTATCCCGTTGCAGTCCTTTTGTAAAAGCATTTTGAACGTGTCAGTTTTAGCACGGGGTGGATTTGACATTTGTGTTTGAGATTTTTCTACCATCGGGGCTTCTAGAATTCCAAATTTCACCCCATCCTCTAGGTCCAGAGGGATCCACTCTTCCCCTGTCCATGCACATTAACCCCGGGACAGCGAACCGAAGCCTGCCAGCTCCAATCTCTCTCATCTCACCTTTCAGACTAAATTCCTGTCTAGTAATTACTGCCTGTGATTCTGAGCAGTAATACATAGTTATCAGTGAGCACTCATCGGAGAGGTTAGCGGAGAGGGCTTCCCACTAAAGCTTCAGAGAACAGGCGTCATTATGTTTTTGCTGAGTTACTTTGCCCCGTGGCTGTTTATAGAGTTATCTCCTCTCAGCAGGACTGTCCTGCTTCTCCCAGTCCTGAATAGGGACTATTTCCCCTTCTCTTCCCTGGAAGCAGGGAAGAATTCACAAGAGCGGACTCTCCCCTTCTAGAAGAGGAAACAGGAGGCCTGTGGCACAGTTTTGGAGTGAGTCCTTCACTTCCGATTTCTCCTCCCAGAAGCACCAGCCTGTGAAGCCTGAGTCCTTACTGTTTAACTTAGGAGCTGAATGACCTTTCACTTTGAGGTTCCATTTCCTCTTCTGTAAGATGCGAAGCAGTAATACCAACCTCATATAGCTTTTGTGAGGATTAAAATAAGTAACACAGAAAATAAAGAGGTTATATAGCAAAATTTGATTGAGTATGACATCTCGGGTCTTGTAGCTCAGCAAATGGCAGAAGTTCATTATTACTATTATTATTATTATTATTATTATTATCATTAGTTTCTACTGTGGTTTTGTTATGAAAGTATTATTTCTGAAGCAAAGTGGCTGTGTGATCCTGTGCAAATCACTTGACTTCTCTGAGCCTTTGTATTACGTATGAAACAAAGTATTCTGTCTGAAGCAACAGTCAACAAATCTGTTAGCTGCTCTTCTCAGGTTGGCTGCCCTCCTCCCTCCCGCCCTGGGGCCAGTCTTGCCCTAGGCAGCGCACCCCCAGCTGGGGAGAGAGCACCTGAACCTCCGAGCCTCACCCACAACCCCAGCTCGGACCTTTACCGCATCTCTTATGCTCTACTTGCAGGGGCATTATTTTTAGACATGTGAGTTTTGGGTACTGAGGAAAGAACATGCCATTCTCTCCTCTGCATCTGTCTCTGTCCGCCTCTCCCCACACAGACCTCCAAGGGGAGGAGGAGATGGTCTGTCAAGAACCACACAGAAACCCCCTGAGGGATTCCCACCCTAATAAAAACAGAAGTCCCTCTTGTTTCCGTGTCTCACTTTTTTTTAAGCAGCCCTGAGAGGAAGATAATTATTATGCATCTTTTACGGTGATTTTTAATTTTTAATTTTTTTTACTCTGATTTTTAATTTTTTAATTTTTTTTTAAGATTTTACTTATTTATTTAACAGAGAGAAAGAGATCACAAGTAGGCAGAGAGGCAGGCAGAGGGGGAAGCAGGCTCCCTGCTGAGCAGAGAGCCCGATGCGGGGCTCGATCCCAGGACCCTGAGATCACAACCCGAGCCGAAGTCAGAGGCTTAACCCATTGAGCCACCAAGTGCCCTTACTCTGATTTTTAAAAGCTTGGTCTGGCTCAGCAACATGTCCTGGGGTGCACGTCATCACAGTGGGGGGTCAGATGAGATGACGTGTGTGGAAGCCCAGCACGAGGCTGCCACATGCCATCTCATCCCTTGCCACCTCTCGGGGGGCACCTCACTGTGGGGAAGCGGTCCTGCCAAAATCATACCCGCCTCCTCTCCCGCCCTGCACCCCTCGTGCCCCTTGCCATAACCATAGGGAGTTTGTCCCCAGTGCCCCAGGACTGTCCTTTCACAGCTGTGCACACTGGGTCAGGGCGACCCCTCCACCCTCTGGCCAACCTTCCTCCATGTGCCATTTTGTAACAATGCCTCTGATAAGAAACTTGCCTGATCTCCCAAGGAGAGCTGGTCATCGTCTTCCTCTGCTCCGATAGCAAATGGCTAGTCCCCATTTCTGATTTCCAGATTCTTTCTCTATTCGTCTCTCTCTCCTACTGGGTGCCAAATCTCAAGGGCCAGAGTTTACGACTTATTCATTTTTGTATTCCCGGCATCTGGCAGAAGGGCCACACATAGTAGGCACTTAATAAATATTTAAGTGAATCGAAGTCCCGGAACGAAACCGTGGACTCCCCTTATTTACTGGCCCCCTGCTGACTCCCAGGAACATGGACAAAGAAGACTGAACTGTTGGATTGATAGCAATTGAGAACCTGGAAAAGAAGCAGGAGTAAAATGAAGGCCCTGCCTAGAGAGTTACCAATTCTGTGCATTGTCCCTCCACAGCAGGAGGGATTTCAGTTCTTTCCAGCTCCCTGAAAACTCGGGCCACCCCGGCCAACAGCACTCCGAGCCGCGTGCAGCACCTCCCTTGGCCGGGTCAGCCCAAAGACGGCGGTGCAGAGGCTGAGTGTGGAAAGGTGAACTCTTCCAGGCCTGATACTATGATCGAATATTTTTGCAGGCACTTCCAGGAGGCACTTTGGACAGTAGTCCTGGCCCGGTCTGCGTGCAGCTGCAGAGAGCCGTGTGAGCTCCATAAGGGGGCCCTGGCGTAGGTGCACCCAATTTCCATTTTTCTTTTTTCTCTTCTCTGTACGAATTCCAAGACAGGGCCAGGCAATCACCTGACTAGAGGCTCACGACTGCCCAGCAGCATTGCCAGAAGCCAGACCAAGATAAAGAGGACCCTTCAAAGGCCGGGGGAAGGAAGAGTGAGGAGAGTCAGCCCGATAAACAACACATCATGGGTGTGTGAACTTGACAAAACAGGGCTGAATCTAACGCAGGAGAGTCGTCTAATCCAAGAGCCTGGGAGATGGCATCCCTGTGGATATGCTAAGGTCTGATTCACCCTCTCTGGATGACCTTGAACTCAGCCTGATCCTCATTAACAAAATCGGGAGAGTAGAACTACATCGTCATAGTGGGAAAAGAAACTCCAGAGATCTGTTGATCTGAAACCCCTAATTTTGAGGATGAGGCAACAAAGGCTCAGAGAGGCCAAGCGATTTGCCCAGGATCACACAGCCAGTTTGTGATAGAACTGGGAGGAGAACCCACATCTCCTCGTCAGTCACCTCTCAAGTACCACGTTTCCTGTGAACATCATTTCAGATTCTTAGAAGGCAACTTTTCGTGCCAAAGAAATGTATAGCATCACTCTGCGCTGAACCCGGTGGCTCGAAGGAGTTAAGCAACAGCTCTAGAAGTGTAGGGACTGCCGAGATCATTTGTCTAAGGTTTGTGCCTATGAATTTGTGTCTGTGGCTCGATGCTGCATTGAACGTGAAAGTCACGTAGTCTAAGGGAAGTATAACAATCCGATATTTCTTCCCTTGTTCATGCTCTCTAACCCCAAACTTGATGAGGTCCCTGGGGATTTTTTTTTTTTTTTTTTTTGGTGTGCTTTCATTCCTGAACCCTCCACGATTTGATTTCCCATCAGCTCCTGCTCTGACGGTCCCGGTTTCACGGACCCACCTGCCCACCCACACTCACCAAACAGAAATAATTTTATCAAGTGGCCAAGCTGCAGATTGTCTCTAAACAGCTGGGCTCAGGAAAAGCTCTGGGGATGAGTCCGGATCGGGAGTTCTCTTCCCTGACACACTATTCCTGGATTTGCATACACGTGGGCTGGATGTTTTAATTAGCATCGTCAGCTGCTCTGGTCACAGCTCTCCACCGACTGCTTGGCTTCGTAGGTGAGTGGTCGGAAGCTGTCGTATTGAGAGGTTGGGTGCTCTGATTTCTAGAAAAAGAAAACAGCACCTGGGCGTCTGAATCTTATTTGTTCATTCGTGTTCAACAACGTTTTATTGAGGCTCTATTAAATGTTGGGCACTGAGCTGGAATGCAAGGATTCTAAGAGAATCCAACATGACTCCTGCTCATAAAGAGAGCACACCTAAGGGACCGTAAGTATTATAAACAGATAATGGAAGGTAAAGGTGAATATCTGATGTCCAGAGATGCACAGGGTGTGATGAAAGAGGATTAGCATTTTCCCCGGCCTTGGGTGTGTGGTGGGAGGGGTCCGGGGAGTGCTTTCCATTGCTGAGAATCTGGGAAGGCTTCCTGGAGGAAGAGACGTCCAAACAAGTCCAGGTGATCCAGAGAGCTAATAAGGCATGAGATGGGGTTGCCAAAGCTTTCATGGCAGAGGGAACAGCATAAACAAAGAGATGAAGAACAGCAGAGTAAGAGTACGTAGATAAGCAACTTGTGGCTGCATGTTCAAGAAGGAACTGGCAGCTGGAAAGTGTTCAGAGTGTTTGGGGTGGAGAAAAGGAAGGGGAAGAGGTGTGGGCAAGGGACACATAGTTGACATTTGTCTAGCAGCTCACAGTCTTTTGCTCCACATGCACGGAGCAGCCTCGTGAAGTTTACAGGAGAGACATCAGTCCCTTCCGAATGCACCAGGGGGGCCCTCATCACCAGCCCAATGATCCCCCTTCCCTCTCCCTCCTGCTTTGCAGCACAGGCTGCCTGGCCTGCGCCCCTCGTCTCTCAGCCTCCAGGATCTCGTTCATTCCTGCCTTCCCCATAGCTCTCTGGCTTTCCCTTTCAAATGCCTCAACAGCTAATCTGTTTCATCGGAAGCTCCCAATGTTTCCTTCCCTGGGGATTTACCCTCGGTCCTCCAATCTCATTCCCATCACCACCCCGGGTTCACCCATGTCTCCATGGGTCCCAAACCCAAACAGCTCCCGCCTTTCTCCTGAGTGTGGTCATGAGCCCCCATGTGACCAAGCAGACCCCTCTCCCTGAGTATCCAGCAGGTGCCTCACCAAATAAGGCAGAGAACAGCCACCCGCCTGTGTCTAGTTCAAGGTTGAGACCCGAACAATATCTGATGATAGAATGAACCATCAAGTTCAAGGAACTCTGGGGTTTGGCCAAGTTGAGCATCTTGTGGAACAAGTTAAGTTTTCCACGTTACACTCAGGAAATGGCGAGCCTCCTAACAGGACCCCTGAGCCACAGCCTGGGCTCCTAATACGGAGTTGAACCTCCGTTTGAGTCCAGCTCTGTCACCCACCAGCATCGTGACTTTGAGCAGGTCACACGTTACACCTGTATTTCTGCAACAATAGGAATAAATATAACCACCCTTCACAATTCACGGAAAACAGGCAACGGTCTCAGGGATGGATACATTTTTCATAGACCTTGTTATTGAATCTCTGTGTATATGTTGACATAGCAGGAGCCAAGTAAGTGCTCGCCATGAGTGGCATCGAGCTCGGCTTGGTCTGCACAGACATCTGTTCTCGTTTCAATAAATTTTCAGAGCCCGGAGTCCTTCTCAGCCCCCCATATTGGCCTCCTAGGCCTTGACAGCGCATGGGAAGAAGAATTCAAATTCGAATAAGGGAAAGAATTAGAACTTCCTCCGATACACTGTAGTTCCACCACGGTTCTGTTTTGCATAGTTTTTGCGATCCTTATTGTGGTCATTGTTTGCAAGATCCTTTGATAAACTCGGGGGGGAAAAAAAAAACACACAGAGAAATCCCAGAGTAACAATGGGTAAAAGGAACACAGAAGAGGATTCCCGGAGGGTTGAAGGGATTTTCCCAAATGGGTCTGTGTGTATTCCACACTTTTCACGCTTCTCTTAAAGAAAGGGCCAGTCCACTCCTGGTATTAGAAATCCAGCCAAATGGTCTGAGCATCCAGGAACCTGTTCAGTCTATTTCCAGGAATTCCCACAGGCTTAGTTACCCCAATTGTTACATGCCTCATAAATTTAAAACAAAAATTTCCAGCGATGTGTCAATCCTTGAAGGATGTGGGATTATTGGAGGCAGTTCCAAATTTGAGCGCGCACAAAGTGTCCTCTCACCTCAAAAAAGGATTATTCGTGTTTTGCAAATATGTCTATGCTTTTTTAAATTTTCAAGTGTATTTTAGATTGTTATAAATAAATATATACCTATATAATATCATTACTGAATTTATAATAGCTGTTTGTCATTGTGCATTTTCCTACAAAGTAAGTATTAAAAGGATTCATAATGGCTTCAAATTTGATTGTGGGGAAATTGGCAACGGGTGTGCTTTGCAAAACGCTTGACATAAAAAGCAACACCAATGCCAGGTGTTTAGAAATCACTCTGAGCCGTCAGAACCCAGGATCCGAGCGGACCTGGGAGGCAGCCTTCCCGGGCAACTCAGACATATGTATGTTGCAGAGTGACCTTGAGAAAGATCTTTCTGCTCCCGAAGATGGAGCTATTCGGGTCTCTCTGCCAACCTAATCCACCACGCAGCCCTGGCACGAGATGCAGGGAGAGCTAATCTTTCTTCCTTCCATCTGGGGGGCCCCAGGGGCGGGGGCGGGGAGCACAGCAGCGGCTGCCAGCCGAGGGCCAATGGGAGGATGAGCGGGAAAGGGTAACACAGCGCCACCCAGACAGACGCGAGCATCTCTCCTCTGTGCCTCCCAGATCCCTCTCCATCAACCCCCAGGACAAAGTAGCAGCAGAAAGTAAGTCGGGCGAACACGTGGCCAGGAGAACACAGAGGTAAAGAGCAAGGTGACTAACCTCATCAAGCCATCACAAATTAAATACTGTCTGTGCGGGAGAGTTCACCTCCCAGCTTGCTCTGGGAGCGGGAAGCTGCGATTTTCTGTGCTCTGACCAGATAAGAGGCTGCAAGCCAGCTAGCCAGCCTAGGTGAGAACGAGATGGGTGAACTACACATACAGCGGGCGTGTGTCAGGTTGGCAACTAATTACCAGCAGGACACATCGGTCACCGGGGCGGGTCGCTGCCTGCCGCGGCAGGTGACACGGACCTGGACCCCGGGCACCTGACTGCAGGCTCCTTTCTTCCCCACTGACCAGGGGTTCCACTGGACGAGCCATGAACCCCACCACGCCTTTGTTTCTGTAGCACCGGAGAAAGGGTGCTATTAATACCTGTTTACCTTCCACAGGGGGCCAGGAGCCTTAATTAAGTGTGGTTTGTGAAGTGCTCCGAGGTTACCGGACGGAAGCTGAGCTCTGAGTGCAACTATTATTGTTAATTAATTATTGTCAGCAGAATTATTTACTCCGTGTTTGCTGCTCTAGGAGCCCTCGTTTACCGGCAAAAGAGCGCTTTTGTTGTATATTTTCCATCCTCCTCTCCCACCCACATCTGTGGCCTCTGATCTCTCCCGTTCTCCTCTTTCCTCCCCTTCCCTGGTCTCCCAGCCCTGCCTGGAAAGCGAGGAATGTAGCTTCCCCCCTTGCACCCCGGCCCGAAGCAGGCTTTCACAAAGAGAGGAGGACAAATCTTTAGGAATATAAATGTAAACGGAAACATCAGAAAGGATCTAAGACAAAATATGTGCAGCCTCGGCTGGGAAACACAGAGTCCCTCTGGGAAAAATATGCAATTAATCCTAGACAGGATATACAGCTGAAATATGGAAGTTTTTCTGCTAGGATGGTTTCTGCTGGTGCATGATTATGACCTCTGAGGGGCAATGATACGCACGATCAAGAGAAGGCATCGGAAATTCTCGAAGCAGTGAGCCTATCGACGGGACCAGGAGACCTCATTTTTACAACTCCCTCCCTCAGCACCCCAGCCTCCACAAAAAACAGCCGGCTCAACTTTAATTTTTATCTTCCATTAGTTAGGATAACGATCCTATAGAATTTCTAGAATAAAGCGCGCCTCTGAGATTAAAAAGAGGGAGACCGGAGGCATTAGGGGAACAAAGCAACCGGGATGGAACAATGCGGGTCTTCCCATCTTGGCTGCCGCCTGGCGCTCACCAAGCTGGCATCGGAAATCAAGGGCATTGTGGATGCAAGACAAGAGAATCCCCAGTGAACTGTAGCTTTTATGAATAAATTGTACTTGCCAAAATTGGTCGGTTGTTTGTGGACATTGATTTATTTTCTCTGATTCTTTCTGATTGTTGTATTTTGGATGGTGCTTACTGATGTGAAAAAGCCATCTAGGATTGCTGATAAATCTAGAGATAACGGCAGAGGTCAGAAAAGGGGGAAGAAAGGAGAAGAAGGTGTGCTTGCCGCAGAATGGAGGGAGTTTCTTAGGTAAAGAGCCATTCTCTAAGGCCGTTTGCACGCCATTTTGCCCTATTGCGTAATAATTGGTCGTGTCACTTGTTTGGTTTTTTTCCTTTCCCTTCTGGAGTTAAGGATGGAATAGAGAGCATGGTGGGAGGGCTTTGTTCTATCTGAGTGTTCAGATATTTTGTTGCATTTCATTTGTTACTTCTCCTTCTCCTTCTCCTCTTTCCTCTGCACAAGTATGTGGAGTGTGGAGTGTGCGTGTGTGTGCGTGTGTGTGTGAGAGAGAGAGAGAGAGGGAGAGAGAGAGATGGGGAAGGGCAGAGAAAGAAGGAGAGAGCAGGATTTCAGCATAGTAACAGCACCATTGAGAATGGGATGTTTTTCTTATTCTCCTTTGAGCGTGCGCCCCTAACATTTTCAAGGTCATACGGATAGGCACATTTCCTGCCTTCAAGGTGAGCCTGAACCTCTCCGATTCCCTGGGTCTCAGCGCTCTCTCTATTGGAGTCCTAGTGCCAAGCTCACATCTGGCGGGTTTTCTAAAAAAAGAGACTTGAACTCAGTGAAACTTCCAGGTGGGATGACTGGGCATCGAAGGAGGGAATATGGGGAGGGAAAGCAGGGAAGGAGTGGGCGGCAAGACGCTGCTGGCTGACTCTGTTTCCACCTTTGTATCACAACTCTTGAAACATTACACCTAAAATAGGTCAACAGGGATTTGGGATAAAGTGGGATAAGCTTTAGTTAATTATCCCAATGTGCAGAATGCCTGCTTTTAAATCCTGAGTTGGATTTAATCACAGAAGCCGAGAAGATCTCCCAACATTCAAATGCATTTGAAAATTGACCAGAGGGGCACGCTATCCAGAGAGATAGCTTGTTCGGTAATAGGGTCACAAACATTAACAATTGAGCGCAGACAGGAGCATACAATGGCCCGTCTGTGTGCTGGTCCCGGTATCATTCAAGAGAGCATTGCAGCAGACGGAATCAAGGAGTGAGGGCTGGCTCTGATCATTTTTCCACATCCTCCCTGTCAGGCTGGGTCTCCTCAGCAGAACAAACCTCAAATTCAATACAACAGAGACACAAAAAAAACGACAAGGAACATCTGCAATCAATTGGCAGAGTGGCATTAATAATAGAGATGCTGAGGATGGGGGTGGGGCACTATTTTAAAACTTGCTTTTAGACACACTTTGTATTTTGAGTTATCTTTACTTTTCAGTAATCTTAAATGAATGAGGGTAACGTGTGGGTCCGTTTTAAAGAACACGAGCCCTCCTGGGGTAAGTCGTCACTAAAAAGACTAATTTTTTTCCCCATCGGTCTAACAGCAAGTTGATTTATTTTAAGAACAGTTTGGAAACTATCACAGGAAACGGTTCAGATTACCCTCCACTGACTGCTTTATAAAACAATCTTTCCACAACCTTAGTAGAGCAGAAGGATCCAGAACAGAGCTTCCCACAAGTTCTTTCAGGGTCACAGATCCATCCTGCCCCCTCCACTCATGAAGGCATTGCCCATGGGAGGGCTGGTACTAAAATTCTACCATCAGATCCCATATCCGTTGGTTAGCCTTGTATTTTAAATTTTTTTTTCGTTTTGCTGTCATCTTGCTAAACATCCCCAATCACATGTTTGCAGAGGGCAAGAATTACATCCATATCAGCTTTGTTGTGGTTCAAAATTTCAAAAACTATCATTCTGCACAGAGTTGCAATATGGCCGATGCTCGGTAAATGGCGATCTAAGAAGCATTCGTGGAGTAACAAATATGCATGAGGCATTGCAGTGCTTGCAACAGTTGAAGAGTCCGTACCCTCCGGAAGTTTGCAAGCTAGTGGGAAGGAGGGGCATAAGCAGAAGACACAGGAATACATATAATGGAGGTAGAATAAAATGGGCATTACAGGAGCAGTACAAAGAACATGTTGTAAGGATACAGAGTAAGAAGGGATTGGCCTGAGAAGACACGGTGAAGAGCTTCACAAAGAAGGTTTCATAGAAAATTAGGGTTTTGGTAGAAGAGGGCTGGAAAGGAGTTCAAGGCTGAGAAAGCTGCATGAGCTCCAGCTCGGATGAAAGTGACGGCGAGACTAGCTTCTGCTTCGACAAGGGCGCCCGGACCGATGCGGGGAGATCGAATCCAAGTGTCCCTGCAGAATTCCTTCACTTACCTGCTTCTAGAATTAAGGAATTCTCATCCATACCCAGGAATCGGATAAATCAGGTGACTTGCAAAATCACCATATCACTGGAGGGCGGAGTGCACAATGTGATCACGGGGTTCTGACTCCCAAATATCAGAGACGAGGGAGAACCTGAGCTTCCCAGAGGTCACTCCTGTGACATTTCCACCCCGACCGCCACCCCCACGTCCACGGATCGTGCGAGAGACCTCACACACTCACAGATACAGAGCTTTCTGCCAGACTTTAGAACAAGAATTTCACCTTGGAGGTGAGAACGGATATGAGAAATTTCAGCCCCAAGAGTGATTTTTCCCTCCAGCTGTCATGAGCACCTGAAAACAGGGGTTTATAATGGAAGTGGCATCACAAACTGTGACTTTGTGGCCGCAGAAGTGTGACACTGTCCTCAAGTTCAAGCACTGTAATAAGAAGAAGCATTTAAATGGTGTTCAGAGGGATAGATGGGATAGGGGCTCGTCTTTTTCTAGATCATCATCTCTCCTAATCTCTTCCATTTCCAGCTAAAAAGACACACAAGTTTCAGGGGGAAAAAATAAAAAAAATAAAAAAAACTTAGTGCGAGAACAGGAAGTTCGGTAACCGGAGAAAAATCAATTATGAAGGATGTTGGTCTCTGACTCGAGGCAGTTGTCACAAGGAAGCTGTGATAACCTCAGGACTCTTGGAGAGTTCACCGGGGTTCAAGTCCCTCCTGGCCTGCCCCAAGCCTCTCTGAGCAATTCCCAGGCATGATCCCAGAGCCGGTTACCTTAACATTCCATTTGAGTGTAGACTCAATGTGATAGGATTGGGCTCTATTAGCCCAGCATAAACTGCAACTCTTTGCAAAAAAGTTGTAGCCAAGATGAACGCAAAAGGAGGTTCTTTCTCCAACAGTCCTATGAACTATTCCATCGATCTGCTTCTGTATACCGAGATCATATGGAGCTTCATCAAATTAATAAAAACGTCCCAAGTCACAGAAGGGAAAAGTTGAAATTCACATGGGACATCAGATTAAAAAAAAAAAAAATCTAGCAGCAAATAAAAATCACCCCTGCTTCCTCAGAAAGCCACATGTGTGTACATATATACATTGTATATAAATATATGATTCAAAGCTATAAGCATGTTTTTATACTGCATGTGCCTAAATAAATATCCTTTATAGCAGAATACTGCACCGGAATCTGTGGGTCTCACTCTTTTTCTCATGTAAAATGGGGGCAGTTTAGCTAATTTAGCTTCACCTTCATTCTGTTAGTAGAGTTTTAACCCTCTTTGAATGATTTGCTGGTTTAAAAAATAACAAAAACCCCTCCTCCACATTTAGCTTAAGACAGACGGTGTCAAAAAAAAAAAAAAAAAAAGACAGACGGTGTCAACAGACGGTGTCTTAAGGTCAAGATGTATTTGGTGCTCCAGGGAAAAAAGGCACATCAGTGTGGGGGAAGCCTGTGTATTTGCACACTGAGGGATCTGAGAAATCCCACAAAAAATCCCCACTGATTTTCCCAAACCTATTTCCCGGTAGTATTTAATATTTACTATTCCCCATGCTGATCTTAATTACTTTTCTAACACGACAACGATCTGTAGGAATGCATGTGGACGATTCTGACATCAAGACGGTGTGCATACTATATAGAGCATAACATAGATTAGAGGCCAAGGTCACCAGGACGGGCTGCAGTGTCGAGGCAATATCCACTTCCCTGGCTTGTATTTCTATGTGGAAGTTCTTACATGAGAGAAATGCATCTGGCTCCCACCTTCCCCTCTCTGGATTGGCTCTCTTTAATCCCCTACTGCGGCATCTGGGGCAAAGACTAGAGGTGAGAGGCATTAAGTCTGTCTATTTCTGTGCATAAAGTTTTAGCAAGTGCCCTTGGCAGTAAACAAGTTACAGTCTCCAAACGGTTTCCTCTCCAAGCAGATGAAGTTTTGGAACTTCATCTCTGACCTCTGTGTCTATGGTGCAAATGGTCCTGAAGTTGGGAGAATAGAAAGGTACTTTCTTGACGCCCTAAATTTAACTAGTAACAAAAGTGTTTTTCCCCCTACACCCGATAAATGGATACTACAGAACTGAGCTCACTTCACGGGTGTGCTTTTCACCTGCCTTCTTTTCCTACCCATGGAATGCTCTCAAGACCAGCACGATGAGTAGAACACACAGAAAGATCTCCAAGGCAACTTTGCTAGTTAAATATAGTTTCCTGGCCTCTTAATGCTTAAAGTGAATTATCTGATTTTATGTGTGTGTGTTTTTTTTTAAGATTTTATTTATTTATTTGACAGAAAGGAGAGAGATCACAAGTAGGCAGAGAGGCAGTCAGAGAGATGGGGGCGAAGCAGGCTCCCTGCTGAGCAGAGAGCCCGATGCGGGGCTCGATCCCAGGACCCTGAGATCATCACCTGAGCCGAAGGCAGAGGCTTTAACCCACTGAGCCACCCAGGCGCCCCAAATTATCTGATTTTAGTCCTTCAAAATTTTTCAGTTGCACCTGTGAAGGGTGCATGTTAAGTTGTACAGATATCCTTGACATGAATGAGTCGATCAGATCCCATCTTAGAAGCATATGTGGAGTACAAGGAGAAAGCCACAAAGCCCAAAGCAGGGGTTTGGATAGTGGGGATATGGGGGAGGCTGGAATCGATAATGCTACTCAGGTCCAAGGCATAGAGACAAGGAAGGGGAATACAGAGTACTCAAAAAAGATAGCTTGACCCAGGTAAGCCACGAGCCAACGCCCTTTCCTGATCACGTGCCTGTGGATGCTTTGGAGAGAATCCATCATTATTCCTTCACTAGATACCTGGGGTGCCTAATGTATAGACGGTGGCTCATCCACCATCCACCCCCAGGTTCATCTTTCTATTCAAAAGTAGCATTAAGTTCATGCCTTTCATAGGGGTGCCGGGGTGGCTCAGTGGGTTAAAGCCTCTGCCTTCGGCTCGGGTCATGATCTCAGGGTCCTGGGATCGAGCCCCGCATCGGGCTCTCTGCTCAGCGAGGAGCCCGCTTCCCCCTCTCTCTCTGCCTGCCTCTCTGCCTACTTGTGATCTCTCTCTCCTCTCTGTCAAATAAATAAATAAAATCTTAAAAAAAAAAAGTTCATGCCTTTCAAATAATAGCAAATAATTGCTGATGTTTACCATGCATACCACACACTGTTTAATGCTTTGTGTGCATTAGCTCGTCTCATCCTCAGAATGAATTCGATAACACCTATGACGTAGGTGTGATTATTCCATTACGACAAGTTCACGGGTGAGGAGACCAAGGCTCAGAGAGTCA
>CM052884.1:19073808-19170129 GCA_028534135.1 Potos flavus | reverse complement strand
AAATAAAATAAAATAAAATAAAATAAAATAAAATAAAAACTAGGTTTCTCCCAAGAATTACAATCAAGTCAGGGCACAGTAAACAACCGTACTGAGGAGCACGGGCCATGCAGTCTGATCTCCAGGGCTGAACCTTAGCCCAACCACTTGCCAACTCTGTGACTTCAGGCAGCTTGCTCGAAAACTTGTAGCCTCTGCATAATGAGTCTCCATAATAATAGCCAAGGTGCCCTAGAGTCATGAGGTATAGGGAGAGAAGCGTCACCAAGCCATCAGCACAGTGCCTGGGACACAGGGAGGGCCCAGGACACAGAGGGACATGAGGTAGCTTTATCATTGGTCCTCAGTTTTCCCAACCTCGAGATGGGAGGAGGTTTGACCTTTTTTTTTTTTTTTTTTTTTTGAGAGAGAGAGAAAGGGAGGGAGAGAACAAGGGGAGGGGCAGAGGGAGAAGGAGAGAGAATCCCAGGCAGACTCCTTGCTGAGCCTGGAAACCGACGTCGGGCTCGATTTCACAACCCCGAGATCACGATCTGAGCTGAAACCAAGAGCTGGACGTTTAACCCACTGAGCCACCCGCGTGCCCCGAGGCTTGACATTTGACAGATAAATAGTTGGGAAGAGATCTGGCCCTCATGGTTCAGAGAGCTAGAATCTTCAAAGGATAAACTAGAAGCTTTAAAACTTAGAGAGCTGCTTTTAATTGCGTGTGTATGCATGTGTGTGTGTGTGTGTGTGTGTGTGTGTGTGTGTGTGTGTGTAGAGATAGATGGGGGAGAGAGAGAGAGAGATGACAGACACATGGAACACAGGAAAAATCGGGGACCGTACTTATCATTTTAATAACAATTTTCTCTGATAGTGTGATCAGAGAGACTGAGAAAGGAGAACATTCAGAAAAACAAACAAAAAAATAACCCAAACCAGGGGCTATATGACGACCCTCGAGACCAGTGTTCTGAGGCATTATGAGTTCAACACTCGGATGAGTGTGACTGTGGGGGGGGCGGGGGGGAGTTGTTCTCTGCTCCAAGTAGGCAGCATCGGGAGCTATTACAGAATGCCACGGATTTATTTGCATAGAGGCAAGCCGGGCCAGGTTAAAATAAAATAGTTATGAAATGTGGGAAACAGAATTCACCAGCTGCCTCACCTGCCCCTCAGGAGGGCTTCATAATTTGGAAAAGCACAAGTTAATCCCCTCCTACTGACAGGCACGGGGCCCCACGACAGCAGCTGGGAGACTGTCTACACAGCCCACAGCAGCCGCAGTAATCAGAATGTGCAAGAGTCCAGGAAAACCCCTGTGTGCAGAGCCAAGGAGCTAGTTAATCCTATCTGAGCACTGCAGAGCGGGGGGTGGGGGGGCTCGGGGGGGAGAAGTCTGGCCCCTGAAAGCAGGTAGAAAAAGACCCATAACATGCCTGTACCACATGGGGTAGATTTAATGAGCTTAACACTTCAGTCAGTTGCTTCTGCCCCTAAAAGCAAAGAAAAAGCTTAGGGCCACCTGGTGAATGGTAATTGCTAGCTCTCCATCCAGGAGCAGATCAGGCAGAGCAATAATAGATTTATTTTTTTCTGGAAGAGGTAGCCGCGGACAGCTATGGCAATGTTCAGCCAATCCAAGTTCCGCTTAGTTAAGGGGCTCTGTGGCACCCACGAGCCCAGAGCAGCACCGACTGCCCACGCACGGGGGCTTAGATGATCTCTGGCGATCAGTGCACCCGAGGCATTGCATGGAGGGCTTGGAAGTGTACTCGGCCCCATACGGTAGTGCTTGACTGATCGGGAGTAAGGACGGTGATCGATCCAGGGAAAGGGAAAGTGATATGTGTTAGGGCTTTGATGTCCCTTATTCCTACCCTTCACCTTGTTCCCTCCGGAGACCTGGAGACACACAGATCACCAGCAAACCGAGAACTGCCTAACCCTCGTATTGATCTGAGAACTTACCCCATAGCTCCCACGATGTAAGGCTTTGGGGTGTACAATACAGCTTTTCCTTTTTTGTTGAGGTCAAAATGCAGCATCCTACTTCCCACCCTCTACCTACACCTTGTCCAGGTGTGCCTACCTTGAAGAAATAGGAAATGCAAGGCCCCACTGGACCTAAGCCCAGAAGGCCACTAGCAGGGACAAGGCTGCTGCTGGACTGATTCCTACCTTCAAGGTAGCAAACTTCACCCACCGGCAAAGAACTCCAAAGAACTCCAATACTAAACATTTGGCTTGGCTATTTCTCCTCCTGTGCAGGGGGAGGGAATGGACAGAGGGAACAGAAGTGACTTCTCCAACATTTCTCTGGTGTGGGGAGAGGCAGGAAATGGTGTCTCCTTTCTAAAAATGGAAGGCATGGAAAATGAGTCCCCTTTCTCAACACGGTCACCCCAGCAAGTCGGCAAAGAAGATGGGGGTTCACTAGGTCTTCCTTTTGTCCTCGGCATCCCCAGGAAGGGGATGCCCAGGATGGCTTGCCTGCTCATAGAGCTTTTTCAAGACCCAGTGCGTTCTTACCTCCTCCCGAGTTTGAAGCCCTCACATCCTTCTGAACTGCTTTCACTCTGTCGCCAAGGAAAGGTGAGTACGGGGAGAGGAATCCGAAACACACCTAGGGCTGAGAAGCCTCGGAAATTTCAAAGGAGCTCTGGTTTGTTTGGGAACCAATTCAGAGGTTAATTTAGAGAGAGCCTCCTGGTAGGCACAGCCACTCACACACAAAGCCTACATCATCTTCTATTTTTTTTTTTTTAACTGAAATTGGGTGATAGGGCTACAGCCACATCTTAAAGATCTTCTGGTTCAATCCTCCTCCCTCATTTTATACATAAGAGAAATGAATGAATCGTCCAAGGCACCGGCTCTCTCAACGCAATGGAGTGTTTTTCCTACCGCCTTGTCAATGAATCAATCTCTGTACCTCTCTTTCTGTCATTATTACCCTTTGGTCTGTAATTTCCCCTTTTTGAGGGAATTCCCTCAACTTCCCTCAAATTCCTGCCCCCTAATTGGCAGTAATCCTCCTTACTGGGGAAGTCGGTGAGGGGTGTGGCTGGGTTAATTTGGGGTGGGGTTGTGGGGAGAGAGGATTACTGTTTTCACTAAATCACATTTTTTTAAATTTTATTTATTGGGGCGCCTGGGTGGCTCAGTGGGTTAAAGTCTCTGCCTTCGGCTCAGGTCATGATCTCAGGGTTCTGGGATTGAGCCCCATGTCGGGCTCTCTGCTCAGCAGGGAGCCTGCTTCCCCCTCTCTCTCTGCCTGCCTCTCTGCCTACTTGTGATCTCTCTCTCCTCTCTGTCAAATAAATAAAATCTTTAAAAAATAAAAAGATTTTATTTATTTACTTGACAGAGAGGAGAGAGAGCGCACAAGCGAACAGAGTGGCAGGCAGAGGGAGAGGGAGAAGCAGGCTCCCCACTGACGCGGGGCTCGATCCCAGGACCCTGAGATCATGACCTGAGCTGAAACCGAGAATCAGACACTTAACCGATTGAGCCACGGAGACACCCCTGTTTTCACTCAATCACATTTTAGAATTATAGCAAGGATACGCTAGAAGAAGCCACGGAAGGACTGATTTCCAGCCTATTCCCTTGCCTCCAGGATCCCCTCTCCGTACCCCAGGGAAACCTGATCCTGCTGGTCCCCTGTTTATTGACCTCTCTTGGTACCCCCTTTGATCCTGGGTACCTGACACCTGGGGGGTCTTCGGACATAAGTCAGTAATATTAGGGATGTTTCTAATGTATGTTTTCATTTCTGATAATGTAAAAATTAAAGACACATGTTTCTGGGTCACCAGGATGCTCACCTTGTAACGGAATACTGCCAAGCAATTAAGTATTTGTGTTTGTGTTTACGACAGTGGTGGTGACAAGCTGTACTTGTTTAATACTGAAAGCTAATGAGAAAAGAGCACAGGCCAACTAAATACATACATTATGCTTTCTGTCAAAGCGAAGGTCAAATGACCTCAATGCTCACTGTACGAATGAAGATTTCCCAGTAGCTGGCATGGAAGGTGTCGTGTGAATCATCACGGTGACTGAAGTATGACAAGTACCACATCGAACTCTTTCAATTTTTATTTTATTGGCTTTTAGTTTCATGTGCATTTGGTTATGCATTTCTGTTGATTTTTTCGTTTTTATTAGAGCTACAAAGACCGCATTCCTTCATATGTGTGTACCTATAAAGCTACGCTCTAATAAAGATATTTTAGTCAACATCGAGGGTTGATGGGTGTTATCAGTCAGGGTCCCTACAGGAAAGAGATGGCACTTCCGTGAAGAAGGCTGTGACTGAAGAGAATTTCAAAAAGGAGTGTGAGCAGGCTTAAGGGAATGAGCAAAGGTCAGTAAGGAATCGAAGACTTGGCCACCGTGGGCTGAGGGGTGAAGGTAGGTCTGCTAGAATGCAGAAGGAGACATGACAGCTAGAAGAGGGGATGCTGACAGGAGCTATAGCCTAGAGAAACTGGACTGCTTCCAGAACATGGCGCTGAAGCAGGGAGGGAATGGGGAGTAAGTACCTGTTCTCTCTTCCCACCACTCTCTGTTCACTCCAGTGCCCCCTTCACTGTCCCAACCAACCACCTAGAAGCAGAGGACCAGGGAACTTGGATGGTGCAATCCATAGAGGACAGCCTTCCGGGCCACAGAGCAAGGCAAAGAAGGGTAGAGGTGGATGTGCGGGCAGTATAATATATATATATATATATATATAACCAGAATAATACGGATTTTA
This sequence comes from Potos flavus, assembly GCA_028534135.1. Classification (NCBI taxonomy): domain Eukaryota; kingdom Metazoa; phylum Chordata; class Mammalia; order Carnivora; family Procyonidae; genus Potos; species Potos flavus. The sequence goes on along the minus strand of CM052884.1, from coordinate 19,165,379 downwards.
ATTTTTCCTTTTAGAAGTGGAACTTACATTATTCAAGCTTGAGAAACATCGTCCTGAAAGCTGACATCTGCAATGTTGTCCCCACGATGCTCCCTTGCCTGGACTTCACCCACCTCCCCATCCTAATCTTTAGCCATGTGAAATCAGCAATTTTAACCAATTTCAGCTATATTTCCAGCCTCTATCCCTTCTCTAACATTAAATTCCCTGCGAAATCTTAATCCCAGCTGCTTCTTTACCTTCAATCTGCAAACAGTAACTCAACTTGTAAGATTTAACACAAATGTCAATCTTTCTATAAATCCCTTCCTGACTCCCTTTAGCACAGATGAAACAATTAACTACTCCTCCTCTGGGCTCCTAGGACAATATCTACTAAGACAGTATAATAATGGTTCTCATTAGCACTAGACTCCAATTTCCTAAGGGGCAAGGTACAGGTCTTATATTTCACCAATTAAAACAAGTCTGTCATATAACAGAACTCAGAAGCTACTGGGAGGAAGGAAGGAAGGAAGGAAGGAAGGAAGGAAGGAAGGAAGGAAGGAAGGAAGGAGGGAAGGAGGGAAGGAAGGAAAGAAAGACTTGGGGAGGGATGGAGGGAGGGAGGGAAGGAAGGAAGGAAGGAGTTGGGGAGGGATGGATGGAGGGAAGGAAGGAAGGTAGGTAGGAGGAGGGGAGGAAGAGAGAGAGGAAATGGAAGGAAAGGAAGCATTAAATAATACCACATGAGCATCTAAGTTTTGTCAGTATATGATCTTGGGCTTCTCTATTGGTCTCAACATTCTTATCAACAAAATGAAGAGAATAATATCAAGGTCCTCGTGGATCTTGAGAATACTAAATAAAGAAAACAAGTGCAAGTTCCCACAACAGTTGCTGACTTCCTGAAGACAAGGAAGAATATTTATCTATTCATCCACCATCTCCACATATCCCCTGTCTTTCAGGAAATGAAAACATTTGGAGCACCTGGGTGGCTCAGTTGGTTGGGCATCTGCCTTCGGCTCGGTCATGATCCCGGGGTCCTGGGATCCAGCCCTGTGTCAGGCTTCCTGCTCTGGGGAGGAGGCTGCTTCTCCCTCTCCCTCTGCCCCTCCCCCCTGCTCCTGCTCTCTCTTTCACACACTCTTTGTCTCTCTCTCAAATAAATAAATTCTTAAAAATAAAATTTAAAAAGTAACCTAATTTAAAAAAAAAAAAAAAGTAAAGGAAAACATTTGAAATGCTGATCCAGCCAGTTTTCTAGATCTACCCCTGAGCCTAATAGAATAAGTATGTGCCCCATGGATATATCTATCCATGGGTACTTGCATTTCCCTCTAAGCAGGAAAAATGCTGCTTGGCTGAGCAGGAAGGAAGAAAGTAAACTGTTAAAGATATGTGAATGGAAACATGTGTTCTTCCTGCTGAAGAAAAAAAAAAAACTAGCAGATTATTTTTTTCTTCAGATGACTGGATGGGTAAATGGGTGGATGAATGAATTTTCTTCAGTAAGTGAATATGCCGCTTGCGTGACTGGTGTCCCTGCTACCCAGCTAATTTTACTCCTGGAGAGAAATTTTAAACCAATCCAGAATCCACAAGAACCCTCAACTATATGGGAAGGAGCAGAAAGAAATCAACACCCACCGTCTAAAATTGACTCAAATCAACTCAATCATTAAGTTCTTACCTGTAAGCTCCTTTGCTGCCAGAAGACAGCATCCCAACGATAAACCCAAATCAGACTAAAATAAACTGAAAACAAGAAGTATTATAAGAGGCTCTAAGATCTTTCATGAGTTTTGGTTTTCCACATAAATTCCCAGATGTCCCGTGGACCTCTATCCACTCTTGCGTTTCTGCCTCCAAGTCCTAAATGAATGTCAAGCGTCTGTCAGTTGTAGAAAGGGATTTGCTCCCAGGCTTGCTCTGTTGGAGACACTGAGCCAATTTTGTGAGTCTCTGTTTAATGAGGCAATTCTACAAATGCCGATGTTATTTTTTAGTAGACTCAACATATTACAACTTTGCATCGACACAGTAGAAAACTTACTCATTTATATAACTTGGGTTTCAGAGGTGTGTACTCTACAGGTGACCCAACAAGTTCAACAGTGGCTCCTGTTTGAATAGGTATTCTTCTGCCACTCAGTTTTGCATGTACTCTTGTAAATGACAAGAGAAGGGGAATAAACGATCTGTGCAAAGAGGGTTGAGTTGAGGACTCTCTAGTTTGGAGGGTCCCAAAGGTTGCGACTTTTAAAATCTTCTCCAATTTCTCTATATCTGCTTTAAAATGCAATATGTAAAATCTGAATAACATAGAGCAAGCTTTTGTGAATAGATTGCTTTAAAATTTTACAATATCCTAGTACTTTTATTTCCATCCCACTGTAGAGTCTTCTTGCTGATTCACCTGTAGCTTGTGATTCAGTGTGTGCTTTAGATCTTTCCTTTGATACTTGCCTGCTTAACCACATCTTAGGTGTTTGGGTTTTCTGCCTTTAGGCATACTATTTTGTACCTCTTCATTTTGAGTTTTACACAGCTTGTCCAGGTCATGTGAATGACTTGTCAAGGTCATTTTGAATTTTCTTTTTCTTTGCCATTAGGTGCATGTCAGGCTTATTTTTACAATTTTCTCATTCTGTACTTGGAACCTGCAATGGTTTGACTATCATCTAGGACCTCTCTCTGAAACGCACCTCTTTTCTTTGCTTACAAATTGACACCAACTACCTTTTTGGAATGGTTTTGGAAAGGATCATTCATCCAACTAACAAGATCATCATTTTTAAGCCTATAGTTGAAAATATTATTTATGCAATAAAAAATCCTTGTTGAGATTAAGAAAGATCATTGTCATACTTCATCTGAGAATCAAAATAGGAAATCATATGGTTCTAGAAGCCTCAATTGTTAAAGTGCGGTCCATGGACAAGCAGCTTTAGCAGCATCTGGTAGTTTCTTCGAAATGCAGAATTGCAAGCCCTACTCGAGACCTCCTGAATAAAAATCCAGATTTAACAAAACTTAGGCAATGTGTATGCATATTCAAGTTTGAGAACCAGTGCTCCAGATGATTTATTTTTTTGATAAAGTATCCCATGTTTTCCTAGGTGATTATAAATTGATAGGTTAATGATTTGTCTTATGATTGCCCAGATACGGATGGGGCTGTAATTTTCAGGGTAATCATTTCTCAAGGATGGCACCACATATGCCCTCTAGCAGTCCTCAAAGAATTTTCTACTCCTACATGATTGCTTTATAGAAATATTTAGAAATTGCATTACCACCTCAATGTATTTCAAACTTTGCTCTTTTTCACTCCTCTCACACTGAAAGGAACGCTTTGAATAGTGGAGGAGTTGAGCTAAAGAAAAAATAAGATTACTGACTTTCTTAGCATGGGTACTAAGTGCTACATTCTTAACTGATTGAAAAGTGGAATATTTTAGGAAAATATAAGCATAAATGCACACACTCACATTGACACAATAGTAATTTGATTCCGAAGACAGTGGCTCTTCTAATAAGCTGTTCTATGATCTCATGGGCAATCACTCCACTTTTCTGGACCATCAGACTTCACTGTGTAATGTTGGAAGTGTGGGCTCAGACTGAGAGTTGGGCTGCCATACTAACTCTGTAACTAATTATGTGATCTTTGGCATATTGCTAAATCTCCCTCAGTTTCAGATTTACCAACTGTAAAATAGAAATAATAACAGTATCTATCTCATACGTACTTATGAGAATCAAATAAAATAAGTCATGAAATAGCACCTTCTGGACCATATGGAATACCAACAAATAGTTGTTGTTTTTGTTGTCGTTACAATGATAATCAAATGTTACCAAGGTTTCCAAAGATTGAGATCCTCCCCCTGAAATTCATTTAAAATTTTATCTCCAGTGCCCAGCATATTGTAGGGGCTCATTAAATATGGGTTGAATTAGTGATAACATAAATGATAGATGGATGAATGGATAGATGACTCTAGGTTTCCTAAACTGAAAAGGAGAAAATTTCACTAAATAATTACCAAGTTCTCTTCTAATTTTGATTTTTTGACCAATATTATACACAACCCCTGGGTTTGTGTTTAACACTGACTTCCAGATAAATTCTAATCTTAAAAGCAAGAATATGGGTAGGTTCAGGAGAAAAATTTTTGCTATGGCCGAAGATAAAGTTACTAAGCACGCTAGGGGAAGCCAGGGGACAGAACTGTGATATCCCGGGGAACACGTTCAGCCAGTCACTCTGGTTGTGAATGTCATCCATTGTTGCTTTCAGCAAACCAGGGATCCAGAAAATAGGTAAGTGCTAATGACCCCAAGGAAAAAGCAGCCTATCTATTTTCATACGCACACCTAGAAGAAATTACACCTTCCTGACAACTTGATTTAGATGAAATGTCATGAGAAAAAGAATGTGCTCAATTTTTCAACAGGGAAAAAAAAATCCAGGAGGGAACTCTGTCAGGTCTTGGGGGTGAGATTTTCTTGATATTAAGCTGATGATGCCCTGTGTATAATATCAGCCCCTTGACTTTTATTTGTATAAAAATAGTTTTCTTCACAGGTTCAAGCATTTGTAATTATTGTCCATGCTTGGAATCTGATCCCGTCAGAGCAAGAGCTAGGAAAATATTTCTTGAATGGAATTAACCCTCACAACTACAATTCTGGGTGGAAGATAGAACAGGTGTAAGTATTTTTACTTTATGGAACAAGATATCAAGGCTTTGAGGGTGAGAAAATTGCTCAAGTGCTCTTGGTAAACAGTAAAGTTAGATCTTGAACCACTGACCTTTTCCCCAAAGTCAATACACTATCAGAACACCACACTGCATTTCTGTAGCTACAGGAGCTGGATTGGGACCAGGATTCATCCCTTCGATTAATATTCATGGGGTACATGCTAGGTACTAAGTAAATATATAATGATAAACAAATCAAGTATAATTACTGCCTCAGGTAATGTTGTCATGAGCTATATAGGCTGATAAAGGATAAAGATATATTGTCTTCCTCTCACCAGGACTATCTTTTGGTAATTAGATAATCCAGTTTAAATATTTTGGAAAAACAAAAAACAAAAAACTATAACCTCTCAAATGACCTGATGGTAGACTTTCAAGTGGAAAGGCTTTGTGACCAGACAGATTGCCATGTAAGTCTGTCTTCTATTGCTTGTTGGCTGAATGACCTCGGGAATGAATGTCCAGAGTTTCGTCTTTCTGAACATCAGTTTTGTCACCTGCAAAAAATTGAGATATAATGCACTTTTTGAAAAGTCATGAGCATTAAGTGAACTATAATTCAAGAAATCCTGGAAGGTGGGTCGTATGGTATAAGAGGAACTCAGAAAACTTCATTGTCCTCCCCTTTTTTATTTCCTATCCTAAAAGTCAATAGCAAGCACCTTGTTTTTCTTGGCAGACATTAAGTCCTAGGGAAAGCAAACAAAAGAGAAATAGAAAGAAGAAACAGAGTAATGGGAGGCCTAATTGGAATACATTGGAATTGCCTAATTGGCCTCCATGTTTCAACAAAATAGACTGGATGATATCTTCCCAGAAGACCAGGAACTATCCGATAGGTGACTCAGAGCCACTGAACATGTGGCTTATCTCCCTGCAAGAGCTTTAGCAAGGGGGCAGCCATGATTGCACATATAAGAGCCTTAGGGATGGCTCTCCCAAGAAACCAAAGAGTGGAGTGAGCAATCACCATGGATTTCTGGTTTCAAGTATTCTGTGTGCCTATATAAAACACTGAGCATCTTTGATGAAAATATGATTATTAAAAATTACTATGGTACTTCTATGATTTGTTCCTAATCTGTCTTTCTATTCTATTCCACTATTCCTTCCTCCTTAAATGCCCTGTACTCAATCCAAACTGAAATATTTTATTTTCCTTCCATTTGTTCTGAGTTTTTATGACTTGGATCATGATGTTTTCTCCCCATGGAATGACTTTTTCCCTTTGCTACTCCAAATCTTATCTATCCAACAAGACCCAGGCCAAACACTCCTTTTCCATCAAGCTTTCCCTGATATACCCACCTCCTATCCCACTGCCACCTGGAATTAAACTCTGTCTGTCTTGGTCTCTCATTGCCCTTCATAACTATTTCTTGCTGTACACTCTCTTTCTATCTTGTATTAATGTTATTTCTGTGTGTGTCTTATCTTCCCTTCTAGATCTGCACTTCCCTGAGGTGGGAAACACATTGGACTCAGATTTATGTCCTGATGGAACCAAAGACTATGAGTGACATATAATGAAAGCTAAATAAATACTCATGAAATGAATGCAAATAATGGCAGCAGTGATGATGATGATGGTGGTGAGCAACTAACATTAATTAAAAGTAACTATGTGTCAGGCCTTCTTCTTGGGTTCTTTATATGGCTTATCTCACTGAATTCACTCAGTAAACCTCTGTAGTGGCTACAGTTACAATCTTCCTTTAATAGATTACAGAATTGAGGCTCAGAGATGATGATTCTCCCACTGGAAGTCCAAAGCTAGGAGCAACAAGAAATAGTGTTTTAACCAAGTTCTTCTCCTTCAGAGGTAGTATTAAGAACTATAATAATTACTGTGATAGTTAATTTTATGTATCAACTTAAGTGAGCCACGGGGTGTCTAGATTCAATATGGTTTCTGGGTGTGTCTATGAGGATGTTCTTGGATGAGTTAGCATTTTAATCTGTGCACTCAGTGAAGTAGATGGTCTTCCTCAGTATGGGTGAGCATCCTCCAATCCCTGAAGGACCTGAAGAGAAGAAGGTAAGGAAGGAGTTCACTCCATTTTCTTCCTTCCTCACTGCTTGGGATGAAACATCTCATCTCATCTTCTGCTGCGCTTAGACTGGGGTTTACACCATTGGTTCCCCTGGTTCTGAGGTCTTCAGGCTTGGACTGGAAGTACAGTTTTCCTGGATCTCTGGCTTGCAAATGGAAAACCGTAGGCCCCTTTAACCTCCACAATTGCAGGAGTCAGCTCCTCATAATAAATTAAGTGACTGTTAGATAGACAATAGATGATAGTTAGATAGACAGATGATTGAATAGATAGATATTTAGATGCAGATATGATAGATAGATAGATAGATAGATAGATAGATAGATGATATGAATAGATAGATATTTAGATGCAGATATGATAGATACAGATAGATGATATGAATAGATAGATATTTAGATGCAGAGATGGTTGATAGATATAGATAGACAGATGATATGAATAGATAGGTATTTAGATGCAGAGATAGGTAGGTAGATAGATAGATAGATAGTTGATAGATAGATATCTTATTGGTTCTGGTTCTGGTTCTCTGAAGACCCTGACAAATATATAATTTCCTAGCTCACCTCCTCCCCTGTTCTTATGTTCCCGTAATTTTAGGAAAGCACTCCTGTAATTTTAGAATTCTGTAGCTTCTGAAGAAATCTTTCAGACTCATTTCTTCTTTATATTTTTTCCCCTCTCTCTTTCAAAAATGAGGCTTTTAACAAGCACTTAGTGAAAGGACATCTGTGGTTAATTCTGACCAGAGCAGAACTAAAAGGACACCCCCCACCGAACAGACACAAACCTTTGATGCACACTGAGTCCCAGCTGAATCAAGTGCTTTCAACTTCCTTTTAAAAGGAGTTATTCCTGCAGGAATCTATTTAAAACCCTGTAGATATTAACAAAAGCAGACAGCATGGAGAAGCACTACACCCATTGAGGATGGCGAGAGAGAGAGGGGGGATCCCCAAGTTCCTCTTTCATCCCCCAGGTCAAGTTAAGGTGGTGAGTCTTCTCCCAGAGTGTGCATGCCCTAAAGAAGTGCATCGAGCCCACCAGGTAGCATTCTAATGAGGAGACACATAATTGCATACGATCAAGGACTCAGATGTGTGACTCCCATATGCTTCAGGCAGAATAACTTGAGAAGGGGAGAGAAATAATAATAATAATAAACAATAGCCTGGGGTCTGGCACAAGTGTAGGGTGTGATGGCGAGAGAAGAAGGTGATGAGATTTCAGAATATCTGAACTCTCTACAGTTTGTCTTCCCCTCCAGAATGGTCCTTGGGGGCTCAGGGGCAGGCAGAAGCAGTACAACTTGGGGGTTCATTAAAATGATGTGGGCTGCATTTCTACTAGAGTTCTTAACACATGGACAGAGAATAAGGATCTGTCATTCCTTGACTTGCCCTCCCCCTCTTGCATTGCCATAGCTCATTGTCTTACTTTGCATTTGGCTCTCTGTCTAGTCCAGGGCACATTTTTCTCTGTATTCTGCATTTCCTCAGCCATTTCTTCTTACACCTTCCATATACAAACACAGCACGTGGCCTTACATTTTGTGGATACTCAAGAAACATTTATGGGGGATGATTTTACAGAGATGGTCTAGTCTTTTTATCTTGGCACTTAGCACATGATCAATAAATGCTGGCTAGAATGGAATGAGGGGTGTGTGGCCAAAGAAGGGTCTTTTGAAGCTCAGTGAGCTCAGTTGCTTGATTTCGATAGCGGTTGTGCCTTGGCAAGAAGGTATCCATATCCAAATTTGAAGCATAAATTCCATTTAATTAGTGACATGAACTAGATGCCCACAGCTGCTGTTTCTTGCAGTGGCCAAGGGCCTGGGGGAGAAATAGCAGCAATGAGTGCAAAATGAATCAAATGGGCAGGGAGGGAAGAGTGGGCACAGATGGGCTCTGCAGACCTCTTCCTACTCCAGTGATCTCGACCCGGTGGAAGTGACATCAGAGATGCAGAGACACATAGCTCCTGTCACACTGGCCTTTAGATTTCTCCAGGAGGGCTCTTGGGGGCCCGTAGACTTTCATCTTTTTTATTCTCATACAAATATACAAAGAGAAGCTATGAGTCAGCATAGTTTAGTGGACTGAATGTAGAATTTAGACTCAAAAGACTGAGTTTTAACACTTGACTCCATCTGCAAACGCTAGCCTCCTGCCCTTAAGCAACTCCCTTCTCAGCTTAGAGCCTTAGTTTTCCAACCTGCTAAATGGGAATGACAACTGGGGTCCTGCCCACCTCGAGTGAGTTCATATACAGCAAGTGTTACGTAAAAAGCATCATATCAATACAGATGAATGAACAAATACTTACCAAACAAGGGCCATGGCCTACTGCCCTATTAAGAACTTTTCTGCTCAATAATCTCACCCATTTTTGACAATACCCCTGTGTAGTTATACTGCCCTCAGGTGACATGGGAGGAAACTAAAAATAATTTTTATATTTGCCAGAAGTCACAGAGTTCACGCTTCTCGATTCATAATCCCTTTCAACCTACCAACTCTTTTCATCTACTCTATGTCCCTACTCCCAGGTAAGTGGTGCCACTGACCCTGGACCCTACACTAACTCCCCCTGGGGTTCACGTCTGGGCTTAAAGCTTTAAAGTGCAGGACAATAACCACCTTCTGAGCCTCCATATTCAGGCGTGATTCACTCGGCGCTCAAGCCACACGTTCGCACTCTGTGTGAGGCATTGTTTCAGGTTCCGTGGAACTTTTTATACTGTTGTAGTGGCAGTATCTTTCTCCCTTCACGGAGCTTGCATTCTAGAAAGAGAGACAAGCTGGGAGAAAGTATCCATCATAGCATATGTCACAAACAGATGACGACAACCAATTGTAGTGATCATTTACTATGTTTAGCATACACCAAACTCTCTTCCGACCATTTTCCATATGCTAGTCGTGGAAATAAATGAAGACCACCCATATGAGGGAAAGTCATTCATTCAAAGCTTGCCATGACTAGGGAGTCAGTCACCATCCCTTGCATTCGGCAGAGACGCAACTGCAGGTGGGACAACTTTGTAGAGGACAGGAGGGAAGGCTGCCAGTGTGCTCCAACTGGAGGATGTTGGTGTGGGCAAGCTGGAGGTTGGCTAATCAGGAATAGGACACCTTATGTGACCGGTGAGGGGAGGGTATTTGGTTTTCCCCCTTTGGTCCTCAGTTGGAAGTGTGGGCAAAAATTGGGGAAGCTGGCAATTATTGATTAACTCTTGGCCATCAGGGGCTGATTGCTATAGAGGCTGTGGTTTGATTGTCTGAGCCAATCACTGAAGATCGTGGGGTGTTCTATTTTTATATATCGTCTGATCATTGTCCGTTTGCCTACTCAGCCTTTTATAATTCACTTAAAGATGACAACAATCATGGGACACAGACACTGCGCTGGCCAGAAGAAACTGAGGCACAGAGAAATTAACCTGCCCAGAATCACATAACCAGTAAGAGGCAGAACGCCATTCTAACCAGTTTCCTCCAGAACCCGTATGGCACCCACTATGCTAATACAGTTGAATAGGAAAAGATTAACAACACAAAAGGAAATGGGCAAAGAACTTGAGCAGAGAGTTTACAAAAAAGAAATGCAATAACCCTTAATATAAAAATGGATGCGCCGTCTCAGTCAAATTAAGGGAAATAGAAACTAAATTAGAATCAGACACTCTTATTATTTACCTATCTGGTTGGCAAATATCAAAAAGTTTGATGATATACATTGTGGGTGAAATTGTAAATTGGAAAATCTGTGAAGGGGAATTTGACAATATCTATCAAAATTACAAAGATATCTCTCCTTGACCGAACAGTTTTATTCCCGCATATTTATTAGACAGATATTAACCCGTGAGTGAAATGACATACAGACAGGGATATTCATTGTCACATTTATCAGAGCAAACACTGAAAATGACCCAAAGGACCATCAGCAGAGGGAAGGTATGTCCCTAACTACAGATGCATATGAGCATATACATCTGCTAACTCTTCTGGATGTTTCACATGTATTAATTCACTTAATCCATTAACAGTCCTACGAGGTGGGTACTCTCTCTGTACTCTCTCTCATTAGATGAGTTAGCCAAGGTTAAGGTTAAGTAAGCTGCCCAAGGTCATACAGAGGGCTTAGACTCAGGCGGTCTGGCTCCAGTCTGTTCTTAACCACTATGCTATCCCCAACGACTATTAAAAGAATGCTGGGTGATGGGCATTCAGGAGGCCACTTGATGGGATGAGCACTGGGTGTGATATGCAACTGATGAATCACTAAACTCTACCTCTGAAACTAATACTACGCTCTCTGTTAATTGATTGGTTTTAAATAAAATTAAATAAATAAATAAATAAATAAATAAATAAATAAATAAATAGCATGGTTCTATATGTACCAGTCTATAATGATCTCCAAGATATGTTATAAAGTGGGGGGGAAAAAAAAAAACAAGGGCAAGCTACAGAATGGTATGCATGTGTGTTTATTATGTGTATATATATCCATATGGATACATGGATATGTCTAAAATATATTCAGGAGGATATTCCACTTGGTAGGGGAACTGAAGGACAGGGACGAGAAGGAAATAATTTTACCATAAAAACTTATCTTTTGAAGTTAGACCATAGATATGTTTTCCGTTAAAAATACAATTATAAATGCTAACTCAGCTCATATCACTCTCCTGCTGGAGACCCTTTAATTGCCTCCTACTGCACTTAGGACTGCCAACTCCAGACTCCTAGCACAGACAACAGGGTCCCGCCTGCTCTATGCCTTCTTCTAGTGGAGGGTGCAACTCTCTTGGCTTTCTCTGCCCAATTCTCAGGCCTTCTTTTATAGCTTAAACATGATAAACCTGTTCCTGCCTCAGGCCATTTGTACATGCTGTGTCTTCTGCCTACTATCTCTTTTCCCATGTATAGCAACAGCTGCTTCTTATTCTATAGGCCTTGACTTAGGTCCGCAAGCATTCAAGTCAAAGACGTTTCCCCATTCCCGTTATTTATCACAGTACCCTGTTTTATTTTTTTCAAGTAGCTCTATTTATAAGCTGTAATTATTTATTTCGAGTCCACATTTTTACTGCCTTTGTAATTTTTTTTAACTAGAATAAGACTTCATTTGTCTTCTTTTACATGATCTTGCTAACACACAGCACAGGGCTTGGCAAATAGTAGGTATTCAATAAACATTTGGTTAATTGTTTAATTAATTAACTAATTAACCCTGTTGTTTACATAGAAAGAAACCCAGCGTGTATGGGGATCTGAAGGGACAGGATTTCCAATTCCAGCCTATAGTATAAGTAGGAGACAGGAGGTTTTCTCAGGAACTCTTCCAGTCACTTATTGAAAGGGTACCCAAACTGCCTCTTAGGGGCAGTTGTTGTGTGATCCCTGGGGGGGAGGGGTGGGAATGGAGAGAAATGCATAAGTTTTGAGGTTAGATAGGCCAGCATTCAAATTTATGTCTAGCTGCACATTCTGTGACTCTGCGTAAAAATTATTTAACACCTACGAGCCTGAAATGCATCGTGCAAGATCAGGATGGTGGAAAGAGTATGAGGATGAAATAAAACAAAAGTGTCTACCTTGGACCATGGAAGTCCCTCAATTATCAGTAATTATATGAGTGCTTCCTCTATCCTTCTCTGAAATGCACAGATGGCTTTGGAAGCCAGAGAGAGACTGCAGCTACTGAAGGCAAAGCATGCTTGAAGGCCTGGCACTTCTCAATGTCTGGAGGTAGGGTCCTTCCCCCAAGACCAGTCTTACTACTATTTCTCTGAGCCTGATGATGATAATGATGATGATGATGGTGATGATGATGATGACAATGATGATGGTGGTGATGATGATGATGATGATGGTGATGATGATGACGACGATGATGATGGTGATGATGATGATGGTGGTGATGATGATGATGGTGATGATGATGACGACGACGATGGTGATGATGATGACGATGATGACAATGATGATGATGATTGTGATGATGATGACGATGATGATGGTGATGATGATGATGATGACGATGATGATGATGGTGATGATGATGACGATGATGGTGATGATGATGACGACGATGATGATGGTGATGATGGTGGTGATGATGATGATGATGGTGATGGTGATGATGACGATGATGGTGGTGATGATGATGACGATGATGGTGATGATGACGACGACGATGATGATGGTGATGATGATGATGGTGGTGATGATGATGATGATGATGGTGATGATGATGATGACGACGATGGTGATGATGATGACGATGATGACAATGATGATGATGATTGTGATGATGATGACGATGATGATGGTGATGATGATGATGATGACAATGATGATGATGGTGATGATGATGACGATGATGGTGATGATGATGACGACGACGATGGTGATGATGATGACGATGATGACAATGATGATGATTGTGATGATGATGACGATGATGATGATGATGATGACGATGATGATGATGGTGATGATGATGACGATGATGATGACGACGACGACGATGATGATGATGGCGATGATGATGATGATAGGACAGTAGCAAACCCTAAATCTACTAGAATCATCCTCTACACCCAGGCCCCAGCGTACTCTCCTGGCCTTACGGCACAGAGCTGTATTTCCATAAACAGTGCAGTGTGTTCCCGCCGATGGCTACTTCATTAGTATGATCCACGTTCTGTTGTAGTAATCAATTTGGAGCACAATGATTGCCTGTCAGGTCCTTTCAAATGCTTCGATGAAGGAGGATTTGGATGTCATTTTTTTTCCCTATTATTCCATTTCTCCTTGGGCTGTGGAACCAAAGTTAGCTGGATCCTGTGAAACACCAAGGTCATCACTGACCTGCCTTTTTCCTCAGTCCCAGAAGATCAGAGAACCTGAGCGCGCCAAGGGGGGGCAGACTCTGGGACCTCAGGCAGGCCTGGGCCCCAGGGGAAGCCATGCCTCAGAGGGGCTTGAGACACTTACACACAAGTCACGCTTCCCCCTGACAGTCTGTCTGTCATGACTCACAGGAATGATCACAAGGAACTCTACATGGCAGTGCCCTAGGAGATGGCATCCTTCTAGCACCTGGAAGGGCGCGATCGAGACTGAGGGGGGTGGGAGCCCGAAGCACCCTGAGTGGTTTTGCACAATGCCAGAGGAAGGATGTGGACTCCTGGCATGGTGTTTTCCTGAGACCCCATTCCAGGCCCCTCAGACTTCTTCCCACCAGCCAGGAGGAAGAAGCAAGTTAAGTAGCCAGCCAGAGAAAGACAGAGTTCTGCCAGCCAAACTCATCGGTCTGTCTTCAGGCTCTGAGAGTGTGAAATGGAAATGGATGGTATCCAGGAGCCTGCTCTGATTTTATTATTTCGAAATGCTCTGGACACAGATTAACTCCCTTTGCCTGGTGTTCGGTTATTTTTCTTCTTTCTTCTTCTAGGGGATAGGGACATGATGCTCAGTGATAAATTCATGGGACAGCAGTTATGTCTCCACTGCACCTTCTCGAAATGCCTCTCTCGTCCCTTCTGGACGGAGATGCTCCATCTCAGAGCCTTGCCCCCACTGAATCAGACCAGATACTCTCCTTCAATGCCACCCCAAACAGCCAAGCTGCATTCGTCCGGGAGAAGGGAGGAGGGAGATGGGCAGGGTGGCTGTACTTCCCTGTGCGGGGGAGGAGGGCACACATCAATCTCCCAGTGGTCTGCTTCCCATCCTCAGAGGGTTTCCATCCACTCTGCAGTGGCACAGACGATCTTCCTCTGGCAACATTTAGCTGCTTTGCTTCCAGCACCTCGAGGAACCCTGGCAAGAGGTGGGTCACCTAGAATGAGTGATGATGTCGGCCTCCTCCAACCTGGAGCTGAGGGAAGTCACACAAAATACTCCTGGCACCACCTGTGCAGAACACAGACATCCAGAAAATAGGCAATTCTCCTGCAAAGCAGCCACGGCAGTGCCAAGGGTTAATTCGAATAAGGCCATGCTGGCCATGGAAGCACCTAGGTCCTCCCCTATCAAGAATAAACTCTCTTCGGGACGCCTGGGTGGCTCAGTTGGTTAAGCGGCTGCCTTCGGCTCAGGTCGTGATCCCAGGGTCCTGGGATCAAGTCCCACATCGGGCTCCTTGCTCAGCAGGGAGCCTGCTTCTCCCTCTGCCTCTGCCTGCCATTCTGTCTGATTGTGCTCTCTCTCTGTCAAATAAATAAATAAAATCTTTAAAAAAAAAATTAAAAAAAAAAAAGAATAAACTCTCTTCATTCACTGAACCTTTTTATCAACCTTAGTTTCTCCATCTGTCCAATGGGATAACTCCTAACTGAAAGACTAATGTTCCTTGGTTTTCACATGTCTCATCCACTATTTTAAATCCTTTGGCCTCCTTTAATATGCACAATATCTTCTTTTTCCAAGGCAGCACCGTATGGTGAAGAAGCAAATAGGTTACAAGAGAATACCAGCCCAGCTTTTGGTTGTCCAATGTTGGGCATGTTGTTTTACTTCTCTGGGCCTCAGCTTTCTCATTCAAAAGTTGAGGATCAACACTGTCTACTTGGGGTGAGATGAGAGAAAGATGTGAAGTAGCTCAACACAGGTATCCCATCAGTGGTAGCTCCTACTGCTGTTACCGCCAGCCGGGGACGCGTTTTACGTAAATATTCAGTCTCCTTTCGTGTCTACTACAGTGTTGGCCACATTAAGAAGACATTCCATAAATATCTGCTAATTGGTATCCTTTCGAGCTTCAAGGCAGAACAGAACTGTATCCACTAATGGTGTTATTCTTGCAGAATGATTTTATAACCCCATTAGTCTGAGAGAACGAAATGGAGCTACAAATGTTCACGTCAAGAGTTGCAGTGTCCAGGCCACTAAAACATTTGATTTTCTTCTTTTCTCCATCAAGTGCCAACATGTGAATGCATTCATCTCGACTCTTCATTCTGATGTCTGTCTTGATGCGAAACCCACTCTGGGAATGAGCTGATGACACCCAAACTGGATCCTATTAACACATCCTCCTCTCGGAAGCTGCTGCTACTTTACAAAACGCCTTTGGGTGCGTTGCAGAGAAAACGCCGGTGACAAAGGAATCCAGGCTTTGATCAGAATTGTTTTCCTTTGCACTTCTCTCAAGGCACTGTGGAGGGTTTGCACTTGGAACAGGCTGACACAGTTATCCGTGGTTCTCATGAAAATCAAGGTGAGATATTGCTTCTGTTGGCCCCGCATTTCTGGTCCAAAATACCGCTCCTGTGGACTGCAAGCCATGCAAAGGGCTTGTGTCCTGCCACGTGTGTGGTCCGGCTCTGACCACCTTGCAAATGAGGCTCTGACCATTTTGTAAGGACTGGTGTCCTCCCCGGAACCTGAATCTGGGGCCACTTTGCCACCATCGGCAGCTTCAGCCTAACCTCAGCCTGTAAGACCGATCCTATCCCCAGACAGAGGCCATGCGAGTCCCCTAAATCAGAGTTTCTACAATTCCCATTCTAACAACATTTATGAAATCACATCACCTGCATTAACTCATCCATCTTCTCGAAAGCCCTGTAAGGCAGGTAGTAGTGTGACTCTCTTTTTACTTATGAAGAAACAGAAGCTCAGAGAGTTTAAATCTCTTGTCCAGATCCAACAGGCAGGCAGTATTAGAGTCAATTGGTGGAGCATGGGGGAACTTTGGTTTTAACCCCTCTCACACTATTATCTCCCAGCTCTGCCTCCCCTTGTCCGGCAGTCTCATCTACCCGATACCACAGTCTTCTTCAGGACTGGACTTCTTGATCTTGATCTCTATACAGAGCTTCTCAAATGTCAATGTGCATGTCAATTACTTGTGAGTGACGTGGGGAAAGGGAGGGCTTTACAGAGAAGGGGGAGGGGATGAAGGGCGTTCTAGGCAGAAAGAACAGCAGGAGAAAAGAACTATAGACAAGACCGATGCAACCATAGGGGGACCTTCAAGTAGCCCAGCCCACCTGGCATTGGGTCAGTCTCCCTGCGGTTCCCATGCTAATAACATCCTAGATGGCCAGGACCAGGCTGTCCAGATGGGGTGAGAGATACAGTCAGGGCCTGCCCACCAGGACTGCAGATGACATGAAAAGAAACTAGATGTGAGTTATCGGAGAAGGTACGCGGAGCTGGAGGGCAGATCGCAAAAGCCAGTCTAGATGTGGACAGAACTGGCTTAACGTAAGATCTGGTGCCCAAAGTTTCAAAGTGAATCCAACCCACAGCACGTCTATTCCCTCCAGGATCTGCCACGCAAAGTGCTAGGTAGCATGTGCCCCTGGCAGGGATGTCATCCCGGTTGAGCTGTTGGAAGCCAGCCTTGGTGTCCGGGCCTGCATTCACTAGATGTTTGCTATTCAAAACATGGTGTGGGACACAATATCACCTCTGTGGCATTCTTGCCAAAAACACATAACCTGAATCTAATTATGGAATATCAGCCAATCTCAAATTGAGGGGCATTCTAGAAAATAACTGGCCTGTACTATTCAAAATTGTCAAGGTCAAAAAAGACAAAAACAGCAGAGCAATGGTTTCAGATTACATGAGACTCAGGAGACACAACAACCAATGCAATGTGTGATCTCGAATTATATCCTGGACCAAGGGGGAACATCTCTGTAAAGGACATTATTGAAACAATTAAAAATTTTTAAATACTGTCTAATTTGGATAATAATATTGGCCACCTTTAAGTTTCCTGATTTTGATAAATATAAGAAAATATCCTTATTCTTAGGAAGTAGACATGTACTGAAGAATTTAGAGGTAGAAGAGTACAATGCCCCCAGCTTACTTCCACATAGTTCAGAAATATATGATGATATAAATATGTGATGAAGAAGGAAGTAGGGCAAAATTGTTGAATTTTTATTTGGGTAAAAGTATATAGTGTTCTTTGTACCATTCTTGCAACTTTCCTATAAATCTGAAATGATATCAATTTTTTTAAGTTCAAAAAAAAAGAGAAAGAAAGAAAAAGACTTGATATATATAAGAAGAAAGCATGGGTCTTTAAGCAGCAATTTATTAGAATGACAGACTTTCAGGCCCCATACTGGACCCACAGAATCGGAATCTACCTTTTAACAAGATCCTCATGTGATTTATATCCCCACTGGGAATCTTCATCCTATTACACCCCAGGCTGGCCACCTAGTCCTGGCTGTCAGATATCTCAATCAAAAATTACCTCTAAGCTATATCCCAAACTCCTATTCATCCCTCAAAACGTGGTTCAGAAATCATCTTCTGCATGAAAATTTTTTCCCCACCTACAGTTCCCTTCTAAGATACTGTGCTGTATTCAGCGCTTTCTAAGAACATTTTTGTCTCCCCATCTTCCACATTACATTGGAATTCAGTTTCATTTTCCTATTAGAATAAAATACCTATTCTTTGTGTATCCTCAGCACTGAGTCAGGCAAACGCTGGTTTTAGGGAACTTTTGGGTGTACGAATGAATAAATATGTAAATGAATGAATTTAGCTCTGTGTTGTCAACTCCCATGCTATATTTAAGGCTCCAGGAATATACTACTGGAGTCTTAGAAGGGACCAGAGGTAATTTAGATTCTAGCAGACACTGGGTATGTCACCAGCAGGGAACAAAGAAGTTGGTAAGAAGAGAAGTTCCAGCGTGTAGATATCCATCCTCTAACCCAACGTTGCTCCAATGCACTATGAAGATAACTAGTTTCAAGTTCCCTCGAAATTCTTAGCAGTTGTATAAATTGCCACTGGTTTATGACCCAGTAACACATTGTTACAGTAACAATTCATTGGTAATGTCCACTTGCCACGAGATGTGTGGGTGTTTCAAAAATACAATAGATAGCAAAAGATACGCTTGGCCAATACAATGGTTTAATCATGGTTACTAGGGGGGAAAAGAAGACAGGCCAAAGAGAGAGATATTAGGAGGCTTGTGACATTGCTATCCTAATAGATCTGCGCCTTTAAGAGACAGCCCTTTCTCTCAAATCCGGCAGGTGCAAGCAGCGATACAGGACCGAACATCAGAAAACTCAAATGATGGAAAGGAAGGGAGAGGCTTTGGTTTGGGAGGCATGATCTCCCCCTCTTGCCTTCAAATACATGATAAAGGATGGATTTATAATGAGCTGCTTCTATCCAAGAAGTAAAGCAAATTTAAAAGGACCTACTAGTTACAATCCAGCCTCCCCGGTGTTTTCAGTAAAAGGATAATTTCGAATATCAAACCGAAGCATCCTAGGGTATGTAAGGCTGTGTGGACTCCAGATCTTTCAATACAGACAAGATTGGCTACCATAGCACTTGCAGAAGAAATACTTTATTTTAACTCAACGTGGGACTTTTTAAGAATTCCCCCAGGAACGGGGTTTTGCCAAAAACTGGAGCTTAATTTAATGAGGGTGAAAAGTTTAAGAAAGAAATATAAAAGGAGAGTCTTGAAAGCACAGAAGACACTCAGAGCAGGAACCTGTGCCCAACTAGTTGAAACATATCAGCAATGGCAGTGAGCAGAATGGGCCCTTATGAGCTTCTGAGTCTCTCTGGGGATTTTCAGTGAAACTCTCACGAGCCTGCTGCGTGTGCCGAAAGCTTCTCAAATGTGCACAGAAGAGCCATGTAGGATTGCTTGAGGAAGTTTATTTATTTTGATACCTACTGTGTGCTAGATTACTTCATTTGTCTGCGGGGAGGCAGCCTAACCTCCACCTTGCAACTACAAAAGCACAGAGAGACCAGACGGGCCTGCCCAAGATCACACGGTCTGCAGAATGGTCCCATCTCCTGACTCGAGGGAGGCCACAGCAGTCCTTTAGAAAGCTGTCTCTGTTTACAGAGCAATCAAGTCACCGCTCTGGTGTCTCTTCCTACTCACCCTCTGAACTTCACGGCGCTGCAGATTTGCAGACAGACGCCTGCTCTGATCTTCACTGGGGACCCAGCTGCACCTGCTAGCTCCCAGTAGATTTATCATTGCAGCCTCCTTCTCTGATTCAAAGGCCACTTTCACTCATGATGTGCTTTTAATCCCCTTTGATTCTCATTGCAGCCTCCTTGAGCCCATGCACCCAGCGACTTTGCCCAGACCTTAAATGTGGACTCCATTGATTAAGAACGTGATTTACGTTCCTCTGAGAATGGCCACCATCAAGAAGACAAGGGATAACAAATGCTGGCATGGATGTACAGAAAAGGGAACCCTTGTGTCCTGTTGCTAGGAATGCAAACTGGAGCAGCCACGATGGAAAACAGTATGGAATGTCCTCAAAAAGTTAAAAATAGAACAACCATGTGATCCAGCGATTTCACTTCTGGGAATCTATCCAAAGGAAATGAAAACGCTAACTCAAAAAGACATCCGTACCCCCATGAACATGGCACCATTATTTCCAAAAGCCAAGCCACGTGAGTACACTAAGTGTCCACTGAGGCATGAATGGATAAAGAATCTGTGGTCTATAGATACAATAGAGTAGTATTCAGCCATAAAAAGTAAGGCAGTCTTACCATGTGTGACAACATAGATGGACCCTGTAGGCATTACGCTAAGTGAATTAAGTCAGAAAGAGAAAGACAACTACTATGATCTCGCTTATATGTAGAATCTAAAAAACAGACAACAGACAAAGAAAACTCTTAGAAAAAGGGATCAGATTTGTGGTTGCCAGAAGGAGGAAGGAGGGAAAGGGGAATTGGAGGAAGGTGGTCAAAAGTTACAAATTTGCAGTCATAAGATAAGTAAGTACCAGGGATGGCAGGGACAACATCCTGACTGTAGGAAATATAACAAGGTATAACATAGTGGATCCTAAGAGTTCTTAGCACAAAGAGAATTTTCCTTCTTTTTTTTTATTGTACCTCTACGAGATGATGGATATTAACTCCACCTATTATGGTACTCATTTCGCTATATATGTAAATCAAACCATCATGCTGTTTGCCTTAAACTTCTACAGTGATAACCATCAATGATTTCTCAATAAAACTGGGGGGGAAATTCCAACAGAAAACAAAAAGAATGTGTCCTTCTTCCAACGTTGACAGGACTGAAAATTTCCTTGATACTGTGTATGAAGAAAAGGCCATGTTAAGCAAATGAATGAGATCAACAGAATCTAACGGAAGCAGGCAGGAGGGTCCGGGGAGGACTCAGCTTATTTCACTGGGGCAGGGCAATCTAGAAGCATCCAGAGTGGACTGGAGGAGTCAAAGGGCCTACAATGAGGTCCCATCATATCATAGATGGGGGGATGAAAAATCAGGAAATCAGGAGCAACATCTTAACCTATTTCGGTGAGAGAGAGGTTTTCAGATATTGTGCATTCTGTGTCATAACTATTCAAATATTCTTTTTGAAATTACTAGTTCTAAGCAGGTAACTGAAGATTTTGATTTATGCAGTTATTCTCCTGTTCTGAAATACTAGGTGTCCCTCGGTGCCTACCATGCCCGTGGGACTAAGAGAGAGCTTGGATCCCGTGTGCTCACACCACCCCATGTCTGGAACACAGCAATTACCAGTGAGTGTGTAGATTAACAAATGCATCATGCCTTAAACTATATATTAGCTAATCATGTTGTTGGTTTAACTATCTTCCTCCCTATATACCACCAGCCTGTAAGCTTCACGAAGTGAGGGCGCATGTCCTGTTGGGTTTACCACCCCAGAACCAGGCACAGTTACTACCTAATATAAAGACTATTTGCATTACAGCTAAACCCTCAATGACTGAGACTGGGATTCACCATACCCTACAAGCTGACCCAATCCACCCTCTCTAACATAATTTCTCACTCACCCATTATCCAAATACTACACAATGCTCCACCCAAATTAGCGATCCATTAGCCTCCAAGTATACCATGTATGCACAAGGATTCTAGCCCAAGCTAAAGGGCCATTTCCCTTATATTCTGCCCAGCAATGCCCTGCTCTTCAAGCTCTACATCCATTAGCTTTCCTGGACCACTGTTTCCAACACACCTTTGTAGCTAAGCTCTCTTTGCCACTTAGTTTAACCTGCCTTGCAATTTCTTTAGCTTTTATAGCTCTCTGGTATTCTCAATGCTAATGGGAAGAAATATGGTGGCAAAAACCATGCCTTATATTTCTTTATACATAACCATAACCTAAAATAATAGAACTAAGCAAACAGTAAGAATTCAATTAACGTTGTAGGGTTGGAAATGATAATAATACAACAACTACATTTATGCGATCGTAAATTCAGATTACACTGTCTAATGTCCAGATAAGGACACCTAAGTGACTAGAAATTACCCCATGGTTCTGAAGAAGGAATAGTGGTTAGACTAGAGAAATTTACTTGCAGTGCTGCTCATTGTTTAAATATACATTTTTTTTGTTAGTTTTAGTTTGGTTTTTTTTTAACTTCCACACTCCCCTTTTCCTTTCTCCTCAGTGTCAACTGAGGATGTTCTGTGCTCTCTCGTCCCTGTGGCTGGACGATCAAGCATATTGCTGTGTCTGCTTCTCTGCTCTCAGGAGGGACTTGTCTTCTAAGCCGAGAAGCCCAATTCTTTCAAGATCCACAAATCAAATTCAAGAATTCTCCCACTAACGTCCCATTGTTCTACAACCAGTTTAAGAGCCAAATGATGCTCTATCATAGGCCCGTAATATACCGTTTCATCTAGGCTCTGACACAATTAATGTCTGCAAAAAAAGAAGATATATTCTTCTCTATCAAATACTCAATAAAAAAAAAAAAAAAAAGAGGACATGTCCTCTGACACTCATGGCGTGAAGCAGGCAATTGGAACGTGCGGTATTAGCAGATTGGCAGAAAAACTGATGGTTCAGAACTTGTATGAGTCAGTCTTTGTTTTCCATGAACTCAATGCAAACAAGCTTAGGCAGAATGAGGAAGTCATTGGTCCATTATAAGACCCTGCAGATAGAGTACGGCAGCTGATCTAAGTCAACTCATACAAAGACTGGATTCGACTTGGCTCTTGCTCTCACCTTATTTCCTTGCAAATATCACCTTCAATTATTCATGCGAGGTTTCTCCATGAGGCTAGACCCATGGCCACTGGCAGTTCTAGAACTTATGTCTTCCCACCTTTACTGACAGGGTGTAAGGTAGTCTCTTTCTTCGGATTCATTTCAATAGAAGGTCCCAGAGAGATTCTGATTGGCCTGGTGCGGTCACATGACCAGCCTTAGAGCCAGTAGGACTCAAGAGCATAGTGGCCCACGGATGGAATTTCAAACAAGTTTCACAGGAGGGGGAGGGGAACTGCTCAGAAAAAACAATTGGCCTCTACTGTATACTTAAAGGAGAAAAAAAAAAAAATTTAAATCTACAAGAATTGTTGGTTGGAATGAAAGAAAAAAAGAAGAAAAAGCTCGACGATGCTGAATTCTTTCCTGTAGTGAGCCCCAATACAGGGAGGAAGTACTTTGCTATAATCAAAGAAAAGGCTAGGGGCGCCTGGGTGGTTCAGTGGGTTAAAGCCTCTGCCTTCGGCTCGGGTCGTGATCTCAGGGTCCTGGGATCGAGCCCCACGTCGGGCTCTCTGCTCAGCCAGGAGCCTGCTTCACCTTCCCTCTCTCTGCCTACTTGTGACCTCTCTCTCTGTCAAATAAATAAATAAAATCTTAAAAAAAAATTAAAAAAAAAATAAATAAAAAAAAGAAAAGGCTAAAATCAATATCTACCATAATCCCCATCGCATTACATTATAATTTCCTGTACAAGACTGTTTTCCCAATGACAACTGAGCTCCTTATACTCAAGACCCTATTATATCGTTATTCCTAAAGCCAAACGCAGCACCAGAATATGGTAGAGGTTTTTCTACAAATATATAAGCACGGAAGAAAAAAGGAGGTGAGGGAGAGAAGATATCCTTTACTCGAGTTGCTTACCATCCTGTGGAAGATTAGATGTGATGCCGACAACTACAACCCAAGACAGAATAATTAATACTGAATGGAATTATAAAGGCATCCCTGAGTAATTCAGAAGAAATGATTTCATCTACTGAGCAAAATCAGATAAACATTCGTAAGGAAATTAACTTTTGAGTATTCCCAGAAAAACTCAATTTAGGGACCCAGAGTGAGGAGATGGTGTCCATATCAGAAACGACACATGGAAACATTGCATTGCAGCCCTATACTGCTAAAGGACAGCTGTCTTTCCTGCCTTATACATAAATAGGGGAACTTCAGGGGTCTAAGGAAGACCTTTCATCCTTTATCTTCATAAAAAGATCACTTTCACCTATTCATATTGCCTGAAAATTATTAGTAAGGTACTAAGACTTTCCTTCCATAATTAGGGATGAGAGTTTTTAAATGCAAATATTCCTTGGACCAGAAACAGAGTTGTTTATGTTAAGAAGTAAATGGACTGATAGCTCAGGCTTTCTCTTAAAAGCTAACCATGCCAGAAGGATAAAATGGAGACCTTAGGTTCTGCAGATCAAAAAGACATTGCTGAGTGAAAGGTGATGAAAGAGAAGATAAAACCAATCCCAGGTGGGCAGGAATTGCATTGCATATTGGGCTGAAAATGCACAGTGGCATTCCTTCTGATGCTTGACCTTCTGCTAGGAAGTAAAGCAGGCAACCATTGGCTTTGTTTTAGCATGTCTGAATTTTAGTAGCTAAAACTTAAGTACGAGCTTGGCTCACCACTAGACTCCGTGCTCCACCACGTCAGTGGAAATCAGCCTTTTAATGAGAATCAAATCAGTCCATAAAAAGTAAGGAAGAGGAACACTTGGGTGGCTCAGTCCGTTAAGCATCTGACTCACGTTTTCAGCTCAGGCCATGATTTCAGGGTTGTGAGATCAAGTCCTGAGTTGGACTCTGCACTCAGCACAGAGGCTGCTTGAGATTCTCTCTTTCCCTCCCCCTCTGCCCACTCCCCCCACCGCCACTCATGCGCGTGCTCTCGTTCTAAAATAAATAAATAAATAAGATATTGAAAAAAAAGGCAAGGAAGGGTTTTGGTTTAGTGTTAGTTATCTTGTCACAGTGTCTTCTATAACAAATTCAGGGACTTAAAAATAAACTTCGATCAATGCTTACAGGTACATGATATGATGGTTACATTTATAGACAAACTTGGCTAGGCTATGGTGCCCAATTGTTGATCAAACCCCAGTCCAGATATTTCTGTGAGGGTATTTTGTAGATGTGATTAACATTTATAATCACTAGGCTTTAAGTAAAGCGGATTATGCTCCATAATATGGGTGAGCCTCATCTGAGCAGTTGAAGGCCTTGAAAGCATAGACTGAAGGCCCTGAGGAAGAGGAAATTCTGCCTCAAGACTTCAATGTACAAACTCTGCTTGAGTTTCCCATCTTCTGCTCCACCCCATAGATTTTTAAACTCAAGACCACATTATTATCTCTTATTTGAATTTCCAGCCTACAGGCCTGCCCCACAGATTTCAGACTTGCCATGTGCCACAATTGCATGAGCCATTCCTTAAAATCTCTCTCCTTGTCTCCATAGATGGATAGATAGACGATAGAACAGAAGACCTCTGGAGGTCTAAACTTAACGAGCACACCACCGCATTCTGTTGGCCAACACAAGTCACAAAGCCAGTCTGAATTCAAAGGGTGAGACAATAGACTGCACACCTTGGTGGGAAGAGTGGCAAAGTCAATTACAATAGGTGTGGATCCAAGGAGGCCCTTAGTTGGGGCCACTAATGCTGTCAACCTACCATTCTTAGAAAACAGGACTGCAAAGTTTTCCCGATGATGCAGCTATGACCTGTAACCCAGCTTGATGACAACTAACCCTCTCTAATTGACTGCGGGAATCCAGTTATCCTCTGAGTTTTTCTTTATATTTGTCCAAGCAGCCAAGATGTTAAAAGGAGTAAGGGCTGTTGGATCAAAGTATCCTGAATATAATAACTCGAAGACTTTATAGTTCTATATACACAGCGCTCAACAGCTTACAAAACATTGTCACACTCAGTATCAAACTGAATTTATAAGCTTCGGGAAATGCTAAGGGTATAAGTGGAATTTAAAAAAATTAAACAAAAGGGAGAGGAAGGAGTGAAGAAAGAAGGGAGTTGGGGCTTCAAGGCATTTCTGCCTCAAGACAAATGCTACACAGAGTACTTGGGGCGGGGAGGGGGGGCGGGGGGGGCGGTGCTCTGTGAACCTAAGGGACAATTCTGAATTAGATTTGGAGATGGATAGTGAGTCGACCAAGATAACGGATGATATTAGGTGGGATATATGGCACCAACTCTTGGAGCAAGAGAACAAAACAATATCTTTAGAAGATAAATTTAGAGAAGAAAGTCTTCCTAGGTGTAAACAAAGGTATATTAAATGTGGATATGTTTTTATTTGTTTGAAATACATTTCTTCGTACCACCTCCCTCTCTTAGACAAAGGGAGCAGGGGCAGGGGCAGGGGAAAGAAAGGGGCCCCGAGAAGGAGTGCAGGAGAGGGAAGGACAAGGGAAAGGCACATCAAGGCTCTTCGGCAAATTAGTCCAGAGTCACATCAGGGAGGCAGGAGGTGGAGTGGGCGAGCGCCGTGAGCCATGCGGGGGATGCCTAACACCGGAGCCCCAGTGAACGTGGGAGCCTGCCATGGCATGACTGGGAAAACAGAAGCAGCCCTGACACATTCACAGGCAGGCTGCACTCTGAAATGACAAGAGATTTAGGCAGATGTGCTAAGAGTTTGAACATCGCTGTCCCTGTTGGCACGATGACAGAACTCCCCTCACAGCTGTCCCTGGAGTAAGGTCAAGTGTTAAAAACATACCCACGATTGAACGGTCTGATCACAGCATGCAGACCTTTTCAACTGCTCGGGGATATGAGGACAGCAGTTTGATATTTATTAAACAGCAGCGGGGTCTCGAGTAGAGTACCAATCCCTCTGGAAGCTCAGGTCCCAGCTCAGAGAAATTTTAAAGGCGTAGAGCAAAAGGGAGGCCCGGTCTGGGCAGTCACCATCACCATAGAGTCAGGCTGAACTTTTATAATCTAGCCACTGTGAGCAGGGAACGAGTCTGCTTTTAGCATAAGATGTTTTATTAATCTTCTCCCTCTTGGAAACTTTTCTACAGTCAGCCATCAGAGAAAACCCTAGATGATCAGGAAAGGTGGGAGTACTTTCTCCAGTGGAGACTATAAAAAGAGATCAGAATAAATAATAGTAGGAGGCGAGAACACCTACAACCCACCCATTCCATTATCTTCGCTAGTCCCATCCATCCGAGGAAGTGGCGGGGGTAGACGGAAAGGGTCTGACTGGGGACAGGTAGAAGAAGAGATTCTGCTAAGAGAATTAAGACCAGGAAGTCCATAAAGGAATGTCCAAGGAGTGAAAAGCAATCTAATAAATGATATCCAATACCACAGATCAAAATAAATGTGAATTTAAGACGATTCTGCCAAAAAGCCCCCAAACTGGAAATTTGAAGAAATCGGTAGAACTTGCATCTCCACCACTCACTGGCTATTACTGTATGTCCTTGAGTCTCAGTTTCTCCCTTGTGAAAGGGATAAGAATCCTAACTCAAGTGTTTGGGGGAGCATCATGGAGAGAAGGCCTATGAAATGCCTAGTAAGCTATAAATGCAGCTATTCAAATGTTAATGTCCATAATTGGCATTATCATCATGTTTAACAAAAACGGTGATTCTGGCACGTAAATTTGCATATTCATTAAAAGCTACACAAATGCTGCTGCTACAACTGTAGTCACAGTTGAGGACCCCGGTAGCCGCTAAATCTATCAAAAAGAAAATTTATAGATAGAGACATGACTGAAGTAGACCAGTCCTCCCCCCAAAAGCTGATAAGGAAAATGAAAACCTGACCGTATCCTTAGCAAGAATGTCCCTTTAACCGTCTTGAAACTACATATTGATTCATGCCAACTCTCAAAGCCTTTCCGAGACAAAGCAGAGATCACGGTTTCTCTCGTGGGCTTTTAAGAGCCCCCATTTGTATGGATCGAAAAACGGAGGCACGTGGAAAGACAAGGCAGCTTGCACCAAATCCAGGTGTGCTGGAAATAGCCAGGACTTCCCCAGCCTAGAGAACATCCCTGCAGAGAGCCCAAGCTTCAGGCTAGGGGTAAACCACAGACAAAACCTACAAATACAAAACAAATAAAGACCATATAGGGAAAAGAGAAAGATTCATATTCTGAGACGTATTTTTCAAATAAGAAAGATACATTCTAAGAAGGAAACGTGTCGGGAGAACGAGACAAATGTGGAAATAAATAGGAAAAGGAGACAAATTTGGGCCATAGAGAAAGTAGCATTGTAAAATGTTAAACAATGAGAGAAGAAAAGGTGAAACTGGGAGAGGGAGATAAACACCAAAGGGCAATAAATCATAGAAATAACACTTCTGAGAATTATTCTGAAGAAAACGCATCCCGCAAAGTAAGTCTGCGAGAGTAAGACAAATGCAATGTGACTCACAGACACAGATATCACGACAAGGATGAAAACCACTGCTGGGAAGATAAATGCCCCGAGAAACGCTGACCGCCCTGGCCTTCCGTAGGGCATCGGAATGGTAGGCGTTTCCCTACACTCTTCTTCCTGGGTCATTCTCCAGTCTCTGCCTTTTCAGGACTGGAGTGGAGGTCACCTCTCCCTTACCTGAGAGTAGCTCCCACTGACTTAGTAAGGGACAGCCAGACTCCGTCTAAGCTGGACTTGGCATCGTGGGAGAGACAATGTGCTCCTTAGCCACTGACAACCTCTCCCTTGGGAAGAATCCAGAACATTACTCTCGGATTCCCAGATGCAGGCCTTGTCCCATGGAGGCGAATGGCTTCAAAGACGGCATTTGTCATCACACCGTTTCCTCGCCTTCTCCAGAAAGCTCTCTGACTGCCTTCCCAGAGGGCTGGCAGGAGCGGAGTTTTGGGTTTAGGCTCATCACCAGATTCTACTGTGAAAATCCTTGGACAAGATTGTCTGTCATGATGAAATCGAGGCAGGCTTCGGAATCAGACTAAGACTTGAAATTCCGGGGGCGCCTGGGTGGCTCAGTCGTTAAGCGTCTGCCTTCGGCTCAGGTCATGATCCCAGGGTCGCGGGATCGAGCCCCACATCGGGCTCCCGGCTCCGCGGGAAGCCTGCTTCTCCCTCTCTCCTTCCCCCTGCTTGTGTTCCCTCTCTCGCTGTGTCTCTCTCTGTCAAATAAATAAAAAATCTTTAAAAAATTAAAAAAAAAAAAAAAAGACTTGAAATTCCGTGGGAGTGGAGATTAGCTGTGTGGCTTTGACTAGTGAGTTAAAGTCTCTGTTGCCTCATCTGGGAAATGGGAATGATGCTTAATATTTAGGGATAGTTAGAGACAAGCATATATTTTACCAAAAACATCTAGCTGCTCTTAGGATTCCAAACCAGTAGCTGGTGGAATAATTATAATTCATCACAATCATAATCCTTACCTGATTGTGGGATCTGGGTCCAGATGGACTGGAACCTGGCCACCACAGAAAAGCCCAGAAATGGCGGAGAGCAGGACTGGAAGCTTCAGCGTCTCATCTGCGAAAGCAGGAGTGAGTCAAATTCAGGAAATAGGAAGCATCCAGAATACAGTGATAACCATTATGCGGAACATCTGTATCGCGCATTAGAGATTCATCAAGTGCTTTCACTCAAGAAGGGACTTAAACTTTGGATACTGGGCATAAATGACAGGATAGGAAGCCTAGTTACTCTCTTTTTAAAACACATTTTGGCTTTGTGAAGTAGTTTCACATCCATTATCTAACATGATCACTTCCAACTCTGTAAGAGTAAATGGGGCAGAGACTATCCATCTCATTCTCAACAATGCGGAACCTGAGGCCCAGAAAGATGGTGACCCACCCAAGGTCATGCAAGGTCATGCAATCAGTAGGTGGCAGCTAGTTAATGGCTCCAGATTCACAATGATGCTTGCTGCCAGCCTTCCCCATCCCTCTGAAAAGAGAAACACTGCTACTTAGGCTGCATCAAGAGGACCCTCTTAGCTAAAAATACCTCATGCAAATGAATTCTCCTCGAGGGAAGAGAATACACAACCAAACAATCAGTGAGGGAGTAAATGCAGTTAACATGAAAATGGAGACCGGGAAATTGGCTCTCCTCTCCCCTCTCGAAGTGCCTGTCCTCAAACCCACAGCCCACAGTGTCGCTTGTGTGCTTGGAAGAAATGCAGAATTATATGTCAATTACGCCTCAATTAAAAAAAGCAAAGCAAAGAAAGTTTTTTAAAAATGCGGGATCCGGGGATCCACTGCGGACCCATTGAATCAGAATCTGCATTTTAACAAGATTCCCAGGTGATTCATATGCAGATTACCGTTTGAGAAGCACTGATCCAGAATAATTCAGGCAGGAAATCATTTTGCCATTGATACAGTCCTGAATTCACCTTGTCAGGGAAGAGCTCTGTTTTGCACTGCTGGACGAAGAAGACTTTTAGGATATATGTACCTAATTGTCTGCCTCACTCCATCCAGGAGCACATCCATGCAATTGCCTATATCAATTTGTCTACCTCAATCCCAGTTGGCTCTTACCTTGACAGAACATCTCCAAAGAGACCATAGTTCGGGGAAATCTTTGCTGCAGAAACAGACTTCATAGAGCTGGAAAGGGAATGAACTTGACCTAACCTAGATCATCTCAAAGGTCTCTTGCATTCCTAAAATCCCATAGTCAATGTTTCTATATTGCATTCTCGGTTTGAGTTCCTCGTTCTATGTAGGTTTCAGAACTTTTGCTTGCCCTGATATCTGACATTTCTCTGCCCTTTCAACCTATTTACCTGGAAATAAACTTACTTGCATTCCTGACTGCTCTCCTAACTACTTCTGACCTATCTTATCTGGACTGTCACCCAGTAGTAATTGTCTCTATGTGGTCACTCTTATGTGAACTGCTACTTCTGGGGTCCAGAGGAATAGTTTTCTCAGAATATTCTTGGAAAAGGCACGCTCAGCCCATGACCCGGTTTCATTTGTTTTGCAAAAATAAGGCAGCTATACCTGGCTCTTTCCCTTGGAGATGTGGGGGCACATTACATCATGCACGGGGAGGTCTCCAAGGGTCCCACACAAAGATGCACCATTATCGAACAGTATTATTATCCTATTGCCCCTCAATTAAAATAAGTGGCACTTAAAAATGCAGTAACAGCTGCTCCCAGCAGTGTTTCCTTGCAGGGCATTCGGGTTCTCAGTTTTTGCTTTTCCCTACGGCCTTTTACATCTTTGTTTAAGCTGTGCTTCGCACTCACCATTGTAAAATTCACAGGAATCCCAAACGTGACATGCCCAATTCATCCAAAACCAGAAAAAAAGAGCTCAAGGCCCAAGAGAATGCTATACCTGGACCCTGAAGGCCCTTTGCCATAAGAGCATTTTGTAGCAGAAGCTCAATGGGGTCTTCCTGTGATGCAGTCAAATCCACAGGCTTCACACTTGGGTCCTAGAAGAAGCTAGTGGCACGCAGTGAAGGGAAACACAATATGTCAACTACATATGTTTACCATTGGGGGAAAAAAAAAAATCCAAATGCATCTGACTCAGAAGAGAAGGATTTTCATGCTTCTTTTCTTCACTATATTTCATGCCATAAAATAATTCGTGTCAAATATAGAAAATGAAAAATAATCAACAGGAATAAGTTAACGCTTCATACCTCCTGTTGTCTTCTCAAACTTCCAATAACTCCTTCTTCCTTACTCTTAGCTCATGACCTTCCTTACTCGTTCTCTGAGAGCTAGGAAAGAAGACCTTCCAGAAAGCTGAATCTGCTCACATCCAAGCCCTTATTCTGACTTCGCTTATGCTAATCGTTGATGAACAGTGTTCACTACTAGCCCAAACCAGCTCCTAAACCTGGGTACCGATCTCATCAACTTTCCCCACTCATGAATATCACTATAGAAATTCTCTTCTCTCTCATTCCACATCCCTTATTTCCTCTTGACTACTGAACCATTCCCATGAACATCCAAGCATACTATATTATTTCACATTAAAAAAAAAGACTCTTTTTAAATTACACCTACATCTTCTTCAACTTACTGTTCCCCTCCCATTTTTTTCTTTTTTTTTAATTCTCCATAAACTAAATTCCCTGAAAGTATTGTCTGTACTCACTATCTTCAATTTCTTTTCTTCTATGCCCTCTTGAATATTTTCCAATCTGGCTT
Source organism: Potos flavus (assembly GCA_028534135.1). Taxonomy (NCBI): domain Eukaryota; kingdom Metazoa; phylum Chordata; class Mammalia; order Carnivora; family Procyonidae; genus Potos; species Potos flavus. The sequence continues at coordinate 19,133,313 of CM052884.1, read as the reverse complement.
TCACACCTCTGCCCATCTCCAATAAAACTGCTCTTGTGTCAAGGTCAACAGTGAACAACGTGAGGCTACACCAACTTTGAATTTTCAGTCCTTATTCCATTTGGTCTATTAGCAGAATTTGATAGGACTGATCACTTCCTCCTTGATAAACTCTCTTCACTGACTTCCTTTGGACTCAAACATTTTTGATTACCTTTTTACCTCACTGGTAGATCCTTCTTGGTCCTCCTCAGTTCCCTGATTTTTAAACATTTGAGTGTCCCTAGGCTGGAGCCTTAGTCCTCTCCATTCTCTGTCTACATTGATTCCCTTGGTGATCCCATCTGCATGAAGGCTTTAAATGTCATGTTCATGTAGATGACTACCAAATTTATATATCCAACCCTGGTATCTACCTTTAACTCCAAATATTGGTTGTCTAACAGACATCTCACACTTAACATGTCCCAAACTGACATCTTTGTCTTTCTCTTCAAAGCCACTCCTCCCTCAACTGTCCCCATTTAGTTAAAGACAACTCATCTTTTATTTATTGAGGCCAAAACCATGTTTTCATCCATGATTTCTTTCCTTCTCTCATACCCCACAGCCAATCCATCAAAACTTTTGTTTTATTTACCATCAAACCTTTAAGAATTTGATGACTTCTTATCAACCACCTATTCTCACCTTGGTTGAAGCCAACACTATTTCTCATCTCCTAAACAGCCTCTGGTTACTGTTTCCATTCTCTACAGTCCGCATGCAGTAAAATGGATCCTTTTAAAATACATTAAATCATGTCACTATTCTGCTCACCTTCTAATGGCTTCAAATCTTGCTTAATGGCTAAGTCCAGTTATCATTTTTAGGACTGCATTTATGCACTTACGAAATGATGACAATAGTGTTACCTACCTCCTAGGATCCTTGTGGAAAGTGAATACAGTAATGCTTGTAGCTTGCTTGGGACAGTTCCTGGAATATTCTAAAAGCCCCCAAATATACACTACCATCATCATCATCATCATGCATACATTGATAATATACTTAATCAATAGGACCAATAGTATTGTATGGCTACAAAATATAATAAGATTTAAAGATAAAAGTAGGAATTCTGTTCTACTTTCTGTCCATGTATTCTGAAGAGCCAGACCTAACCTCAGACACATCATGAGCCCTCTTAGGTATGGGGATAAATAAGATTGCTCAGCTGGCAATGAAAGTTTCTTAGTGGAGACAAAAAGGAGAGGACACTAATAACAAAGTCGGTGAGGTAGGAAAAGTCAGTGACAACCACCAAGAATGCAGACTGGAAATCTATCCTGGGCACATCTGTCCATGGACATTCTGTCTCCCTGGCTTTTCTTCTGCCAACTCTGAACTCTGCAGCCCTGCCTCTTGAGTAGAAGGCAGTCACGACACTCATGGCAATCTGCAACTGGACCCTTCAAGTCCCTCGTGCTACCTTCCCACTCCCGCTATATTCTGACATCTCCATTTCTGCTCCTCCCCCCAGTCCTCCCATTTGGCCCCTCTCTTTCTTTTTGAGGAAAGCTGTGTCAGCTCTGTACCAGCTGGCAGAGAGACCCATAGGCAAAGGTGAGTGCATCTTTGTGCTGGCGTCTAGTGATTTTTTCCCCTGTGTGTGTGGTTTCTTTTTTTCCCCCTAAATTGACTATCACCATTTTCCTATTTTTTTCTTTCCTATCTGAGTGGTACCACTAATGCAGTGAGAGACAAAAAGAAAAAGAGCCAAAGCCCATTAAAATATAACAACAAAATAACCCAAGGCTCAGAATGCTGAGGTGGCCTCAAGGAGTCTTCTTTTCCTTTCTCATTATCTCTTTAATTCAGCCACCTTCCCCCTGAAACAAGCCCCTCCCTTCTCCCTCTCCCTTGATGTTTTTATTTTCCACACTTGACCTTCTGGTCTCCCACATTTTCTTTTCTTCCCTTCCATTGTCCCGTCCTTCTTCTCTCTGACCCTCCTTCCCTGAAAGATTTCCTTTTACAGCCTCGGCCTCTTTCATCAGCCATTTCATGAGCTATTGTTACAGGGTCCCTGTGCTATTAATTCTCACAAGAGCAACATCCTGAGGACACCGCGAGGACGGTGGCGAAGGCAAACCAAAGGAAGTAGAAGACTATTCCACCTTACAGCAACCCATTAGCAGCAGATGATGAAAGGCAAGTGAAAAGCAGGACTGGGGACCCTGCTGGGGACAGCAAAGAGCACAGGGCTCTGAAGCAGCAAGTCATACAGAAAAAAAATTTGGATCTGGGGAGAAGACAGGCTCTGCCGTTGAGTTGCTTGGTGACTCTCCACAGGTCATCTAACCTTGGGAGTCTCGCCTGTAAAATGGGCATCACGAATTCCACCTGCCTCTTAGCCTTCGTGAAGATCAAATGATGTAGGAGAAGTTAGTATAACTACAAACTGCTCTACGAAACAAGGTGGTTCTTATTATTACCAGTGGACTCTCTTTGGAGGACAAGATATGTATTTATTCATCTTTGTGGCCCCAGAATTAACAGATAACCTTGCACGTGGTAAGCAGTCGGTGAATTATAGAATACAATTGAGTTGAATTCCCATTCTTCTCACATACTCTGGAAACTCCCTAAATGCTTTATTTCAACAATAGCCTTTTTTTTTTTTTTCTACTTCTCAAAATTACCAGGACTAAATAAAGCACGTTACTGCACTATAATGAAATAGCTCCTATGCAGCCGTTAAAAATTACCTGTTTAATGAGTTTGAATAGTCTGACAAAATGCTCCTGTTACATTGCTAAGTTTTTAAAACAAGATACAAAGCTGCCTATATAATATGAATCCAAATATAGTGTCACATATGTGTATACTCCAAATATTACAATTAATAACCCAAATATTAATATGCCAAAATAGCAGTACTCTAAAATATTGATAGCAGTAACTTCTGGATTGTGAGGTTACAGTTGATTTTGATAATTTTTTGCCTTTTAGCAGTTTTCAACAATGATTAAGCTCTATTTTCATATTAAAAACATAAAATGCTATTTTATTTTATTTTTAAAGATTTTATTTATTTATTTGACAGAAAGATCACAAGTAGGCAGAGAGGCAGGCAGAGGGAGAGGGGGAAGCAGGCTCCCTGCTGAGCAGAGAGCCTGATGTGGGGCTCGATCCCAGGACCCTGAGATCGTGACCTGAGCAGAAGGCAGAGGCTTAACCCACTGAGCCACCCAGGCGCCCCAGTAAAATGCTATTTTAAACAAAGATTACAATGGCCAGGAACAACCATATGTACCCTTCCCCACTCCCACCTTACCCATAGCACTGGGTTCGTCCAAGATGATTAAGAGAATGTAGGATCAGAAAATCCATAAGACACCAAAGAGCATATGAATTACTTAATTTGGGGGATAGCACATCTAAAATCACAATGCCTTCATTCTCTCAAATACCAAAAACTTCATCTCTCTATGCAGAAAATTTGAACCGGGGTTTCATGTTGGTGAATCCAAAGATGAGGTACCATACAGTAAAAGGTAAAGGAAGAAGGATGTGTCCACAGACATAATGCCCATGCACTAACTTCCTAAGGTCTTTTCTCAATGACTTGAGGTAATTCATTTCTACTTCTCCTTGAAGGAAATACGCTCACAGATCACTGAGGGAGGGTTAGCCAGTTGTTTTAACTGATGTGGAATCAATAGGGCTAACATATCAAAGCCGCTCTGGTATTGTGCAACATAAGGACAACTCAGGTGGAATATGGCACTTGATAATGGACAAAGAGGAGGTAAGGTTTATGAAAAACACCACCTTTCTGTGAAACACCTGTATTTTGATGTGCTCATGGCTCAGATATAACATCTATCCAAACACTGACTTATTCAATACCTTTGCTCCCAACCTTCCCAAAGACAGTGAGAAGTGTTTCTTCACACTTGTTTTATATTTTTACACACTAAAGCCTTCAGTCCTCTTAATCCAACCATCTTGGTCCTATTATTTATCGGAGATGATTTGCATCTGCTTGTCTGGAAACTTCCCTGTGTTAGGTGAGGTACACCAAAGCTTTCTGCTTCAAGTAAACTGAACAAAGGTATCGTCTGAAAGAGAAAAGTTAAACATTTTAAACCTTCCAGATATTGTAGTCTGAATCAGAAGGAACTACAATGTAAAATCACTGTCAAAAACTAGGTCTTCTATGAAGCTATGACTTGAAATTTAATTCAACCACTTAATGGGAAGCCAATAATTGGCAAAGGGAAACAAGGGCTCGAAAGATAAAGAGAAATTTCTTAGACTTCAGGACTGAAACTGTTCCCCAGACAAAATTCTGTTATTGGACCAGCCTTTTCTGGAACTTTATTCCTGGAAGAGTTTTTTAAAGCGTCTGGACAAAAATGTGCCTATCAACTCTATTAGCCCTCGACTCACGTCTTCTAACTGGAAAAATACCTCCACATCAGAGACTCTCAGGTAACATTCTCTGGTATATGCAGACATTTCACAAATTTTAATTTCCTAAAAGAACTTTGTAAAGAGAATATGGGTTTAGAATGTGGACCTAGGTCTTCTTTATATTTACAGGGCACATTTTCGTCTGGTATGGCTGCGCATTTGGTACATTTCGCTGGGCACTCCACCTCACCTGATCCCTGTCTAACACTGAATTGATGTATGGGAAGTCAAACAAATATCTTATGCCAGAATCCAGCCCCATGATGGTAAGAAGTATGGTGACCATTTTCCCTTAGGTTATCTGATACCATATATTTACACACCATTCCCAGTGTATTATTTTTACTTCAAACTTTTACCTGGGTTAACTCAGCTTTCACTAATACCTGAGTCATTTATCTTAGCACAGACTCCAAAAAAATTTTTTGAAGCTTATAAGCTTTCAAATTTTGGTTGAATACTGCTCCTTGGACACTTCTCAACTTTCATAATAAATCTTTCTTTTCGATATTGGGTCACTGGTTGTTTCATACCTTCCTACAGTGCGATTTATCTTAACCACTGTATTTTCTCATTGGCTGTATAAATACATATATGTTTTCTTGTTTTATTCACCTTGCAGTAAAAGGGGAAAAAATAAACTCTGACAATATAACGTGGTTATTCCTCTTCTGCCACAGTCACAGGAAGAAAAAATAACACAGAGAATGTCAAAACCTGGAGAATGCCTGAAGTGCAAAGCCTTTTATAACTAGATTTCACAATATAAACCACTTTGAGAAGCTTCCAGAATGGCAAGCACAATAGTAAATCGACAGTCCCATCTGCCAAATGGCCGGGAGATGCAGAGAACCATTGGACTCATTAATTATTGACGACAATCAGAGTCAATTTGACTTCATTATGGGCCAAGAAGAGGAAATCATTAGGAGCTTGTTCTTAATGGACCTAAGTATAATGGGGGATAATTTGGGGGTGGCAGGGTCCATCGCCCCACCTCTTCTCGTCCATCTCTTTGAGAGTAGCAATGTAACCAGAGCTACACGAAGGGTCTAAATAATTTAGGCAAAAGCCAAGTGGCAGGAGGCTCTGAATTTCCAAAACCGAACATCTATCTACCTGTCATGGCTCACAGTTCTTCAGATAATTGTACTATCCTCTCTTGCAGGGAGGAAGACTATTTAACCAAAATTGAGCTTCTTCCAGAATGTTTATCTGTTTTTACTCTATCGCTTGGGAGGATGATGCAAACCACCTCCCTGAAGATAAGAGTGGAGGAGTTAAGCCGTGCCATTCAAGTATGGGGATGCAGGGAGATATTGAAGCTCTTGGTCGCACTTACTCAGCTTCCCGGGCCCCTCACCCACTCTTGCATGCAGCCTCTATTTATCAGAGCACAGACTTTAGAAAAGAAATGGAGCTGAGTACCATATCTGATTGGAACTGCAGGGTGCTTTCGGTAGACAGGATGCAATTACTCAACTTGGACTTCAGCCAGAGCCAACACTCCTGTGATCACTCCGATTTCTTTGGATTTCTCTAGCACCTTCTCTAGCACAGCTCATCGCAGTTCTCCTATCTGAGCTTAAGAAGAACTTCTGTGCCTCCCCAGCAGCTTTTCTTTTAAACAATTCACTTCAACTGAACAATGTAGAGCCTGTGATATTCCCAGCGTCGTTCAAATCATTTTGGGCGTTATAAGCAAAGGGTAGGGCAGCGTGTATGTGATCAAGAAATGTAGTCTATTTGTGGGAACAAAATGTAAACCAAAGAAATAATCAGAGAGCAATAGAAAGCACAAGCAAGTACAAAAACAAGGGGCAACAACCTACCGTTATTGTTATTCCTGGGTAGGAAAGGGAAGCGTACACTCTCTTTTTGGCTACAGAGAACACAAAAACTGATCGTGAATCTAGTCAATTTGTTAATGGTCACATCTACATATGGGAAATTAACTGGGATAGCATACATGTGCTTTGATCATCTATACAATCCCAGTTCATTTCTGTGTTTAGTCCTGGACTTTTCTCCATTCTCAAACAGAGGGTTTTTTTAATCATACTTTTCTAGAATCTTTCTTTAGCTAGTGGCTTGGTCACCATGATACTCCATACAGCTCACCTTCACTCAAAAAGCTTCCAGCAACACAGATGTCCCTTAATCCTTAGCATGGTGGCATTTTACTCTTATAGTCTGATATACACTCATGTACCTTTCTCACTAGAAACTCTAACAACTTAACTCATAAAAATCTCTTCTGCTTGTTTTTGAAGTGTCCTTTGCAGTTCACTTATATTTATTCTTTAAAGTTACTACTTCAGAATTTTAAGTGGACATGGAATTTATTGGGCATCACTGTTAAGTCTAATAGGAAGCAAATCATATGCAATATTGAGAAATTTCCATGATCATTCGTGCCCAATATGCAGCTAGTGCAGTCGTTCCCAAAATGTACACTAGAAAAAGCAGGTTTATTTGAAGAGTATTTCAGAAAGGCTCCTATTTTTCAATTTAATAAAGTACCTTCGTGACTATTCAAAGTACTTGCACACACACATTCCCATTTTTGATCCTTACAAACATATTCTGAGGCAGATGAGACATATTTTCTTATTCGTATGCTCCGGGCAAAGAAACTGAGGTTTAGTGCTCTTATGTGACTTGTCCAAGGTCAAACTTCTAGGAAGTATCACAGCCGGCTATCCTGATTCCTGGTCCAGTGCTCTCTTTGCTGAAATCTCTTGGACATTCTTAGATACCAGATGTCAAGAACGGAGAAATTAAATAAGACAGATTCTACACTATTTACAAGCTGACAAATGAGATCGCCACAGTCTCATGGATGGTGACGGAAAATATGAAACTCCTGGTTCAGAAATAAAGTACTATTATTCACAATAACAGCATTTTATCCTCAGTTGTCATAACCCAGCTCCTGCTGTGAACTGGGCCAGATGACTCCTAAGCATGCAGTAAATTCCATTATGGGAGAGTAACACTAACTATTGGGAACCCAAGCTTTTTATAATATGCATTAAATACGCTTGCCCTTTGCACTGGAAGGAAACATTATCTTTATGATACTAGATAGTAAGAAACCTCCCCTTCCTTTCAGAGAGATGTTTGTTATACATACATTCTTTTAAAAAGAGTCTAGAACAAAGGTATTCAGTAGCTCAGTTTGCAAGATGTGCAACACTAAATTGTGTAGGAATTGTAGTTGGCTCCAGTTGAAGCAACCGATTGCAAGTGATAAGAACTGGTAAATGGTTGAGTGACATAGGATTTGAACCTATGTCTTTTAACTCTGTGTTCCATATTCTATTATTCTCTGCTATCTGTTCCAGAGTGAGGCAATATTTGGGGGTAATGAGTATCTCTACATCCACTAAATCACACCTTCTGGTCAACCATCTCTTCTTCAGTCCTGGTGTAGTCGAAATACCAAATATCCACTTCCCATACATATATTCTACAGCCGATATGTAGCAGGAAAATGTATTATAACTCTGAAGAGAATAAAGATAGAAATAGATGGACTTTTGATCCTTTGAACTACTTGTCAAGAGCGTAAGTCCAAGATTTGGAGACAGAGAGAAGGAGATTGCATTGAATTAAAGGGTAAACAGACATCGAAGTGAGAGGTGGGGGTCCAACAAGGGAGGGAGAACACCAACAGAGCCTGAGAGCTAAATGGAATAAAGGCAGATACTTAAGAAAACAGATTTATCTCATAGGAAGTTCATGCTTATGTTGCAACCTAATGCTCTTGTAGGAGTAGCATCTTTGGGGAGAAATGAAACTCAGAAGTGCTGAATTTCATTTCTGGGTCTGCATGGTTTAGAGACCATGTCAATGCAAGGATTCTAAAGGGCAGGGAATCAAAAGATTGCACCTCTCCAGAAACTTACCAAAGTCCCAGGAAGGCTCACGATGTTTCCGGAAATGCTTTGTGCCATAAAAAGTCAGCTTGTGAGGCTTGCATCAATTGACCCCCATCCCTTACAGCTTCTAGTTGGGTTCAGCCAATGGGAAGAAGCAACAGAAGATCCAGAGTGTAGGAGGAGACTGCTACCAGAATATTAATTTCCCCAGCTCCTTCCACAGTTGACTATCTCCCTCTACCTAAGCTCACAGTTCTCATCAGGCCCTCCTCTCCAGACACCTACTCTCTAGAGCTTCATACCTTGATCTCAAAGAAAGTCCAATTGTCCTCATGGTAAAATGTCATCTTTTGGGTTCTTAATTAAGCTTCAGCACATGCTACCTGTGTGACTTTGGGTAACTAATTAACTTTTCTGTTCTTGACTTCCTTATGTGTAAAATTGGGCTAAAAATACCTCAGAGTGGGGGCACCTGGGTGGATCAGTTTGTTAAGTGTCTATATTTGGCTCAGGTCATGATCTCGGGGTCCAGGATCAAGCCCTGCATGGGGCTCCCTGCTCAGCAGGGAATCTATTTCTCCTTCTCCCACTGCTCCTCCCCACTGCTTGTGCTCTTTTGTGTACTCTCTCTCTCTCTCGAATAATAAATAAAATTTAAAAAATACCTGGATGTGTGAAGATTAAATAAGAAAATCCTTACCATACTGCCTGGTATATAGTAAATTGGATCAGCATTAGGTCATTTTTACCATTTTGTTGTTGTTGTTGTTGTTGTTGTTGTTGTTGTTATTTTTCAACATCAACAGTGTGGAAAAGAAGAAGGAAGTTTTGTTCTCAAAGGCCCATTAACTTTTAAAACTGAAAGACCTAGCAAGGGACCCAGTACATATCAGTGAACATATGGCCCTCCTAAAGAGAAAAATGTCTAGAACCTATCATATTCATAGCATATTCAGAGCATAGGTTGCAAATATTTCAATTGGCATGTCAAATATTAACAGCCTGTGTTTGAATATGTTCATTCAGTTCTAGAAAGATGTCATCTCCATATCAAGGGATTAAAATCATTGTGTGAATGTTTCCTTTAAGCTGAGATTCCTTGCACATTATAGGATTCTCTATTATTAATCATTTTCTTTAATATCTTGATAATGTGATAGGAAAATCAAATTAGGCTGGTAGAAATTTCCCATCAAACCATATTAACTGTCTACTAAAGACTTCAGTTTTCTTCCTAATGAAAATGCTAACAGCCAGCTTAGTCTGCACATTGCATGAATCGGACAAGCTCCCAACCTTTCTTTTTTGGGGAATGTGTCAGAGCCATCTTGGAATCTTTCTCCTTTGTTGCCACTTACAGCTGATCAGTTTCCAATGCTTGTCAATTCTAGCTTTATACCAACTTCCCATTCTCTTTCTTTTTATGGCTGCATAGGTCCCCATTAAGTCTTGTGTAGGCGACAATTAGAGCCTTCAACAGTGGCCCCTACCTGGTCTTTTAACACTCAAATCAGTCTTCTACATTGTTGCCATAGTAATTATCAAAGTCATATCACTGAATATATCATCCCCCTGTTCAAAAGTCTTCTGCGACATCCCATTACCTACCAAAGGCAGCAGTAGGAGGACACATTCTTAGCATTTCAAGTATTCCACATTCTGGTGCTAAATTAGTTTTCCAAGTTTATATACTCTCTTTACTTTCTTTGATAGTCCAATTGGATTTTTAAGCTATGCTGAACATTTTCACTTTTCATATTTGTGAATATTTCCAAAGGCACTCTCTACCTTCTCTGTCCTGCTCTGTGCACAAAGAAGCCGACCAATGAGGGCTTTCTTGCTCTCTGGTTTCTAAATGGGCTTGGCACTGGAAGCACAAACAAGAGATCAGAGAGCTGGAGGAGTTAGCATCAGGTTCCTCTGAAAGCCAGAAGTGTTGTCAGGAAGCCTTCTCCATATGGCTTTCTCTATTGATGTTCTAGTTACTTCACTCTCCTTGCTCTCCAGGCAAGACTCCAGATACTAGACCAGCCTTTGTTGGTATCTCTAAAGCCTGATCACACCTCTGTAGACAAACCCTTTATTAAACTCTCTTCAACTATATAGTTCAGTATTTGCATCCATCTGTTTCCTGTTGGCACCCTGGCTGATACAGTAAGAGGGACCAGGAATGGCTCCAAGAAACCAACCCTCGAGTGTGATTCAGGGGACAGATTTGAGGAACACATGGATAACCTAGAACTAGGAAAGGGGAGCCTGGTTATCTGGGTTTCAGCGGCTTTAAAATTTCTCAGATTAATAACTATGGTTACATAGGACGGGAAGGTATGGCACTGTCGTGACAATAGCAATTCTAAAGTTGTAAGGTCAGATGACACCACTCCTGCCTATCGTAGAAAGAGTTCCCTGGGCAAAAGATATATTGAAGTCCTTCGATTTCCAGCTTAGTCCTTGGGTGGAAAATTAGAAAGCCCCCAAACAGCTTTGAGGCAGGCCTTCACCCCTTCCCCTTCCATTGTAGGGCAGATATGGCTGAGCAAGATCACAGGGACAATTAAACATCAAAATTTGCCAGATATTGCCTATTAAAAAAAAAGTAAGGGCCCCAGTGGGAAAGGAGTGGAATCCTATGACATGAGATAGGACAGTTAGGCGGATGAATCAGAAGAGTCTGAGAACTCTGAACCTCATAAATTCCCCTGCACCTTCCTCATCAGTAGAGCAGCGACCCCTCATTCCTACCTTTTCTAATAGAATCCACCTTTCGTGCAAAAAAAAAAATTTTTTAGTGACTTATGTGAGGTCATTACCTTACAAAACAATTCTCCCACCACCACCACCTGAATTGCCTCCAGGACCATACCAAGAATTAGAGCCCAGAAGGAGAAGCATAAGGTCCAATCCAGGAAGGTGTGGCCTGTGCAGAGAAAGAGTTGAGGACTTCACCTGCTTATAGTGCACCCTGTATAAAAATGTAAGAAGGAAGATTCTAAGGATGTTAGGTCAAGGTTGCCATTGGTAACACCATCCATCTACAGAAAGTTATAGCTCCCATTAGAAGGCCCTCTCCCTACAGCTCCCTTCTCTGAATTTCAGTATACCCACCCCTTTCTCTTCCCTTTCAGGCTCAGAGGTAGTAATGGCTCCCCATTGTTGCTAGCTCCAACGGATTGCATTACCACCCTCCTTGACTTCACTTAATTCTGCCCACAACATTGAACTTGCCTTAATTACCTTGTCCGAGTGCGCTGATTCCTGCCAGGACCCTGACTGACACACTTTCTGGTTTCGTGCTTTCTTGCCACAGTGCTTTTTATTCATGCCATTTTCTCTGCTCCAAATTTCTGCCTACTCATCCTTCAAAGCCCAACTTAAAAATCAGTTTTGAAATGATGCTTTCCTGAAAGTGGTACTGATTTATTCCTCCCTGAAACCATATTTTTCTTCCTATGTACCTCTTTGATGTTTCTTAGCAATTTCTTCTTTGCACTGTTGCTATTTCTAAACATGACGTATTTCCTTTCTCCATCAATAAGCTTCCTGCAGGCAGTATGCGTGTTTAATTCTTGTTTTTATCCTTCATTGGCCTTGTCAAGCTGCTGATCAATAATCACCACCTTATTTAATTATTTCTGTGTATCAGGTACCGTTCTATGCCCCTCGTATATATTAACTGATTTGATCCTCCAACAGACTTTAGAAGTTACTACTATTATAATGTCCATTTTATAGAGAAGGAATTGAGGCTCAAGTAACTTGCTCAAGGCCATACAGCTAATAAACAGCAGAACAGGATTCAATCCTAGCATATACTTATAACCACAGGAATACAATCCTCATTCCAATGAGCAGAAACAAGAAGGAAGGAAATTGTGACACACATTACAGCATAGATAAGCCTTGCAGACATTATGCTAGTGAGATAAAGTAGTCACAAAATGGTAAATAAGATTCCAGTTATATGAGACCGAAATCACAGAGAACGAAAGTAGAATGATGGTGTCTAGGGGCTGGGGGGAGAGGGGAAAGGGAGGTTATTACTTAATGGGTATGGAGTTTCAGTTTGGGAAGGTGGAATGTTCTGGAGATGGATGGCGGTGGTGATGGTTGGATGGATGGAGTTTCAGTTTGGGAAGGCGGAATGTTCTAGAGATGGATGGTGGTGGTGATGGTTGCATAGTAATGGGAACATAATGCTACAGAAATGTGCTCTTAAAAATGGTTAAAATGGTGAATGTGTTGGTATGGATATTAATTATTAATTAATTATTTATTTAGTCAGTGAATTAATTAATTAATTAATTAGTGAATTAATTTTTAAAAGTGAGTGGAAGAAATGCATGAGCCAATTAACAGACTGACACATTAATTAATGATGAGGTAGCTTGTGGAGTGGACAGCAGCAAGCCTGAGAAGGTGAGGCAAGACCATCTCTCTGCATCCAGTTTCATCACACGATCCAGGTCAGCATTGCTTCCGTGTCTGTGGGTTAGTTTTCCATGTAAGCACTGACGTTTCTCATTTGGGGGCCCTAGAAATAACCACATAATCACGTAGGCTAAAGGAGAACCTCAATCATTTACCCCTAACCAAGTAAGAAAATGGTTAATTGTCTTAAACCATGAAAGAACTAATCCAGTAATATCAGATTTTTCTAAGAAAATTCTTAGGCTTATGACCAGGACCATGGTGAGTAGGCTCCCTTAGAAAAAGGGAACGACCACCCACTCTACATGATGGAAGGTCGGGGCCCCATCTTGCTTCTCCTTCTCTTGTTGTTTATCTTCTCTCCCAGAGTGTTAAATACCCTCTACCTGCCAGTGATTCTCAAATCTTTGTCTTCAACCTTGACCTCTCCCTAGTTCAGATTCAGACTTCAATTGCCTACTTGACACTCTCACGCAGACATCTAATAGCTATCTGCAACACAAAGTGACCAAATAGAACTCAGTTCTGTCCCTGTCATCCTTCCCCCCGTGGATGTCTGCTCCTCACCCCAATCCTTCCCATTAAAACAAATGCCACCATGCCCCAAACAATTGCTCAAGCTTTAAAACTAGAAGTTACCCTTAACTCTTTTATTCACTGAGTCTACTCACTCCTATACTGTGATATGCAATTTCTCTCTACTTCCAAAACTTCTCTGAAACTCCACCATCATCAATCACCTTTATCCAGTCCATCCCCACCACTGCAGTAACTCCTAACAGCTCTTGCCTCCACTCCTGCCCCCTGTACAAGTTCATGGTCTACACAAAGAAGCCAGAAATGTAATTTTAAACAACCTAAAGAATATCATGGCAGTCTCATGCCTAAAGTCTTCTAATCGTCTCCATTTGAATTTAGAATAGAATCCAAATTCCTAATACTGCCTTACAAAGACCCCATGTAATACAAACCCCCGCCTACCTCTCACACTTCACTTCTTATCATTTTTCTACTTGCCCATTACACTGCATCCTAGTTGGCCTTCTTATTATTCTTCAAATAAGATACGCTCATTCTTGTTTTATAGCCAACTATTCCCTCTACTCGTGCTACCTGTGATTATTCCACGCTGACTCCTTTAAGTGACTCAGACTTTGGCTTAGATATTCCTTCCTCGAAGAGGCCTTCCTTGACCACTCAATCTAAAATAGCCACTGACTCACTCATTAGTCTTAATTAATCTCATGGTCTCCATAACATTTTTCCTCCCTCCCTTCTTTCCTTCCTTCCTTCCTTCCTTCCTTCCTTCCTTCCTTCCTTCCTTCCTCTCTCCCTCCCTCCCTCCCTTTCTTCCTTCTTTTCTTCCTTCCCTTTCTTCTCTTTCTTTTACTCTTTTCTTATTATCTGTCTCCCCAAGCAGAATGAAGCTCTGTAATGAATAAAGACCATTTCTATCTTAAGTGTATGCCCCACAGTATCAAATAGTACTTAGTACATGGTAAGCACTCAATATATGTGTGTTGCATGTTGATTGTATAAGGCATTTTCATTTCTAGTAAACCACTTGTCCAAATGGAGTACACATTCACTTACGTTTAAAGGTATATTTGAGTTTCATTGACCTTCTAGCCTGGAAACAAAGCAACAGGTTAAATTCTACTGCAATTTGTTCATCATAAAAGCCAAACCTACAAGCAACCTATGAATCTACCAACTGGTAAATGGATAAGCATATCCATGGAGTGGAAAATTACTCAGCAAGAAAAAGGAATGAAGTAGTAAAACATGCTACAACATGGATGAACCTCAAACATGTGACACGAAGTTTGAAACGTGAAACTAGAATGAGCACTGGGTGTTATACGCAACTGATGAGTTATTGAACACTACATCAGAAACGAATGATGTACTATATGTTGGCTAATTGAATTTAAATTAAAAAAAAAACATGAAACTAGTTACAAAAAGCCACATAGGGATGCCTGGGTGGCTCAGTGGGTTAAGCAGCTGCCTTCAGCTCAGGTCATGATCCCAGGGTCTGGATTGAGTCCCCGCATTGGGCTCCTTGCTCAGCGGGGAGCCTGCTTCTCCCTCTACCTGCTGCTCCCCCTGCTTGCTCGCTGTCTCTCTCTCTCTGACAAATAATAAAATCTTTAAAAAAAAAAAAAAGGACCACATACTATATAATTCCATTTCTACCAAATTTCCAGAACAGTTGAATCTATAGAGACAGAGAGTAGATTAGTGGTTGCCCAGGGCTGGAATAAAAATGGGAATTAACTATCATTGGGCATGAGGGTTCTTATCAAGGTAATAAAACTGTTCTAAAACTGAACTACACTGATGCTTGTACAACTCGGTAAACTTACAAAAGAAATCATTTAACTGTGCACTTAAAATGAATGAATTTTGTGATAAATAAATTACTCCTCAATAAAATTTAAAAAAAATAAAAAGAACTACTTGCCCCTTCCCTCTCCCTCCCCGTCATCGACCTCCCCCAGCAACTCCCCACCCCTCACCCCCACTCTCCCGCCCCCAAAAAATCCCGAGTGAAAATATATGAAAACCATTCCCAAGTATTGCCTGTTTGGGGATATAGATTCCTTCCTATTTTTAACTAACTAACTAAATTGATTTTTTTTTTTCAGTCAGAAATCTACAGTTTTTCCCATTTACAGTGGCATCGTGCTTAGCTCATCAACTTTTTTCAGCTCTTTTCTTTCTCTGACACTTGGCACCGCCCTTGCTGTAACATAAACACAAAGTAATGAGTTGTAGTTGCAATTTATAAGGCCTACAGGAGGAGCAAGAGATTCCCAGAAACAGAGATTTTAAGCAATGACATGTAAAAATATCTCACTCATAAATGGCACTTTTCTAGTCTTATACTTACCAAATTGGCAAAGAGCTATATTTTATCACCTTTTTTACCTTAAATAACAAAGATACATTTTAGAGGGAGTGCATCTACTGTCAACACACAACTCCCCACCCTTCACCATGATCACACTCTAAATAACCAGACAAAAGTTTCCTAAGTGTGGCTTCCCTGACTTAAACAGGGGGAGTGAGAATGCCGGAAGCAGGTGGAATCAGGCTGTCCTGGAAGCAGCGAGATATTCTTATGCCCTGGGGATAAGATGATAGAAGGGCAAAAGGCACTGAAGGTACAAGGAACAAAAGAATCTCGAGGCTACAGATCACTTTAAAATGTCAAGAAGCAAGAGTTAGTCGTGAAAGAGAATCCAAGGTTATCGTTGAGTATTATGGTCCTTGTAGACTACATTTTTGGCTTTTAAATCGTAAGATAAATATATTCTTACCAGAAGATTTCAGCTGTGTTCATTGTTCATTCACATGACAAATATATACTGTGAGCCTACTATGTGTCAGATGATATGTTATGGAAAGCATAATGGTGACCCGTTGGGAAAACAATGTGGCATATTTGTTGAGTACAAGTTTCAAAGCAAAATTCCTCAAGGTCAAGTCTGGGCTATTCCCTTGATTAACTATGAGAACTGAGGTAATTTACTTAGCCTCTTTAAGCCTCTTTCCTCATTTGTAAAATGGGGATGATGTATGACCTACCTCATCGAAATATTTACAGAGTAAGACAAGAGAATATATATGAAAGTCTTAGCACAGTGTCTGGGAAATAAGTAGTCGGTAAAAGTTACCTTTTATTTCCTGAAAGAGTTTATGAAGAATGGTATTATTTTTTCCTTAAATGTTCGGAGAAGTAGCCAGTGAAACAATCTGGGTCTGGAGTTTTCTTTGTGGGATAATAAATCTAATTGCTTTTAATAGATACAGGGCTCTTAAAATTTTCTATTCCATGTTGCATCAACTGGTAATTGTATTTTTTTTTTAATGTTTGTTTCTTTGAGACGCCTGGGTTTCTCAGCGGGTTAAGTGTCTGGATTTTGATACAGGCTCAGGTCATGACCTCGGGGTACTGAGACCGAGCCCCGCATCAGACTCTGTGCTGAACACGGATTCTCTCTTTCCCTCTGTCCTCCCCCCCGCCAGCCCTTACTCTCACTCTCTCTCTAAAAATAAAATAAAAAAAAATAAAAAATAAAAAAAAAATAAAATAAAACATTTATTTCTGGGTGCTTGGGTGGCTCAGTTGGTGAAGCGTCTGCCTTTGGCTCAGGTCATGATCCCAGGGTCCTGGGATCGAGCCCCACAGCGGGCTCCCTGCTCAGTGGGAAGCCTGCTTCTCCCTCTCCCACTCCCCCTGCTTGTGTTCCCTCTCTTACTGTGTCTCTCTCCGTCAAATAAATAAATAAAATCTTTAAAAATAATAATAATAAAAACATAAAATATTTATTTCTTTCAACTAAGTTGTTGAGTTTAATGACATTAGTTGTTTATAATATTCCCTTATTTTATATATATATGACATGTTTTACACATGATACATATGTAATATATATTATAATATTATGCATTATGTTATATTAGATTATATATCATATACTATATGTGTGTATATGTACATATATCCATGTATTCCCGTTGTTTTTCTTTTTTACTTCCCCTAGAAGTTTATCAATTTTGTTGTTTTTCTTCATAGAATCAACTTTGGCTTTGTTCAATCTGTGATTTTCTATTTCATTGATTTCTGCTCTTATCTATTATTTCTTTTCTTACACTTACTTTCGGTTTTTGATCTACTTTTTCTAGTTTCTTAAGATTTTAGGCCATTGATATTATACCTCTTTTGTCTTAGTAGAAGTATTTTAATGTTATAAATTGCCTTCTAGGCACTGCTTTAGAAATAAATTCTAATATATTGTATTTTCATGATCATTTAGTTATATTTTCTAATGTTCCAGGTGATTTCTTCTTTGACCCATGAATTATTTAGAAACTGGTTAACAAATATTCAAGTTTTCTAGCTATCTTATTATTGGTTTAGAATTTAATTCCAGTGTAAAGAACATGCTCTGTATGATTTCAATCTTTACAGCACTGAGTCTCGATTTATGACCCAATATATACTTTATCTTGGGAAACACATCATATGCGTTTGAAAAAAATGCTATCCACCGTCGTTGGCCATAGTAATTTATGAATATTAATTAGATCACGATTGTTGACTATATTGTTCAGATATCCTATATCTTCAGTAATTTGGGGAGGGGATCAAATAATTTTCTCAACAATTGAGGGAAGGATGCTAAAATCATCATCTGATATTGTGGATTTTTCAGTACCTCCTTTAATAGAGCTTTTTAAAGCTCTACTGTTAGGTGTATAGCCCTTTATAATTGTTATATGTTTTGTTATGTATGAATTTATCCTTTTATCATTATGAGATGTGTTGTTTTATCACTGGCAATACTCCTTGTTTTGAAATCTACTTTATCTGATATTAACATAGCCACTCCAGCTGTCTTATGCCTACTCTTTGTATCTTATATCTTTATCCAACCATTTTCTTTCAACCCATCTGTATCTTTACATTCAAAGTTCATATCTGGTAAATAGCATATAATCATACCCTGCCTTTTTTTTTATCCATTCTGATACTCTCTGCCTTTAAACTGGAATGTTTATAGTCCACTTAATGTATATATTATGTTGGATTTAAATCCACAATATTATTATATTATATTTCTTTGTTCATACCTCCGTTTCCTGTTCCTCACTTACTTTCTTCCAGATTTTTTTATTATTTTTGTTTTAGATTCAATTTTAATTTAGCTACTAGTTCTTTAAACTGTGACTTTTTTAGTAGTTGCTAGGAATTACAATATATATCTTTAATTTTTCACTACATACTTAGAGCTAATATTGGACCACATCATATAAAATCTAATAATCTTGCAACTAAGTGGATGTATTTATAACTTGCTGGTCCTTTTTGCTTTGATTGTCATACACATTATATCTATGTGTGTTAGTTACCCTACAATGTAATCATTTTTGCTTAGTGATGTGCGCTTTTTAAAAACATAGATCGAACTTCTATATTTATCCTGTATTTAGCATCCATGTGCCCTTCAATTCCTCCTGAAAGTCCAGACTTCGATAAGATGTCATTTTCTCTTGCCCTGAGAAACTTCATTTTGTACTTTTCATCATGCAGATCCGCTGGTGATAAAGTCTCTTCGTTTTCCTTCATTTGAAAATCATCTGTATTTTGTCTCTATTTTAGAAGACTGTTTTTTACTGAGCGTAGAATTCTGGGTTGGCAGGTTTTGCCTTCAGCACTTTAAGGATGTCATTTTTCTGCCCTCTGGCCTCCATTGTCATCTTACCATTGTTCTCTCTGAGTACTGTGACCTCCTTCTCTGGTTATTTTCGAGATTTTCTTTGAACTTTTGCTTTTTAATAGTTTGTCTTGTTATGTATAGGTGTGATTTTCTTTGTCTTTATCATCAGTTTTCAGAGCTTCTTGAATCTATAATTTATGTTTTTACCAAACTTAAAAGTTTTTCAGTCTTTGTTTATGCAAATAGTTTTTCTGCACTCTCTCCTCTCCTTCTGAGACTGCAATTACATGCCTGTTAGAATTTTGCCATGGTCTTGGACATTTCTGAGGCTTCTTTTTGTCTTAAAAAATATTTTGTCCTTCCAATTGGATAATTTCTACTGACATATTTTTAAGTATACTAAGTCTTCATTCTCTTTTTCTTTTGTTATTGCCAGTATGCTCTTAGGTTCATTAAGTGAATTTTTTAATTGTAAATTTTTATCTTACTGAATTTTTTTAATTCTAGAATTTTCATTTTATTTTTTTATACTTACAGTTCCTCTCCTGAAATATCCTATGTATTCATTCATTACTATCATTTTTTTAACATTCTTGAACTCTGTATCTGCTGAATAAAATATCTGGATCAGTCTCTCTGATTGCCTTATCTCTTGAATATAAGTTGCTATATTTTCCTGTTTTGTCCTATGTCTAACCAATTTGTTTTTTATTTTTATTTTGGTCCAGGCTTACTGAGTTATAACTGATATATAATATTATGTAAGTTTAAGGCGTACAACACGGTGAACTGATATACTTACGTACTGCAAAATAATCGCCACCATAGCATTAGCTAACATCTTCATCATGTCACATAATTGCCATTTGCTTTTTGTGTTGAGCGCATTTAAGGTTTACTTTCAAGTATATAATACCGTATTATTAACTTTTTTTTTTTACTATGTTCGGTTAGCCACTGTAGTGTACATCATTAGTTTTTGATGTAGTGTTCAATGATTCATTAGTTGCATATAACATCCAGTGCTCATCACAACACGTGCCCTCCTTGATATACTCACCATGCTGTACATTAGATCCCCGGAAGTTATTCATCTCATGACAGGAAGTATATACCCTTTCACCAACATCTTCCCATTTCCCCTACCCACCTCCTCCTGGTTATAACTACCACTCTTCTCTTTCTGAGTTCAGCTTTTACAGATTTCACATTTAAGTCGTATCATACAATATTTGCTTCTTCTCTGTCTGACTTGTTTTACTTAGCATAATGCCCTCGAGGCTTATCCGTGTTGCTCCAAACGGCAGAATTTTCTTCTGTCTCACAGCTGAATAATATTCCATTGTACATTTATACCACATCTACTACATTCATTCATCTATTGATGAACGCATAGGCTGTTTCCATATCTTAACCATTGTGAATAATGCTGCAATGATGATCATGGGGGTGCAGATCCTCTTCTAGATTCTCTTTTCATTTCCTTTGGATATATACCCAGAAGGAGGATTGCTTCATCTTATGATAGTTCAATTTTTAATTTTTTGAAAAACCACCATACTGCTTTCCATAGTATATTTTATCAAATGCTTTTTCATCAATTGAGATGATCATATGATTCTTGTATTTTATTCTCTTAATGTGGTATATTACATTTATTGATTTGTATCCCAAAGATAAGCTCCTCTTGATCACGGTATATGATTTTTTTTAATATACTGTTAAATTTGGTTTGCTATCGCTTTGTTGAAAATTTTTACGTCTATATTCATCAAGGATATTGGCATACAGTTTTCTTCTCTTGTATCTTTATCTGGCTATTGTATGTGGGTAATACTGGTCCTGTAATATAAGTTTGAAAATATTCTCTTCTATTTGATTTTTTGGAAGTTTGAAAAGGATTGGCATTAATTTTTTAAATGTTTGGTAGATTCGCCAGTGAAACCATATGGTCCTAGGCTTTCTTGTGTTGGGAGGTTTTTGTTTATAGATTCAATCAGACTTCCTATGTTTCCATGATTCAGTCTTGGTAGGTTGAATTTATCCATTCCTTCTAGATCATCCAATTTGTTGACATATAATTATTCATAGTAGTCTCTTACAATCCTTTGCATTTCTGTAGTATCACTTGTAATGCCTCTGCTTTCATTTCTGATTTTAATTATTTGAAACTTCTCTCTTTCTTAGTCTAACAAAAGTTTTGCCAATGTTGTTTATCTTTTCAAAAAATAGTCCTTAAGTTTATTAATCATTTCTACTGTTTCTCTGGCCTGTATTTCATTTTTTTTCTGGTCTGATCATTGTTATTTCCTTCCTCCTTCTAACTTTGGCCTTAGTTTGTCTTTCCTCCACTTCCTTGAAGTGTAGTTTGGTTTTTTATTTGCCATCTTTTCTTTTCTTTTTTTTTAATGTAAGCACTTATCACTATAAACTTCCCTCTTTAAAACTGCTTTTTCAGCATCCCATAGGTTTTGATATGCTGTCTTTCCATTTTCATTTGTTTCAAGATATATTTATTTCCCTTTTGATTTCTTCTTTGACCCATTGATTTGTCAGAAGTGTGTTGTTTAATATACGCGTATTTGTGAAATTTCCATCTTTCTTTCTATTCTGATTTCTAGTTTCATACCATTATGGTCAGAAAAGATATCTGATATCATTTTAATGTTTTTAAATTTGCTAAGAGTTTGTTCTAGCTCTGTGAAAAAAGTTGATGGTATTTTGATAGGGATTGCATTGAATGTATAGATTGCTCTAGGTAGCGTAGACATTTTTATAATATTTGTTCTTCCAATCCATGAGCATGGAACGTTTTTCCATTTCTTTGTGTCTCCGTCAATTTCTTTCATGAGTATCCTATAGTTTTCTGAGTACAGACCCTTTGCCTCTTTGGTTAGGTTTATTTCTAGATATCTTTTGGGTTTTGGTGCAGTTGTAAATGGGATTGACTCCTTAATTTCTCTTTCTTCTGTCTCATTGTTAGTGTATAGAATGTAACTGATTTCACTTTGCTGACTTCCTGTATGAGTTCCAGCACTTTTGGGGTGGAGTCTATTGGGTTTTCCATGTAGAGTATCATGTCATCTGCAAAGAGTGAGAGTTTGAATCCAGTAAATAAAAATCAAAACCACAACAAGATATCACCTCACACCAGTCAGAATGGCTAAAATTAACAAGTCAGGAAATGGCCAATGTTGGCAAGGATGTGGAGAAAGGGGAACCCTCTTACATTGTTGGTGGGAATGAAAGCTGGTGCAGCCACTCTGGAAAACAGTGTGGAGGTTCCTGAAAAAGTTAAAATAGAGCTACCCAACAGCACAGAAATTGAACTACTAGGTATTTACCCCAAAGATACAAATGTACCGAACCAAAGGGGCACTGACACCCCAGTGTTTATAGCAACAATGTCCACGATAACCAAACTATGGAAAGAGCCCAGATGTCCATCAACAGATGAATGGACAAAGAAGATGTAGTATATATGTACAATTGAATATTACTCAGCCATCAAAAATATGAAATCTTTCTGTTTGCAACAACATGGGTAGAACCAGAGGATATTATGCTAAGTGAAATAAGTCAATCAGAAAAAGACAATTATCATATGATCTCACTTATATGTGGAATTTAAGAAACAAAACAGAAGATCATAGTGGAAGAGAGGAAAAAAATAAAACAAGATGAAATCAGAGAGGGAGACAAACCATAAGAGACTCTTAATCATAGGAAACAAACTGAGGGTTGTGGAGGGGTGTCGGGTGGAGGGATGGGGTAACTGGGCGATGGATATTAAGGAGGGCACGTGACGTAATGAGCACTGGGTTTTATATAAGACTGATGAATCACTGAACTCTACCTCTGAAATTAATAATACATTATATGTTAATTAATTGAATTTAAATTTTAAAAATTTTTCAAAAGAAAAAGTAAAAAAAAAAATTGCTAAGAGTCTTTTTGTGGTCTATCTTATGGTCTATCCTGGAGAATGACCCATGTGCATTTGAGAAGAATGTGTATTCTGCTGCTGTTGGATGGAACATTCTGCATATTCCTGTTAGGTTTATTTGGTCTAAAATATGGTTCAAGTTCAACATTTCCTCATTAATTTTCTGTTTAGATGATCTATCCATTGTTGAAAGTGTGGTATTAAAGTTTTTTACCATTTTTGTACTGTCTGTTTCTCCCTTCAGATCTGTTAGTATTTGCTTAATATATGCAAGTGCTCTGATGTTGGGTGCATTTATACTTACAATTGTGTCTTCTCGATGAATTGACCCCTTTATTACAATATAATGATTTCTTTGTCTCTTTTAAGCAGTTTTGTCTTAAAGTCTATTTTGTTTGCTATCAATATAAATATAGCTACGCTTGCTCGCTCTCTCTCTCTCTCTCTCTCTTTTTTTTTTTTTTTTTTGCTTGCTCTCTTTTGGTTTCTATGCACATGGAGTATATTTTTCTACCTCTTTACTTTGAGTCTCTGTGTGCCCTTGATGCAGAAGTGACTCTCTTATAGGCAGCATTTCGTTGGGTCTTGTTTTTGCTTTATTCGTCCAGTCATTCTATGTCTTTCAATTAGAGAATTCAATCCATTTACATTTGGAGTGATTATTGATAAGTTAGAACTTATTAACATCATCTTATTAATTGTTTTCTGTCTGCTTTGTAGATTCCTTGTTCTTTTCTTACTCTATTACTGCCTTCCTTTGTGAACTGATGATTTTCCAAAGTGCTATGCTTTGAGTTTCTTCTCTTTGTCTTTAGAGTATCCAATATAGGTTTTGCTTTGTGGTTTCTGGAGGCTTGAACAAAACACCCTACCCATGTAACAGTTTATTTTACATGGATAACAACTTAACTGTGATCAAATACAAAAAGTATACTCTCTCTTCTTTTATGTTGTTTATGTCATGACTTACATCTTTTTATATAGCACATTCATTAGCAAATCATCACAGCTATAGGCATTTTTCATACCTTTTCTTTTAACCTTTATACTAGATAGAAGTGGTTAACAAACCACCATATTACATTATTACATTATTACAAATATTACATTATTTAAGAATTCCGAATCTGACTATATCTTTACCTTTACCTGTGTATTGTATATTTTCATATGTTTTCGTGTTACCAATTAGTCTCCTTTCCTTTCAGCTTGTAGAATTCCTTTCAGCATTTTTTGTAAGGCAGGTCTAGTGGTGATTAACTCTCTCAGCTTTTGTTTGTTAGGGAAACTCTTTATGTCTCCTTCATTTATGAAGGACAACTTTACTGGGTAAAATATTTTTGTCTGGCAGATTTTTGTTTTGTTTTGTTTTGTTTTAGAGCTTTGAGTTTACCATCCCAATCTCTTCTGACCTACAAGGTCTCTGCCAAGAAATTTACTAAGAGTCCTATGGGGGTTCCCTTGCATGAGATATTTTTTTCCTGCTTTTAAAAACCTCACTTTGTCTTTGATTTTGGATGGTTTTATTATAATGTGGCTTAGAGAAGATTGTTTGGGATTAAACTTTTGGAGAGAACTACTAACTTCATCAACTTGGATGTCCAAATCTCTTCCCAGGCTTGGTAAGTTCTCAACCATTATTTCTTTAAATAACCTTTCTCTTCTTTTCTCCTTTCTTTCCCTCTAGGATGTCAATGATGTGTACATTTGTTTCTTTTAATGGTGTCTTTAAGTCTCATGGGCTTTCTTCATTCTTTTTCACTCTTTTTTTCTTTTTGTTCCTCTGGATAATTTCAATTGATCTGTCTGCTAGCTCACCAATTCTTTCTTCTGCTTGGTCAAGTCTGTTGTTGAAGCTCACCATTGAATTATTCAATGCGGACATTGTATTTTCAACTCCAAAATTTCTGTTTGGTTCCTTTTTCTTTGTTGAATGTCTCATTTTGTTCTTGAATTGTTTTCCTGATATTGCTAAATTTATCTGTGTTCTCTTATAGCTCTCTGAGCATCTTTAAAACAATTACTTTGAATTTTTTGCCAGTCAATTTCTGGACCTCCATTTCTTTGGGGCCAGTTACTTAAGGTCACTATATTCCTTAGACAGAGTCAAGTTTCTTTGATTCTTGGTGATCCTTATAGCATTGTGTAGGGATATGCATATTTGAAGAAGCAGTCACCTTTTCCAGACTTTATGGACGGACTTCAGTAAGCGAAGACCGAACAACCTGTGGTTTGTAGCATTCTGGAGCATGTTGTGAGCCCAAGTTTCATGATACGGGGTGTGTGCAGGCACTGGAACAGAGGGGCAGTGGGTATGATGTCCCTTTGGCCCAGGCCACTGTGGTCCACAGCATCTGTGTGGTCATTAGCAAGCACTACCACGTTCTGCAGTGTCTGCAAGGGGTGTTGGAATCTTCAGTGGCAACTCCAGGTCCTGTGGTAGGTACATGGGCAGGCAATAGCAGTGGCCACAGCTATCAGTGTGCATACACTCAGATGCAGGGTCCAGGGCAAGTGGCCGTGTACTTCCAGGGTTTGATCACAGATGTCCATGTAGTGGTAAGGGGCAAGGTGGGCAGCAAGAGTTGGGGCCATCTATATCCTCACTGGTAGCTGTGGGGGCCTCTGCTGTCAGAGTGCATTATCATGGCTGCTAGGTCTCACCATGAGCACATGGTAGTGGAGGCCTGTAACAGAGGTCAAGTCTGGAGTGTGTTGATGTACAGTTTTGCAAGGGGTGCTAACTGCAATGAACAAAGTAGTGCAGGCCAATGACAGAAGACAGGGCCTGATCAGAGCCTACAAGCATCCGTGGGGGCCCTGACTTTGGTGTGCTCTCCCATGGTGGCATAATCTGCCTCCCATTGCCACCCACCATGCATACTACCGTGGAGGCTGGTAACAAGCATCCAGGCCAGCAGCATGGAAGGGCATTTAAGAGGCCAGCCCCAAGTCCACACCTGGCAATGGGGGATCAGCTGTGGGGGGATCTAGGTTAGTGTCTTACATTGGCACAGCTGCAGAGGTCTGAAAGGCTGAGGAAGCTGGTTGCTTACCCAACTCTGGCAAGGGGAACCCTTTCTGGCTGGAAAGTTCCCTCTTGGCACCAAGCAATACTGGTCTGAGGGGCAGGATGATGCAGGTAAAATGAAGTTGTCTTCCTTCCCTTCCTTCCCCAGTTATTCTCAAGCTTTTTGTTCCCTGGTGTCCCTGAAGGTTTTTTTAAGTATACTCCAGAGCTGTCCTAGGGCTGTTTTTGTTCATGGATAACTCTCTAATTATTGATCTTTGTAGGGGAACAGAAACTGGGGA
Organism: Potos flavus; assembly: GCA_028534135.1. NCBI lineage: Eukaryota > Metazoa > Chordata > Mammalia > Carnivora > Procyonidae > Potos > Potos flavus. The sequence continues at coordinate 19,107,073 of CM052884.1, read as the reverse complement.
CTCCTATGCCACCATTTTGGTCTATATCTAATAAATTTGAATTGTCTTCTAAACACTATATGTGTAGAATATAGTATAGTATATAGAATATAGTATAGAAACTCTGGACCCAGACACATCCCTCCAAAGAGTCTGATATTTTTTGTTTTAGTGGCCAATTAGGTAGATATAGATTCAAAGTTCAATTTAGCTTTTAGTGGGAAGTGGCTGAAATCTCTATCCATTCTTCATTCCTTAGCTGGGATGCTTGAGGTTTGCCCCGTGCATGCATTTTTTAAGAGGTTAGTCACAGATTTGGACAAAGTTGGTTTACACACAGAAAGTGGGGAGTCCCTCTCTCCAGCACTCTCCTTCCAAGGATTCCTCTCCTCCTTACTTTCTACCAGCTAAGAATGACCTAAACTCCATCCTCTGGTTCTTTAAGACAGTATGATTATAGTTTTCTATCTAAGCTTCTCTCATTTTACCTAGTATGTTCCTGGGTCTGTGCGCAGGAAAAAGAACAAACAAACAAATGTAAAACCAGTCATTTGAGAATGGATTGAATAACATTGCAGAAATTAAATTGAAAAACCTATCATCTAACTAGCAATACGGGAGTACAGTAGAAATCAAAGACATGCACACAGTGTCTCTGGTCTGGAAAGCCTTCGTGTCCTTCTGCACACATCAAAAACCAATCTAGCCTTCTAGGCACGACTCAGGCTGCCTTGCCCCATCTGCCATCACTCATTTCCACAAGACATCAAGTGGGCACAGCCTTAGGTTGTGTGGAACTGTGTGTGGTATATACCTTGCACTATCCAAGGTGATTTCAAGCTCTCTGAAATGAAAAACATGCTTTATGCATCAGTGTATAGACATACAGCCCGTTCACAGAGTAGGTTCTCCATAAATACCTTCTGATTAATTGATTCTCCCACTAATCTCCCCTCACAGTGTCTCTGATAATAGAGAAATAGCTCCTAATCATCTTTAATCCTCACTATGACTTCTTAATACTTGCTAAACCTCCTCTCAGAAGGAATCGCTACACTTGCTATCAGGTTTGCTCATCACTTTAAAGTATCATGCCCATTTTAAAGGGACAGTGGAAATCCTGCACTGAGAAGAGGGAACTATTCTTTCTGAGTAGCTAAAGACCCAAGGAAATATACTGGGCTGGGAAATATGTCCCTGTAGAATGGCTCTAGCAATGCTACGACTGCCTTTGATCAGAAAGAAGAGGAACGAAAGAAAAACATTGTCGGCAGCCATGGGGCACTCCCTTTGGTCTTTACCTGTTGATATCGGTGCAAAGAAAATCCAACTCTTAAAAATGTTGATGCCTTAGACTGTAGGCATCATAAATGTTAATATGCAGCTGCTCACACCCGGAGGCTTCATATGTAAATAACAAATGCAAAATTAGAATAAATAGAGGCTCTGTACTTGTAGAAAGTTCCCAGAAGGCAGCACATTGAAACAGCACAAAACCCCAAAGCAACGGTAACAGAAAGGAGAGCCAAGGTGCCTTGGATCACAAAGCCCTGAAGAGCCCTCGGTGAGGCCAATGGGGAGAGCAGATGGACTGGCCTATGCTGCCACTTTGATGCAGCCTGTTTTAAAACACACACACATGCATTTCACCCTTCCTGCAATGAATGGAAAGAGGCAAATCTTGAGATACGGAGAAGTCTCCAAACCTTACTCGCTTTATCTCTACGGTGCCAAGATTGGTCTGATTAAAGACAAAGGACTGTTGAGAAACTCTCATATGAGAAGGATGAGATTTAGGAGCCAAAGCAGAGCCAAAGTAGGACCAGAGCAGAAGCAAAACAGGGACGGATTCGTTACTGCCCGCCCACCTCGCCTTTACCACCGCAGCCCTACTTCACACACCTCTCCTGGATTTACAGCTGACAATGAAGCACGCGGCGCCCATCAGCCTCTCCTGGAATTTGAGTCGTGAGCTCTGTATCCATTTTTATTAAAGAGCCCCCGCAGCTAGAACAGATGCTTCTGGATCCCTCGTACCTTAACATCCCTGCAGCCTCCACGACCCTGGACCCTGGAATGGGTCAGTTCAACATAGGGCCATAATTGGTCGCCTCGTCTCAATCTGGATTAGGAGCTTCGTGATGATAGAGATGCCACCCAAGTCATTCCTGTAATCCTCACGTGTAGCAAAATCGAGCTTGGCACATGGCACACAATGCACGCCTCTTGCTAGCTTTGTGCCTTGGTTTCCCCACCTTTAAATATAGATAATTAAAACACTTAACTCATAGGACCTTGTTGTTAAAAGATATTAAATGAATTTAAACATGGAAAGCATTAAATCAATGCTAGGCCATAGGAAATATCCAATAAGTGCTATTCATTATTATAATAGTTATTACTAACATTAAATTGGATCATTGTAAGTGACCTTATATTTTTAAAATTTTGTAGTTTTTTAAAGATTTTATTTATTGTATATGCTGGCTAACTGGACATGATAAAAAAATAAAAATTAAAAAGATTTTATTAATTTATTTGAGAGAGAGAGAGTGAGCGAGAAAGAGAGAGCACAAGCCGGGGGAGAGGCAGAGGGAGACACAGAAGTAGGCTCCCCACTGAGCAGAGAGCCCAATGTGGGGCTCCATCCCACGACCTGGGATCATGACCTGAGCCGAAGGCAGACACTTAACCAACTGAACCTCCCAGGCACCCTCAAAACTTGTGATTTTTAAGAACAACTAAAAAGACCCCTTATTTTAACATATTTCTCTCACTGAAATAAAAATTCCACATATAAAGATTCCGTATATAAAGATTATATATATTTTTATTAAAAAATTTTCTCCTTCACTTACTGATCTTTTTGAACATAAAAACCTCTGGGTGGAGGAACACCTTAATGCTCCAAGTCTGAGTTTTTTATACGGTTTTTCCCCAGGCAGAATGGAAACACTGAGAATCTTGGAGGGGGCTGAGGGGCAGTGCAAAGATAGAAACCATTAGTGCAAAAGAAGAAAGACAAAATTCTCTGGGGTTTAACTTTTTCATTTATAAAAGCAATGCCTGGCCTACAAGATTTCTAGCGTGCTTTCATTCTTAATAAGCCATAAGCTCACTTAATCAGCTAACCGGGTTGAATCTAAAATTTCATCTATGCTCAGACTTGCCAGTTGTTAGGGTAAAATCCAGCTCTCCTGGTTTTACTTTGGAAGCTAGCCTTCTAACTATCTGGGCTTCTATCTTCTTATCTGTCAAATGGGTCGAGCAGAAAGACAGAGAGCCCCTTTTGCAGGATGGCTCACAATGAAGGAGGACAGAGCTGTGCCCAGTCTCAGCGAGAGTCCGAAGAGAGTCGCACACTAGGAATTCAAGGCATAACTACTACTATCCTAGTCAGTTGCCTGCAAAGCTCTGCCCAACGGTTCTTTCTTAGATCCCTGTACCTTTGGCATTCTATGTAGGCAAGTTCTCCAACACAATATGACTTTGTTCCTGCACTAGTTATGCATGAGTGCACATGCATGCATGCATGATCACAGACAAGCATGGCCCATGCAGAACCATGCTACCCAGGAATGTACTTCCAATCATCAGCTTTATGTAGACATAATGCATTATGCCCATTTTACAGGTAGAGAAAATGATCTGCAGAGTCCTACCCAAAGGTTTCCCCAAGGCCCATGCTGAAGATACTAGTTACACATCTGGGAATGGGTCCTTACACTCTTGTGAGCATGCTTCCCACAAGAAAAACTCAGTGACATCTTGAAAATGAAGCACATATTTTCAAGGAGTAGAGATTATAGGACCAACAGAAAACTAATCAGATCCTACATCCCCATCAATCCCAACTCCAGAGAAAACCCAAACTGAACTATAAAATATTGCACATTCCCCCAAAGAGCAGGTCAACAATAAAGGCCAGAAATCCTCCGAATAGGAAAGGTTGCAAAAAAAAAAAAAAAAAAAAAAATCCCCAGTGTTACCGCTAAAGATGCAAATGAGACCTCGTATATAACATCGTGTCTGGCTTCGCTGATGGTATCCAGACTCCTGCTTGCCCATTCCAGCTGGTGAGGACCAACAGCCCTGCTCCGGGCTGCTGTGCCCTCCTTCTTTGTTCTAACTGCTGGGAAGATGAAGATGCCCGGTGGGTACTTTCAATCATGCGGTTTCCTTACCTCCAAACTTAAAGAAAGGAATTGGGGGTAGGGAGAAAGTCAAAGTGTCAACCTTTCCTCTCTTTTCATTTAGCTTTTGAAATGGAAAGAAAGGGGAAAGGGGAGATGTTTTGGCTGACATTCAAGCCAGGAAAAGAAAGATCTGAGGCCTTGCTCAGAAGAGTAAAGAAAAAGGTATCTTATATCCAGAGGTGAATAATGAGGCATTTCTGCTTGCCAATAGACTCTAAAGAAAATATTTATTTACAGAGAAGACGCTCAGGCCTCTGAGGTTCTTAGGTGGAAAAAAAGTAGCTCATTGACCTCCCATTGGCTGTCCCGGAGAATCTAGAGAATTCAAACAGGGAGTTCTGTAAGTAGGAAAAAACCCCTCCCTGCCTGTGCCTTCCAGAAATGGCAGTAGGAAATGGCTCCTGAGTCCTGAATGCTGGGGGATTTGGAGCTTTGGGCCCCTATTGTGGAGCATGTGAGCAGCCCCCCAGCAAAGAGAAAAACCGGGGACCTTAAGAGAGGAGCAAGTCTTGCTACAGTCCTTGGATGAGTGGCAAACCATGGCCATGACCACAAAGGTGAGTCCACACGGAAGGGGATTCCATCCAGGTCATTTGGCTACTGGGCTCCCAGAAAGATACACAGGGCTGAGCTAGAAAGATGCACATTAATCTGGAAAGCTCATGGCAGCAGTAGTGGAAACTAAGTCATTGCCCTGGAGAATCAGGAAGGAAAAGGACTCCATTCAAGCAACAGCTGGCAGTGGGGCTACTGCCATAAAGAGGGGAGCCACAGGCTGGGGTTCCTGGATAAAGCTCAGGTCAGATAATTCTTGGCAACCGAACACCCATGTAGAGTGAGACCAGTGACTAGCTGTCTACGTATAACCTTCCTCCAGATCAAATTGGCAAAGGAATGGAAGGTTTTGGGGTTGCAGCATGACTTTTCCTGGGGAAGGACACTGCAGGGAAGTTTTTTGAAGCCCATAAAATCTGACTCTGATCAGTAGATTATTTTCAGCAATGTGGTGACAAGCCATGCCTTATTAAATTTAGAGGACTTAGGTAGATTTCTGATGATGGAAAATAAGAGACAATAGGGAAACATGAGTGTATGTTTATTTTTTTAATTTAATTTAATTTTATTTTTTCAGTGTTCCAAGATTCATTGTTCATGCACCACACCCAGTACTCCATGCAATACGTGCCCCCCTCAATACCTGCCACCAGGCTCACCCAACCCTCCACCCCCCTCGAGTGTTTGTTTAATAAATAAATTTGATCCAAGGGTTGTAAATGAATGCTTGAGGACTAAAAGTGGAACTGTCTCCAGAAATATTATATATATAAGAAATATATAATATGTATATAGCATATATTTTCCAATCTTCCAATTCAACATGGCCCCACCAATGCCTATGGTAATCTATATTTCTCACCTGCTGGGCATTGTAGGTTTTTGAGCTTGTTATCAGTTGTGATCTTACTCCAATTCCTTTTTCTTTAATTGACGAGGACACTGAAACCCAAAGAGTTAGGGACAGAGATGCTTTTTCTTTAGGGTGCCTTCTACCATGACAAGTTATTTCTTCTGTGGTAAGTAAATATCTAAATTATTTCTTCTGGTCCTCCAAGGTTTTTAGTTCTGTATGAAGAATTGGGTCATTTTCTGCCTAGAAATTCAGACAGCACCTTTCCCCCCATTGCATTGGCTGTGGGATGACACGGTTCCTCTGTAGACAGAGCCCCTGGTGAATGTCCCAGACCTGAATGAACTTTTCCATCTGGGTCCTTCTGACCTCGCCTGCATTCATGCAGTTCCACGAGGTTGTAAGAAAGGTAATAGCGCCTTTTCTCTCTTCTGTTCTCACAATTCATCACCTGATTCTCAATTCAAGTCTACTACCTTTGAAAAGATCATGAAGGATTATTTTCCTTTTGTCAAATCTAAGTTGAAGCAAATACTCTTCTTTAGGCTTTGGCCTGAGACTTAACCGGCTTAGCCTCTAGTACCACCTGCTAAATACGTATCCAGGCAACTAAGTTACTGGTAATTGGCCAAGAGTTCACTTTTATTCTTAACTAGACTGTTGTTACCTTGGTACACTTTACCATCAGAAATGAAGTGTACTTGAGTCAAATGTTTTAAAAATGGAGCTTCCTTAAAGGTCTTCAGATGTGTGTCCATCAGACCTAAGGGCCACACTTTTAATTATGGCAGCTTTCAGAGAATGGCAGGATATTTGCCTGAGTATCTGATCTTGCTGATCCCTTCTATGGGCGCTTCCATTAACTGATTAAAAAACAAATGATATCAAATGACATCTTTGTTACACAAATGAATGTGTAATAGACTGAGTGAGTGAATGAGCACATAAATGAATGCATAAATGAATAAACAAAAGAAAACAGCAAACAAAGTGGAATAGACTATAAGCAGTTGAATTGTTCAAATTGTCAGTTCTAGGGGTGCCTGGGTGGCTCATTCAATTAAGCTTCTGTCTCTCGGTTTTGGCTCAGGTCACCATCTCAGGGTCCTGGGATCAAGCCCTGCGTTGGGCTCTGCGCTCAGCAGGGAGTCAGTTTGAGATTCTGTCTCTCTGTCTCCCTCTGCCCCTCCCTCCCCCTCTTTCACTCTCTCTCTCTCTCTAAAATAAATAAATAAATCTTTTTAAAAATTGCTAATTCTATACTTTTCAGTTTAGAGAAGAAAAGTGTTGAGCATTGCTTAGGATTGTCCAAGAACTTTATTGCAGTAAGAAAACTTAGAATTTAGTTCATTATCTTCTTCGTACCACCATGTCACTTGATGTTTTCTTGTGCTTGAAATCAAAGCCACCCAGACAAGGGAGAAGACAGGGAAAGCACCCAGGTCCCAGACTCCCAGGGCCAATGCGTTGTCCACCATCCCAGGGCTCTCCTTAGCTGGAAAGGTGTCAGGGATTTTTTAAACATAGCAGTGTAGGTTTTCCAGAAGCTACCTGGCAGTTTTTTGTTTTGTTTTGTTTTAAGTACTCATTTCTTTTTGTTTCCTAATGTGGATGCCAGTCCATGAGGGATAATTCATCTTTTAAGTACAAATTTTGCCTGACGCTATTTTCTCAGAGAACAGTCAATAAATACACATTTCTCTAAAACACATATAAATGGCCAAAAAATGATGATCTATCAAACTGGGTTGATGGAAAGAAGAAAGGTTTACATTAAGCCTAACGGTCAATAGCCTGAAGTCATTCAAAAATCTGAAACTTTGACCTAAATACTGTGTTTCTCGAGGAAAAAAACTACTGTTTAAGTCAGAGGACTGCTGGCAAGGTGCAGAGAGCACGGATGTGATTTGAGCCACAACTCTTTCCAAGACTGAGGGATAGAGGTAAGCAGGGAAAGGTGATTGGTCATTTGACAGATCAGGAAGGACGGTTAAAATTATTGAGGTCATATGGTCAACCGATTATTGGGCGCAAATCCTACTCATTGCCCACCAATTCCACAAAGGCCACTGTGCACTCAGAGGCCCTCAGTCAGGGCTAGGCAGACTCCACCGTACCTTCCCTGGGAGCGACGGCTTGACAGACAGATGGTTCAGATAGGGACAGCACAGACGGTGCTGCCGCCTCACTGGTCAGCCGTCAGCACTTTAAGAAAGGAAGCAGAATATCTCTTAAAGGAAACAAAGAAAAAAAAAAGAAGAGGGAAGAACACATCTCCTAAAAAAAAAAAAAAAAAAAATCATAGCATTTGCTCTGGTTTGAGCCTTGCCCTCTATGCCAGTTAGATTCGGGGTATCCTGCTAGCATGACCTTGGCCAAGGGCTGTTTCACAGTCTCAGACCAGCATGGGCTGTGTCCTCACCCAACCAGTCACCCCATGGGTGGCTTGAGTCTTAACCGCTTCCTGCCTTCTCCTAGCTGACCCAGGCATGCCCCAAAGCATGATCTTCACCGTGAACTTCTGGACTGGATTACTGAGCCATGTTCCTTCATCCTGTAGCTCAAAATTGCGCTCCCTGAACCAGGAACCCTCATGATCCCAAGAAGCAGTCTCTACTTGACATGTTCAGTTATATCCAGTGGCTAGAAGGCTGCAAACACAGGCCAGATACTCAAATATTTCTTGAGTGAATGACGGAATAAATAAAAATTTCTGGGGCATTCAACTGCGAAGCGGTCCAGAAGTCTTGAATTTACTATCTCACAATTTAACCAGGGCTGGATGGAATATCAACACTCTGAACCCTCACTTTGTCTATCCTTTATAGGGCATTGCCATTCTGATTTATTATAGTAAGTTATTTTTAACTTGGTAATGAGCTCTTCAGAGCAAAATCTTCTCATTTCCTGCATTCGACACATGTTTATTGAATACTAAATGTTCTAAGAGTTCTAGAGAATAAAGAGATGAATTAGGTCTCTCCCATGGATGTTGGTTGGAGGTGGTGAGAGGATAGGATGTATGCCTGAGTTGAAAGTTGTGGGGAGTGGGTAGAAGTGGGTAATATGTAGATAATTATTATAATAGCTCATGTTTATCGAGTGCTTATGCCGAATAGGCACTTTACTAAATGCTTTACAAGCATTATCTCAATCCTTTATGAGACTTTCATGACATAGGCATTATTACTATGCCCATTTGACAGATAAAGAAACTGACCCAGACTCACCCAGAATGGTTCACTAATGGGCAAGGCAAAAGCCAGGAAGACTTTTCTGATTGTAGAACCAACCTCTTTCTCTCTCTCCCTCTCCCTCCGCCCCTCTCAGACACTCACACATACACACAGTCACACACACACCACATACCACACACACATGCAGGCACACACACACACACACACATTTGAAGCTGAATTTATATTTTAGTGACAATAACTTCTCTATTACTTGAAAAACAGTCTCACATGTGGAACTATTTTGTCAAATGAACTGGACTTGATTAAATACAACCAAAAAGTAGATTTATTCTTTCTTCCATAGTCCCTACAAAATCACTCTGGATTAGTCTCCTCTACCCCTGGGATAAAATTTCAGGGAAGTCTTAAAGCTGCCCAAGCTCCTTTTAATCACAAAAGTAGTCTCAATCCAGTAATTGAGTCCCCAAACATCCAGTACATCATACTCATCAAAATGCCCAACTTCGTTCAACTTTGGGATTCTCCTTAAGCCCCAGTCCGAGTTCTTTCAGGCTGGCAGCCTGAAGCAAGGCAATGGGTGTGCATTTCTCTATCCTCCTCTCCCCAGCTCTCCTCCTCCTCTCCCAGCCCCCAGCCCTGCAGGACAAGAGGGAAATTAGCAGGAAACAACTGGAGGTTTCATGGAAGGCGGAGCTATAATCTGGAGAAGGGCATGATCTGAGTATCAGAGGTATGATTGCTAGCCTTTTTGCTATACTTGTCTTTTGTTTTTAAAAACCTCCTACCGGGCATCATGTCTCCTTGATATGAGCAAAGTCTCTCCTCTGCGGATCATATAGGACCTTCCTTCCAGAAACCTGGACCACCAACTCTCACTGTGGGGGTTTTGCGCCCTTTAAACGAAATCCCATTGAAACACCCCCAGCCCAGCCCCTACGCCTATCCCTGCAGAGTCCGTCCAGGTGCTGGGACACGTCTCTCTTTGTATCGGGAGTAGAGAAGTCAGTCCCAAGACCTTCTCTGTGCTGCCACTAGGTGACCAGCCCCAGCCTCAGCCTTAAGCAGAAACTGAAGACCAGCCCTTAGGTTTCCCAAGCTCCAGAGGGCTCCTGATAGGCTTTCTGAATGCCCCCCCTTGAAGTTTTTCTCATCTGCCTTGAAATAAGAAGAAAGAGAAATGCCTCAGTATTCCAAAACTCCCGTCCATCCTCTCCAACCATTACTGTTCTTGTGCGCTGGATGTGGTCACCCCTACCTACGAAGGAGCAGCTTCTGAACCTCCTAGCAGGTCCTGCATAGGTGATCTAGCATGGCCTTCTGGAAGCAGGACTGCTTGGCCCTTATGGTATGGTTCTCAGCCTGTGAGGCATCAGGGGAAATTGAGTCAGAAGGAATCATTTTCCCATCCTGTCACTCATTGGCATGTAAGAACCCCCCAACCCCATGCACACATATTCCACCATTGGTAGCAAAACTATCTCACTTTTGAAAATAGGTGCCCTTTCAATACCATGGTCCAGATTCTTTTTTTTTTTTTTTTAAGATTTTATTTATTTATTTGACAGAGAGAGAGAGAGAGATCACAAGTAGGCAGAGGCAGGTAGAGGGAGAGGAGGAAGCAGGCTCCCTGCTGAGCAGAGAGCCCGATGCGGGGCTCGATCCCAGGATCCTGAGATCATGACCTGAGCCGAAGGCAGAGGCTTTAACACACTGAGCCACCCAGGCGCCCCCATGGTCCAGATTCTTAATATTTGCTCTCAACCCAGTTTTCCCCAGGTCACCAAGGTCATTCCAGCACGCTGATTCTGGCCGCTGTGCCCTAATAATATCATCCTAAGAACCACCTCCGAAAAGCTTTCCAGATGAGGCTGATTGTCTTCTCCTGGGCACTCGCAGAGGCCATGCTTTTGACCACCAACCAGGTGGTGAAGTGGGGGTTATCATTTTATGACTCTGGAATCTAGCAGGTGGAGAGAAGTGGGAAAGAAGGAAAACACCAAGAACAAGGATCTTGGCTAAGAAGGCCAAAATGACTAGCGGAGGAAGTTTGATGGGGGAACGGTAGTGCAGGATGACCATAATAACTGATGTCAATCAAATAATTGTTTGCCAGACATTGCTCTGGGCACTCGCCATGCATTGATTTATTTAACTCTTATACACTCCTAGGAGGGCTCTACGACTAGCTCCCTTGTGCAGATGAGAACACTGAGGCACAGAACATCTACCTAACATGCCCCAAATCACACAGGGAGTAAGTGGAGAACAGGCAGTCCGGCTCTAGAACCCAGGCTTGGAAGAGGCTCACTCATTTGCCCCTCATAGATAAAGTAGTGGGAATTCAAAGGCAGACAAGGGTGTGGAGTGCCATTTGTGTGTAAGATGTTGAGGGTTATCCTCTGAAAGTGTCGGTGGATGATGGACTCTTTTTGTATAGGCCATGAACTCAGAATGGATCTTTATATTGTTAAAGGTTGTGAAAGCAACTCAAATAATAATATCAACAATATATATGACAGAGTGACATATAGTATGGTTCTGTGGCCTGCAAAGCCTAGAATATTTACTATCTGTCCTTTTATGAAAAGTTCACTGAGTCTTGGCTGGACAATGATTCTCATATGTATCATCTTGTGTTCTTGGGTTCTGCTAGGATCTCAGTGAGCATTACCGAGACAGTAGATAGTGGAGGCTACCAAGCAGGAAATACTCCAGATTTCCGCCCCTCAAAATCCCCTAAACGGAACAGCTCAACATTTTTAAAAATTCAAGTTCTGAGCTAATATATTGTTTTTCAAGGATTCTACCACAAAAAGAAAATGGGAAACCAGTGTGACAGGCTACAGGAAACCATTATTGGCCTGTAATTGGAGAAATAGGCTACAAAGAAGAAAGAAACAGAGGCTGGTAGGGGCGTTCAAGACCCACTAGATCAAGAGAAACTCAAAACAGGCATTAGAACAAAGATAGGAGCCCATTTTAATAATCCCGGCCCGAGACTCTGGGGACAGGACAAGAGTGGCAATGGCAGACACGAAGGGGAGGACCTAGGGGACACCACACAGGAGGAATGATGGGCTTCATAAGTTCCCACGTGGAAGAAAATGGAAGTCTCAGTGCTGACGTCAAGCTATCAAATGTGGGTCGTTGGAGGTGAAAGGATTCTGCTGATGGACGTACTATGAGGAGGAAGACCTGGTTTAGGTGAAAATGTGGAGCAAAGTCCCTTAGAAACTTTGGTGGTTGTCCCTTCTGTCGCCCAACTTGAGGCACACGGGATAAGAAAGAAGACCACGTGGAAGAAAGCAAATTCTGCATTCAAAATCCAATCATGGGGAATTCATGAATATCCCAGCTCCGAGAGGGTTGGCCACGAGCTCTTCCTCTTAGTCACCTTTTGTGGAGGAAGACCTGGGTTTTGGGCTTTTGGAGCTCTTTTTCATCTCCTCTTTTTTCTCTTTCAAGATACATTTCATCAACGGATAGTAACACCACCACAAGGAGATCACATGTTTTGTCTGCATATCTGAAATGGCATTCAGTGGGATTTTGTCTTTGTTCTCTTCCCCCCAAACAATGAGCCTTAGAATTTTCCCCTTCTTTCAGGGGCACTCACAAACTGCAATGGGTCCCTAGTCTTGGATTTGACTTTGGTAAAGAATTTAAACGTTCAGCCAGAAGACTTTAATTCCCTCCCATTCCCTTAGATCAGTGCCTGTGTCAGCAGGGTACTATTACAAGAGACTTTATTACATCTTATCCAACTGTTGGCAAGTTCTGAAATTTAAAGAGAACGTTTTTGTAGTACAAAGAGTAGAGCGCGCCATAGAATACTAAAAAGGAAAAGAGAAAAAAACGAAGTCATCGAGAAAAGTTTCTAAAACCCTCTCTGCATACGCTTATTTGAAGAGCCTGTATTATGCACTTGGAATTTACTTTAATTATTAACATTGGAGGAAAACGTTCCTTCTAAGCAGAGAAACTTCAAAGGGTAAATAGTCATCAGAGTTCAGGTACCTTCTTCTCTAAGTGTCTCCGTAATAGCTGTGGTGGCAAGGTCACTATTTGGAGATTCGGTTATTGTTGTTGCTGGGTTTGGTTTTGTTTTGTTTTGTTTCACTCAGTGATTGCAAAGTGCCTTATAAGGGGAAAAAAAAAAAAATGAATGAGGCTTCTACCCAGTTAGAATAAACTGAGATACGAACTATGACTTGCCCCAGGTCATTCTGCCAGACCTCAAAGAATGCCCTGTTGTCTACATTCGTCACCAGCTGTGGACCGGGCTTCCAAGGGGAGGGTAAAAGAAGGGCTGTATGTGTGGCGACCTGCTAAATGTGAGTATCTGAGACATGCCAATGCCAGGAGGAGAGGGATCGATTAGTGAGACTCAAAGTCAGAAGGATGCAAACTGCTGTTGGAAACTCACAGCATCCAGCTGGATACACACACATGACCTTGGATGTTCTGGAAATGGCATGTAGTTCTCCAAAGCAATCTCCATCATTGGTCCTCAATTTGAGGACATGCTGGCCCTCTTTCCCCAGGGACAAGAAAGTGCTCCGCTAGTCTGCTGCTAGTTTCACATCCTCCCATCTGTAGTACTAGGTAGCAGAAGTTCCACTCTGGTGTGAAACAGTGGTTCAGAAGTCAGAGAAGAAGCCATCCAGGTAACACTGACCTGCTGAAAAAGGTCATGATCCTTTTTCTAGTTACGGGGTAATTATTTTCCCATCTAGCTCATATTTGGCCAGCTTTCCCTATACTCCTTAAACATCCATTTTCACCTAGACTGCCCTTCCCCTTGTTACCCTGGCTGAAAAGTTCCTTTTCAACTGTAGTCTCATGACCTTGTCTCAGCCAATTAGATTCTATCTGTGGCTCCAAAAGTAACCTGTATAGGAGAATGTAACATTTATGCTCATACACTCCTGGAGGTTGCTAAGAGACCTGTCACTAGAAATCCACAGTGACCTGCTTGGTTCTGTTGGAAGACACACACACACACACACACACACACACACACACAATACACACTCAACATTGGTGCTTTTCCAAGATTAGAATATTGATGGATTATTCTGAGGGCGGCAGAAGAAGGAGAAACGCAAGGCATAAACAACACTGATTTGCTCACTAATTAATTCATTCAACAGAAATTTCTTGAGTTTGTAAACTTAAAATATTCATTTGTACAGCCTTGTTCCTCAGTGAACTTGCTTCTACACAGAGTTCATCAGAACCAATTACCTAATGAAATCGAGCCTCACTGATTGACAATGTCAGTAAGCAAATCTTGTCCTCTCTTTTCTTGAACGTCTTGTCTTCATTTTTAGATAAATGCAGACTTCTAAGGCCAGCTCTGCTTCCAATAAATATCACACATTCAACCTAATTTCAGGTTTCTCATCCTTAATAACACCCATTTAATTGGTATCATCATTGCCACTGTCATTGTCATGAATAAATATTTATGGAGCAACCACCGGGTATCTTGTGCTAAACCAAAACCCTTAAGGACTGTATCACCCAGAAGATGTGCGGTCTCTGCTGTCTAGAAGCTTAAAGCAGTAGATGTTAAACAGATTAGCTAATTAAGGGCGGACAGTTATTAAGAAGCTATGGAGTTAACCAAACCCGAAAAGAAAAAAGAAAATGAAAATGAAAAAGAAAAACACATTCTTGTGTATAATCAGTTATTTTGGATTTGTGGAAAATATTCTCTCTTCCCTGCTCATAACAAGCAGGGAAATAGCTAGTTTCTGTTTCGCCCATAGGGATCTCTGCATACAAATAATTCAAACAAAACTAAACTTTCAAACTTCATGCTTTCCCAAGGGAATCATCTTTTATTAGAAATAGTCACTTCAAAGGTTCGAGTAAATGTGGGTTTTCTTTTTAAACACTGCAAGCAATTTACATTTTTGTGTGCACATTCACTAAATGATTCTGATCAGATTCAGGGAATTTATCCTGCCAGGAGTGCGATGAAAGTGTGAAACTTCATAGCACAGCGATATCAGCCAATTAGTGACAGAAATTGGCGGGGAGTTCAAACCCCTCAAATAAACTGTGGATCGGATGAATTTCTGACCCAGACTCCAGAAATGGTAGTAGGAGTTTGTGTGTGTGTGAAGCCTCTTCTCCAGCAACATCAAGGGCTTTTAAAGACATCCTAGTTTCTGACAAATGTCATTTATCACAATAAGAACCTGACACTCTCTGTAGCACCTTACCAAAGTTTACAAAATGCTTTGTCACCCAATATTTTATGTATGCCCTCTTTAAGCAATTCCATGAGTGTGATCTTATTATTCGTCTCATTTTATGATCAGAAAACTAAGGATTGAGCTCGACAAGAATTGCACAGCGAAAACATAAAGGAACAAGATCTTGAAGCCAGATTTAATTTTAATATATTGGAATCTATCCTAAGCTGTTTGGGCCTGAAATTTTCAGATGGTTTTATATCCAAAAGTATAGGGAGAGTAATGGTGATGGTAAAAGGAATCTAAATTATCCAGAATGACAGTATATGCATTACAAATATTCTAGATTAATGGCGACCTTTTTACATCCCTTGATGCTAAGCTGAACCACATCAATAAAAGACTTAAATCAAATTGCTAACTAGTCCTGTCTTCCAAACCACTAAAACCATGCAATGTGGATAAACTAGCAAAGACCTGAGACTCAATTAATATCCAGAGTTGATAATAATGGGTACACGTTGGTACAGCTAGGCTCATTCTCAATGACTAGCATCCTTTCTGATAACGAGTACATCCAATTAGATCCTAAATGCTTTCTCTAAGCCTGACTCTAAGCTAGGTGTTTTTTGAAATTGTGGCTCCTAGAACCCTTACAACACCACTCTGTGATAAGCATCGATCTAATTTTTTTGTTCTTTTTTCGGGGAGTACATCTTAAAGAAATTGTAACATTTGTGATGATGATGATCTGTAACTGACACACCAGGAAAAGCAGAAGTCAGCTCTATTTAGATGGAGGGGAGTGCCAGTAGGTATCTCATGCTAGGGGCAAGTATAACCTATTGTACAGTCATTGTAGAAGAGATGTGTTTTTTAATCTGCTCGTCTTCCATTTAGGCTTTACTTGCCTTTGACAAGACCTCTCTCTTAGCATGGTCTTGCATAATATACAGCAGAATGCCAATGACTGCATGGATAGTTCTCAGTCCTAAAAATCCTTAGGAAATCATCAATTCCCCGCGGGGACCGGAGTCATTGATTCCCTCCTGGGAACTGCCTTTAGAGAGAATGATCTCAGAGGAATTTAGAAGAAGCATTAGCTCTGCCAGTGAGCGCAGAGGGAAAAAGTAGAGACAAATTCTACTTTCAATTCAATTCAATTCAGCAAGTATTTATTGAGCCTGACACAGTCTTCAGGATGTGGAAATAGAAGACAGTCCTTGACCTCAAGGAGTTTGCCATCTTTGGGGAGGGGGAAGGGACGCTGATCCCTAGGTGAGGTACTCAACCTTCTTGCGCCTGTTTCCTACAGCGTGGACCTAGGTTGCCCCCCAAACAAGCTTTCTGTTCCCATTGGTCCACTGGACCAGCTCCTAACACTCAGCCACCTTGTCTTCCGAGACTTTTCCCATGTTGGCACACCCCTGTAAGCGTTTGGGGTATAGCTCAGCATGGTCTGCTGACGCTTTCCAGCTCTTTTCTACTGACATCTTCCCTCTACTCTGTTCATGATAGTTCGTCAGCTCCCGTTTGTCAGTAACGCACACTTGCTTAGCATCACAAGCATGCATAACCTGACCCGGCGGTCCCTGAACGCTGCACCGCTGTTCTCATTGTCTGCTTTCTCTCTTTTGGTTCTTCTTGGAAAGGACAGAAAGATCTAGATTTGTTCTTTCCTTTGCAGTTGTTTTGGCTCTGGCTTGTGTTGTATCTACACACAAATCAAATTTCCTATATACAGAAAGCTAATAAAGAATGAGCTTCAGGAGAACAAAGGGCTTATCAGAGTGGAGAAGTGAGTTGGAGAAGAGGTTTATGGACCAATTAAGAGGATGATTTGGAAGGGGGAAGAAAATGACAGCTTACTTTCTACCAGTGAGTGTAAAATATGTGTGCAGGGCAGAAAACACCAGTCAGGGTGGCCTGGGTGGCTCAGTCGGTGAAGCGTCTGCCTTCGGTTCAGGTCATGATCCCAGGGTCCTGGGATCGAGCCCCGCATCGGGCTCCCTGCTCAGCAGGGAGTCCGCTTCTCCCTCTCCCTCTGCCTCTCCCCCTGTTCCTGCTCACGCGTGCTCTCTCTCTCTAAAACTAAATAAATAAAATTTTTTTTAAAAAGAAGAAGAATAAAAAGAAAACACTAGTCAGATTGACTTTATGTTCCTGAATTCAAAAATACTAGTTCGATCTGTCAACATCACATGCGTGTACACACACGCGCGCACACACACACACACACATATACTCACACATGCAAAACACAAATTCTATTAGCTGACAGTACTCTTGCCTCTCTGCGTGGTGAGGTTTATGCACGAAGAGACCCACATATATATCACAATATCGAAAAGCTTTAAACGAAATAATAAACTAAGTAAAGTCTGTGCTATTCTCCGACTGTAATTCCTAATGACCTGAGAGATCAAATTTGAATTTCAAATTGTGGCACTCCTCTGTGTGTTCCATTGGAACCTGGCAGCAAGGAGAGACCCCCATGCCTCGCCCGTACCCCTTCTCTTCCCACCTCTGGCTCTGATCCACACGGGAAGAGCCTCACAGACGAGTCTGTGGACCCCAGCCCATCCACCTAAGCCTCATCCCCACCCCCTCCCACCGCATCCCTTGGTCCTCAGTGGCAGAGCACACTCTCGGAAGGCCAGAGCAGGAAGGAGAGCATTCAGATGCTGTACATGAGCTAAGAGCCTTTTGGGTAGAGAATTTGGGGATCCTGGGTAGCCAGAGAGTGATCTCCAAAAGGGGTAAATGCTCAGAATATGTCCCATCCCTTTATCCCCATGGACTCCTTGCCCCATGGGGAGAGAAGTGGGGCTCTCTACTACCATGGGTTGGCATCATCCTCATTACCTGGGAGATTCACATTGCATTTTCATGAGATCCTCAGATGAACCGAATGCACAGTGATGCTCATGGAATGCTGCCCTAAAGCGTGGAGCCTAAAAGCAGCCTGTCTCACCTTGGGCCTCAGGTCAGCATGGACCAGAAGCAGAGTGGATCCCTCTCTCCCTCTCCCATCCCAAATATATCCACGGAGTACAAAATCAATGGCCTGGGACCCTACCCTCACTGCCTGACCACCTCCTGATCCCGGATAATGGCTCACGGCAAATCTCGATCTCAGGCGGGAGGCAGTCCAACCACAAATGAGGCTACCCAGTTATTTCAAGGCCATATTGCTGGCCCTCGAATGCATGTGGGAGAGCCTCAGAGATAATCACAAGAAACACAACTTTGATACCAAAGAAAGTGCCTTCCTTTGTGACCCCAATGCAAAGTAAGTCAAGAGACTCAAAGATAATCAAAGCATTTTAAATGGGAAATCAGCTCCCAGATACCCCATAATGCTTTGCAAATGCAGGTTTATCTCTTTTTTGTTTAATTCCTTTTAATAGGTGCAGGTAGAGAGAGGCCTACTTTATTCCAAAATATCCTTGAGCCATATAGCCCCTGGACTCCAGTTACTGAAAACATTACATTGATCAGAGCTATGATTCTGATATAAAAGGTGTCTATTATTGGAGGGCTCTGCTGCTAGGCAACATTAAGGGTGCTAGAGGGACTTTAGAAGCACATTAAGAGGCCCTAAGACAGGAAACATTTCCCCTGACTGTCATTACTCCAAGAGACAGATCCCTGAGTGAGGAAAGGCTGAGGAAGTACAAATACCATATAAGAAAATGAAGACACAGGGCGCCTGGGTGGCTCAGTTGGTTAAGCATCTGCCTTTAGCTCAGGTCATGATCCCAGGGTCCTGGGATCAAGCCCTTGTTGGGCTCCCTGCTTGGGGAGTCTGTTTCTCCTTCTGCCCCTCTTCCTCCACTCATACTCTCTCTCTCTTTCAAATAAATAAATAAATCTTAAAAAAAAAAGAAAAAGAAAAAGAAAATGAAGACACTAACTTAGGAGATCCCCTAATTCAGATAGGATTCCTCCAACCTGTTGAATCCTTGATGCTACGGTTTTCAGAAGGATCAAAAGGAATTGACCTCAGGTCTTAAAAAATTTTCTTCTGCCAGGGACACCTCTTCTGATTTAGGTAAGGCAGAAAGGCAGTTTTTGACACCTCCGCAGTTTTATCTTTATAAAGACTTTATTTATACATGTTCCCCAAAGTTCAGTATATATGTTGTCATCTGCATTTTCTAATTTATAACCAAATAGAGACATTTGGGAGACAGAGTTTTTGTTCTGATATTTAAAATGGGAAGGCATGTTCCAGAAAGTCCATTTTTAGGAAAATGACTAATTGATTAGAGTCACTACTAATAGAACAGGTTGACATAACTCAAAGTGGAAAGCAGGGAATTATCAAGATAATTTATAATTCAGCCCAGATGGGCACAGAACATCTGCCTTGAAATCCCAATCCACTACATCAGTGGTTCTCAAAGTATGGACCCCAGACCAGCAGCATTGACATCACTAGAAAATTGTCAGAAACAAATTCTCGGAGCCCACCTCAAATAGGATCAAAATCTCTGGCCACGGAGCCCAGCAAGCTGCGTTTTTACAAGGCGATTCTGATGAACAATAAATTTCACTGCACTGGATCACTTGGCTGTCAATCCTGGATGCCCATTAGAATTACTTGGGAAACACTTAACAAGTACCGAGGCAGGACCCACGTTAGGCCAATTAAGACACAAGCCACTGGGGTAAAGTCCAAGCTTCTTGGTAGTTTTTAAGCTCCCCAGGAGGTTCCAGCGGGTGGCCAATGGCTGAGAATCTCTATGCTGCATAACTTTTAGTTGGATAGACCTAACTTGCATGAACTTCTAAACAAACTTTCATCCAAGAATTGGCAGGCAATCATTTACAAACAGGGTCATATTATAAAAGACCTATGCCATCGAGGTCTGATCACAAAGTCCACCTGGGCTTTGGACATATCCAGCTCAAAACTCCTGTATTCCAGCCGACCGAACATCATTTGCACAGCTACAATTATTTCAACCATGGTTAAAAATGAGAAGGGAATTAAATTAGCTTGCAATCTTTTTACATGTTTCTAGAGAACATGTCACCTGTCACTCGGAATGAGATGTGCTTCTCCCTCTCTCAGGATGTGGTATAATGAGGTCTCTCTCTGAGCTCTGAATGCAGAAATGTATTTATGGCACAAAGGGAGATTTATGTATTTTCTAAAAATCCTGGCAGCCAATAATAGCCTTGACTGACTCTCTGGGGCTCCAAATGCAACTAGATTGTATTTGGATATAAATCTGGATGCATTGTAATCTTAGCCCTGTTTCCCTCCATTAAAAGCCAGATGGGGCAAAAGGGTTTGGAGGGGAAAAGTAATAAAATTATTGATAAAATGCACAAGAATAAAATACTAAGCCAGAGAAGGCCATATTGGTATAATCTGTGCAAAATTTTCAGAGATATCATTTAGTGACTATGCTAATGAATTCTGGGATAACAAGGATTCTATACAATCACAGCTTGGTGGGTAACATTTTTTTTTCCCCTTAACGTGATCGAAAGTTGTAAGGAAAATATATTCAGTAAAGGATTTGTCCCAGCATAGGGAAGAGATTCCAAAACTCTTTAACATCTGTCATCTGATATTTCCTCTCTCCTCAATCATTTCATCATTCAAGAAAGTATTATTAAGAGAGTGAAAAGTAAGGGACGGTGCCCAGTCTGCAATTGACGGGATGGCCCTTGGTCTCAAGAAGGCCGGGGTGAGACAGACGGCAAATGGTTCTAGAATCACTGGCTCTGAGGTGTGGCATGGATTCCAACAGCTAAATATTAGTGCTCAGAAAATAAAACAAAATCTTAGAGTGGTCACAAGACAATCTCTGAAAATGTGCCAAATAAGTAGCATGATCACTGTAAAAATTCAGACAAGGGTGTCTTGACCTGTGTCCTAAATGGTACCAGAATCTGCCAGTTCCATGAGACGTAGCCCCTTCACCAGGATGGGGCATTCTTGGAACTAATTTGTTTTTAGAACTAAGCATCTCTCTGCATTGTTGAATCCTGATAAATTGTATTCATGGCCCATCAGTTGGAACCAGCTGTAGATTCATGACCGCACAGGAGGATACCAGCAGAGGCCCAAATCTATGGAAGCTGGGTGACAAAAGCCCGGGGCCAACGTAGGTGCCCCAAAGGAGGGTAGCAGGTCAGCACTACCATAAATTGCTATCCTCCTGGATGGTGACCTGTGTTAGTTTTGGCTACTGCCATTTGGGGACTTAATTAAAAAAAAAAGTATCTGTCCTATAGAGCAGAACCAAGAGTAGCACAAATGCCCTAAAGACATTTTTCCAACTAAATTACATGCATTTATTTTTCACCATGGGGGTCAGAATCGAAAAGCTAACAGGCTCCAGAGGGACAGTGCATGCTAATTCCGCGCGTGGTAAAGGTCCTTTAAAATGCCACTCATGCCCGAAGCGCTGATGAGTTTGCGAGTTGCCAGGCTCGAGGAATGCTGTGCGCACTCCCATTGGAACCCATTAGATGCCCTACATATAGATGAGCTCTGCACAACCGCGTATGTAGACCCACTATTCAAACGTTTTAAAAAATTACTAAGCAATTACGCAGATTCTCCAGCTCTAACAACAAGGCTAATGGCAGCCCATTTGCGATTGAGTACAGTAGATTAGTATGGCACTAAGAGAGCTAAACTGTTCAGCATTGAGCGCAAAGCTCCCACGGACCATGTAAATTACATTCAATTGCAATTCATAGAAAATAACGGGGAGGGGTTGTGTTTGATGTCGCAAACCTTGGGTGCCACACTCACCCACGTGGAAGCAGACCATACACAACCCTAACCTGAACACACCAAAAGCTACAGATACACTCTTCTATCCAACTTACGGAATATATAGACTCATAAACACAGGTACTCATAATATGCCAAGCTAGTTTGAAATATGAAAGCAAACCTGGTTTGCCTACCCCTGATTTTACAGATGAGGAAGACAATGAGACTTCCAAATTTATACATTTGTATATACCTGTGCGTATATACCTATATATGTGGACTCATATACACGCACACTCACACACACATGAGGGTGACCAGCTGTCTCACTTTGCCCCAGGTTTTGCACTCAAAGTCCCATGTCCTGTGGAACCTCTCAGACTTGGGCAAACGGGGACACTTATTTACCACAACACACCTCTTTAATGAACCCTACCTAATCTAAAAAAGCTTAAGAAGCTGAGTGCTATTAGATACTCTTCCAAAGATTTATCATGCCAACAAAATTCTCTTCATGGGAAACTTAACCCAATTACCTAGGTTGGGTGCCTGTGGGAACCAAAAGCACAAAGTACAGATACTATCCACGTTTCTACCTATTGTCACATAACTCAGAGCATTTACCACAATTATAATTAATGATCTACTGCACAATATCTTGTTTAATATCCGCCACTTGCTGTTGTAATTTCATTAAGACAAAGTGTGATCATGGGTTTCTCTACTATCTTATGCCCAATGCCTGGAACAGTGCCTGAGCCATGATAGGCATACCATAAATATTTGTGGCACTAAATGAACAAAGGAAGGAAAATCAGTGGATAACCTGGTACGGTCATGGGTTGGGGTGCTTAAATTGAGCAACCCCAACAAAGTATTTCTTTACAAATAAGGAAGCCAGAGAATATGCAGTTGCTTTTTCACAAAAATGGCCTCACCCCATCCCGCAGCCCTGATCTCCATCTTTGATTACTATGAATAACACTATTACATCAAATAGTAATAAAAATAGCTAACGCAAGAAAGTTGAGTGCTTTCTACATGTCGGTAAAATATAAGGTACGAGTTTCATCCTATCTTAGGGCAGAACCACCATTTTATAGTGACGGATATTTGGGGAAGGCTTGGTCACTCTCCACTGTGCCATTAGTCATCGGAAGGGACCCATTTCAGGAAGGTTAAATCTATCACTGGCCACCTATAAAAGGGATGGTGGGCTGAGCTCTTCTCAGACAGGCCATTATAAGAGCACCTAGCACTGAGCAGAAGTTCAAGAATGTTTGTTGGTGGGGAGTGGAAGGGGGTGATAAAGGTTATAATCGAAGGAAGAAAGCGAATGATGACAGGGATGAGGTCTCTCGGTCAGGGACAAGACATCGCTTACTTTGTGTCTCTAGTTCTATCGGAGAACTGGAAAGTGTGCAATGATACCAAGAGTATGAGAGATTTCCATTCTAAACCCAAGCACAGCTTCCTGAAATCTAAGGAGGAGAATCCAAAATGATGAATGCTTTGTTTCTTGAAAGAACGTTACCTGGTCCATCAGCTCAGCAAATCAACTGAAGTGTCCCGATGTAACATGCTTTGCACCTTTGACTCTGCCTGTCCCCTTCGTCCTGCTACAAGAAACCTCAGCATCCAGGGGCCGCTTGGCTGCTCTGCGTCTCTCCTCGTCTGTTTCATTTCCTCCTGTAAGACCAGCTGCAGCTCAATTGTGGACCATGTAATTCAATAGATTCGCAGATACGTCTTGAGTCAATTTTAATTCTATTTAAAGGACAGTCGATAGAGTCATCTCTGGGGCTTCCTGAGATGAATTTCATATTCCATATGCTGAACAAAATGGAAGAGGAAAATGCACTTCTCTTTAAAGATATAACAACTTAACTTTCTAAAGTGTTCCGTGTTGGTCTCACTTCAATTCATCAAGACTCTGGTCCAACTTAGGAGATTATGTAGGAAATCTGAATGGCAAAGGAGGCATGAGTTCATACGTGGAAAGTTTCAGACTGACCATTGTCCTTAGTTTCCCAAAATGGAACTTGTAGTCAGTCAGTTTTTCTCAGGGATTTCTCAGCCTTGTACCTTTCCCTGAATTGATGCTATTCCCTCTGTCCAGGATGCCATTCCTTGCCTTTCCATATGTTCTCGTCCCTCCATGCTTCACCATCCAGCCCAATGCCACAGCCATCTCGAACTTTCTTTTCTTTTCTTTTTTTTAAGATTCTATGTATTGATTTGTCAAAGAGAGAGAGGGGAGAGCACCAGTCGAGGGAGTGGCAGGCAGAGGGATAGAAGCAATGAGCAGGAAGCCTGATGTGAGATTCGATCCCAGGACCCTGGAATCATGACCTGAGCCAAAAGCAGATGCTTAACTGACTGAGCCACCAAGGTGTCCCACACCTTGAACTTTCTCTTATCCTCTTCCCTCCCCCTCATCCCCACTCACATGCTGGGAGAAACCTCCTGTGAGCATTGCCTCGTGGGCACATAATCATTCTGTATCTCCCACTTTTGCTATTAAATGTATTTGTTTTCTTTTCCTAGTTCATCTGTAAGCTCCTTGAGGACAGGGCTTATAGATTTGATTTACTTTGGTATTCTCCTGGATTAGTCAGGTTTTCAGGCTATGAGTTTGCTGCTCTAATGATGTATAGCAAATATGCCCATAGTTTCACTAGCTTACAACCAA
Organism: Potos flavus; assembly: GCA_028534135.1. Taxonomy (NCBI): domain Eukaryota; kingdom Metazoa; phylum Chordata; class Mammalia; order Carnivora; family Procyonidae; genus Potos; species Potos flavus. Next base: position 19,082,647 of record CM052884.1, on the reverse strand, counting down.
CATCAGTTTTCCTCACTTGTGAGTCTGACCCTCAGCTGGGACAACTTTTCTCAAGGCTGAGTTCAGGTCTGCACCAAAGGTCCCTCAATCTGGGACCCAGGCAGAAGAAGCAGCAGCAATCTGGGGCAAGCTTTTCCTTTGGCGAATAGCAGGGAAGCATAGGGTCAGGCTAAACCACACTCATGTCATATCTGCTCCCACACCATTGGTCAAAGCATGTCATGTGGCCAAGCCCAAGGTCAACAGCGACTCTACACTGCAAAGTCCCATGGATGCATAATTCTACCCCATTTAGCTCACCCCCATATTCGCCAGCTTCTCCTGATGCTTGCCTGGGTATCCAGGAAGTCCAGGGAATGTCACGTGTATTCCTAGGAAGCTTGTGCTTGCTGCCCACTGCCTGTCCTTGACCCTACACAAGTCTGGAGGTTGTTTGGGAGTTCAACCCACAAGCAAGTGAGTAGGACCTAGGGAGTGACTCTGTGTGTAACACACTCTAGCCCTTGGTGACCTCCTAGCCCGATGCGTATGCACAAATGGGGAAAGGGGTGGCAGGAGAAAGCAGAACACCCATTGCTAAATGATGGTTGAAAAGTTTTGGGGGAAAGTAATCCACTTTAAGACACGGGTCCCAGCAAGAGTGCTGCCAGTTGACAGAACTCTGGAGATGAAAACAAGATCTTTGCCATTTAAGATTTTCCTCTGTTCCTGCTGCTGTTCCCCACCTGAAGCACTAATCTTCTGCTGTCCTCGTCATTACCACCTCCATGGCAAGACTTACCGCAGTGTCCAAATACTCGATTGTGAGTTCAGGTGCTGAATGACCAGCAGGTGTGTTTGAAACAGACAAACGACTGTCATCCCAATTTCTCCAGGACTGTAAAAAAATAAAAAGAGGGAAAGGAAGACAGATTTTCTAGGGAAGAAAGAGCCTCTTGCACATACTTGACTTAACCAAGTTTAAAGTGTTCTCCCTACATTAATGCATGAGTACTGAAGTGTAAGTAGAATGGAAAGAAGGTTCAGCACGCACCTGCTCTTCTTCAAAAGGATAAAAAATAGGGGCCCGGAAGAAGCCAGTCATTTCCGGAAGATCAATAGGGATTCAGTCACTGGCCAAGGTCTAGCATGTTGAGATGGTGGTCCACACTCTGGAAAGTGTTATTATTAAGGCACTTATTTTGCTATTGGATGCCATTCCAGTCAGTGTCCAAGTAGGATTTTAATTGTACAAAAAAGTCCATTTGTTTCATCCGCGATCCCAGCTTTCTAAATTGTGTTTGTTCCTGTATACGCTAATCCACGCTGCTCACCTCTCAGCAATTAGTCAAGGCAGTCCCGGCCCTTAGTGTAAATTAATGAGGTTCTACCAGAATGGGCTTCTGAGGTTTTGATGAGACATGAGAATGGTTCTCTCTGCCCTCCTCCACTCCCATGATATATGATCAATTTATTTAACTCAAATTGCATTTTCAATAGCTCTCTCTTCCCAGAGTCAGCATGTCTGCCGTAACTTACACTTGAGAAAGGGAGTGACAGGGTGGTGTGGCGGGAGATAAGCCGGGTAGAAATAGGAGTGTTTTCTCATATGCTATCCTGAATAAGCACAGTGACATTCGGAGCACAGACAACAATGTCAGTGGCAGCCACGGTCCTCTCAGCCAGGAACAGTTACCCGGGGAGCATGGTCTTGCTCGGGCTTTCTGTGAGATCTCCCAATGTGATGTTATTGGAATAATGAATGTATATCAAAGTGGAGCCTCGCCCAAGTGGACACTTAAACAGTATGCCCTGTTCCCTTGTCGGATGGTTTCTTTTTAACTGCGTAGAAAGCCCAAGTGAACATTTACTTCCCTATTATGCCTTAGAAATGAACTTAAACGTCACTACTAATAGCATCCGTTTAAAACATAAAGTCGAGAGAACGTATTCTCCAGTGTCACCACTATGGCATATTTGTCTTCTGCTTAATTTGCCCTCACTGTGTATTATTAGGAGTTAACACTGTAGTTTTGTTTAATAACTGGCTTCACCGCCCATGGCTGACTCCAAACTGATCACTCAGGCCTGCTGATGAAAGTCCTAATTCATCCTTGTTAGAGCAATTAGGGGGAAATTGGATAACCATGCCTCTTCTTGCAAAGGTCTACGTGCAGCTATAGCCTATCCCCCAAGAGGTTAAACAAACGCTCACTTTGGCTGCAAGTGAAATAGATACTTTCCTTATAAGTGAGATAGTACCAAATTAATTTAGACTTCAAGAAGTTTTTAAGTGGGAGCTGGAGCTCGGCTTCTATTCTCCTCCTCGCTCCGTTCCTCTCGCTGCACACAGCCAGGTTAAATGTCCTCTGCCATTAGAAATCAATTATGATTCCCTGTTATACTGCATATGCTGCTGTGGTAGGAGCCACACTTCAGCATACTGACTTCGGCTGCCTTTTCTTCTTGCCCTTGACATTCGAGTAGTAATTTGAAAGTGGAAAACTTCTCAGACCATTACGACACATCCTGTCTCAGACTGATTACATCGGCCTGATGGCCGTGTAGCCATACAAGGCTTCGTTTCCGACTGGGGAAGGGGTGTCTCTGCTGCAGATGGATTTAACCAGATTGGAAAGGTTCAGGGACTGGGGAGAGCGTTGCAAACAGGCTGGAGACTAGGGGTGGGAGAAGAAATGCTGAAGTTAGATGAGGCGTGACGAGAGATGTCTGCTGGGTCATGGTGAAGTTGGTATGGACCCAGAGAACAAAGGAAAACAAGAAGCAAGTGCCCCCAAAGTATCATGAGATTTCCAATCCCTGCGCCAACGTCTCTGCTAATTTCGCCGTGAGCCCTGGGTGTGTCATTTACCATCTCAGGTCTCTTATCTGTTTTCTTATCTGTTAAATGAAGCACTTGTGATCTCAAAAGTTCCTGCTGATTCTGGAACCGTCAGGAATGCTTTTTGCCACAAGTTACTGAACAAATGGGTTTGTTTGTGCTACAAGAAGTCTAGAGATGAGTGGCTCTTGACATTAGTTTCAGCGGCTTGTAGTTTCCCAGGATCACCACCTCTGATCTTTGGAGCTTTTTCTCATCTTGCCACCGGTGGTCACCGAGGTGGCTGCTTCCTTTCAGCTGTGACACCCGCGTTCCACACCCGAACAAGGGGACAAGAAAGGAAACTCCTCTTCCGGAGGCTGTGTCTTTTTTAGGAAAGAGATGCTCTCCCAGCAGATTTCCACCTATACCAGGTTTCCCTCGAACATGCGCTTGGCAACCCTTGCGTACGAGAGAAGCTGGGAAGTCTCTGCAGAAATAAAGGCAAAGTAAAAAAAAAAAAAAAAAAAAGAGAGAGAGAGAGAGAGAGAAAGAGGAAAAGTAGAACGGTGTTGAGATGCATGCTAATCAACCAACAGTATCTGCCACGGGCGTGGAGGCTTGGAATGTGCTATCCCACCTCAGCTTGCCTGTCGCTTTGTCTGTCTCAGACACACAGACTAAGGGAGTGACTAAGCATTGTGACTGCTCATAAGCATTCTCGAGTCTTCTCCCTTTCCTGCTATGTTGGAGACAGGTGCAGCCCGGTAACTTGCTCTGGCCAGTCACATGCATGCAGATATGACGTGCACCCATTCCAGATGACAGCATTTACGCGCCAGTGTGCGTTCTTCATTTCTCCTCATCTCCCTACCCCTACATCTAAAGATGTTCCGGATGGCAGAAGCTCCATCAGCCTGGGTCTGAGGTGAGGACAAAAAGGAGCAGAGCCCCCGATGGCTCTAGAGTGTCCCGACTGAAACAGAAGGGCAGGGAGAATACACTTATTCTCGAAAATTCCACAACGCTCATCAGGCCCCCGTCTAAAATCCAGCATTTCCAACTTGTGGTCCGGATTTGGATCACTGCTTTGGCTCCTTCCTTCCCTTCTGCCCTGCAGTCTTAAGAGCTCCGCAAATGACCAAGCGCTACACTAGCCATGGAGACCCAGTGGCCAGAAGTCTACTGAGAGGAGTGCCTCTCAGAGCCCCTCAGCTTTGTGCTGCCACGGCGTCTTCCTTTCGGCATCTTTCTGTGAGGTTTCTCTCGGGCTCCCCAAAGGAGGCGAGAATGGGGATGCTTCCCAGGCCACAGCACTTGAAATCATTTTTGTGCTACAGCAAATCCGATAAAGATAATGGCAATGGTTTTGTAATGAAGTTGCGTGCGATCCATTACCACCGTCATCATTATCACTATTACTGTCGCCTCTAATAATAGGTAACATTCAGAGAGCACACCCCTTGGGCTGAGGCCTGGAAACATGTAATCTCTTCCCACTGAACATGCATCTTTAAGAAGCCGCCGGGATAAGCAAGTCATTGAAACCCCAAGAACAATGGATATTCCTCACTTATAAATGCAAAGAGAGGCAGAGTAGGGATGTGGAGAAGGGGTGGATCGGGCATTCAGGAAATTCATTCCTTACACATATACAGGCCAACCTCGGTGACCTAAACAAGGCTCTTATCTTTTCAGGGTTCTCTTTTCTCCAATTTACTATTAAAAAATAAAGGACATTTATATGCACTGAAGTCCTTCCTGTATGATAAGGAACCCAGAGAGACCAACTTTGACCTAGGAAAAATCTCCGTCATGGTCAGCTTGCCAAAGCCAAGTGCATGGGTGTGGTGAGTGACGTCACAGGCACCGGTGGCTCTAGTTAGAGGAGGACGGGAGGCAGAGGATGGTTCTCCTGCCCTGTGGGAGCTATTTGCTTACTCGGAAGGAGAGAAATGAACTGAACGGGCAAACAGGAATGGCTAAATAACCTTAGGCTATTTATTTGCAAATATGAACAGTCTTGTGGTGTGTGTTATGCAGGAACACGTCGGATAGGAAAGACGCAGCGGGGCTGGCCACAGCAGTTTACCAGCCTGGAACTCCTCATTTCCGGCTACAAACTCTCACATGGTATCACACACATTAACACTTCATGTCCTTCCTGACACGGCTTGCTAACAGACTGAGCTTTGCCCAGGACTTGTCTTACACCTGTGCGAAGCAGTCGGGATCGCCTCGAAGCATTGTGAGGAGCCGCGGGCTTCCTCCCCATTCTCTATTCCAGGGGCTGGCAGAGTCCATGGGCATATAGAACATAAGGGAGGTCAAGTCTCCTAAGGGCTTGCAAATATCATTTAGAGGCCAGTTTCCCTTCGAAAGGAAATATGGGCAGCGTGACTCCTTCCTGGGATGCTGCTTTTCTTAATCTGTTTTTTTTTTTTTTTTTCTAACCAGTTTTTGCATTCATATCTTTTTTCTGTTTAAAGATACCATGCTGAAGGGGCGCCTGGGTGGCTCAGTGGGTTAAAGCCTCTGCCTTGGGCTCAGGTCATGATCTCAGGGTCCTGGGATCAAGCCCCGCATCGGGCTCTCTGCTCAGTAGGGATCCTGCTTCCCCCTCTTTCTCTGCCTGCCTCTCTGCCTACTTGTGATCTCTCTCCCTCAGTCAAATAAATAATAAATAAAATCTTTAAAAAAAGAAAAATAAGAAATAAAGATATTACGCTGCATTTAGTTGTCAAATCTCCTTGGTCTCCTCCAACCCGTGATCATTTCTTGGTCTTTCTTGTTTTTCACAACTGTGGCAGTTTTAATGAGTACTAGCCAAGTATTCTATAGTGTGCCCCTCAATCGGGATTTTTCGAGTGTTTTTCTCACTCGATTAGATCGGAATGATGGGTTTTTGTAACGAATATCACAACAGGTAAAGTGCCCCCTTGTCACGTATCAGGGGATATATGATATTAACATGATCTATCACTGGTCACATGAATGTGGATCACACAGTTTAGGTGGGAACGCCCAGTTTCTCCACTATGACGTTATAGTTGTTCTGTTTCTATCTAGTTGTTCTGCTCTATTATTTGAAGGCTCAGTCCACACTCAAGAAGAAGAGAATTAAGCTCCGCCTCCACTTCCTAATTTACATATACTATTTAGAATTCTTTTGCAAGAAAGATCTGTCCCTTTGGCACCACTTATTTATTTATGTTAGTATGATCTACATTTGTTTTAGACCTTGGGTTATAAATCAATATTATGTTATTTAGCTTCTTGCTCAAAGTATTTTAGCTTTGGCCATTGGGAGTGCTTTCAGGAGGACTCCTGTGTTCTTTTGATATGCCTCCATTTTTCTTCCTTTCTTCCTACCTCTGTCTCTCTCTCTCTTTCTCTTCCCAATGAAAATTTTCATCACTTCCTAGATGATACTATAAGATGCTCCAAGCTTACCTTGCATGTTCCCTACCCCAGCCTTATCGGCGAGCATTTGTCCAAGGAACCCTAGTTCCTTTTATTGGAAAATGGTATATAGAAACCAAATCTTGTCCTGAGTGTGCTCCTTGCTACTGGGATGTCATTGCCTCTAGACCATCTCAGCAAACTCAGCTAGGAAATATATGCATGCATATTAACACATGTATGCATACCATATATGTATCTGTCCGCATATATGTGTGCATATCGATAAACCTGAATTAATACTGATGCTTCTGGAATGAGCCCAGCACGGATTCATTCTAGCCTTCCATCCGCTTATTGGGAACTTGTTACTCTGACGTTTTATTGGCATCATCTAAAATCCATTTACTTATTTGTCCAACTCTTAACCTCATTTTAATCTCTCTAATCCTTGAGTCTCAGTCAGGTCCCTATATATAATCTCTCAGCATGCCTTTCATATCTTACTCATCATATCTGGCACAGAGCGACTCTTTGCTTGACATCTGCCTCCCCTGTCGTGTTGAGTCACCTCAATGGCAGGACCGGGCTGACTTGCTCTGTTGTGCACTGTGCAAGGATTTACTAAATGAATGAAAGGGAGAAGTGGGAAGCCTAAGACGATGGTTGCTTCGATACAGGTCCTTCCAGACTAGAGTCCCATTGTACACATGGAAGGATGTCTGACTACTCTTCAACACTCAATGTCATTACCCTGTTCTCCCATCTTCAGAGCAATTATCTGCCATTATCTCAATTGTTTTCTGTCTCCCCCTACTAGACAGTAAGCTCCACCGGGGCAGAGACCTTGCCTATCTTCTTTACCTCTGTATCCTAGAATAGTGTATGATCCAAAGCAGATTCTTGATTTTTAAAAATTGCTGAATAACAAAAACACTGCATTATTAGCCGTAAGCAGGAATGTTATTAAGATTATTGCTTTTCTTAAATTCTATCAATGCGGTATTAACCAGATGTGTGCTTAATATGTTTATTTTTGAAACCTGTTTTGGTGACCTTATCATACAGGTGTGTATCATACAAACAAAAAAAGACCTAAACAAAGAAAGATCAAAGTAAAGAAAGAAAAGAAGAAGAAAAGAAAAAACAAACAAAAGCTTTTAAGAGCCAATGTTAGGCTATGATAAGAAAATAACTTTTTACAGATGCAGGGTTTAGAGGTCAAAGTTCAAGTCATTTACATCCGAGCTGGGGTTTTCTGACATTTTTTCTCTAATGCTCTTCGTAATTTTTTGCACAACATTGTCTGTGCAAACTGCTGGTTTATGTTCTTTCCCATTTCCCCTCCGTCATCCATCTTTCCCTCCCACAAAACTTATGAAACTTATGAAAAAATATAAATCATTCAAAACACAAACTAACTGGAGATTTGTTGGCTGAAGTAAAACAGGAAAAGGTTTGCCCCGGGGTGGGGATGGTGGTCAGGCTTGCAGATTTCCTCTGCGGAAGACTTCAGTCCTTGGTTTGACTCCGGAGTCCTTCTTTCTCGCATCATTGATCTGTAAATGCCCTCACTTTTAGAATTGAAGCTTATGAACTTGGACATTTTTGAGTCAACTTTAAGAAATTTTGGAGCATGCCAGGAAAATGTTCACTTCATCACTATTTTGAAAGAATTGTTTTCTACCCTGGGGGTGCATCGGGGTCACCTGAGACCCTCACTAAAATACGGATTCCTGGACATCGCCCCAGACCGACTAAGCGTGACTCTGCAAAAGTTCAGCCTTCGAATAGAAGCTTTAAAGCCAGGCCCCCAGGTGATTCCTAGGCCAGCAGCCCAGCCTTAGGCTGGACCAACTACATATAGTAATACTGTAAAAGAACTTATAACGGTACTGCTTAAGCTAAAATAAAACAATACTTCCAAGAATTGGAATTCTGTCTATTCAAACCTCCAACTAATTAATTTTTAATATTAATTTTTAAATGTTATTTTTAATAATTAATTTTTAAATATTATTGTTAAGTAAAGGAAGCCAAACTGGTTTCTTACCATGACCTATGGGAAAAAATATATTTCACATTGCGTTCCAGTATACACACACATATATGCATATGTGGGCATGTATATAAACCAGTAGAAAAATCACAGAATTTTGTGAATTGAATGAGCCTGGGTGGCTCAGTCAGTTAAGCATCTGCCTTCCGCTCAGGTCATGATCCCGGGGTCCTGAGATCGAGCCCCACCCCAGGCTCCCTGCTCAATGGGGAGTCTGCTTCTCTCTCTCCCTCTGCCCGCCGCTCTCCCTGCTTGTGTTTGCTCTCTCTCTGTGTCAAATACATAAATAAAATCTTTTTTTAAAAAAAAAGGAAATTCACAAAATAATATAAAGGAAAAGTGCAATGAATATTAATCATGATTTTCATATGATCGAATTTCAACTATCAGATGAAATACGGAAATCAGCCCAAATAAACAACATAAGAATATTCAAGTAAAAAAAAATCCATAAATATTGATTTTGTGACCCACTAAGGAGATGCAGTCTGTGGTTCGAAAAACACTGAACTAGAGGCACCTGCGTGGCCCAGTCAGTTAAGCATCCAGACTCTCAGTTTTGGCTCATGTCATGATAT